>CM023453.1:164234750-164709553 GCA_013339765.2 Haemaphysalis longicornis | reverse complement strand
TTAAGAAGAAGAAAGTTTCTATGAAGGCCTCTACAGTTCCATTGAATTATGTTTTCTCTTCCCATTATTTAGTGTGAGAACTACTGGAGTGTGTATGTTTATGTGTCCTCTTTCGGGGCTGTGACTCTCATCTTTTTGGGCTTGTCGGGAGGCTTTGGCGTCGGGACACGTTCCTTGCGGTGCACCGCAGACAAGAACGGTCCAATATCCGTTTCGTCGTCTGATGTCCTCGGAGTGCCTGACTGATCAGGCCCCTTGGACCACGCACCCTTTCGGGCGCGCTTTGACTGACCCACAACCACCAAGGGTTTAAGGAATGCCTCGGATGGCACAGGTGGTGCGGTGGGTGTGGGAGCTGCCCCTGGTTCCTCCATGTCCATCTCCTCTGCGCCCTCGCCTGTGGTTTGGGACGCTGGAATGGAAGTGGAGGATATAGCATCGCTCCCACCAGACGTGGTTGCCCCCACAGCCGCTGCTGGCTCAGCGAGCTGTGCGGAGGCGGGTTGGGCTGCCTGAGGCAACCCAGGGGGGGGGGTGCAGACGCGGGACCAAGTACGACTCGCGGTACTGGGTCCCCGCCGAGACCAGACGCCGCTCCGCCCCCCGGCGAGCTGCGTCGGCGTTCCTCCACAGAGGTAAAGAAGAGAACCTCTTCTGCGCCTCTGGGTAGGTGATGTTCTCTCTCACTTTCACGTTCATTATTTTCTTTTCAAGTTGAAATTTCTCGCACTTTCTGGAGTAGGCCGCATGTGGGCCCCTGCAGTTTGCGCGTGAGGTTCTCAGAATTGCAATTGTCGGTGGGGTTGTCCTGCGCTGCACATTTCGCACAGGTTGTTTTGCCGCGGCAAGAGATTGTACTGTGCCCGAACCGCTGGCACGTAAAGCAGCGGCGCGGGTTTGGTATGTACGGGCGAATAAAGCATCGGATGTAGCTTGCATTTAGATATTGCTGGAGTGTCGATCGGTCGAAGGTCAGGATAATGTGTTGGGTGGGGATTATCTGATCGTCCCTCCGCATCGTGATGCGGCGCACGGCTGTGACGCCCTGGTCCTTTAAGCCTTCAAGAAGATCGGAATTTGTTTCTGTAAGGAGATCCGACTCTGAAATCACACCCTGGGAGCTGTTCAGGCTCCGGTGGGGCGTGATCTTGATGTCCAGATCATGGATGCGAGTTTAGGCAAGAAGTGTGCGGGATTGTTTTTCATTGTTGAGTTTGACAAAGATTTCTCCTGTCCTGAGCTTTTCGGCTTCATACTTTTCACCTAATGTGCTTTGCAGAAATTTTGAGACAGGGAATACTGCCAGTGAAGTGACGGATCTCGTTGGGTCAGCGGACTCGATCACAAGAAAACGAAAATAGTTATTCACGTTTGTTGAAAAGACAGTTGTTGAAAGAGTTGGGAATGAAACTTTGGTGCGGCCCCTCTTCTGGGCCCGATCAGGTTTGGGGGGGTGTCTAGAAAATGCCATATATCATAGTATCGAAGCCGGGGACGGGGGTACTTTCTTCTTTGACTTTACCCTGATGGTCAAAGGTCCCGGATCTCCGTGCCTGGTAAACAGACAGGGAGCCCATCCGCCGGAGCTTGACCTGGGCTCCGACGGCCACCATTTGAGGTTTGTATTCTACACGTTAAAACCCATTACCACGGTCGGTTACAGCCGTGAGTGGGGGGGGGCTTGGGGTCCGCGGTGTGGCTAACACCGTCACCAAGGTTACTCAAGGTGCCCCCTTCTGGGTCAATGATTTTTTTTCTCCTTTTTTGTTATAGTGTGCTTGCGTGGGTTTTGGTGTGGGTTTATATTAAATTTCGAAAGAACCATTAGTCCGAATGATATTTCGTACCTCTAATCCCGTGACCGATTAACCCTCCGCCTTGGAGGATCTTCCGTCTATTGAATCCTCAGCCATTTGGGCGGATAAACCTCACATAAAACTTCCACCTATAAAACCCCTTGTATCCGCGACTTTAACGCACAATTCATTCGGTCTGCGCAGGAATATCCACAATGCAATATATACGAGACACAAAATTACACGTTTGTGCACCTTGTGCGAGGCATCACTCATTCTTCACAAGGGGAACACAAAAAAGGCTTGTGAGCTTCATTCAACGCCAAATAATCACCCGCACCACTGTAATTTATCATACTGCATAATTATGGATTGGTAATGAATCCTAAGAAAGCCTCCAACGAAGTTTTTCATGCTCACGTGCTAATAAATATTCTAAAAAAGTTCTAAAAATAGTTCTCAAAGAAGGCACTGTATATCAAAAAAAACGTTTCGGTACTAGACAAATAGGGGAATGACCTTATCACGTACTGTGTCATCCTACAAATCATGTGAATAAAATCACTTCTGCAACAATGTCTCATGAAACAATATTTATTCTATCTCGTTCATAGGATCTCCTATCATTGCCGAAAGATTTATTTTAGCAGTGAGCCCTCTTTTAAGACACTGCTACTGCGAGGGAGTGTCTTCAGCGCGTGCCATGGCTTCTTCTGCACGACCACCACCGACTGCACCTCCTAGAGCAGAACCAGGGGCTGCCAACATGGCTGGAATCGTAAGAGAAGAAAATTGAGAGGCAGTTCGTTATAGCAAGCACACTTTGCTTTTACAGTTGGCGTTTTCACTTTCGCTTCCTAGATTCTACATTTTTGTATCGGCGTAGATGTTCTCAACCTTCGCAACCACTGAAAATGCCAGTTTGCGGCATCAACACCTCACATTGAGCACTGGCATCCTGCCCATATCTACTGAATTCAGCCTCATGAAGTCGCGCTCTTTCGAACTGCATTGTTCTCGCTGTCAATCTCTCTGTCTAATTTCAACTGCTTATAACCATATTACGCGGCTTTAAAACCGCGTAATTATCGTTTAATAACTCTTAACTCCTACATTGTTTAAAATGTTTTAGTCTGTCTGCGCTCTCGAGAACAGCTGACCGAAACTTCTTCGTGCTGAATTACAAAAAAATGTCAGTGATTGAAAACCACCTCCCCCGATTTCATGTCCACGGTAGCGCGAAAAGGCCATGGTACCCTAAGATTTTGCGGCGGCTACCAACGGTTGCTGGTGTGGCGACCGCGGTGACCTCTTCGTGCAATTGGTATAAATGTTTCGCCCACCTACGGGAATGCTCCCGTCGGCCAACATGCCCAAAACAGATGTTTCCTGGGATGACATTGCGTTAAACTTCCTGGGTAAATGTCATAACGTTTTGCCAAAGTTTAACCAGCAACCGACTCAAAAACAACAACACCACCGCTCCTACACCAGATCGCTGACTAGCCGGGATGTTTTTCACATCCCTCTCCCGCAGCCCCCAGACGTCAAGAATGCCCATTTCATTTTTGTCTTCCCCTGTGATCCGTTTTTTTATATTTCACTGCTACGTAAATGAAGTGTGCCATGAACGCCACTAGTAATCACTGCGCCCGACGGCATGAGCATTGTTGCTCACAAATGAAATATCGTAGCATCGCTGTTATAGGACATAATTGCAGTAATTAATAAATGCTATTATTACGGTTTTAAATAAAGTTTTGATAAGTATATTTTTGCAGGATCAATTTAAATGCCTAAATCTCTGGAAACGACTCACAAATGCAACAATACTATACAATAAAAATCTTGGGCATACTTCAGACAAAAGTACTACACAAACAAGTATTGGAGCTGTTTATTATAAAATTATAAGCGTGGACTGATTGTGACCAGAACAAATCAAAACCCGGAAAAGGTATGCAATCAATATTGATCACTTGAACGCCACTAATGCCTCTGGAAACATAAATGAGAATTAATGCTTTTGAGCTTTGCAGTGGGTTGTCTGCTATAAGGAGGGCCTTGAGCGGTCCCTCTTGCGCAAATGCAGGGGGTGCGGCCGGGGACAATATAGACGCCCTATCCTTCTGAGCGGTGATGCACTCAACACTTCACTGAGCATTCCTTCTCGATGGTGACTCTGAAGCGTCTAGGTCAAGCCCACATTGTCTATCGGGCGCAATTATATGTCCTTCATTACTGCTGACTGTCTACTTTTGAATTCATTCCAACTAACGAGACCTATGTTGACCGATTTGCTCTTGCAGACACCAGCCCCTTGCGTTCTGGCTGAGTTGGCCACGTAACGTTGCAGTACGCAATATCAAATACATGAATGCATAATCGTGGCGTCGTGCTCATATCATTGTCACCACCAGCCTAATTAGGTTCACTACACGGCGAACGCCCCTCCCACTGACCTCCAAGAGATGCTGTGCTGCGCTGCTTCACTCCACGGGTTACCCTGAATTTCTTTATTTCACGCACTGTGTGTATGAATACCCATCTGAGTACTAAGGCACACAGATAAAAATTTTGAGATTATCAAAACAGTGTGTAATTACCCAGAAATGGTTGCAACCACGACAACAATCTGAACTCCAAAGTTGCGGAACATGTCGGTACTAGTTGCTGAAATAAAAATTGAATTAACAGCGTTATAACACGATTTGGTGATGTTGTGAAGTGCATCCTGTTTGAAAGGTGCTCCTGACATATCTCTATAAACCGGAATATTTAGATTCAAGTGTTCGATGCAAAACACACAATTATCTAACAAAAATACCACAAACACAGAAACTTTAATTTCAGGAAAAATTATTTGAATTACAAACGAAACAAAGAAAGTAGGTTTAATAGCAATATATTAAATTTACTAATACAGAAATGATAGATATATGAGTTGCGAAGTGACGCATGTCGGGAAATATTTACCATAAAGCAAAATATTTCGTAGCAACAAATATCACTACGACATCAAGTCATAGCTTACCAAAAGAACTTCAAAGAGAAGGTTCAGTGCGTCTTCGAAATGAAGGCTCGAAGTTGACAAAGAGTTAGTCACAATACAGTCCTTTTATATGACGCAAAGCAAGGTCTATGTGTCTTTTCCTTTATTTTGATTGACAGCGAGTTTCGTATTGCGGGCAACAACGCTATTTAGTTTTTAATTAAATCCTACAAAAAATTGAAATGTCGGACAGTCTCCGTTACAATTGACGGTTAGCAGACTAATTAAAAAGCCAGAAGTACACGACGTAGTTTACTTAATAATGTATTCATAAAAAGCTGCACGTACGTCCATTGTTGCAAAAAGTTTATATTGAATAATGATAACAGCTAAAAACGTTGTACCTGAATCATCTTCAAACGGTCATTTGCGATATTCCCTCCTATAACGAAATGGCCCTTAAGCCATAATCAAGAAATTCCACGGCAGTTCAGAACCTTTGGCAATTACAGCGTATGACGTATAATTTTTATTGTTTTTTTTAGTTTCTGCTGGGTAGCCGTAACTTTGGGGTATACTATAGTGTCTACGAGAACGCTACTTGCAGAAAGACAGTACAGTGTACCACAACTTTATTCCTTCTTCAATTGGCTAATAAGGTAAAGAGGAAGAACACGCATTCCAAAATGCAGCATCTTTATTGAACCTGTTTCGCAAATTTTGAAATTCGGATCCTATTTATCATACGAGCAACAGGAGGACTTCCTGTAGCTAAGGCGGCTTCCCTGGGTCCTAATCTCATAATATATAAAACACCCTTACCTGAATAAAGGAGAAAAATGTATACATCTTCAGAATAAAATAACAATATTAAATGCATTCGTGATTTCGCAGAAAGAATGATTTTGAACAAATGCAGCAGAAACGATTCATAAAATAAAATATTTAGCAAGAAATTGGTCACCTGCAATAAGGTATCCTAAGAATCCTTCGCTCAATGAGTAAAATAATTTACATCGTTTAAAATCACGCGGAAGATTTCAGGGGCCAGCCTGCAGACCATTCCGTATTCCGTACCCGGGAGCAGGAACCGTCTACTCGCATATTCATGAGCCAAGAATGCATCGTACAAACACAGCAGCAAAGGACCTTTAGAAACCACTTGCAGCATGTCGTAAGCAAGCTTATATGACATGTACCTCGAATGTAGGTAATCCTCTTTTGTTGGTATGAGTAGTCTTTATGTCAGCTAACCCAAGACGCGCGGCGCAGGAATAGATTTGGGTCGCTGCGGCGGTTGATACGTTTTTAAATATGAAGCGTGTAAAATTTTCCAAGTATCTGCAACTTCTAATGTCGGACTTTGACCCTCGTGGTCCATATAATAGTTTCGGATTGTAATGGAAGACTAATGTGTAGAAACGGTTTGTCGGCACTTGAGTAGCAGCGAAACCATCCGAGCACTTGTTTTTTTTATTTAACAAGACCTCTGACTTTTATATATCATAGCAGATGTCTTAATATTGTAGTTATAGAGACATTTAGGATTTTTTTCAGTCGCAGTACTACAAGCTTCTTCAACGCCTAAGCGCGTGTGAACGTTGGGATTGTTCCGTAAGTTGTAAGCGGTGTGCCAGGTTTTTTTATAAATCTTATGCTAAAGAGGAGTGTTGCGGAGGCTCTAATGATGTTTTGAAACAAACAGGAAGTGATTGGTTGAAAAAAATGCCCCCATAAAGGAGAACCATCCAGAAAATAGATGTGCAAAGGTACATGTGTGCAACATAGTAGTAGGCTGGTTGCATTTTAAACAGTTGCACTTTCGTTCGGAAAATTTATTTCCCATTGAAAAGCTCGAGACTCGATTCTACTGCATATCCGAATTATGAACTTGTAGATGCCAGTAAGGTTGGATGTGCAGAGAAATAAAGAACTCTTAAAGAGCGAACCTTGGCACAATTACCACATCAAAAGGAGGCAGTAACCAAACTTTCCGGTGAGAGACAAACCTTGGTATGACTAATACACCATCAATAGACTAACGAGCACAATCGTCTGGTATGCTGTAGAGAGGTATATGAGTAATTTGTTTATGTTTTTAGTATATCGGAGAACAAATTACTGATACTACGTTTTATACATAGTCCAGATTTGCGATCAGGCAACTGTAGCTACAGTGCGATAGAATATACATCATCATCTAGGCTCAAAGCTTCGGTAATGTATAATACACTTCGTTGATGTTCCCATTGCTTTAGTTATTTATATCGACACATAGGGAGTTTTCCGCCGCTCGTTTACCTTTTGCGGTGGTCTCATTTTCGACTGTAGGCAGTGTAAATGTGGCGCCCGCGTCGTCTTCTGACATTTGCGGATTTGCTGCAAGAAGCAGTCGTTACAGAAAAGAAGACAGATATACTCAAACTTACCTTAAGAAAACTTCAGCTACTTTCAGTGGTCCGATTACGACAGCACAGAAACCAATTCGACGAATTTATGATTCTGACAACCTGTATTGGATATGTGGCTTTTTTGCGTTTTAGAAATTAATTAGTAGTACAAAAACACAAGAGGTTATATACGACAACTTTCATCTGAGTACCAAGAAAACTAGAAAATATGAACTATAATTCCGATTCAGTGTAAAATTATTAAATATCAAAAGCAAACACGAGGTTGAGAACATAGTCTAATGTTTGGTAAGCAGAAAACTTCAATGTAAGAACTAAACTGCCTTCGTAATTGTATTTTCGATGTTTTCAGCTGTTTGTCTATTACCTTGACCATATGCCAAAGGTGGACTCTGGACATGTGCGATCACGTTAGAGTTAGGTATGCCGTAGTAGTGATTCAAATGTTGGCAAGAGCAATGGGTGCACCACAAAATATTCCATTTGCAAATCATTCGCGTGTTTCTGTATGTGTGGCTAGTGAGAAATTTTTAATTTTGAATCACTGAATTAAAACAGGTGGACCGGAATAGTGCATACATGCACATGATTCCAAGAAACTTACTCAGTTTGAATTGAAGCAGAAAAATTTGAAAATAATTGTATTTTTTGAATTTAGATGACTTTCAATATTTAATTATCTATTCAATGTCTTTGATTTCATAGAACGAAATATCTCGTAGCCTAAAATGGTTCAAAATATGCCCAGGTACTTATGGCAATGACAACAATGTGACGTTTGCAGCAATCACATGTGATTAAAAATTTACAAACCTTAGAGGTCCAATACAATGATAATTATGCGTGTTTTTGGTAACATAGGGGTTCTTCGAATTGTGTTCTACATTCACTGATAATGCGATTGGAGGAGTGCGCGAAGGTTGGCAAGGATGACGTCGTAGCTAAAACTGGACCATGGGTCCAACTGTGAGCTGTTTCTTTTAAGTATAGCTCTGCTTACCATCACACATTTCTGACATTACAGAAGGGAGCAACAGAGAGTAGCTACAACTGATACTTCTGGTGTTTGGAGACCGAGCGCTATGCTATCGTTCTATAGCTTGAACATTTCGCTTTTTTAAAAAAACGGCTCTAATGTGAAAATTTTCTGTTATCAATATTAGTTTGGGACTTAGAGTACCACGCAAATACGTGCGCATTTTTGTGTATGGCATAGTACTTTTAAAGGAACATGTAAGCACAGCTTGCTTTCAGTGGACTTTCTGTAGGTTATTTCGGAGTGCTTTATATTTCAGTTCCAGTCCAGGCCCACTTCCTTCATATCTTAGTTTCAGGGTTTCGTTTCAAAAAAAGGTTTTCTCACTACAACACGCAAAATGGGGAATATTGGGAAATTAGTCATTATGACATTTTGTCTCTTAATCTCTGAGATGCGAAAGTGTTTGCAGGTTTCAAGAGCAGGATTCCGTGATGAAAAACCAAATATAGGTCCCCGAAACACGTTTTCGATTCAACAAAACGCTAGGGTTTTAGGGCTATTTTGCACTTCCACTACTAAACGCGGCACAGTGTAGTTTCTGTAGTTCATTCGCAAGAGCCTGATGATTAATAAAATATCACTCAGGTGTTTCAATTGTTGCCTCCATGATAAAGAATGAGCAACATCCGGTGCCCGGCCTGTGTTTTCTGGCATTGTAGTGAACGTTCTGTACCACCTCGCCCCCACGAATTCTAAAGAGGATCACAGGCAAGTTTTACTTTCAAGGTGGCATTGAAGAGCCACCATGTTTACTGGGGCCTGACAAAATTCAGTCTCAGGTGTAAGCTGGCGAGGACAATTTTGTTATCGTCGGCATTCGTTTAATTGAAATTCCAATGTATATTGAAAAGCCAGCGGTAAGAAGGTCACGGGAAAATGAGAAGTGTCAGACCAGTCATTCCTTTTTGTTGATACAAAGCATTCAATTAAGTGGGTGAAAATATTGCGTCATATAATGTCTGGACCAAAAACCGGCAGGTTTAGAGATTTTGTACATTTAACTTACACTAACATCCGGCCAGAGCTACTCTCAATGGGTGTTTCTTCATGGCACACAACGCCATCTCTGTGGCCTCCAAAGGCGGTCACACGTAATTCGTAACTTCACGCTTGTGGCAGAAAAAAATATATTTTAGGGTTAAATGGCTAGTCATGTACAGGGTGTTGCGACGATTATTGAACCACTTAAAAGATTTCTCCTGAGCGAACCGCCGCACTGTTGACGCTCAGAATTGCCACGAAGGTCTCATTTTGTGGTCTATTTTGTTTGACACCGGGAACAACAATGTTACTTACTTGTGTATTCTGAAAATAAATAAACACGATTTTCGCCTGTGGGAAATGATAGCTGATTTGGATGTGCGAGCCAGCGTAAGTTGATGTTGGAACAACGGAACCACCTGGGGTATGCAGAGCGAAACGCACCTTTGGGATTCACGGTAGGAAGGAGCCAAATGCTGCAGCAGACGATCAGAAAATCCACCTAGGAATGAGCTAGCAGACGATCAGAAAACCACATTTTCGGGCTCGCACGTCCAAATCAGCCGCCATTTCCCGTAGGCAAAAATCGCTTTTATTTATTTTCAGGATAAACAAGTAAGTACCGTCGTTGCTCTTGGTCTCAAACAAAATAGACTACAAAATTCTACCTTCGTGCGAAGTTTGAGCGCGAACAGAGCACGGTGCACTCATGAAAAATTTTAAATTGTTCCATTTATCGTCCCAACAGCCTATATGTTAAGCTCGAAATGCTTTGTCCAAGCCACAACAAATATGGGGGGCAGGCGTGAACAAAAACGCGGACGGACGACCCACCAAAGATGGCCAACGCCTGAAAGCCTCAGTGCTGCCTCATTGAAGAACTAGCGAGCGCAGTTTTGACAAGTGCACCGCTGGTCGCTAAAACGCACATAGAGCAACCGGTGACGTAGTGCAAAAGCACACGGGCATGCTGAAAACACAGTGTGAGTTTTTCTGCGCAGTTAAGTATGTGCTGAATGTGCGGTATTGCTTGGAATTGCTTATACAGGTGTCTGTCTGTTATAGTAAGAGAAACAAAACAGTCATGAAACGACACGAGCGCATTGTAAAATTGGAAACTCATAATTTCCCCATCCCTACATCACATAATGTGCTTTGGTGCCCTCGCACCTTTTACTAAGGACGTTGATCGCACCAAATTGTTATACCTAAGAGTACGCAGAGAGGTTTGTAGTCCGGATAAAAGTGGCGGAATAAAAACAGGCAAGAAATTAGGGAAATAATTGAACTTTCCAGCTTTATTTTAACACAATATTGTTTGGTTTGGGAGTGAACCGCTCATATATAAGTGTGGAAGATAATATGAAGAAATTTAGGAACGAAAATCTCAGAAATGAGGGGGACCTCAAAATTTTTATCTTACAGTGGAATATCTATAACACAGCTTAAGTGAAGCCAAACACGCCCTCGTGCGAGGTGTTTGTTTTGAGAGAGAAACAGTTGGCTTTAACTTCGCATCGCAGACAATATCTCTGGCTGTGCTTTTAACATCTGCACTCTTCTTTCCTGTGTGTGTTCAAGATTTACGCAACATTCTGTAGGGTGCAACTGTCAACAAGTAGTTCCATGACTGGCCGTAAACTGTGAACGTTCCCGGTTGGTGTGACACTTACTAGTGAAGGGCCCAGTTGAGTAACTAGTTTATTTCATTTGCACAATTTGTAACAGAGATGCACGTACGCAATATTAGAACTTGAAGCCAGTTATCTCCAGGTTATCTTTTTTAGCTGTATCCAAGCAGCAGCTCAGTGGCTCATGAGCTGCGCCACTGAGCACGAAGTTGCAGTTTAGACTCCACGCGATTTACAGCCATTGCTTTATGAAGTGAAAACAGCGGGGCAGTTTTAGGGGGCGATGATACATGAAATGCTTGGTTTGTCTTTTTCCAACACCAAAGCATGCAATCATATACTTCATTCTCAATTAGAAGAATGCCAAAACTGATAAGAGTAACACAAGTTTTCGGGATTACTACTTTACAAGACCATCTATATACGGAATAGGCCAATACTGTAAACTATAAGTAGTAACGCATCAAACCATGTTCTAAGTAGCATTCTTGTATCCTCGTTAGGTCAAGGCCAGACTATAGTAGTTCGACTTCAGTCGACACCTTTTGCAGCATTGGAAATATTTGACTGCGTGAATAATCCAGAGCTCCATCTGACGACGAGTTAATTCTATAAAAGCTTGAATCTATGTGCACAGTCAAACGCCCCCACAAGGAACGCTTGTACAACGAAATAGCCCGCACAATGAAGCATGCTGTATGGCCTGGCCAGATTCCTAGGTTTTTTGTGTATTGTGAACGCCACTATACGAAGAACACTCTAGCTAATTTGACAGTTTAATTAAGAAATTCATGCGGTGCCGTCGCTGAATTGTTGATTGATAACGAATGCGCCTAGTCGCAAACGTGGTAAGATGTGGCTGACAGGTGTACCGACGACCGCGAGTCCTCCAGTTTTGCCACCAAGCTGCAGGAATCAATTAAAACGTATAGCGCGTGTTCTGGCACAGCATAGGTTGTGACGGCCCACGATTATGTTGTTTTGGATAACCAGGTCCAGGTTTGCTCTGACAAGACAACTAACGACATCGTGGAGGTCATCATAGGAAAAATGGGGGCGAGCAGTGCTGAAGAGCTTGCAGAGTAGCCAAGCGTTGCGACTACCCCTGAAGCAGTAGCGGCGGTTGGCGCTCTGCAGACAGATATCTCGCCCTCTCTGCCATCGCGCCGCAGCACGCCGTGAACCTTGACAGCATCAGGTTGGAGGCGGTCGCGCATTCCGTGCGTCCTACTATTGTTCAGAAGAAAATTTGTGACTTTATTTCGCCTATTGCAGTTAAAACCTGATGATTGTTTCAGTACGATAATGTGCTTTATAGGCGGTCACTGAAGTGCGTGACGCCTATAACAATAGGACGCGCATAACCAACAGTTATGGCTGTCATGTTTTGTGGCACGTCTCGACGAGCTCAGAAGAATGGACACGGGAGAATCGTTGGCACGTTTATCAGAGCACACATTTATTATACACAACTACAACACCTAAGAACAATAAACAACAAAACAAACAAAGAACTCAACCAACGAAATTCCCACATACTAATTCCTTAACAAAAACCCAGAAAAGCCAACAAACCAAACCAAAAGTCACTACAATGTAGTACCTTATAAATCAACCCGTCCTAGTTCCAGTCTATACAACGTCCATGTTAACAATCCCAACAACAATGGTCATACAATACCAAGTCCCTAGTGGACGGGCCTACCGCTGTCTCCGTCACTGACGTGTCGTACCCGTAGCGTGGCCGTGACACGCTGGTAGTCGTGGTTGTCCGCTGCAGCGGTGCCGGTGGTGGTGGTACCGACGCAGTTGTGCGTGGTAGTGACACGGTGGACCACTTTTCAGCTACTCCTCGTGGTAGCCCTCGTAGCAGGAAGCAACCCCTGGCCTCAGGGCCGTCGCCGTGGTAGCAGGTAGCACCGGGGAGTTCCGGGAACGTCGCCGCGTGGGGACCGCCAAGGTTTTAGTTGACGGTGCGTGTTCGGTGTACGTAGGCACACGACCGTCGCCGCTGGGGCCACCAAAGCACAGGTTGGTGGTACGACGCGGAAGTAGGAGCCGATGCCACGTCGGTCACCTCCGGCCCAGGCTGACGTGGCTCTGGTCGATGGCGTGGCCTCGTACCCGCGGCTTGTTCTTCGGACTTGTGCCACCTGACCTTCCTGCTGTGGCGTTCTTCTGATATCTCTCTCTCCCTCGGCCTGTGCCACGGGATTAAATAGCCTTTGCCCGGCCGTCGCGGCACTCTTGCATTCGCTGTGCCCGTGTCCGCCACACGGGTCACCACCACATTGGTTATTTCTCCACGTGCCTCCATCGCGTCACCTCTTCATTCGTCCGCTCTCTTCGCGGGAAATTGGCGTTCTCTTTCTTCGTCTTCCTTTTCGTCAGCGTCTGGCTCCAGTATGACACGTCATCTTTGCCCCCTTAATTATGACAATGACGATCTCACATCTTTCCTTATACAGGCGTTTGACTACGTGAAGCTACCGCGTGGTTGTGGGATATCTAGCCGACGTCCGCAGTTATATTATATACACAGGGTTTATTTTTCGGGTAAAACACGATTTTATCTGATTCTGAAAATAAATAAACACGATTTTCGCCTATGGGAAATGGGGGCTGATTTGGATGTGCGAGCCAGCGCAAGTTGATGTTGGAACGACGGAACCACCTGGGGTATGCAGAGCGAAACGCACGTTTGGGATTCACGGTAGGAAGGAGCCAAATGCTGCAGCAGACGATCAGAAAATGCACCTAGGAATGAGCTAGCAGACGATCAGAAACCCACGTTTTCGGGCTCGCACGTCCAAATCAGCCGCCATTTCCCGTAGGCAAAAATCGTTTTTATTTATTTTCAGGATAAACAGGTAAGTACCGTCGTTGTTCTTGGTCTCAAACAAAATAGACTACAAAATTCTACCTTCGTGCGAAGTTTGAGCGGAACAGAGCGGCGGTGCACTCATGAAAAATTTTTAAATTGTTCCATTTATCGTCGCAACAGCCTATATGTTAAGCCCGAAATGCTTTGTCCAAGCCACAACAAATATGGGTGGCAGGCGTGAACAAAAACGCGGACGGACGGCCCACCAAAGATGGCCAACGCCTGAAAGGCTCGGTGCTGCCTTCTTGAAGGGCTAGGGAGCGCAGTTTTGACATGTGCACCGCTGGTCGATAAAACGCACATAGTGCGGCCGGTCACGTAGTGCAAAACCACACGGGCATGCTGAAAACACAATGTGCATTTTTTGCGCAGTTACGTATGTGCTGAATGTGCGGTATTGCTTGGAATTGCTTATACGGGTGTCTGTCTGTCATAGTAAGAGAAACAAAACAGTCATGAAACGACACTAGCGCATTGTAAAATTGGAAACTCATAATTTCCCCATCCCTACATCACATAATGTGCTTTGGTGCCCTCGCACCTTTTACTAAGGACGTTGATTGCACCAAATTGTTATACCTAAAAGTATGCAGAGAGGTTTGTAGTCCGGATAAAAGTGGCGGAATAAAAACAGGCAAGAAATTTAGGGAAATAATTGAACTTTCTAGCTTTATTTTAACACAATATTGTTTGGTTTGGGAGTGAACCGCTCAGATATAAGTGTGGAAGATAATATGAGGAAATTTAGGAACGAAAATCACAGAAATGAGGGGGACATCAAAATTTTTTTCTTAAAGTGGAATATCTATAACACAGCTTATGTGAAGCAAAAGAAGCCCTAGTGCGAGGTGTTTGTTTTAAGACAGAAACAGTTGGCTTCAAATTCGCATCCCAGGCATTATGTCTGGCTGTGCCTTTAACATCTGCACTCTTCTTTCCTCTGTGTGTTCAAGACTTACGCAACATTCTGTAGGGTGCAACTGTCAACAAGTAGTTCAATGACTGGCCGTAAACTGTGAACGTTCCCGGTTGGTGTGACACCTACTAGTGAAGGGCCCAGTTGAGTAACTAGTTTATTTCATTTGCACAATTTGTAACATAGATGCATGTACGCAATAATAGAACTTGAAGCCAGTTATCTCCAGGTTATCTTTTTTAGCTGTATCCAAGGAGCAGCTCAGTGGCTAATGAGCTGCGCCACTGAGCATGAAGTTGCAGTTTAGACTCCAGGCAATTTACAGCCATTGTTTTATGAAGTGAAAACAGCGGGGCAGTTTTAGGGGCGATGATACATGAAATGCTTGGTTTGTCTTTTTCCAACACCAAGAGCATGCAATCATATACTTCATTCTCAATTAGAAGAATGCCAAAACTGATAAGAGTAACACAAGTTTTCTGGATCACTACTTTACAAGAGCATCCATATATAAAATAGTTAAATACTGTAAAATATAAGTAGTAACGCATCACAACCATGTTCTAAGTAGCATTCTTGTATCCTCGTTAGGTCAAGGCCAGACTATAGTAGTTCTATTTCAGTCGACACCTTTTGCAGCATTGGAAATATTTGACTGCGTGAATAATCCAGAGCTCCATCTGGCGACGAGTAAATTCTATAAAAGCTTGAATCTATGTGCACAGTCAAACGCCACCACAAGGAACGCTTGTACAACGAAAAGCCCGCACAACGAAGCATGCTGTATGGCCTGGCCAGATTCCTATGTTTTTTGTGTATTGTGAACGCCACTATACGAAGAACACTCTAGCTAATTTGACAGTTTAACTAAGAAATTCATGCGGTCGCCGTCGCTGAATTGTTGATTGATAACGAATGCGCCTAGTCGCAAACGTGGTAAGATGTAGCTGACAGGTGTACCGACGACCGCGAGTCCTCCAGTTTTGCCACCGAGCTGCAGGAATCAATTAAAACGTATAGTGCGTGTTCTGGCACAGCATAGGTTGTGACGGCCCACGATTATGTTGCTTTTGGATAACCAGGTCCGGGTTTGCTCTGACAAGACAACTAACGACATCGTGGAGGTCATCATGGAGAAAATAGGGGGCGAGCAGTGCTGAAGAGCTTGCAGAGTAGCCAAGCGTTGCGACTACCCCTGAAGCAGTAGCGGCGGTTGGCGCTCTGCAGACAGATATCTCGTCCCTCCCTGCTGTTGCGCCGGAGCAGGCCGTGAACGTTGACAGCATCAGGTTGGCGGTGGTCACACATTCCGTGCGTCCTACTATTGTTCAGAAGAAAATTTGTGACTTTATTTCGCCTATTGCAGTTAAAAGCTGATGATTGTTTGTTTCAGTACGATTATGTGCTTTATAGGGGGTCACTGAAGTGCGTGACGCCTATAACAATAGGACGCGCATAACCAACAATTATGACGATCCCACATCTTTCGTTATACAGGCGTTTGACTATGTGAAGCCTACGGGTGTGTTGTGGATATTTAGCGACGTCCGCAGTTATATTATATACAAGGTTGTTTTTTTCGGGTAAAACCCGATTTTATCCGATTCTTACACCCTTAAATTGTTTCAGGAGAATTGGGATAAACCCCATTTCCCCCCGAATGAACCTTTCCAAAGTCGCGATCTGCACAATTATGCGCTAACGGTCAGCAATTCTCAACCAATACTTGCTGGAAGAAACCCCACAAACACAGCTTTCGCTGAGTATGGCAATACTCTACCGCTTGCTACCCCAGGCTGAAACGCTGCATTGACATATGTTGCTTACTAATGGGAGCTGTGACGTCGAGAGAACTTTCTCCCACATGAGATTACCTTCAACGAGGGGACAGCTCGCGGTGGAAACCGACATGTTCCACAGGGAGATGATAATGTTCGTAAATAAGGATGAGTAAAAAATTGAGGACCAGCATTTTGTCAATAAAATGTTTTATTTTTTAGCAGTTATTATCGCCATTTATTGTCATCATGACTCATTGATACTAAATTATGGCGTTAATAAAGCGAAATGCTTTAAAATGCCTTACGGCATTTTAAAGCATTTGGAGTAAAACGACAATTAAAGCTGCATTGCTGAGCTTCAACCCAAAGGAGAAATTACAGTTTCGTTACCTTCTTTCAGTCACCAATCCCGGAGAAATTACTCATAGCTGCCCTGAATGAGAGCGGGGTTTTGAAAGAAATTTTTTTGCTACTCTTAATTTGAAAAAGATGTAATTAAACATTTAACGCTCTGAAGAAACGCCGTGTAAGAGGTTCATTGGCTTCAACTTTAACGAAGAACTTGTGTGGAGCTGCAAAGGGGGTGCAAGAACATGCCAAATACAACGTTTGTCTTTTATATTGACACTATTCCGCGTAAAAATTTTGAATTGCACCATCCTTACTAAATATACGTAAGAAACGATTGACCTTTACCACACACTGTGCGTATAGCAACACATTCCTCTGTCAATTACCATTTGAAGCAAGAAATAACATCATAATACAAGCCTCGTACACTATATAAAAGAAATTGCCACTTGTGATCACTTTAAAAGATAACAATACCTATGTGAACGATACTTGTATTAAAGCCTTAGTTCCTAACCTTTTCTTTTATAGGTTTTCTAAGCTGAAGCAGAAGCTTCTCAACGAGATCAATGACCGCTTGAAAAAATCTTTGAAGGTGCCACCTTAGTAGCCGTAAGTGATCTGAATATTTGGCAGAAACTACGCCTTGGCAACACATTTGTTGCGACAGGGTTCCAGAAACCTATAGCTGAGAATCCCTTGACGATGTCAAAAAGCTAATAGGGTCCGGAGGAGTACGGCCTTCGAACCGATGGTTTCCGCCCAGGTAAGTCTTTCACTGTGCCTTTTTTACGTGCTGTTTGACAATGAACCTTCCGAGATATAGAACACGTTTGTTTTCACAATATTTTACTATTGACAGATTCGGAACATACTTAAAATAAAGATGGTGAACACTGTCGGGCCACGGGTTTATTATAACGGCTCTCTTCCCGGTGGCTGCTTTTCCAAAACGTCCTCCCGGAGTGCACTTGCCAGAATGTTCAACGTACCTTTTACACATTCTTTTCCATCTTAGGGTAGATCTAATTCTACACTGTGGCTCTTTCCGGGAGTTCAAAGCCTGGACAATGTGGTGCAGCAGCTGCTGTTCATGCTTCCTTTACCGTCATAAAGTCTTGTTCGGTGATAGTACAGTCTAAAATTTGCCACAGTAACGATCAATAAACTTTTCTTTGGGGGATGCTTCTTCGGGCACCGGTTATTCCTTTCTATTCCTCAGGGCGCGTCCAGTGGTCCGGAGGAGGAACAGCCACGTCCCGGTGCGGCGGACTCCACGGGACCCCAAGATATAACCAACGTGGCGGTTTTAGATAGTCCGTGCTCGCAAACGGCTGCTCACCAAATGTCCATGTTGAAAGTTACTTGGACGCTTATCGGCCCTCGGTACGTGACTTGGAGTACTCGAGTCAGCAAGAATCGGGTTTACGTGATTTGTAACGCTCGCCTTGGTTTGCCTCCTAGCACCAGCGTCGTCCCGGCGCTATCGAGCACCTTTTCTTTACTGCAGGTTCATTACGAAGGGCAAGAATGGAATCTCTCTTGCGGCGCACGGTCGAGCAGCTTATCTTTGTGGCAGAGACTATTAAGAACAAAGAAGTGCTCAGATATTAGCTGGCTTCTTACCTGACCCGCCTTCCACTGGTTAATGGCATTAACATCAAGTATATTCACAGGTTCCATCTCTTTCCTCTCCACTGCGAAAGCAGAAATTTTCACCAGGATGAGACGGTGGTTCTGACTAAAGTACAGGGTACAGGCGTAGGGAGCAGTGTACCCGTCATTATGCATATCTACCTTCTCGGAAGGCGGCGAGAATTTTTCCACAGAAACCAATAAAAGCAGAAGAACATATGAACAACGTGAAACATCAATATTTCGGGCTTATCAGAACCACAACTCATGTTTGGTAAGAAGATACTAATGCAATTATTTGTTTCTTAGAAGCGCGGAAGAAAAGTTGGCGCAAATTTTTTGCACTCTTGGGGTTTAGAGATTTCCTGTTAGTCAGTCCTTTACTGTTCATTGTGGCAGCTATTGAATTTTCAAACTGCGGCGGTGTCCCATACAACATATTCATTTCCTGCCACGCGTTCCGTTATTAGCTGTTTCTGGCTACTTCATAACTTCATATGCTCACACAACCTGTCATTAAGTCATCTCCACCCGTTTTCTAGCGAAGTAATGCACCCTCCTAAAACGCACTATAAATGTTACCGAGAGTTTGTGGGTTGGAGTAGTGCCGCACTTTATTTGCGTGTTTCAGAGAAGAAGAAAAATAAGACAAAAAAGACAGATTTCTAAAGACAGCCGCTGTAGCCCTGTTTTCTATGGTTGCGGTAATTTGTTTTTGTGCGTGTGTATTGCAGTGTACCTAGGAATGTATTTATCTCTCACGGTTGTCATGTTTCAACCATCATTTTTCTTTTACTCGAATTGTCGCCATCGGACTGACTTTATAATTTCATTCTTTTGAACTGTATGTTGCGCCTACGGCTTTCTAAATGGATGTTTTTTCACAGTTCAATAGTTTTGATCGTTCTTTTTAATAAGCTGCTTAGTGGGTGGTTATAACTGACGCTATCGCTTTGCGACCGGCCCTACGTAGCGCTCTTTATAATATAAGTGCTCGATGTCTCCATTTTTTAAAACTGATATTCTGTCTGCTTTATTCTTGGAGTTCTCTCGAGTTGTCTCCCCTGTGTTAGGCTGTCTACCATATTGCCTTATCACGTAATTATTTCTGACGTTTTTAAAGTATTTCAGAGATTCGAGTCCGCCTCGAAGGTGCCTTATGTTGGTCTCGGAAAAGTCAAGTTCATTGCTACAATAAAGGCGTAAATAGCACAGCAACCCTTTCCCTCGTTGCTAGCTGTTCTTGGTCTCGAACGTTTGAAATAAACGTCAATTGTCTCGGCTCCTTGAATCGTGTTTTCTGTACGGTACATTGTTCGCGGCAATTACCTGGCACATGCACTCCGAAATCTAGCATTCTAGTACTGACGGGCGATCGATTTGCATGTACTGACTTTTGCGCGAGAGCGGCTCTTTACATCAGGATTCTTGCATGCCTTGTGGCTTCGGACCTTTATTTAAGGGGCGTGTCAAGGTTTAAAAAACGTTCTGGCCACCCAGGTGCACGACGGTTGCGCCGCCCATTCCTGCAAACAGATAAGGTGCCACCTGCGGGAACTGCCACCATTTCCTGCGGTTTGCCACCTCACGCGACGAGCTACCCTCTCGGGATAAACCGAGGGACAGCAAACGACTGAGCGGATAAATATCAAGTGATCCCCGAATCACTGCGCCAGCGCGACTGCACGGTTAAAGGCGCTCAAAAAACCGCAGCCACTCGCTTTGTGTACTCGGAGCAGCCACAGTGGTCAGTGAGGTCCGGAGTCATGAGAATCCAGCGAGGCAACGGTACATGATGTAGACCTGACACAGAACTTGAAGCAGAACTTCAAGAAATCCCTTATCGTTCGCAGATACACATCAGAATTTATTCTCAGGCCAACAATTGCGAAAAGTGGACTTCTGGTAGGATCGGGCAAAACATCTCTACTTCCATAAAAGGATTGCGGTAAGCTTTGTAAACGAAAACTTTGGAACGCATTGATCGCCTAGCTGCATGCAAATTGACAAGTATTGCAGCGTGTGTCCTTTCCGATTTTCCCAGCGATTATGCAAAAATCCGCGTGACGCCACAATCAACGAAATTCTCGTCACCGAGTTCAGCAGCAAGATCTAGTGTTCCCAATTCGTACCCTTCATAGCAATGTACACAGTAAAAGTGCCAGTAAACGCCGCAAAACGCCAACGTAGTGGGAAAAACTGATCGCTGAAAATAAGTGCGTGCCCTTACTGAGGGAATAAAATAAGGATATGGTAACGCGTCTTCGGTGGGCGGCCGCGGACAAAAAACCGGTGTGTAGTGCGAACGGTTAAACTTCGGTGACAAAGATGCGGCGCATGCCTCGGCATAGAGGACGAGCCACGTACCAGAGGAAAACCATGGCTTCTGCGCTGCTGGTCGGCAACCTACGGAAACCCTTGGTCCGCCGCCACCTGTTGCCACCGGATATTATCTCCAAATAATCTTATCCTATGCCCAGCAGGACAATCACATCGGCGCATACATTATTTTTAAATATTTCATATTTAAAGAAAGCACCAGGCCGCATCAGCAGATATCATGGTGTAGCAATGTAAGCCACAGCCATTAGGACGGACTGACACTACCACTGACACAAAAAAGTGACCGAAAAGCAGTGCGCCTGCGTTTATTTGATACAAGCATTTTTATTCTTTCCTGTCAGTAGCTGCTCCCATCGTTGCTGTAGGCTGTCTTGTAGCAATGAACCAGCGTCCTCTACTTCTGCGAGGCAGTGTCTTCGGCGCGTGCCATCGCTTCTTGAGCACGGCCAGCGCCAACTCATCCTCCTAGAGCAGCCACTAGGGCTGCCAGCATGGCTACGAAAAAACGATTGGGAAAGTAAACGCATTTTACTATTGCAATCTCTATATCAACGCATTTGATAGTTTATTCGTTCAATACAAACTACGACTTCAAAATTTCTACGCATGTGTCAATGCACAAACTGAGTTCAAATACATAAGTTTTTATCATAACGACCAACCAATCTCAGCCGTAATTGTTTGCTTTCCCTACTATAAAATCGATTAATATTTCGAGCTTATTGTCCCCGTAATTACTTTCAAATAGTGAGAACATGTGTGGTCATCATATTTGTAAAAAAAGTTCACGCTTTCGGTGGCCAGGACACAGAAAACTACAACGCCATCAATATCAATTCGCTACTAATATCCAGTGTGCAACGTCCGCCATTCTGGTGTACCTCTTCTACCCTCCAGATACGCAGAAAACCCCCGCAAAATTAAGCCGTAGTGGAACGGCCACAATCAGTTACTTTTATTCGTATGGCTAGTCTGGCTACACCGGGGAGGTACGAGCGCCAATTGGTTTCAACTTTGTGTCACGCAACCCAGAAAGTTTTTTACTCATATATACAGAAGGAAACCCGGTGCAAATTGCTAGGCTAACCCCGCATCAGAGAGCGTGTCATCATAAACATGATAAACTGGCATGGCCTAGCAACAGTCAAAAGTGTACTGTGGTTGCAAAAGACAGCAATAATGAAGCAAAGTGGTAATGTCTTCAATGTAGAAGTGGTGACCAAACACGATGTTTTTATGCGGTATTGCAAAGCTTTATGACTGAAGAACAAGAAGATTTAACCCTTTTATACTGAGCTTTTTCTCAGCAGCAAAAAGAAGACATGTGGCAAATCAAGCGGAGTAGAACACAAACGCTTCTAGCTGCTAAGGCGGCACTGACAACGACGCACGAGATTTCGCTGCAGGATACATTGGTGGAACCTTAGTTACATAGGCGAACCAAACGGAACCATGAAAACTTCATTTCTAATGCAGGTCAGTGATTTGCAACATCGAAGCCTTTTCAGTTGTAATAATCAATTGGTACTGGTGGTTTCATTCCACCTGACAAATTTGATTTTTCGCGTATACATCTCTTTAGCTGCGTCGTCATTTTGCTTTAGAATTGCCGCCTTTTTTCTGGGTTTTTTGCGAATGACCGTATCTTATCTTACGCTTCGACAAGCCGGTGTATGACTAGCGTGTGTAGATGATCAGGTGCCACTGAGTGCACTGGGACGTCGTCTAAAACACTAATAAGCTCGTCTGCCTTTTCTTATGTAGACAAAAGCAGTGATGCACTTACAGCACTCATCTTTCGGTGAAAGCCTGTGAATATTTAAGACATTTTTGTTTGTCCTCTTCTGTATTATTTAGAACTTGTGTAGCTCTTTCAGAACAATTAAAAGGTTGCTAAATATAAAGCACTATTTGTGAACTCGCGTGTTTGACAAACAGAAAAGTAGAAGAATGCTGTCAGCCGTGAATCAGTTCCGATCAAATGCAGTGCAAGCCTCATTCAGAACTCCAAACTCCAAACGTGTGAACTCCAAACTGAACTCCAAACGTGTGAAACATTGCTGATTTTCCTGCTGCAACGAGTAAAGCACTTCCCTGTATAGAAGAAAAAGATGTATTACTGAATTTTAAATCCTGTACCCGCAAACGTAGCTCAATATTTGTCTAGTTTAAAGACAGCATGCTCCAATAAATTAAAATATTAAACAAGGTGGACCTCAGGATGTACAAACAAGTGGTTAAATTGAAATACGGGTTTCGAATTGGGGGGGACATGCGACTTCTAACTAAGAATTTTTCCTAACCTGGTAAAGTTTTGTACACTCGTCAGCCAAAATGTTCTTTTAGTTGCCAATTCAGATATTACAACAGCTTGATAGGGTACCTCCGTAGGGCGTAGGAATTATTGTTGGTACTGTAAATTTGAGCAACGTGAGTTATATTTCCAAGTACCACAATTAGGTACATCTTCTAAATAAAACGGAAGTGTTAGCACTTGTTGCAATGTTGTCTTAAACCTTGAAATGAATACCCCTATGAGTCTCTTAATGGTGATCTGTGTACATAATTCAGAGTAAAGCGTTATATAAAATCGTTGCAATTATCAATTCACTGCAAATTCATCCTCTTACCAAAGGATCTCCAAGGCTAACGCTCGTAATACGCCTAAACCTGAGCTCAGTGACGGGTTTCTATAGTACGTGAACCAAAGGAGGTCTTGTCTTTATTTTCACATTGGCTGAGATACACGCACAAAAAACAACAACGCAGTTACTGGTTTTCTTTTCTGTTGCCACGAAAAATAATTATGTCATGGCAGATTTGAGTCAAATGGAAAGCAAGCAGCTTAAATGGAAATTCCAAACCTATAGACAATGTATTAGGGAAAATTGTTTTTTTTTCGAATACTTATAATTGAATTGCCTTGTTGCAAAAACAATGTCGGCAATATGCAGAAAACTAGAATTATCTGAATGGTTATCAAATTTTTATTTTTTTACGTGTCTGTCTGGAACTGGCCACACAGCCTCTACCAATATTGCAATATCTTGCATCAGTTATGAAACGTCGAACCAATTAAATATTGCGGCTTACCAGTTACTATTGCGTTGTTATTTCCGGGTGCACAGCCACAGGGTAGAATAAAAATACATCTGCTCCAAGAGCATTAGCTGCAGCCGGGCACCTTTTTATCACGAACCGGTATTCCTTGTAGAAATTTGAATTACAGATAATAAGAGTTTCCAGAAAATAAAACAACTATTATCAATACGGCAGTTTTTTTTGCCAATTCTGAAACTTCCAGTACATTTTATGCGCATATAAGAGGAAATCTTGAAATTTGAGGAACTGGTTGCACAATTCACACTAACTAATGGGAATATTTTGTTACATCAAACAAGCACGAAAGGTATTCATTACTTAATAAAATATGTTATTTTTTCACATAGCGTAATTATGCGTAGGTTATTCCGTTTTGGGAACTCAACTAGTAGGTCCCCCTGCGATTTCTACAGCCCAGACAATAGTTCCCAACTGCCTTGTCTTCAGCCTGATCCTTGCCTACTTTAGCATTGAAGTCCCCATAACTACGGTATACTGTGTTTTTACTCTAGCCATTGCCGATTCCAAATCTTCATAGATGCGTTCCACTACCTGGTCGTCTGGGCTGGATATGGGTGCATAGGCCTGTAACACCTTGAGCTTGTACCTCTTATTCAGCCTAATTACAAGACCTGCTACCCTTTTATTAATGCTATAGTATTCTTCTATGTTCCCGCTATGCTTTTATTGACTAGAAATCCCACTTCCAATTCTCTTCTGTTCACTAGACCACGATGACATAAGACGTGTCCATTTTTCAGCATCGTAAAGGCTTCACCTGTCCTCCTAACCTCACTAAGCCCTATGACATCCCATTTAATGCCCTTTAATTCCTCGAACAACACCTCTAGACTCGCTTCACTAGATAAGGTTCTTGTGTTAAACGTTGCCAGGTTCAGATTGCAATGGCGGCCTGTCCGGGTGTGAGCTGCTCGCGACGCTGCGCTCGCACTTCAGCCCGGCCCCTTCCACATTAATGGAGCGCTTCCGCTTCAACAACCGGAGCCGCCGAGGAGAGACTCTTGGGCAGTTCGTCGCAGCGTTTCGAGTGTTGGCGAGCGGCTGCGCCTTCGGAGACCAGCTCGACTTACTGCTCTGAGAAAGTTTCGTCTGCGGCATCAACGACGCCACCATGCAGACACGACTCCTGGAGCTTCCGGACCGCTCGATGGACGACACCGTGAAGGCAGCGCTGGCGATGGATGATGCGGCCAAGGACGCGGGTCAGATAGCATGTGCGGCCGGCTCACCGTCGAAGGAGGCGGAAGTGAACAAGATGGCGACACTGCATAGCAGGTGCAGTTGTTGCGGTGGTGACCACCACCCGTCACAGTGCCACTTCGCGCAAGCGGAGTCCTTTGCGTGTGGAAGAACTGGGCACATTGCTCGGGTGTGCCGAGGGGGCGCGGCGAACGGACAGAAGCAGCAGCCGGGGGCAAGCACGGGTTCACCGCAAGCACACCGCCAAGGGAGCCGGGGCAAGGCTAAGAGGCGGGGACGGGCGGCAGCAGCTTCGGGTTCCTCGGTGGCTAGGCTTCACGTCGTGGCCGAAGACCCGCATATTTTTTACATGTGGCACACGGACATACTTCAGGCGTCTGTGCCACCATATATGCTCACTGTCGAAGTCTGAGGGCGTCCCATTTCCATGGAGCTGGACACAGGGGCCAGCGTGTCGGTCATGGACGGGAAAATCTTCAATCGCACCTTCCCTGGCGCGTCCGCCGAGGCGTCGGGCGTCGCGCTGCGCAGCAACTCTGGACAGCTCGTCCAAGTCGAGGGTCAAGCCCAGGTCAGCGTCAAGCCCAGGTCACGAACCCTGCCCTGTACTTGACCAAGACGTCGTCACCGACGTGCTGTTGGGCCAGAACTGAATCCAGGCATTGGCATGTGGCTACTGAGGTACCAGGAAGCAGTTCGGGTGGCGGAAGATGTCCCAGGCCTCCTGGCCAAGTGCCAGGCCCTGTTCCAGCACGGAGTGGGCACATTCACCGGCACGGCGGCAAGCATACCTTTCCCAGAGGGAGCCCGGCCCCGGTTTTTCAAGCCGCGCCCGCTGCCGTTCGCCCTGAAGGACGGAGTAACACAGGAGCTGCAGTGGTTGCAGTGAGGCGACATCTTGGTGCCCATAAAGTCTTCAGAGTGGGCCACTCCCATCGTGCCAGTCGTCAAGCAAGATGGCAGTGTTAGGATCTGCGAAAACTTTAAGGTTACCATCAACCCCGTCGCTACCGCGGAAATGTACCCGATGCCCCGAATTGAAGATCTCTGGCCGGCGCAGTCCGGGGGACACCAAGTTCACCAAGCTGGACCTCAGAGATGCGTGCCAGCAGCTGGTGCTCCAGGAGTCGTCCCGCAAGTATGTCACCATATCGACAACGCTCGGACTCTTCCAGTACACGTGCTGACAGTTCGGCGTGGCCTTAGCACCTGCAATTTTTCAGAGGGAGATGGACAACCGGTTCAGGGGCATGAGGGACGTGGTGGTGTACTTGGACGACATCCTGGTGACCGGTAGAGACAACGATGACCACCTGCAGAACCTCCACAGCGTCCTGGCAAAATTGCAGGATGCTGGGCTGAAGCTCAAGCTGGAGAAGTGCATTTTCTTGGCCCCCAGCATTGAGTACCTGAGCCACGTCATTCCTAAGGCTGGCCTGGCCCCGACACCCCGCATAGTTGAGGCTATGCTTTAGGTGCCCAAGCCCGAGAACGAGGACGAGCTGCAGAACTACCTCGGCCTCGTAAACGTGTTCAGGAGCTTCCTGTCAAACCCGTCGTCGAATCCACAGCCGCAACATATACTGCTTCGAGATGGACAGCAGTGGGCGTGGAACAAGGAACAGGGCTTGACCTTCCAGCGCAGCAAGGAGCTCATCCCCAAGGCTCCGTGGCTGGTGCACTTCTATCTGCCCAAGCTAATCGTACTGACCGTAGATGTGATGCCGTACAGCGTTTGGAGCTGTCCTGGTCCACCGGGACAAGAATGGCCGGGAACGTCCTGTGTCGTTTGCGTCCCATCGGCTTCATGCGGCAGAACAGCGGTACAGCCAGCTGGACAAGTAAGGCCTAGCCCTCATTTTCGGGGTCCAGTGCTTCTACCAGTATCTTTGGGGCCAGAGGTTTGCGGCGGTCAAGGACAACAAGCCGCTACTGGGACTGCTGGGGCCTGACAAGGCGGTTCCAGTGCAGGCATCGCCTCGAGTGGTGCGCTGGGCATTGATGGTCACGGCCTACAGCTACCGCCTGGTCTACTGCCCGGAAAAGGACCTGGCACCTGCTGATGTCCTGACCGGACTGCCCGTGCCGAAAGTGCATGCTGGAGCACGCTTTCCCGGACGTGCTGTCCAAATCGGCAGTGTCGCATGCGACCTGCCGGGACCCAGTCCTCACGCAGGTGGCCAAGGCGGTGTCCCGAAGGAAAGAGTTCGTGTAGCGTACGTACAGCCACAAGGCCGCCGAGCTCAGCCTGCAGCAGGGCTGCCTTATATGGGGTTGCAGGGTGGTTATTCCACAGAGTGTGTGGTCCAGGGTCCTACAGTTGCTGCACGCGGGTTATTCAGGCGTGGAGGAGACCAAGATGGTGGCCCCTTTCATGTTTGGTGCCCTGGCGTGGACCAGGACATCGCTCGCATGGTGCAGAGGTGGCCGGTCCGCCAGGAGAACCAGCGAGCATCGCGCCATGTGTACATCACCTCCTGGCCCTTCCCGAAAAAACCCTGGTCCCGCCTGCACGTAGATTTTGGGGGCCACTTCAGGGTCACTACTTCCTGGTGTGGTGGACTCTTTCTTCAAGTGGGTGAAGGTAATGCCAGTCACCACTGCCTCGGCAGGAGCTACCATCGAGGCGTTGCAGCAAGTCTTCGCAGCCCAGGGGTTGCCGGACGTCATCGTGTCCGACAACGATACCGCTTTCGTCAGCAAGGAGTACCTTTCCTGGCTGATGAAAAATGGAATCCGTCGGATGCTGGTTTCCCCGTACCACCCTGCGTTGAATAGTGCTGCCGAGCGGGTGGTGCAAACAGTGAAGGACAAGCTCAAGAAGAGCAAGGCTGGGGATTGTCGGACACAGGTTAGCCGGGTCCTGCATCAGTACCGGAGTACACCCCATGACGTCACCGGCCGTGACCCTTGCGAGCTCCTGTTGGGCCGGATGGTGAAGAACGCGTTGGACGTGTTGCACCCAGACCTCCAGTCCACAGCGCTGATGAAGCAGCTCAAGCAGAAGCTGGCGGCTGACTGAGGTTGCCGTCCTGGGCCTTTGCCGGAGTCTGGAGCTCTGGTCTTCGCCATGAACTTGATGCCTGGTCAAGCCTGATCTGCCGGGAATGTGGTCTCTCCTGCCAGTGGGTAATCACTGCTCGTTCGCATGTCGGACGGGACCACGTGGAACCGGAACGCGGACCATGTGAGGCCTCACCTGAAAACTTCAGCCGCCCCTTGAGGATGCCAGAAGGCAGGGGAGCCAAAAACTACAGCGGCCGCTGCCAGCCCAGCACCAGGGACTGGTGCCGCTCGTACCTCTGCGGTGCCACGTGCAACTCCGGTGACACCTGCAAGGCTGCTGGGGGGTGCGAGAGTGACAGAGGCAGCACCTGATGCTGCCACAACTGCATCAACCCCTGTGCTTAGGCGGAGTTCGAGACTACGGAGACCACCAGACCGTTACTCGTCGGGGTGAAAGGTGTAGTTTCGTGTTTGCGTTGGACGAACAACGTTGGGGGTGAGGGGTGTGACAAGTGTGTAGCGCCCCCAGACCCCAATCTTCGTTAGCCACTATGTTCAGTGACCACACCAGGCTCAGTGGGCAACATTGCTGTGGCTGGCGAATAAACACTACCGAGCACAGCAGCTCGCGGTCAGTCAGCGTCACCATCAGCTCGCTGCGTGTCGTCACTCGGCTGGAGGGTACCCCGACCCTTCCACGTTCACGAATGCGCACCAAATCGTGGAGACAATGTTAAATATTTAACTGTTTTGTGTATCGTCTGCCGTTTGCTGTGTCACATTAACCATACTTCCACAATTCCCCATTCGCCCCGCATGGCTGCCGCGACACCTGGCACGACCTTCGCAAAGTGGCGTTAGGAAAAAAACTGAGTGCACCGGAGCGTGCGCCTCGTTACGAGCAGGCGACGTCATCGAGCCTTTCGCCACGTGTGTATCACCTGCTTTTGTCGTCGTAGTCATTCGGCGTGGCTGGAGCCGTTGGGGCCCGCCGGTTGCTTCTACACTTTTCCAGTCTAACCGGGGGCGGTCATGTTTCCGCGTGACGCTCATGATCCATTGATCTTGAGAATTCCCGGGAGGAGTCGTGAACACGGTAAATCCCTGGGTGGGTCGGACGGAGGCGATGCAAGCGTGCTTCACTCGGTCGGCGGCGGCGACGTCTTGGCGCACTCAAATGTCGAGGGTGACAGTCTTAGGTTGCCTCTCGCCGTCGGAGCAACGTGCATAAACTCCCTATTCGTGCTCCCTCTCTCCTGATATCCAAACGTAGCCTGTTAAGTCACAACGTGGCCTTTTACAGCAGCCCATACTCAATCTCGATATTGCATCTGTTTTTCCTAACCAATTTTAATATTCACTCTTCCCTGTTAGCTTACCATTTCCAATTCGCGGTTTTGCCAAGTTACAACCTAACTTTACAATCTAACCACCATCATCATCATCAATGGAGAATGGAAAGGCCGCTGCTGCTGCACTACGGAACATGGTTCACATAACAACCGTACGCTACACTAACCCCAAACCACGCGTCCGACAAACTCTTCATACTACATGGCAAGCAAACTAGAGTCAAGAAATATACGGCCAGCTGCATCTAATGAAGCCAGTCTTAGGACGATACCACACTGGTACGCGCAATTGACACACGGCAGTCACCTTAGATTACGGAGAAGCCACACACGTGCCGCACACTGCCTCACAGGTTTTTCAAACCACTGTAGAGCGGATGCAGAGTCCGCCTACCCGTAATCCTTATCATCAATCACTGCAAGTGAAACGCATCCCATAACTATAGAGACAACACCTTCCACTACATCCACATCCTTTTCAGGTGACGACCCCATGGCTTCGTGTATGCGTACTTTTAATTTCCTTAGCCATGTTAAATGTCTACCTCTCATTTCTTACTACGCATAGGAACAACCCAGTTCTCTACACCGGCACTCTTCACTGTTTGTAATTTATTTTACTTTCTTTTTTTCAGGCTTATTTCAAAGTTTCCGTCTCTTTTATTTAAACCGCTTTGTTTTGGTGCTCTTTGCTCTTCTTGGTCTTGAGCCATGAAGCAGCAACCATCATCCGAACTATCGTCATCATCATTTTCTAAATTACATATTGAGGGTAAATTTTTGTACAAGTCGCAAAGGTATGATCCCATGGTTGTCGTTCGAATACCAGTATACGCATCGAGCGCGGCCTGCAGCGGCGCCACTAAAATCCCCCTAGCGGCCCGTTTCGAAAGCAGCCGCGGGAGTCTCCGGCCCGCTGCCCCCTCGCGCCATTGATTTGAGGCTCGTTCAAGACTGCGATTCACCGTTTGTACGCTTTCTAAATACAAAATAATGTAAAGGAGGCGCTCTGTTTGCAAGCGTGGTATGTTTAGGAGAGTTTAAACGTTTAGACACGATCTTAGTGTGGTACATTTGGTCTGTAAGAGCGCCAGACGTGTGTCACAGGCCAGCGTCCCGAAGCAGGCATTTGCAAGGAGCTGATTCCAATTCCGCTGCCCTGAAATTTAGCGGCAGTGTCTCCGTAGGCATTGTTTCCTCCGATGGTCATGTTGCGGCCATACACTGTGATGGAAATCGGCTTTATGCGCTTGCATAATCTAGCGGAGCACTCATACCTGACAGCACGCAAGCTACGCTTGCCAATATAACATATCAGATATTGATCAGTACCCTGGACAATCCAACGCAGCATAAATTTCACAAACATTCTACGAAATAAGTACGATGGATAATGTAAAATTATAATAGGGAGTCAGTACACGACGACAAATTTAATGGTGGATCGTCTTGTCACGAGGTGAGCGCTCGCAGATCATGTCACATTGATCCTCCATGAGAAGCGCGCCGGTGGGCTTATAGAGGAATCCGCGTCCGCGACTAAACTCTTCGAAACATTGTAATATGACACAATGAGACAACAGAATCCAACATAAACCGAAATCAGGGCCTCATCAGATACCACACTCTTCCAACGAGCCCGTGTGTGCGAGATTTTGGCGCACGTTAAGGAACTCCAGGTGGTCAAAATTAATCTGGAGCCCTCCATTACGGCGCGCCTAATCGCCTCCGTTGCGTCGGCGTGTTAAACCCGATAATCAATCAATCAACTCTTCCAACGACACCTCGTATCGCTAGTGAACTGCCCACCCTGTATTCTTCAAAAAATCCGTCCGCCGAGTGATCAGCCGTTGGTTGAAGGCAAAATGCAAACGGAAAGTGAAAATGCAGCGTTTGTGAGTGATTGCTAAAAGGTTCACTCCTTGATATAGCTCCGCCTATTTGTAAACACCGATAGTTGAGCGCCCCCCTCCCCCCTACTCCCTGTCTCGCGAAATATCAGCGAATTTCGTATCTAGTTTGTCTGGTGAATACTTAAACAAACGTCTTTAGCATTTCCGAAGCTCCACTAGTTTTATTTTTTTTATTTTCCGTACGACTATTTTATTTATTTTTGATTTGCAGACCATTCCTTTTTCCGTGGTTTGTTAACTTGTGCTTTGGTTCTTGCAAGTTGACACACATTTGACAACGGACAGCCCTTGAGTGTACTTAACATTTTCGCGTGGCCTATATTCCCGTAAAAGGGTCAAGTTATTGTCACCTATTGGGTGATAACATTCCGGAATCGCATTTTTCTACGACGTACTTATTTGAAGCAAAGCCGCATTTGTTCTCTGCGCTGCAAAACGAACCATCCTCTCGCCATGCCAATAATAGGTCTAAACGAGGCGACATTTTATAGAATTCACTTGTGCTGACTTCTTCGAAATTGACAGTGGTAATATGTTGCTTCCGTCGCCGACGCCCGCAAGAGCGGCCAAGAACCGCGCAGAACCTCCCCCCCGGGTTTTTTGGCGTTCTAGGGCTCTACCAAGAAGCAGCTGTTTTTTTAGTTCCCAAAATGTACAATTTGCTTACAGACGTCACCATAAGAGTTGTTTGGTGTGCGTAAAGGCAAAGAAAAGCGAAATAGAACCAAAACACTGCATGAAAACCTATCAGCCACGCAGCCGTAAACGCCGCGGAAAAGCGGCGACTGGCGGCGCAGCGATTGCGAAGCTCGAGGCGTATAGGTTGGTTATTTCATCTGTTTTTTTTTTTGCTGCAGCTGCTATTTGGAGTGTAAGATTACCCAGCTTTATTCTCCATTCATTCTCAATGGTGTTTTGTTTTTTCTTCTAAATTTCTTATTGTGTCCTTCCGTGGGTTTTGGTGTGGTTTTATTTTGGATTTCTATAGAACCGTTATTTCCGATCGATATTTCTCCCCTTTAATCACATGACCGATTAACCCTTCGCCTTGGAGGATCCTCCCTCTGTTGAATACCCAAGCCATTAGTGAGGATATACCCTACATGAAACTTACACTCAGTAAACCGCATTTATCCACGAATTAAACGCCCAATTCATTCGGACTGCACAGTCATAACCACAATGCAACAGTTACTAGACACAAAATTACAAATTTGCGCACCTTGTTTGAGGAATCCCTCATTCTCCACAAGGGGGCACAAAAAATGCTTGTGAGCTTTATTCAAGGCCAACTAATCACCCGCACCACTGCAGTTCCAATAGACTGCCTAATAATATATTTGTAATGGATCCTAAGAAAGCCTCCAACGAAGTTTTTCATGCTCGCGTGTTACTAAGAAAATTCTCAAATAAGGCACTGTATATAGAAAAAGACGTTTCTGTACTAGATAAATAGAAACAGGACGTTATCACGTACTGTGTCATTCTAGCAAAAATGTGAATAAAACCTCTTCTGCTAGAATTTTCAAATGCAACAATTTTTATTTATTCTTGTTCATAGGATCTCCTATCATTGCCGAACATTTTATTTTAGCAGTGAGCCCTCTATACACTGCTACTGCGAGGGAGTGTCTTCGGCGCGTGCCATGGCTTCTTCTGCGCGGCCAGCACCGACTGCACCACCAAGAGCAGCACCAGGGGCTGCCAACATGGCTGCAATCGTAAGAGAAGAAAATTGAGAGGCAGCTCGTTATAGCAAGCACACTTTGCTTTTACAATTGGCGTTTTCGCTTTCGCTTCCTAGTTTCTACATTTTTTTATCGGGCTTAGATGTGCTCAACCTTCACAACCACTGAAAATGCCAGTTTGCGGCATCAACACCTCACATTGAGCACTGGCATCCCGCCCATATCTACTAAATTCAGCATCATGAAGTCGTGCTCTTTCGGACTGCACTCGCTGTCAATCTCTTTGTCTAATTTCAACTGCTTATAACTATAATACGTGGCTTTAAAACAGCATAGTTGTCGATTATAACTCCAAACTAGGACATTGTTTAGAATGTTTTCGTCCGTCTGTGCCCTGCAGAGCAGCTGAATAAAACTTCTTTGCGCTCAATTACAAAAAAATATCATGGATTGAAAACCACGTAACCCGGATTCATGTCCATGGCAAGCCGCAAAGACCATGGTACCCTAAGAATTTGCGGAGGCTACTAACGGTTGTTTGCGTGGCGACCGCTGGGACCTCTTCTTGGAATTGGTATAAATGTTTCGCCCACCTACGGGAACGCTACCATCTGTCAAAACGGCAAAACAGATGTTTTCCTAGGATGACGTGCGTTAAATTTTCTGCGTAAATGGCAGAGCGTTTTGCAAACGTGTAACCAAAAACACGACCGCAACTACATCACATCGCTGACTAACACATCCCTCTCCCGCAGCCCCACACGACAAGAATGCCCATTTCATTTTTTGTCTTCACATGTAATTCCTTTCTTAATATTTGACTGCTACCAAAATGAAGTGTGCCACGAAGCTACTAGTCATCATCACTGCGCCCGACGGCATGAGCATTGTTGCTCACAAATAAACTAATGTAGCATCCCTGTGCTAGACCTAATTTCAGTTAATAATAAATGCTAATATTACGGTTTTAAATAAAGTTTTGGTAAGAATCTTGTGGCAGGATCAATTTAAATGCCTAAATATCTAGAAACGACTCACAAATGCAACAATACTGTACAGTGAAAATCTTGGGCATACTCCAGACAAAAGTACTACACAGACATGTAGTAGAGCTGTTTTTAAAAAAACTAGAAGCGTAGACTGATTCCGACCAAAACAAATGAGAAGAAGAAAAACGGATTGCCAAATCAATCTTGATCCCCCTGAACGCCACTAATGTTTCTTTTAAGATAAATGCGGAAGTAATGCTTTTGAGCTTTGCAGTGGGTTGTCTCCTATGAGGTGGCCTGAGCGGTCCCTCTGCGCAAATGCAGGGGCTGCGGCCGGGGACGATATGCCTTATGCTTCTGAGCGGTGATGTACTCTATACTTCACTGAGCATTCCTCCCCGTTGGTGACACTGATGCATTTAGGTCAAGCCCACATTGTCTATCGGGCGCAATTTTATGTCCTTCATTACTGCTGTCTCTCTACTTTTGAATTCATTCCAACTAACGAGACGTATGTTGACCGATTTGCTCTTGCAGAGACCACCCCCTTGCATTCTGGCTAAGTTGGGCACGTAACGTTGCGGTACGCAATATGAAATACATGTATGCACAATCGTGGTGTCGTGCTCATCTCATTGTCACCACTAGCCTAAATAGGTCCACTACACGGCGAAGGCTCCTCCCACTGACCTCCATGAGATGCTGTGCTGCGCTGCATCACTACACGGGTTACCCCCGAATTTCTTTATTTCTCTCACTGTGGGTGTGTATACCCATCTGAGTACTAAGGCACATAGATGAAAATTTTAAGATTATCAAAACACTGTGTAATTACCCAGAATGTTGCAACCACGACAACAATCTGGATTCCAAAGTTGCGGAACATGTCGGTTGTAGTTGCTGAAATAAAAATTGAGTTAACGGCGTTAAACACGATTTGGCGATGTTGTGAAGTGCATCCTGTTTGAAAGGTGCTGCTGACATACCTCTATAAACCGGAATATTTAGCTTCAAGTCTTCGATTACGGTTGCACATTGAGGAAATCGTCAAACTAAAGGTGGTGCTAACATTTGAGCACATACTAGAATTTCTGGTCCGGCTGTTTAAACGACCGTATAGAAAAATTGCGTTCACACTGCTAGGCTAACATGGCCTTTCTTGCGATCTGGCTGATATTTAAAGGGCTCAAGAACCTAGACCCCTGAAGAGTCGACATATTCGCAATTATGTAACAAAAATACCACAAACACAGAAACTCTAAATTTCAGGATAAATAATTTCAATTACAAACTAAACAAAGAAGGCAGGTTTAATACCTACATATTCAATTTAATACTATTGAAATATTGGATATATGAGTTGCTAAGTGAGGCATGTCGGGAAATATTTACCATAAAGCCAAATATTTCGTAGCAGCAAATATCACTACCACATCAAGTCATAGCTTACCAAAAGAACTTCAAAGAGAAGGCTCAGTGCGTCTTCGAAATGAAGGTTCGGAGTTGACAAAGAGTTAGTCACTCCACCGCCCTTTTATATGAAGCAAAGCAATGTCGATGTGTCTTTTCCTTTCATTCTGACTGACAGCATGTATCTCTTTGTGGGCACAACGCTGTGTAGTTTTCAATTAAATTGCTACGGAAAATTGAAATGTCGGACAGTCTCCATTACAATGGAGGGTTAGCAGACTAATTAAAAAGCCAGAAGTACACGACGTAGTTTACTTAATAATGTATTTATAAAAAGCTGCACGTACGTCCATTGTCGCAAAAAGTTATTATTGGCTACGGATAACAGGAAAAAACATTGTATCTGAATATTCTTGAAACGATCATTCTGCGATATGCCCTGCTATAACAAGATGGCCCTTCAGCGATATTCAAGAAATTCAGCCGCAGTTCAGAACCTTTTGGCAATTACAGCGTAGCACGTATCATTTTTATTTTTTATTATTTTCCGCTTGGTACCTGGAACTTCGCGGTATAATATAGTGTCTCGGAGTACACTACTTGCCGAAAGACAGTACAGATTACGAGAACTATATTTCCTCTTCAACTGGCATATAAGGTAAAGAGGAAGAACACGGATTCCTAAAATTTCCATCTTTATTGAACCTGTTTCGCTAATTTTGAAATTCGGATACCATTTTTCATACGCTCAACAGGAGGACTTCCTGTAGCTAAGACGGCTCCCCCGGGACTTCATCTAATAATATATAAAACACCGTTACCTGAATAAAGGAGATAAATGTATACATTTTCACAACAAAATAAAATATTAGCTTGCATAGTGACTCGAAGTGCAGAGGTGCGCTGCCTGACACGAAACGTAGGGCAGGGTTAATACCACAAAAACAGACAAGGCGAGGCGCAATCTCAATAGTGACTTCGCAGAAAGAAAGAGTTTGAACAAATGCACAGAAACAATTCATAAAATAAATTATTTAGCAAGACGTTGGTCACCAGCCATAAGGTAACCGAAGGATCCTTCGCTCATTTACTAAAATAATTTATGTCGTTTAAAATCATCCGGAGATTTTAGGGGCCAGCCCGCACACCATTCGGTATTCCGTATCGGGGAACAGGAATTGTGTACTCGCATATCTTCGTGGCTCCAGAATGCATCATGCCTTTTAGAAATTAATTACTAATGCAAAAACACAAGAGTTTCTAAACGACAACCTACGCCTGAGTACCAGGAAAACTAGAAAATATGAAGTATATTCCGATTCAGTGTAAAATTATTAGATATCAAAAGCACACACGAGCTTGAGAAGTATAGTCTACGGGTTGGTAAGCAGAAAACTACAATGTATGAACTACACTGCGTTGTTAATTTTATTTTCAATGTTTATCAGCTGTTCGTGTATTATATTGACCATATGCCAAAGGTTGACTCCGGACAGGTGCGATCACGTTAGAATTAGGTATGCCGTATTAGTGATTCAAATGTTCGCAAGAGTAATGAGTGCACCACAAAATATTACATTTCAAAATCCTTCGCGTGTTTCTGTATGTGTGGCTAGTGAAAAAATTTAAATTTTGAATCACCGAATTAAAACAGGTGGACCAGAATAGTCCATGCATGCACATGATTGCAAGAAACTTACCTAGTTTGGATTGAAGCTAAAAAATTTGAAAATAATTGTTTTTTTTAATTTAGATGGCTTTCAATAGTTAATCAATTATCTATTCAATATTATTTTATTTCAAAGAACGGAATATCTCGTAGCCTAAAATGGTTCAAAATATGCCCAGGTATTTATGGCAATCTTACAATGTGACATTTGCGTCAATCACATGTGATTAAAAATTTACGAACCTCAGAGGTCCAATACAATGATAATTATGCGTGTTTTTTGGTAACCTAGGGGTTCTTCGAATTGTGTTCTTCATTGACTAATAATGCGATCGGAGGAGTACGCGAAGGTTGGCAAGGGCGACTTCGTAGCTAAAACTGGACTCTTGGTAAAACTGTGAGCTTTTTGTTTTGACTAAAGCTGTGCTTACCATCACACATTTCTGACATTAGAGAAGGGAGCAACAGAGTGTAGCTACAACTGATACTCTTGGGGTTGGGAGACAGAGCACTATGCTATCCTTCTAAATAACTTGAATATTTCGTTTTTTAAAAACGGCTCTAATGTGAAACTCATCTGTTACCAATCTTTGTTTGGGGCTTAGAGTACCACTCAAATACGTTCGTAATTTTGAGTATTGTTCAGGACTTTTTAGGGAACATATCAGCACAGCTTGCTTTCAGTGTACTTTCTGAAGGCTTTCTGGGAGTGCTTTATATATCAGTTCCAGTCCAGGCCCAGTTCCTTCATATTTTAGTTTCAGGTTTCAGTTCCAAAGAGGTTTTCTAACTCAAACACGCGAAATGGTGAATATTTTGAAATGAGCCATTATGACATTTTGTCTCTGAATCTCTGAGATGCGGAAGTGTTTGCAGGTTTCAAGAGCAGGGTTTCGTGATGAGAAACCAAATATAAGTCCCCGAAACACGTTTTTGATGAAACAAAACGGTAGGGTTTTAGAGCCATTTTTTCAATTTCAGTATTAAAAGCGGCACAGTGGAGTTTCTGGAGTTCATTCGCAATAGCCTGATGATTATAAAAGATCACTCAGTTGTTTCAAATGTTGCCTCCATGTTAAAAGTATGAGCAACAGCCGGTGCCGGGCCTGCGTTGTCTGGCATTGTAGTGAACATTCTGTACCACTTCGCCCCCACGAATTCTAAATCCTAGGGCAAGTTTAACTTTCAAGGTGGCATTGAAGAGCCATCATGTTTACTGGGGCTTGACAAAATTCAATCTCAGGTGTAAGCTGGCGCTGACAATTTTTTTATCGTCGGCATTCGTTTAATTGAAATTCCAATGTATATTGAAAAGCCAGCGGTTAGACGGTCACGGGATAATGAGAAGTGTCAGACCAGTCCTTTCTTTTTGTTGATACAAAGCATTCAATTAAGTGGGTAAAGTATTACGTCATATAATGTCCGGACAAGAAACACCGGCTGGTTTAGGAATTTTGTATTTTTAACACATACTAACATCCGGCCAGAGCTACCCTCAATGGGTTTGTCTTCAGAGCACACAACCCCATCTCTGTGGCCTGCAAAGGCGGTCACACTTAACTCGTAACTTGACGCTGGTACCACCCAACAGACATTTTATGCGTAAAGTGGCTAGTCATGTACAGGGTGTTCTGACGATAATTGGAACACTTTAAAAATTTCTCCTGGGCGAACGCCGCTCAGTTCGTGCTCAAACTTGCCACGAAGGTCGCAATTTGTCGTTTATTTTGTGTGACACCGAGAACAACGATGGTACTTACTTGTGTATTCTAAAAATAAATAAACACGATTTTCGCCTATGGGAAATGGCGGATGATTTGGATGTGCGAGCCAGCGTAAGTTGATGTTTGAACGACGGATCCACCTGGGGTATGGAGAACGAAACGCACGTTTGGGATTCACGGTAGGAAGGAGACAAATGGTGCAGCAGATGATCAGAAAATGCACCTACGACTGACCTAGCAGACGATCAGAAAACCACGTTTACGGGCTCACACGTCCAAATAAGCCGCCATTTCCCGTAGGCAAAAATTGTTTTTATTTATTTTCAGGATTAACAGGTAAGTACCTCATTGTTCCCGGTCTCAAACTAAATAGACCAAAAAATGGTACCTTCGTCCAAAGTTTGAGGAAAAATTTTAAAGTGTTCAATTTATCGTCGCACCACCCTGTATGTTAAGCCAAAAATGCTTTCTCAAAGCCACAACAAATTAGGGTGGCAGGCGTGAACAAAAACACGGACGAACGGCCCACAAAACAAGGCCAACGCTTGAAAGGCTCGGTGCTGCCTTCTTGAAGGGTTAGAGGAGCGCAGTTTTGACATGTGCACCCCTGGTCGATAAAACGCACATAGGGCTCCCGGTCGCGAAGTGCAAAACCACACGGGCATGCTGAAAACACAATGTGCGTTTTTTGCACAGTTACGTATGTGCTGAATGTGCGGTATTGCTTCGAATTGCTTATACGGGTGTCTGTCTGTCATAGTAAGATAAACAAAACAGTCATAAAACGACACTAGCGCATTGTAAATTTGGAAACTCAAAATTTTCTCATCCCTACATCACAAAATGGGCTTTCGTGCCCTCGCACCTTTTACTGAGGACATTGATTGCGCCAAATTGTTATTCCTAAAAGTACGCATACAGGTTTGTAGTCTGCATAAAAGTGGCTGAATAAAAACAGGCAAGATATTTAGGGAAATAATTGAACTTTCTAGCTTTAATTTAACTCAATATTCTTTGTTGTGGGAGTGAACCAGTCAGATATAAGTGTGGAAGATAATTTAAGGAAATTTAGGAACGAAAATCACAGAAATGAGGGGGACATCAAAATTTTTTTCTTAAAGTGCAATATATGTAACACAGCTTATGTGAAGCAAAAGAAGCCCTAGTGCGAGGTGTTTGTTTTAAGACAGAAACTAGTTGGCTTCAACTTAGCATCCCAGGCATTATGTCTGGCTGTGCCTTTAACATCTGCACTCTTCTTTCCTCTGTGTTCAAGACTTACGCAACATTCTGTAGGGTGCAACTGTCAATAAGTAGTTCAATGACTGGCCGTAAACTGGGAACGTTCCCGATTGGTGTGACACCTACTAGTGAAGGGCCCAGTTGAGTAACTAGTTTATTACATTTGCACAATTTGTAACATAGATGCATGTACGTAATAATCACACTTGAAGCCAGTTATCTCCAGGTTATGTTTTTTCGCTGTATCCAAGGAGCCGCTCAGTGGCTAATGAGCTGCGTCACTGAGCATGACGTTGCCGTTTAGACTCCAGGCAATTTACAGCCGTTGTGTTATTAAGCGAAAACAGCAGGGGAGTTTTGGATGCGACGATACATGAAATGCTTGATTGGTCTTTTTCCAACACCAAAGCATGCAATCAGATCCTTCATTCCAAATTAGCAGAATGCCAAAACTGATAAGAGTACACAAGTTTACTTGATCACTACTTTACAAGAGCACCCATATATAAAATAGTTAAATACTGTAAAATATAAATAATAACGCATCACACCATGTTCTAAATAGCATTCTTGTATCCTCGTTAGATCAAGGCCAGAATAAAGTAGTTCTTTTTCAATCGACACCTTTTGCAGCATTGGAAATATTTGACAAACTGCGTGAATAATTCAGAGCTCTATCTGGCGACGAGTAAATTCTATAAAAGCTTCAATCTATGTGCACAGTCAAACGCCACCACAAGGAACGCTTGTACAACGAAACAGCCCGCACAACGAAGCATGCTGTATGGCCTCGCCAGATTCCTATGTTTTTTCTGTATTGTGAACGCCACTAAATGAAGAACACTCTAGCTAATTTGACAGTTTAACTAAACATTTATGCGTCCTCCGTCGCTAAATTGTTGATTGATAACGCATGCGCCTAGTCGCAAACGTGGTAAGATGTAGCTTACAGGTGTAGCGGCGACCACGAGTCCTCCAGTTTTGCCACCGAGCTGCAGGAATAAAAAAGAAACGTATACTGCGTGTTCTGGCACAGCATGGGTTGTGACGGCCCACGATTACGTTGCTTTGGATAACCAGGTCCGGGTTTGCTCTGACAAGACAACAAACGACATCGTGGAGGTCGTCATGGAGGAAATAGGGGGCGAGCAGTGCTGAAGAGCTTGCAGAGGAGCCAAGCGTTGCGACTACCCCTGAAGCTGTAGCGGCGGTTGGCGCTCTGCAGACAGCTATCTCGTCCCTTCCTGCTGTCGCGCCGCAGCAGGCCGTGAACGTTGACAGCATCATGTTGGCGGTGGTCACGCATTCAGTGCGTGCTACTAGTGTTTAGATGAAAATTTGTGAGTTCATTTCGCCTATTGCAGTTAAAAGCTGATGATTGTTTGTTTCAGTACGATTATGTAATTTATAGGGGGTCACTGAAGTCACGACGCTTATAACAATAGGACGCGCATAAACAACAATTATGACGATCCCACATATTTGGCTATACAGGCATTTGACTATGTGAAGCCACGGTGTGGGCTTTCGATATTTACCGACGTCCGCAGTTATATTATATACACAGGGTTTGATTTTGTCGGGTAAAACCCGATTTTATCCGATTCTTACAACCTTAAATTGTTTCAGGAGAAGTGGGATAAACGCGATTTCTCCCCAAATGAACCTTTCCAAAGTTGGAATCCCCACAAATATGTGCTAACGGTCAGCAATCGTGAACCGGTACTTGCTGGAAGCAAGCCCCACAAACACAGCTTTCGAACTGAGTATCGGCTGTACCCTACCGCTGGCTACCCCAGGCTCGCGAACGCTGCATTGATATTGTTGTGCTTGACTACTGGGAGCAGTGACGTCGAGAGAACTTTCTCTCACATGAGATACCTTCAACGAGCGGACAGCTCGCGAGTGGAAACCGACATGTTCCGCAGGCAGATGATAATATCCGTAAACAAGGATTAGTAAAAAATTGAGGACCAGCTTTTTGTCACTTAAATGCTTTATTTTTCAGCAGTTATTATCGCTATTTATTGCCATCATGACTCACTGATGCTAAATGATGGCGTTAATAAAGCGAAATGCTTTAAAAAGCCTTACTGCGGTTTAAAGTATTCTGGAATAAAACGGACAATTAAAGCTTCATGCTGAGCTCAACCCCAAAGGAAAAATTACACTTTTGTTGCCTTCTTTCACTTACCAATCCCCGGAGAAATTGCTCATAGCTTCCCTGAAGGAGAGCGGAGTTTTCAGAAAATTTTTTGCTACTCTTATTTTGAAAAACATCTTATTAAACATTGGCTCTCCGAAAAAAGACCATTGACGAGGTTCACTGGCTTCAACTTTAACGAAGAACTTGCGTGAAGCTGCAAAGGGGGTTCAAGAAGATTGGTAGGCACGCAAATACCACGCTTCTCTTTTAAATTGTTACTATTCGGCGAAACATTTTGAGTTGCACCATCCTTGCTAAATTTTTGTAAGAAACGATTGACCTTTCGCACACACTGTGCGTAAAGCAACACATTCCTCTGTTTATTACCACTTGAAGAAAAAATAACATCATAATTCAAGCCTCGTTCACTGAGGAAAAGAAATCGCCATGCGTGATAACTTTAAAAGATCACAATACCTATGTGAACGATACATGTATTAAAGCCTTAGTTCCTAACCTTTTCTTGTATAGGTTTTCTAAGCTGAAGCAGAAGCTTCTAAACGAGATCAATGACCGCTTTGAAAAAATGTTTCAAGGTGCCACCTTAGTAGCCGTAAGTGTTTTGAATATTTGGCAGAAACTACGCCTTTGCAACACATTTGTTGCTACAGGATAACAGAAACCTATAGCTGAGAATCCCTCGACAATGTAAAAAAGCTAATACGGTCCGGAGAAGTACGGCCTTCGCCCCGATGGTTTCCGCGCAGGTATGTCTTTCACTGTGCCTTTTTACGTGCTGTTTGACAATGAACCTTCCGAGATAAAGAGCACGTTTGTTTTCACAATATTTTACTATTGACAGAGTCAGAACATACTTAAAATAAAAATGGTGAACACTGTCGGGCCACAGGTTTATTATAACGGCTCTCTTCCCGTTGGCTGCTTTTCGAAAACGTCCTCCCGGGGTGATTGCCAGAATGTTCAACGTACCTTTCACACATTCTTTTCCGTCTTAGGGTAGATCTAATTCTACACTGTGGATCTTTCTGGGAGTTCAAAGCCTGAACAATGTGGTGCAGCAGCTGGCGTTCATGCTTCCTTTGCCGTCATAAAGTCTTGATCGGTGATAGTACAGTGTAACATTTGCCGCCGTAACTATCAATAAACTTTCCTTTGGGGGATTGTTCTTCCGGTACCGGTTTTTGCTTTCTATTCCTAAGAGCGCGTAAAGTGGTCCGGAGGAGGAACAGCCACGTCCCGGTGCGGCGGACTCCACGGGACCCCAAGATATAACCAACATGGCGGTTTTATACAGTCCGTGCTCGCCAACGGCTGCTAGCCAAATGTCCATGTTTGAAAGTTACTTGGACACTTATTCGCCATCGGTACGTGACATGGAATACTCGAGTCAGCAAGAATCGGGTTTACCTGATTTGTAATGCTCGCCTTGGTTTGCCTCCTAGCACCAGCGTCGTCCCGGCGCTGTCGAGCACCTTTTTTTTCACTGCAGGTTCCACACGAAGGGCAAGAATGGCATCTCTCTTGCGGCGCACGGTCGAGCAGCTTATCCTTGTGGCAGAGACTATTAGGAACAAAGAAGGGCTCAGATATTAGCTGGCTTCTTACCTGACACGCCTTGCACCGGTTAATTGCCTTAACATCATGTATATTCACAGGGTTCCATCTCTTCCTCTCCCACTGCGAAAAGCAGAAATTTTCACCAGGATGAGACGGTGGTTCTGACTTGAGGTACAGGGTACAGGCGTAGGGAGCAGTGTACCCGTCATTATGCATATCTACCTTCTCGGAAGGCGGCGAGAATATTTTCCACAGAAATTATTAAACACTGAAGAACATATGGACAACGAGAAACATTAATATTTTGGGGTTATCAGAATCACAATTCCTTTTTGGTAAGAAGATACTAATGCAATTATTTGTTTCTTAGAAGCGCGGAAGAAACGTTGGCGCAATTTTTTTGCACTCTTGGGGTTTAGAGATTTCCGTAGTCAGTCTTTTACTGTTCATGTGGCAGCTATTGAATTTCAAACTGCGGCGGTGTCCCATACAACATATTTCATTTCCTGCCACGTGTTCCGTTATTAGCTGTTTCTGGCTACTCATAACTCATATGCTCACACAAACTGTCATTAAGTCACCTCCACCCGTTTCTAGCGAATAATGCACCCTCCTAAAACGACACTATAAATGTTACCGAGAGTTTGTGGGTGGAGTAGTGCCGCAGTTTATTTGCGTGTTTCAGAGAAGAAAGAAAAATAAGACAAAAAAGAAAGATTGTAAAGACAGCGCTGTAGCCCTGTTTTCTATGTCTGCGTAATTTGTTTTTGTGCGTGGGTATTGCAGTGTACTAGGAATGGTATTTATCTCTCACGGTTGTCATGTTTCACCATCATTTTCTTTTACTCGAATTGTCGCCATCGGACTTTATAATTTCATTTTTTAACTGTATGTTGCGCCTACGGCTTTCTAAATGGATGTTTTTCACAGTTCAATAGTATTTGATCGTTCTTTTTAATAAAGCTGCTTAGTTGGGTGGTTATATTGACGCTATCGCTTTGCGACCGGCCTACGTAGCGCTCTTCTATAATATAAGTGCTCGATGTCGTTCATTTTATATAACTGATATTCTGTATGCTTTATTCTTTAAAGTCTCTCTCGAGTTATTTAGTTATTTATTTTACACATTACCCTGCAGTGCCGAGGCATTACAGCAGGGGAGTGGGTCTCATAGTACAAATGGCAATAAAGTCACTGGCACAGTCACTGTTTGTCAATATATAATACCTAAAAGGGAGCACACAACAAAATAATATTTATACAACGACAGCATCGCACTGCACTAAGCACCCCAGTAAACAGTGTAATATCTAAAAGAGAGCACAGAACAACATAATATTTATACAACTGTAGAATCACATTTCACTAAGCACGCGAGTGAACGTCTGAACACAATTCGAAACGATGTAAAAAGAAAACTTTTTATAATTGGTCCTGCATTTTATCTCTCGTATTTTACTAATGTGGTCACGTCTTTGGGATACATAGTGGGGGGTTTGCCAATATTTCCCCTTCATTATTCCTGTTAAATTGTTATATATACAATAGAGGAGTTTTAATCTATGCTTTCTACGTCGCTCCCTGAGAGGTTCTAGGCCTATTGATGATTTCATTTCTGTGACGCTTGCCCCCCAAGTTTAATTACTGAGAATAAACCTGGCTCCGCGATTCTGTATTGCCTCAAGTTTTTGTATTAAATACTCTTGGTGAGGGTCCCATGCGACACTCGCATATTCTAGGATGGGTCTGACCAGCGAAAAATAAGCGGCTTTTTTTACAGATGAAGGAGCATTGCGAAGGTTCCAATGGAGTAAGTTTAGTACACTAACTGCTTTCTTTCCGGTATTTTCATTATGATGATTGAAAGTCAGATCCGCACTAAGTATGACGCCAAGATATTTAACTTCAGACACCTTTTTTAGAGTTTCAGTACCAATATGGTAGGAAGAATCGACAATTTTTTTAATTTTACTGAAAGAAACATAGTAACACTTAGCTGTGTTTAGCCCCAATTCCCACGTGTGACACCACGAGTTAATGTTGTTCAAATCCTTTTCCAGGGTTGACACATCATTGAAGTCACTCACTGTGCGGTAGATGACGCAATCATCTGCGAACAACCTGATGCAAGATGAAGTCGTAGTTACAATGTCATTAATGTAGACCAAAAACAATAGTGGCCCCAGAACCGATCCCAGGGGTACGCCGGACGTCACAGCGTCAGTTCCCCATTTTTCGCCCCCTACAACAACACATTGTTTTCTATCGGAAATGTACTCCGCAATCCAAATTAAAACGTTATTTTCAATTCTTAAGGCTCCCAATTTGTGCATCTGAAGACTGTGTGAAACGCGGTCGGATGCCTTAAGGAAATCAATGAAGATAGCGTCCGTCTGGAGACTATGCACAAGCAGAAGTAACAAGGTCATGTAATAGGTTCAATTAGTTGGGTTCCACAAAAGAGCCCCTGGCGAAATCCATGTGGATTAGTATAAAAAAAACTATTTTTTTCAGGGTGCTTTTTTCAAGGTGTAAAAATATGTTCAAATATCTTGCAACAGATACAGCAAACGGAAATCTGCCTGTAATTCTCAACATTTGATTTTGGTCCATTTTTATGAATTGGCACAACATATGTCATTTTCCAGTCCTGCGGTAGCCGTCCGGATTCAAGAGACTTGCGGAATATGACATAAAGATATTGTGATACGATGGAGGAACAGGCTTTTAACAGTTTCGGTGATATTTCATCTGGACCAGTAGCCTTCGATTCGTTTAGAGAGTCTAAGCTTTTTCTTATTCCTTCTAGGGATATTGTAATAGGCGGCATTGCACTTTTATGTCAACCAGATATGTGGGGAGCTCTTCGAGGCTGCGTTGTTTCAAAAAGATCGTTTTGAAGTAGTTGTTAAAGTGGTTTGCTTTGGCCGAGTTCTCAGTTATATCGGTACCCTCGTGTACGATTTTCGGGATGCTGATTGTTTCCTTCCATGTCTTTCGGAGGTAGCTCCAGAAAGCTTTTGAGTTGGATGTCATGTCCTTGGACAGCCTGGAAAAATATTTTTCTTTGGCTGTGGTTACTGCCACTTTGTATAACGAATCAAGGTTGCGAAGCTGATCCTCAGTACTTTCAGTAGGGCTTTTTTTGTATTTTTTATACAACCGGCCTCTTCGTTTGAATAATTTCTTGACATGGGGTGACATCCATGGTTTATCAGGTTTCATTTTATCTACTACATGCTTCGTTGGAATATGTAATTCAACGAGTGATCTGATGGAGTTTTTGAAGCTTACCCAAAGGGAGTCAGTATCAGCATATTCTGACTGTAAGGCAAAAGTGTCGTACTTGAGCTCAAGTTGGTTTATTATTTCACTAATATTAGCCTGGTTGTAGAGGTATACTTTCTTTACATCAATACTAGGCGGAGTTAACTGTGGCAGTGAGAACTTAGCCGTAACTAACTTATGGTCGCTAATTCCGGGTAAAGTGCATACTTCGCGAACAATAGCTGGGTCATTGCAAAACAGCAAATCTAGTATATCGTCACCTCGACTAGCAGTAAAAATTTCCCCGCATTTCCCCGAGGGAAGAATGTGAAAGTGCGAATGCAGCGAGTTGAATTTGCGCGGTTCGGTAATGTTCGCGAAAGAGAGATCACACACACACACACAACTACAAAGAAAGAAAGATGCATTTATTCACAGACACCTATTTGTGTTGTCGTTGTACTTGATTGCTAGAGCGGATCTCAGCTTTGAAATTTCGTGTCAGTACTCCTTTAAGCGGGTGCATTAGCCCTTCTTACGCCCGATTCCTGCCAAACCCTCCACGTGGGTATGTGCCATGCACAGACACCATTTGTGTTGTCGTTGTACTTGATGCTAGAGCGGATCTCAGCTTTGAAATTTCGTGTCAGTACTCCTTTAAGCGGGTGCATTAGCCCTTCTCACGCCCGATTCCTGGCCAATCCCCCACGTGGGTATGTGCCATATCAGCGGCCAGGCAGCGCGCGCCCATCTCCCCCGTTGCCAAGGAAGACGAGGAAGATTCCTGGCCAATCTCCCACGTGGGTATGTGCCATCTCCCCCCGTTGCCAAGGAAGACGAGGAGCGCGCGCACCCGCAGCTGTTGCTATGTGGACGGACGGCGGTCAAACGGAATTCAGGGTCGCTTATAAAGTGCATTCGCACTTAAAACATATTGCTGAAGACCATACCTGCTTGTTATATCGCAAATGTGGACCTAGTTTCTTCAGCTCCGTTTTCGTCCCATTTTAGGTTCGGCATGTAAAATCACCAGCAAGGATGATGCGGTCGTCAGGGAGAGAAGCCAACACTGAATCTAATCCTGTGATATTTTCCATACCAGCGCCAGTGGGTCGATAAAATGAGTCTATGGCCAGTGTTCCCCTGTCAGGAGTTTTCATTCTACACCAAATTGATTGTCTCCCCTTGTGTTAGGCTGTCTACAAATTGCTTGTCACGTAATTATTTCTGACGTTTTTTAAAGTATTTCAGAGATTCGAGTCCGCCTCGAAGGTGCCTTATGTTGGTCTCGAAGAAGTCAAGTTTGATTGCTACAATAACGGCGTAAAAGAGCATAGCAACCCTTTCCCTCGTTGCTAGCTGTTCTTGGTCTCGAAACTTTTGTAATGAACAGGAATTGTCTCGGCTCCTTGAATCGTGTTTTCTGTACGGTACATTGTCGCGGCATTACGCTGACACATGCACTCCGAAATGTAGCATTGTAGTACCAATGGCGATTCGATTTGCATGTACTAACTTTGCGCGGGAGCGACCTGTTTAAATATGGATACTTGCATGCCTTGTGGCGTCGGACCTTTACTTAAGGGGCGTGTCAAAGGTTTAAAGAAACGTTCTGGCCACGCGGTGCACGACGGTAGCGCCGCCCATTCCTGCAAACAGATAAGGTGCCGCCTGCGGGAGCCCAAGTCACCACTTCCTGCCGTTGCCACCTCACGCGACGAGCTACCCACTCCGGAGAAACCGAGGGACAGCAAACGACTGAGCTGATAAATATCAAGTGATCCCCGAATCACTGCGCCAGCGCGACTGCACGGTTAAAGGCGCTCAAAAAACCGCAGCACTCGCTTTGTGTACTCGGAGCAGCCGCAGTGGTCAGTGAGGTCCGGAGTCATGAGAATCCAGCGAGGCAACGGTACATGATGTAGACCTGACACAGAACTTGAAGCAGAACTTCAAGAAATCCCTTATCGTTCGCAGATACACATCAGATTTTATTCTCAGGCCAACAATTGCGAAAAGTGGACTTCTGGTAGGATCGGCAAAACGGTCTCTACTTCCATAAAAGTATTTCGGTAAGCTTTGTAAACGAAAACTTTGGAACGCATCGATCGCCTAGCTGCATGCAAATTGACAAGTATTGCAGCGTGTGTCCTTTGCGATTTTCCGAGCGATTATGCAAAAATCCGCGTGACGCCACAATAAACGAAATTCTCGTCACCGAGTTCAGCAGCAAGATCTAGTGTTCCCAATTCGTACCCTTCATAGCAATTTACCCAGTAAAATTGCTAGTAAACCCCGCAAAAAGCTAACGTAGTGGGAAAAACTGATCGCTGATTACCGCAAATAAGTGCGTGCCCTTACTGAGGGAATAAAAGTAAGGATATGGTAACGCGTCTTCGGTGGGCGGCCGCGGACAAAAAACCGGTGTGTAGAGCGAACGGTTAAACTTCGGTGACAAAGATGCGGCGCATGCCTCGGCATAGAGGGCGAGCCACGTACCAGAGGAAAACCATGGCTTCTGCGCTGCTGGTCGGCAACCTACGGAAACCCTTGGTCCGCCGCCACCTGTTGCCACCGGATATTATCTACAAATTAATCTTATCCTATTCCCAGCAGGACAATCACATCGGCGAATACATTATTTTTAAAATATTTCATATTTAAAGGAAAGCACCACGCCGCAGATATCATGGTGTAGCAATGGAAGCCACAGCCATTAAAACGGACGGGCACTACCACTGAAACCAAAAAAGTGACCGAAAAGCAGTGCGCCTAAGTTTATTTGATACAAGCATTTTTATTCTTTCCTGTCAGTAGCTGCTCCCATCGTTGATGTAGGCTGTCTTGTAGCAATGAACGCAGCGTCCTCTACTTCTGCGAGGAAATGTCTTCGGCGCGTGCCATGGCTTCTTCAGCGCGGCCAGCGCCAACTCATCCTCCTAGAGCAGCCACTAGAGCTGCCAGCATAGCTACGAAAAAAAGATGTGGAAAGTAAACGCATTTTACTATTGCAATCTCTATATCAATGCATTTGATGGTTTATTCGTTCAATACAAACTACGATTCAAAATTTCTATGCATGTGTCAATGCACAAACTGAGTTCTAATACATACGTTTTTATCATAACGACCAACCAATCTCAGCCGTAATTGTTTCTTTCCCTACTATAAAATCGGTCGATATTTCGAGCTTATTGTCCATGTAATTACTTTAAAATAGTAACAACGTGTGTGGTCATCATATTTGTAAAAAAAGTTCACGCTTTCGGTGGCCAGCACACAGAAAACTACAGCGCCATCAAACTCACTTTGCTACTAATACCCAGTGTGCCACGTCGCCATTCTGAAGTACCTCTTCAACCCTCCAGAGAGGTAGAAAACCTGGTACTTATGTACCCAATTAGCGCTCTCGTCTATTTTTAAAATGACTCCCGCAAAATTAAACCGCAGTGGAACGGCCACAATCAGTTACATTTATTCGTATGGCTACTCTGGCTACACCAGGGAGATACGAGCGCCACTTGGTTTCAACTTTGAGTCACGCAGCCCAGAAAGTTTTTACCTCATATATACAGAAGGAAACCCCGGTGCAAATTGCTAGGCTAGCCCCGCATCAGAGAGCGTGTCATCATAAACATGATAAACTTGGCATTGGCCCAGCAACAGTCAAACGTTACTGTGGTTTGCAAAAGACAGCAATAATGAAGCAAAATGGTCATCTTGTCTTCAATGTAGAAGTGGTGCTCAAACACGATGTTTTTAGGGGATATTGAAAAGCTTTATGACTGAAGAACAAGAAGATTTATCCTTTTTATACTGAGCTTTTCTCAGCACCAAAAGAAGACTTGTGGCAAATCAAGCGGAGTAGAACACAAACGCTTCTAGCCGGTAAGGCGGCACACACAACGACGCAAGAGATTCGCTGCAGGATACATTGGTAGAAACTTAGTTACATGGGCGCACCAAACGAAGCCATGAAAATTTAGTTCCTAATGCAGGTCAGTTATTTGCAACATCCAAGCCTTTTCAGTTGTAATATTAAATTAGTGCTGGTGGTTTCATTCCACCTGACAAATTTGATTTTTTGCGTATACATCGTTTATGCGGAAGCGTCATTTTGCTTTAGAATTGCCGTCTTTTTTCTGGGTTTTTTGCGGATTACCACATCTTATATTCTCGCTTCGACAAGCCGGTGTATGACTAGCGTGTGGCAGATCATCAGGTATCACTGAGTGCACTGGGACGTCCTCTGAAACACTAATGAGCTCGTCTGCCTTTGCTTATGTAGAGAAAAGCAGTGATGCACTTATAGCACTGCTCTTTCGGTGTAAGCCTGTGACTATTTAAAGCATTTTTGTTTGTCCTCTTCTGTATTATTTGGAACTTGTGTAGCTCTTTCAGAACAACTAAAAGGTGGGTAAATTTAAAGCACTATTTGTGAACTTGCGTGTTTGACGAACAGAAAAGTAGAAGCATGCTGTCAGCCGCGAATCAGCTCCGATCAGATGCAGTGCAAGCCTCATTGAGAACTTCAGCATTACATAGGATCACTCCCACCACGGCCACAAGCTGAACTCCAAATGTTTGAAACATTGCTGGGTTTGCTGCTGCAACGAGTCAAGCACTTTTCTGGATAGAACAAAAAGATTTATTACTGAATTTTAAATCCTGTACCAGGAAACATAGCTCAATTTAGGTCGACTTTAAAAACAGCATGCTGCAATAAATATAAAATATTAAACAAGGCGGACCTCACGATGTACAAACAAGTGGTTAAACTGAAATGCGGGTTTCAAATTGGGGGAGGCATACGACTTCTAACCAGGACTTTTTCCTAACCTTGGTAAAGTTTTGTACACTGGTCAGCCGAAATGTTCTTTTAGTTGCCAATTCAGACATTACAACAGCCTGATAGGGTACCTTCGTAGGGTGTACGAATTATGGTTGGTACTGTGAATTAGAGCAACGTGAGTTATATTTCGAAATACCACAATTAGGTCCATCTTCTAAATAAAACGCACGTGTTAGCAGTTGTTGCAATGTTGTCTTAAACCTTGAAGTGAATACCCCAATGAGTCTCTAAATGGTGATCTGCGTACATAATTCAGAGTAAAGCGTTAATTTAGTTCGTTGCAATTATCCATCCCCCACAAAGTCATCCCTTACCAAAAGACCTCCAAGGCGAACCCTCGTAATACCCCTAGACCCAGGATGAGAATAACCACAGCTCTGTGACGGGTTTCTATCGTACGCAAACCAAGGAGGTCATTTCTTTATTTTAACATTGGCTAAAACTCCCGCACGAAAAACACCAACGCAATTATCTGTTTTTTTTTGTTGCCACGAAAGTAGTTGTCATGGCAGATTTCCGTCAAATTGAAACGAAGCAGCTTAATTGGAAATTCCAACCCTACAGACATGGTATTATGGAGAATTGTTTTTTTAATACTTATAATTGAATTGCCTTCTTGCAAAAACATAATGTCGACAATATACACAAACCTCAATTATCTGAATGGTCTTCAAATTTTTACTCTGTTACGTGTCTGTCTCGAACTGGCCACACAGCCTCCACCATTGTCGCAATATCCTGCATCAGTTAAGAACCATCAAACCAATTAAATCATGCGGCTTATCATTTACTAATGCGTTGTTATTCCTGGTGCACAGCCACAAGGTAGAAAAAAAATACATCTGCACCAAGAGCATTAGCTGTAGCCAGGCACCTTTTTACCACGAAACGTTATTCCTTGTTGAAATTTGCATTACAGATAATAAGAGTTTCTAGAAAGTATAAAACTCTTATCAATACGGCAGTTTTTTTACTTCTGAAACTTCCAGTACATTTCTTGTGCGCATATAAGAGGAACGCTTAAAATTTGTGGAACTGGTTGCACATTTCACACTACCTGATGACAATATATTGTTACATCAAAGAAGCGGAAAGGTATTCATTAACCTAATAAAAGATATCATTTTTTCACATAGCGTAATTATGCGTAGGTTATTTCGTTCTGCTAACTCAACTACTAGGTCTCCCTGCTGTTTCTACAGCCCAGACAATAGGTCCCAACTGTGGCTGTTGTTTTCGGACGTTTAAATATGGAGAGCATAATAAATTAAGTGTACTCAATTACACATACAAGAAAAATTGAGGTTCATAGCTGCCTCTCTTCATTTACAGCATTTTTTACGTGGTCGTTCCCCGTGCGCAGTGCAATACAGCCGGTGGGCTTATGGATAACTTGCAGTAGTTTGTATCGTATAGATTTCTAATGATCATTACCATCATAATCATCATTTTTTCTCCGCTTACTGCAGGGCGAAAGCTTTTCCCATAGACCTGAAATTATTCCGGTACTGTGCTAACGGCGACCAATTTATCCCGGCAAACGTCTTGATCTCATCTGCCCACCTAATTTCGCCTCGCTCTGCCACGCTTTCCTTTTCTAGGGATCCACCATGTTCTAGGTTCACTTATCGTCAATTTAAAAAAAAAGATTGGTTTCAAGTTGTGGGTGTTTAACGCGGCGAAGCTACATTCATGATGATTCGTGCCCGAGTGGGGGGCTCACGATTGATTTTGACCGCCTGGGAATGTTTAAGGTGGGCAGAAATCTCGATACACTGATGTTTTCGATTAGTGCCCCAATCTTAAAACCAGTCACAACTGACGAAATTGACATCGCGTCCTTGTACTCCCCAGCATCAACGCCTTAGCCTTTTTTGCACATGGCTAACGCGCTTTTTTGCGCATGGCTGATTATGTGCTTGTGTGCTTTTGCACATGTGCAAAAGCACTTGAAGCGCTTTTTTCCACATGGCTGATTGAATGCTTTTCAGGATTAAACTTCTTGTTCAGTTTGGAAAACTTGCAGTTATTATCTGAAAAAAATGCAAAGCACACTCGTAACAGAACCTAATGTACCATCCTACTTTGAGGCTAACTATCTCAAATATTAGTGAGAGCAACACTTGGTCGGGAAATATAAATAGTGAGCGGTTCTCCAATACACATACAGCCTAAAACGCCTGGGTATATCGACCTTATCATGTCCGTGGCCACTTTTTTGGTGATGCACGGTCTGAGGTGTTCAGCAGACTGAACGTTTAGCAATATGTGCCGAAGCTGTGCTGTGGGTTACACCATCACTCCAAAATACTGCTAAAAACAACATCTTCGGGAGTGACGCAAAAATTGAACAGGTTGCGAAAAGAGGCAACAAGCTGATTTACACTGCCTACTATGTACGCTGCTTGCGAAACTTACACTGACACTAAGTGACGGTTGTAATTCTTATGAGTCCTTTTACCTTTTATGGTCTCGACGGAGAGTTTCTGGTTCGGAATTTAAACGATTAAGTTTTACCCCAGCGGTTGTACTAATTTCTTGCTATTCCTTGCGAAAATCTGCCAATTCATCTCCGCGCACTCTTTTGCTAAGTGGTTTCGCATGATTTGGGTCGGTTTGGGTGCAAGGCGCAGAAAGTCACTGTGATTGAGTGATTGATTGATCGATCGATCTATCGACAGATTGAGTGAAATTAATTAAATTAATTAATTAATTAATTAATTAATTAATTATATTAATTATTAATTAATTAATTATTAATTAATTGATTATTGATTGATTGATTGATTGATTGATTGATTGATTGATTGACTGACTGACTGATTGGATTGATTGATGATTGATTGATTGATTGATTGATTGATTGATTGATTGATGTTGATTGATTGATTGATTGATTGATTGATTGATTGATTGATTGATTGATTGATTGATTGATTGATCGATCGATCGATTTATTGATTGCGGGGTTTAACACGCCGACGCTACACATGCGACGAGGCGCACCCTATTGGAGGGCTCCGGATTATTTTGAACGCATGGGGATCTCTAACATGTGCCTAAATATCGAACACACTGGCGTTTTTGCTTTTCACGTTCATCATAAAAGCGACCGCCGCGGCCGAGAATCGAACTCGCGTCTTTGGGTTCCGCAGCACAAACCCATAGCCCCTGAGCCACCAGGGCGGGTAGGAAGTCACTTTGTTTATCAACTTTTTGCATGGCGAATGAAACGCCGCGCTTGCACATACCTAGGGGCGGGATGTCACCTAGCCGAGGTACACCTTCAAGACATCCGGACGGTGAATTGTCTATGTGGATGATAGTCGCGATCATCGCCTTTTAATACCCACTTCTATGTTCAGAGCACTTTAGGGGCTCGCCTTGTCGTCGTAGCTAGTTCGCTGTCCCGCTTTTCGATGGAAAGCGACTGCCGGAATCAGGCGCCGCAGCAAGATTGCGGACCCATTTAGAGCCCCATGGCGTAGCCGCAACGGCGCATGGCGCAAGCTTCGAAAACCCAGTGGTTTATATATTCATAATCATTCGCAAACTCGTGAACCGTTGCCGCTTGTCATACATCTCCACGTTGTTTAGTGCAACAAAAACGATAGGTACATTTGAGGCAAAATATATGTAATTAACCCCCTCCCCCCGTTCATTTAGTTATGAACTGTCGTTGAGTTGGTTTTTACGAGAGTAAGCCAAAAAGTGGCCGCCAGAAACAGCGCGTTACAAACTTCACAGCAAGGCACCGGGACGGGCTACATGAAAGCAAGGAAGAATAACAGAACTCGCGCTCGCGCTGTTCCACGCAAGGGGTGCACGAGCACTGCGAAGATAGGAAATTCGATATGCATTGGACAAACCTTCGTTCATTCATCAAGCGAGGAGTGAGACAGGGAGGTGACGAGCGTGATGTGAGGTAGTACTGAGCGAATAATTGCGCCACAGCCCATTATGGTGAATTACTGGTCTGCATACCCGACAGCTTTTACGTTGAGTAGAACGGCTTTAATTTTTTTATTTCTTCGCTGGCTTCCTTGCTTGAGGGTGTCCTCTTTCGGGAAATCCGAACTGCTAAATGTCCCGTTGTTTTGTTGAACTTCTAGCATTTGCCTTTTTACACAGACCGTTTTCTTCTGGTGACACGCTCTCCGCGGTATCACGGAAATCTGAAACGCTGCATAGATTTCGCACGAACAGGTCTCGTTGTATTTCTTCCTAATAGCGCAGCTTCACAGACAAAGCGAACATCCATCTGACTGCCCAACGAACCGCAAGGTTGCTTCCCGCGCGTGTCTTCAGTGTCCTTGCATGTGTTCACAGCTGGTCATTCACACACTTTCCCGTTTTCCCACTGTACAACACAGCAATAAAAACGACCTGTACTGTTATTGTAGCATCTTTCATGCGCGTGCAGAAATAAGTGCGAACAGAGTTGCTTCCGAAATCACCTGCGCATTCTCGCAATAGCAACGAAAGGACGTAGGTGAGCTCCGATTATCTGAAGTGAAACGGTGTATACGAGCGACCGCATGACAATGAGATGTCATAACTGTAGTGTTGCACTCGGTAAAGCATATGGCAGGTTTCTGTGTGTAAGCTCTTAACACAATAGCGTTATTTGGCTCAAGTTTCAATTTTGTCGCGGCTGCTAACCCTCTGCAATCAGCGAAGCTCATCAATCGTACACGGAAATACATCGTCTCAGGGTACCAGACGGTACAACTCAGGCAGGAAGATGCAAAGGCTCACCTGAAGCTGGAATACACTCAGCACTAACTTATATGTGAAAGAAAGGACAATGATACTATGGTCGAGAAGGAAGTAAAGATACGTGAACTAAGCAGTCGCCATGCCTGCTCCATGTTTCCGCAGTGAAGGGGCGTTCTACGCTCTTTATGTGGTACAATGCTCGGCCGACCGTCGACAGCCGAGCCAACAAATGACGCCATCACACTAACGCGGCTCTCCCGTTCTAACTATTGCCGGCACCAAAAGAGCGTTAAGTAACTCAAACGTGGACAGATGATAATGGCCAGTGTCTTAAAAATAAGGAAAGTAGACTATGAGGCGAAATGAACTAAAATGTCTCCCTGTAAGAAGTTGCAGTCACTCTGTTACGCTTAATTACACTAATACCAGTGTTGTACGGAACGGCGTTACAAGGAACGGCGTTCCTGGAACTAGTTCCTTTTTGGAGGAACGGAGGAACGCCACCGTTCCATTAAGGGTTGGTGGAACTGTAACGGGAACTCGTTAGGTTTTTGAAGGAACGGCTGGAATGGCGTTCCTGGCGTTACATCGCTAGCATTTGGCTGTTTTTAATGCCAAGGCCCGAGTACAAAAATCCACAAGCCGCTACTGCGTTTCTCTTCCTATATGCTGGTCAATTTCCCCGCCCTTCAGCTTTAAGTGCTTCCTCGAAGGTCAAAGGCAGAAGATTAACCACGCAGCAGGTCGCAGCTTGTGTTTGCTTTTATGGTGGTTGAACTTACGCGGCGTTGGACGGGTAAATAGCGTAGCCGCGAGAATGCTTTTCACCTTTCATCGTTTGGCTGGGGAGGCCAGACGCGCCTCTGGCCGATAGGATTGGTCCCTGGCGGGGAAAGATTGTCTAATACGGGATCCAGCGATTTCGGTGTCGCACATTTAGGTGCAGGAGATTTCGCTTCGGACATTTCTGTGCACGAACATTTTGGTGCACGACGTCTTGGCCCAGACCTGTTGAGTCACAGGAAGTCCCATGCATTCTTTGAACATTTCAGCTATAATATTGCAATTTCGTGACTTGATATGATTTTACTTTCTGGAGTTGTGCTTGCGCCGCCTTGCGTGGAAACAGACGCTAAAACCTGGCGGAGCATTGCCAAGTAAAACCAAATTTCTGTAGTAGATTGTAAATAAACGTTGTTAATTTGCATCCGTTCAACCTTTTTTTAACATTCATGTGAACAACCTGACTACTTTAAGTGTTACCAAAGCGCTTTGCTTTCACTTCCCCCAACGGCGCAAGACGCTCCTGCTTATAGTCTATCCACCGCGCCCCCCACCCTCCCCCAACCGCAAAACATCCGCGAAAAACAACAACAGAAAAAAGAGGTATATTAAGCGCGTGTGCATTCCGTTTTAATTATTTTCTCAATCAATCTCGTATTCGTTGCATTCGGTGTCGGTTCTACTTAAAACAAACCAACCAACGATCGCACTTACGGTGGCTTTACTTAGGGGAGGGGAAGGCTGAGTCCCGCCGGCTACCAGCCCCCTTGGTAGAGAGAGGGGGGTGTCAATTGTGGTTCACCATTGCGTGAACTGGATTTAGAAAACTTGAAGACGACTGTTGCCGCTCTCGTCACACTAGCCTATACATTTTTTTTTTGCTCCTTATAATGGGAGAAAGCAATGTATGTCTGGGGTGTCCATGATATGCGCGACTTGAAGAGTTATTTCCCAATGGGGTGACTTCAGGCAAGAAAGAGCGATTCCTCGAGTGGGGGCGCCATCGCTGTGACCGCGACGCACGGAATGGCATAGCCAGCAAACGACAGTGGCCATTGTGTTCTCGGCGGCTTTTTGGGTGGCTTTTTGTTGTACATTATAGAGGTTTCATGAGCTCCTGGTGAATGTAAAGCTTTTTTCTGTATCACTGCGGTTTGGCTTCGGAGACCGTGAACCTCCGCCACGCCTGTAGGATTTTCAGGGGACGCCAAAACTAAAACGACTGAAACAGAAATCTGGCCGAGATTCAAGCGTGCAGGCGAGGAGGTGAGGGGGGGGGGGCGGGACGCTAGGACAAATAATTAAAATGTCGTGAATGTAGGCATGTAAACATAAAACGAAGGCTGGTTTTCCCGAACATGATGGGTGGAATTAGTACGCAAAACCCGTACACGCCTAATCAACATTTAGGACATTATAAGCTGCGGCTGTTTTCAAAATGGCCAGTTCTTCCTCCACGACAATATCCTACACCAGAGTTCACAAATTCTTGTTAGCAAGACAGCCCAGCCTACGTAATGCAATTAATAGGCTTTTCTGCATTCTGGGGGGCTAGCTAACGTTACGTTTTGGATATTGAGAGTGTGCATGAAATTTATGTAATTTGAGGGTGTGTAATATTTAAAAAATACTAGAAAGGCGTCGGACCATCGTAAACACCAGTTAATTGTCTTCGCTAAAAAAGCGAATATAAATAACAACCTGTTGTGAATAAAAAAAACACGTGTGCTAAAGAATTCAATCGGATGAATAACAGGTGTCCCGAGAAATTGGTATTAAACAAAGATATATAAATGTAGAACTTCTAAAATACCTGGGAAAGATCAAACATTGCATCTATAAAAAAATAAATCCACTGCTCCAGATTGTTGTCCACAACCCACGTTAAGCGGAAATCAAAATATAACGGCTGTCGCAAACAGGCAAGCACCGGATAATTTGGTCGCCGGAAAGATTGCGCACCGAAATGTCCGTACACCGAAATTTCGGCACCGAAATATGCTGCACCAAAATGTCCTAGGGCCGTCTAGAATTTGTCGGGTGCTCGTTGAAAAAATTCGCCTAGGAGATTTTCTTTTGGTAATTTTTATCTCCAGATGGTCTGCTGCCGGCGGTGTTAATATTCGTTTAAGATAAGTAGTTCGATTTGAGTTTTAAATTTCTCACTTAATTTCGCCCCAGGATTATCCGACACCAAATTTTAATTTAAAAACCTAATTGTAACGTTAATGTAACGACACGTTCCAATTTTCGAAGTGGAACTGGAACGCGTTCCTTTCTCAATAAAGGAACTTGTAACGGGAACGCGTTTCAAAATTGGGAAGGAACGAGGAACGAGGTTTCGTTTCTATTTTATAGGAACGTGTACAACGCTGACTAATACGTCATTTACTTTTCAAATTTCTTGCGTCTCTAGGTGTGTGGGAAAAACGAGTGATGACACTGCGCTGCTTTGTTAAAAGAAATCTTATGAAAATATTTAGGTAGGTCATCCTAGCGAACACTCACGCAAGGATCCTCGCATGACTCCACCCAGGAGTGGCAGAGCCGTTCTCACAATACACACATTAGAAGAGAAAAAAAGTCAACGAATAAAGCCACATTTTAAAATGTTTATTTAGAGGAACAGCAAGGGTGAAAGGAGAAACGATACGGCTGGTGCAGCCACTGATATTGAGCCAGTTATCGTACAGCCTGGCATAATAGAAATTTACTGTCACCGCAGAAAGCCAAAAAACCGCCTTTATCAGGACAGCATAGAAGGCATCCCTCAACCTCCCAATTTTCACGGTCGGTGAAAAGATCCTCTAATTGTGTCTTTAGAACACCTTTGCAGACGTCTAAGAAGCTACTGCGCGTCAGCATAGGGAGCGGCTTTGCAAAAAATCCGGACAGGCTACGCAAGACATGCACCGCCCTGCCCCTTAATAAATAACAACGGAATGACGAACGTGTCACCAATTCAACGTTTTGTCATCAAACCGTTCGCTACAGGAACCATTTGACGTATTCTTATAGAGGAATCGCGGGAAACAAGGAGTGCCAAAAGCATAAAAGCAGGGTACCCACTGGCACCAGAATGTGCGAGAATTCTGAGGCAACCATCGTCACAAATGACTTCCCTTGCTATCTTCGTGATGCAGGAACGAAATAAGCGGAAGCTGGAGCCATTCTCCCCGCAATCCAGCATGCTAACTCACATCGCCTGCTGCTTGCGGCCAGGACGGCCACACTTTGCTCCCCCAAATGCATGGAGGACCTCTCCTCTATCTACACCTAGGAACACGATTCTTTGCGTGCCACAAGGGACTCTCAAGGCTTACTAATTGCAAACGCTGAGGAGGAAAAAAACCAATCTGTACAAATATAAATCTAGATGGGCGAAGATGTTTGTAGGAAACATCCGGCGTTAACTCAAAACTTTGGTAAATTCGGAAAACATGCGCCCTCTTCCACACAAATTAGCGATGTGCGAGGTTATACGCTCAGAGGAGAACCATTCAAACATTACATTTTTTGTTTTGTGCAAAAAAGGAGAGGCAGCTTTGATAGCTGGTCACTTCAGTACCATCAAAGATAATTAAGAGGGCAGGAAACGAGCTGTGCATCCGGGGCTCTGGACATCGGGCCCACCCCTGCACTAACTCCCAGTACTTTTTATTACCCAAAGGTATCCGCTTTCTATCTATCTCTCTAAGCAAAAGACAAACTATTCAGACCAGCCACAGTGTGAGGCAATAAGCACTTTGAACCAATGACAGTGCTGCCTTCTGTCTCAAGCTGGCCAACTTAAGCAGCTGCAACCTTTCACGCTCGCTTATTAAGACGCACGGGAGTAGATGATGTCTGTTTTTCTTGTGCCACGGTGATTTAAAACCATTGAAGCGAGCTCTTCCCTCCTGCGAGAATTTGTGTACTTGGAATGCAGAAATCATAAAAGGGAGCAACTCCGTTCCATACCGCTCTTCTTCGTCGAATAAAGCTATCGCTTCGTACATCTTAAAATCTAGATGTACATGTCACTGCACTTATTTTTCTTCCTTTGACGGCTCAACATTGCTAGTCCACACGTAGCTCAAATTTACAAAATAATACAGCCAGTTTCACGCCTCCACTCATGGCATATATTCATGCCATCGACGTTCATGCCATCGGCGTTCATCTGTTCACGTCACACTGCGGACTGCTTCTTCGGCGTTTGTCTTTCTTTCTAGTCTTTTGTAGTGCAGGAGATCGCTAGGTCGGTGCGTTCAGAAAAAGCTTTGCGTCGTTCTTGGCTACATGGCAATATTCTGTTTCCTCCGTGTGCTGCACAGCATAGCACGAAAAAATAAATTGTTATACGCTGGAGCACGCTCTTTTGTCTCCCTTCGTAACATTGAAATTTTTTGTTGCGTGTGATAAAATCAGTTTCATTGTTCTTTTTTCGTTTCCTGTTTTTGCATGAATTGCGAAGTGTGGAAGCAGAAAGACACATGGTGCAACATATATCTCTTCGTGTTTTGATCCTTCGCGTTTCTGCAGCGTTTTTAGGCGTTCTCAAGCATGTGCCCACTCATCGAAACGAAAATGCTATTGGGCTATCCCTTTTAGCGTTCTGTGCATTCCAGAGCAATCAACGGATTCATTAACCGTAGTCTGAACGACGCGTACTTCGTTTCTTTCAGTATTCTATTGTATTATCGATACGCCCGCAGCAGTCCGTTACTACACAGCTACCGCATGTGTGGTATTTACAACTTTGCTTTAGGAAAAAAGCAATGTAGATTTAAAAATTCGTAAACACGACGGCGCAGCGCTTGTGCTAGAGCACACAGAAGCCGTTGCCGTTCGCGGCCGAAGTCTACGGTCACTTCGAAAAATAAAACCCCATTGAAGGCAGGTGATAAACACAATAACTGGACTATTCATCACTAACTACTACGAAAAAAAACACACTTAATCAGCTCGCAGACACCAAAAGCAGCGAGCGTTTGCACGCCAAGAGCTGGCCAATACGCCGCACGCGCGGCGGCTGGATGACCTTGGTGTTGCGGTGGCGCCTGTAGTGGCGCGCGCGGTCCCTTTATGAAGCGAGCGCCGAAGTTTCGTGACCAGTACAGCATTGAAGGACTCTGCTTTTACGCAGGCTGAAGTTGCCAATGTGTGACGTAAGCTTTCCCGGCAACTGCTCATGTTAGGTCAACTCTTCTCATAGAATCCCACAGAGGGCGTGACGGAGAAGGCGTATTGTTGTTGAATAGAAAATACAGGCCTACGGTGTCATGTCCGCTCTACTTCGCATAGTTTTCATGGCAGCCCTAGAATTATGCGCTTTCACTAGAGAGAAATAAAGCAAACTATAAAACTGGTACCTGTAAACATCATAAAACGTCAAAATAAAAAAAAGCACGCACAACCGCTTTGTCAGCGAGCAAGCACGTGAGCAAAAGTAAAAGCCAATCACAGGAGAATTTCCGCAAATTAACAGTTCACGGTGATCTTACGGCGTCTAGAATATGACCCCTCAATCTGGAAAACGCGGCGCACCAACCGTATAGTGCAAACGAGGACATGATAGTACGAGGGAGACAAAATAAAAGAAACGTGAAATCAGCAAACGGGGCGCCTGGGAATTCAAGTTAATTCTCCACTCTCACTCTGTCGGCTGCCGAATGCTCGGCAGACCGTCGTTATGCGTGCCCGGAACTGTTGCCATCACCCGAAGCGGCTCTCTGATAGCAACTGATGCGGCCACGAACATTGTGTCACCTAATTTGAGGTTTGGTGTTGATTGCGATGTTTAAAGCACCAAAGCTACAACGGGGCTATGGATAGTGGTTTAGTGCACGGCTCCTGATTGATTTCCACCACCCAAGAATCTCTACGTTGGCCGAAAGTGTTATGTACGGGCATTTCTACTTTTCCCATACATCAGAGAAGTAGCCACTGTGGTTGCGATCGAACTAGCGTACTTGGTTCCAGCAGCACAACGCCTTAGCTACCGATTCACGGCAGTGGGTCCAAGTCATGAGCACAGATCAGATGATGTTTACGTTCTGGAGCCTTCGTGAGCGCATCAAAGGAGCTTCAGATTGTCTGGGGCATGTACTTACTCTCTGTGGCTCACGATTTCTTACTGGCAGACCAAGTATGGGGAAGGAAAGACTCACAAAACGAAAAACCAAATACCAAAAACGAATGATCAGCCGCGGATGGCAGAGGCATCCCCTCAGAGCACTGATACTGCAAAGCAAGCTAGAAAAAAAGCCGAGCTACCCCACGAACAAAATCTGACCCGAGCAAGACGCAACAAGGAAGTAGCTTCAATCGTGGGGAATATTAGCATTCCTGATCCATCTTATGTGCACGCTGCTCTTGCTTGAAATCTCTTTTGTTGCTTTTCTCAGAACGCATTTTTTTCGCGATTTCCAATCACGCGAACATCCATAACTTCTTTCCAAACAAGGATTTTTGACTGCAACTTCTCACATCATTGGGTGTGCACGAACCTCAAGACATAAAATCGAGACCATCGACGTTCATGCCATCGGCGTTCATCTGTTCACGTCACACTGCGGATTGCTTCTTCGACGATTTGATAAGGCCACCTTTTACACCAAAAGCGCACCAAAATAAACCGTTCAATTTTTTTGTTTTCCTAATCACTATGCTCCGAGTATTCGTCCAACCTCAATAATTTTGGTTCATTTCACAGTCCAAAGCCTCACCTATTTACTACCACACTTTATGTGTTGTCATGGAATTAAATCATAGATATGAATCTTGGCGTGACACCCACATTAAATACAACATTCAAATAAAAAATAAAACAAAGAGATGGCATTTCTACAACGCTCCCATGGCCCAAGAAAGTTTGCTTTATGAAGTATACCAAACATCTGCAAAATTTATCTTCTTTTTATAAATTCTCCAGCACTTGGCCTCATACCTTAATCAATACGTTCTCTCAAGCCGCCCGCTCTTCACGCCCTGCCCTATCCTCTAAACACTTCCTCTAACGCCGTATCCGTTACTCCACCATCGAGCCACTTTGTCATCGAGTCTATTTTTTTCAAAATTTTGAGCCGCAAGCTCACCGACGACTTTCTCCTTTTTTCAAAATTACCCTACCTCAGGTTGAAGAGTAAAATGTTTTCTTTTAAAAGGCGGCTATAAACCAGGAACAAAGTACCAAATGATGTTAAACGACCATTTCGACAGGTGTTTACTAAGAAAATTTCTGAGATCCTACTGTAACACACAAAATCTTGATCCCAGGAGCTGATTATCGTATGGAAATTTCCAACGTTCTCTAGCGTTCGAATGGTGTCAGCTACCTATAAGTCCAGAGGAATTCCGCGAAAGGGGGAACTACACGGTCTCAATCTGATTACGGTTGAAAACGTTTGTGTTTGTGCACTCTGGTATGATGTTATCCAAACATGTTCACCTTTCACGGCAGGATGTGCACTAGTGTGTCTCGGCATTTTGACCCTCCGACTGCTCCCAATGTTTACTCAGCAGTGATTGCGTCAAGTCAACTGCGTGAAGTTCTAAAACAGGGCATTGTGTATCGAAAAGAAAACGTTTCCGTACTAGACAAATAGCGCAAAGGCCTAATAACGCACTGTGTCATTCGAGGAAACATGAAATAAAAACCTTTGCTATATTTTCAGATGCAACAATTTTTATTGTATCTCGTTCATATTATCCCCTATCGTTCCCGAAGCTTTATTTTAGCAGTGAGCTCTCTTTAAAGACGCTGCTACTGCGAGGCAGCGTCTTCGGCGCGTGCCATGGCTTCTTCTGCACGGCCACCACCGACTGCACCTCCCAGAGCAGCACCAGGGGCTGCCAGCATGGCTGCAATTGTAAGAGAAGAGAAATTGAAACGCAGCTTGTTATATCAATCATACCTTGCTTTCCAAATTGGCGTTTTGCAATTTCGCTTTCCAGTTTCTACTTTTTTGTATTGGCATACATGTGTAAGTGCAAGATCTTTACTTTAACCCTTTTGAAACTGTAGTTTCATCTTTTAGATTAATTCCACATTTTTTTTATATATCATTGAATATGTATTTTGCTGCAGATGTAGCAAAGCTTTCGCTTTTAAAATAACCCACCAAACCGCAGACGATGATGAAGTTTTTGTGTCTACTGCATGATATGCTAGTTTTTCAAATCAAGAATAAATCTTTCTCCTCCCGGGGACGTTGCGCTTTCCTGCATATTTCGCTAACGAATGGGCACGTCTGTTTTCGGATCTGGACTTGTGTTGACTAACGAGCTTAAATTTCCCCCCTCTAATTACACCTTGCGCTTTTCTCTCATGACACTCAGCAGTGCTAGGAGCAAATTTCCCTCATGTTACACCGCAGAACCTTTGTCATTCCTCATGACAAACCAAAGATTTCGAGACATAGCCTAATGCTCAACCTTCTCAACCACTGAAAATGCCCGCTCGTGGCGCCAACACCTGAGACTGAGCACTGGCATACTTCACGTATCTAATAAATTCATCCTCATACAGCAGTGGTCTGATGGACTGCATTCGTCTCGCTATCATTCACTTTGTCTGATTGAAACCTGTTTATAACAATAAAACGTGGCTTTAAAACGCCATAATTGTCGATTAATAACTACAATATCGGACATTTCTTGAAATATTTTAGTTCATCTGCGCCTTCGAGAACAGGTGACGGAAACTTGTTTATGCCGATGGACAAAACATTATCATTCATGGAAAACCAGGTCTCCCGGATTTGTGTCCACGGCAACGCGCAAAGATCATGGCACCATAGAATTTTCCGGAAGCTACCAACGGTTTTTTCCGTAGCGACCACTACGACCTCTCCTTGCAATTGGAAGACATATTTCGCCCACCTACGGGCATGCTCCCGTCTGTTAAAACGGTAAAAACAGAAGGTTTCCTAGGATGATCTGCGTTAAATTTCCTGCGTGAATGCCAGAAAATTTTGGAAACTTGTAACCACCACCCGACTGAAAAACAACAAACACGACAGCTCCTACACCATACCGCTTACAGGCAGCGCTGGTTCTCACATGCCTCTCTCGTAGCTCCCTGACGTTATGAATGCCCACTTTGTTTCCACATGTGAGCCGTTTCGTAAAATTTTGCAGCTACGAAAATAAAGTGCGCGACGAACGCGGCAGGCCATCACAGCGCCTACGGAATTAGCATTTTTGCTCAAAAGTAAAATAATAGCGCATCACCGTGCTAGACATAATGTTCAATTCATATAAATGATATTACTGTAATAAATAACTTTGGAATACGTATATTGTGGCAGGATCATTTTATATGACTAAACCTCTGGAAACGACCCACAGATGCCAACAATACTGCAAAAGAGAAATCCTGGGCATACTCCCGACGAAGGTACTGTACAAGCAAGTATAGCAGCTGTGTATAATCCAGCTAGAAGCATTGGCTGCTTCTGAACAAAAGAAATCAAAACCCGGAAAAAGTGTTGCCAAATCAGTAATGATCATGTCAACGCCACTAATGGATCTCCCAAGATAAATGCGGAAGTAATATTTTTGAGCTTTGCGGCGGGGTGTCTGCTCTGCGCTGGCCTGAACCGTCCCACTCCACAAACGCAGGGGCTGCGGCCGAGGTTGCCACGAGCAACGCCAAACTTGCCCTCGCCCTCGCACGGGTACTTGTTACGCTCAATAAATTTCTAGTGGGGCGTTCACCTTTATTCCACCACATGGAGCAGTCACGCAGTAGCCGGAAAATTCTCGTCCCACTGAGCGTTGAATGTCAGTGTTATCAGCTTTAATGAATAAACATTCAGGAATATCTAAAGTTTCACAATACTTCTTTACAATCATTCTTCCTGGCGGTACGGCTGTAAAGAAAATTCGTCAACGAAAGCATATCCTAGTTGCCAATTGAAGCAGTCATCAGAGGACTCGCTGTAACAAATATTAAACCCCCGGTTCGACACATACCGGAAAGGCCATTTCGACACTGTAATATCGCTAGGACGTGAAAAATCGAGCGTCATGGTAGCCGCCGCTGCCGTATATTGTGACGTCTTGTCTAAAATCGAGCAGCAGTGGACGCATCAGACAGGCACTAATACACAACATGAGTCAACATAAATCGCCAACAAAAAGCAGAACAGGTCTTCCTTTCTTCCTGGCGACGCGGTTTGTTGCTTTGCGGCCGTCCGCTTATGCGCGACTGCTCCATGTGCTAGATTAAAGGCGACCTCTGCAATAGAATTTTATTAAGCGTAACAAGTACCCGCCCGAGGGCGAGGGGAAGATTGGCGTCACTCGCGGCACTCTCGTCGTGAGCGAGCGCAGCAGGATAATAGCGCCGCAATGCGTCCCAGCAGCCGCTCCGGCTGCCTGAGCAGTGGTCCGTTTATGTTTTCGACCGATAGTACGTAATCCCTCACACACCAATCCCGCTCAATGGTCCGAAGCGTTTAGGTTAAGCTAGCATTTTCTATCAGTAGTAATTTTATGTCGTTTATTACTGGTGACTGTCTACTGCTGAATTTATCCCCACTAACGAGACGTTTCACGACCAATTTGCTCTTGCAGACACCAGCACACTGCATTCTGGCTAAGTTGGATATGTAACATTGCGGTACGGTATAGCATAGGCATAAATGCATAATTTTGGCTATGTAAAAATGTCATGTGTCACCACCAGCCTAATCAAGTCCACTGCATTACGAAGGCTTCTCCAAATGACCTCTAACAGCTACTGTGCTGCGCGGCTCGACTCCACAGTTTACCCCCTAATTTTTTTTATTTCATCCTACGTGGGTACGTAAAGCCTTTTGAGTAATAAGGTAAACATATAAAAATATTAGGTTTATAAAAACACTGCTGTAATTACCCAAAATGGTAGCAACCACGACAACAATCTGGACTCCAAAGGTGCGGAACATGACGGTACTGGTTGCTGAAATGAAAAAAACGTTTAATCGCATAAAACATGATATGGTGACGGTGTGAAGCGCCTCCTGTTTCAAAGGTGCTGCTGCCATACCTCTGTAAACCGCAATATTTACCTTCAAGGCTTCCGCTACAGTTGCACAGTGAAATTGTCAAACAAACTAGAGTTAGTGGTAACATTAGAGCACACACTAGAGATTTTCATACGGCCATTTAAATGACCGTGGACCGAAATTCCCTTCACCCTGCAAGGCTAAAATTGCCTTTTTACGCCCATGCTAGTATTTCAAGGGCTCAATGAGCTATTTTTTAACGAGCGGGACATATTCTTATTCGCACATCTATAAAACTCTAAAGACCAATACAGGGAACTATAAATTTCAGGATAAATATCTTAAATTACAAACAAAACAAAGCAGCCATCTTTGATTCTAACATATTAAGTTTATTACTTATTGAAATATAGGATACGCGAGTTGCGAAGGGACGCATCTCAGAAACATTTTATCATAAAGCAACAATTTTGGTAATCGCAAATAATAGTACTGTATCAAGTCATAGCTTACCAAAACAACTTCACCAAGAAGGCTCAGTGCGACTTTGAAATGAAGGCTCGTCGTTCGCAAAGAGGGAGCCGCTTCACCGTCCTTTTATATGATACCAACCAAAGTCTATGTGTCTTTTTCTTTAATTTGACTGACAGCGACATACCTCATCTCGGGCAACAACGGTATTTAGAGTTTTCCATATGGTTGCTACGAAAAATTGAAATGTCACCGGCAGTCTCCGCTACATTGGAGGGTTAGCAGACTAATTAAAAAGCCTGAAGTACGCGACGTACCTTTCGCAGAAATGTATTGATAAAAAGCTGAATATACTTTTATTGTTGCAAGAAGTTCATATTACGGGCGTATAACACCAAAATTCTTGATATCTAAATCATATTCAAACGGTCATTCTGCGATGTTTCTTTTTCTAACTAAATTGGACTTCTGCTATTGCCAAGTAATTCTGCCGCAGGTCAGAACCTTTTGGCATTTATACCGTACGACGTATTTTTTTATTGTTTTTTTTTGCTTTCGCTGGGTAGACGGAACTTCGGGGTCTAAAATAGTGTCTACGAGAACACTACATGCAGAAAGACAGTACAGTGTACCAGAACGTTATCCCTTCTTCAAATGGCATATAATGTATAAAGGAACACCAAGCGTTCCTAAAATTCGCATCTTTATTGACCCGGCTTCGCTAATTCTGAAATTCGGATCCTATTTTTCACACGCGCCACAGGAGGACTTCCTGTAGCTGAGATGGCTCCCCTGGGACTTCCTCTAATAATATATAAACTCCGTAACCTGAATAATTGAGCCAAATGTATACAATTTCAGAATAAAATAACATCTTTAGATTGCATGAGTGATTTCGCAGAAAGATTTTAAACAAATACAATAACCGATCCATCAAAAAGAATATTCAGCAAAAAAATTGGTCACCTGCAATGCTTTATCTGAAAAAATAGTTCACTATTTGACTAAAAATAGTACAGGCCGTTTAGACTCATTCCGAAATTTCGGAGGCCAGCCTGGAGACCATTCGCAAAACTCTAAAGAGGGGAAAGAATTCTGTACTGCGATATATTGATGAATACCAGAATAGCACATACAAAAGAGCAGTAAAGGATAGTCAGGAAACTCCACTCGGCTGTCTTACTAAAAGTTGTAAGCAAATTTATGTGACATGTACCTCGAAAGTAGGTAGTTTCTTTCGTTGGTGAAAGTAGTGTATGTGCGTTAACCCAACAAGCGCGTCGCAGGATTGGATTTGGGTGGCTCCCGCGTTTGGTAGATTTTTTTTACTTTAGAGTGTATAGAATGTTGCGCCTATGGGCTCCTCTTGGCGTCGGGCTTTTACTCTGGTGGCCCATATAATGCTTTCAGATTTTATGGCACCGTAATTTGTAGAAACTGTTCATCTGCACATTGGTAGCTGCGAAAAATACCAGAGGCCGTGTTTAGCATTGCACGTAAGATGCTGCAATTCCTATTTCACAAGACATCTGAAAGTGTATATGGTAGCACAGAAGAGAATAATGTAGTTATCGCGACAATATATATTATATTCCGCGGCATGACTACACGTTTCTTCAAAGCCTAAGCAGCATACTGGTTCGTATGAACCTTCGAATAGTTCTGTAAAATCTAAGGAGTGCGCACGAATTTTTTTATAACTCGTATGCTAAAGAGAAGTCTTCCGTAAGCTCTAATGACGTTTTAAAACGAATAGGAAGTAATTGGTCTGGCAAAACGTGCCCGCAGAATGGAGAACCATTCAGAAAATAAATGAGCACAGCTGCATGTGTGCAACATCGTAGTAGCTTGGTTGCGTTTTAAACAGGTACACTTATGTTTGGACAATTTAGGTTCCCATTTAAAGGCTCGTGAATTGCTTGTACAGTACATCCCAATTCTGAGTTTATAGATGTGCGTAAGGTTGGACGAGCAGGGGAATGTAAAAATCCTACAAACTTGTGGACATCGACAATTTCAAAGTGAGGCAGTAACCAAACGGCCCCGTGACAGGAACCACGGTGTGACTAATATACCATCAATAGACTAGTGAACACGATCATCTGCTTTGCTGAACAAAGATACATTAGTATTTTTGATATTTTCAGGATATCGGAGATCACCTGATTGATGCAACGTTTTATACATAGTCCAGATTTGTCATCAGGCAACTGTAGTTACATTGCTGTGTAATATACATCATCTTCATCTCGACTTGGAGGCTGGGTAAAGTATAGTGCAATTTGTTCATGTTTATACTACGCAAGATATTTGAATTTGACAAAATGAGGATTTTCGCCGCAGTCACAAGCGTTGCGGCGCTCTAGTTTAAGACTCTCGGCAGCCCCAATGTGGCGTCCGCGTCATCTTCTGATATTTCCGGCCTTGTTACAAGAAGCAGTCGTTGAATAAAACAAGACAGATCAACTGTAACTTCGCTTAAATAAACCTCAGCTACTTTTAGTGGTGAGATCACGAGAGCAAACAAGAAATCAGGCGAATTTATGATCCTGACACCCCATCTTTAACATGGCGTTTTCATGGGTATAGAAATTAATAAATATTAGAAAAACACAAGTGGTTCTTCGATACGACAACGTACGTCTTAGTTCAAAGAAAACTAGAAAATGTAAACTATAGTTACGGTTCAGTGTAAAATGAATAAATCTAAAAAGCACGCACGAGGTGTAGGATAGCCTAAGACTTGGTAAGCATACAGCTTCAACGTATGAAATTAAACTACGTTTATAATTGTATTTTCAATGTTTATCAACTGTTTATCTATTACCTAACCGTATGCCAAAGGTCGATTCCCCACGTGTGCGATCACGTTAAAATTACGTATACGGTAGAATTGGTTAAACGTTTATCACTTGTAATGAGTGCATCGCAAAGTATTCCATTTGCAATTCATTCGCGTTTCTTTATGTTTCGCTAGTGAGAACTTCTAAAATTTGAACCTCGTAATTAAACGAGGTGAACCGCAACAGTGCATGCATGCACATGATTGCAAAAAACTCACTAAGACTGCATTGAAGCAGAACACATTTGTGAATTCATTGTTCATTTAATTTTTATTGTTTCCAATATATATTTAAATATTCATTCAATATTTGTTTTATTGCTCAGAGCAAAATTCGTCGTAGCATTGAATGGTTCAAAATATCCCTGGATATTTGTGGCAATGATAAACTTGACGTTTACGTAAATCACATCTGATTCAAAAATTTACGATATCACAGGTCCAATACAATAATCATTATGCGTTTTTTGTGGGAACATGGGCGCTTCTTGAAATTTTGTTCTTAATTGCATAATAATGCGATTGGAGGAGTACCCGACAGGTTGTCAAGGGTGAATTCGTAGCCAAAACTGGACAATAGGTCCAACAGTAAGGTGGTTGTTGGAAGTAGAACTCTGCTTACCATGAAGCATTCTTGACATTCCAAAACCGAGCAACAGAGAGTAGTTACAACTGATACTGCCTGTGTTGGAAAATGGAGCACTAAGCTGTCGTTCTATCGCTTGAATGTTTAGTTTAGAAAGAGGCTTGAATGTGAAAATCTGCCGTTACCAATCAATGTTTTGGGCTCAGAGTACCACGCAAATAAATGCGCAATTTTGTATATTGTTTGGGACTTTTTAAGGAACATGTAAGTGTAGATTACATTGAGTGGGCTTTCTCAAGCCTTCGATGTGTTTTTTAGGGAGCTGTATGCTACAGTTCCATTTCGGGCCCAGTTTCTTAATTTCAATTTCGCATTTCAGTTCCAAAGTAAGGTTTCAAAACATGCGAAATGGCGAATATGTGGAAATCAGTCAAGGTGAAATATTGTCTCTGAATTTATGAGATGCGAACATTGTTCTTGTGATCACAGAAGTGTTTGCAGGATTTAAAAGCAGGGTTCTGTGACTAGAACCCAAGTAAAAGTTTCCGAAAGACCTTTTCGATGAAACAAACCGTTGGGGTTTTACGTGGCAATATACACTTTAGGTACAAAAAGAGGCACAGTGGAGTTTTTGGAGATCCTTCGCAATAGCCCGATGATTATAAAATGTCGTCACGCAGGCGTTTCTATTGTCGCCGCCATTTTAAAAGACCAGACAACAGCGGGTGCCGGGTCTGTGTTGTCTTGCATTGTAATGAACATTATTTGCCACTGGACCACTGCGGATACTAAAGAAGTATGCAGGGTAACTTTTACTTTCAAAGTTGCATTCAAATAAGTCATCATGACTACGGGGCTTCGAAAAATTCAATCTCAGCTGTAAGCGGGCGTTGACAATTTTTTCTGGCATACGTTTAATTGAAATTCCAATGTTGATTGGAAAGACAGCCGAAAGAAGCTCACAGGACAATGAGAAGTGTCAGACCAGTCCTTTCTTTTTTTGATACCGAACATTTAATTAAGTGGGCAAAGTATTACGTCATGTTATGTTTGGACTTGAAACACGGGCTGGTTAAAGTATTTTGCTTTTTCTACTTACCACTAACATCCGGCCAGAGCTACTCTAAGTGTGTTTTTCTTCAGGGCACACGACGCCATCTCTGTGGCCTGCCACAGCGGTCGCACGTAACTGGTAACTTCACGCCGGAGCCACACTAATGTTGTTTTAGTGTGAAATTGCTAGTCATGTATAGTTAGCCCAAAACCCTTCATCCAAAGCAAAAAATATTGGGGACAGGCGTGAAAGAATTGTCCGAAGACGGTCCACCAAGCGTTGCCGACGGCTGAAAGGCTCGGTGTTGCCTCCTTGAAGGGCTACAGGAGCGTCGTCTTGACATGTGCACCGTTGTTGGTGAAACGCGCATAGTGCGGCCGGTCACGTGGTGCACCACCAGACGGGCATGCTGAAGACACAATGTGCGTTTTGTGTGTAGTTGCGTTTATCCTCGCTCAATGTGGACCATTGCTTGCGGATGCTTATACGGGTGTCTGTCTGTCGCAGTAACAGAAACCAAAAAAGACAACAATGGACAATAGCACGTTGTAAAATAGGACGCTCATGCTTTCCCCAACCATACATCGCATAAAGTGCTTAGATGCCCTTGCAATTTTTAATGAAGACGTTGATTGCGCCAAATTTTTATACCTAAAAGTACGCATACAGGATTGTACTCTAGGTAAAACTGGCTGAATCAAATCAGGCAAGAAAGTAAGGGGAATAACTCAACTTTTCTAATTTTAATTTAAAACAATATTGTTTGGTTTGGAAGTGAAACGGAAAGAAATATGTGTGGAAGACTATACGAGAAAATAAGTGGAACGACAAGCACAGAAATGAGGTGGACGTCATAGTTTATCTCTTAAAACTGAATATCGATAACACAGCTCATGTGAAGCAAGGAAATCCCTGGTGCGGGGCGTTTGTTTTAAGACAGAAACAGTTGGCTCCAACTTAGCATCGCAGGCATTATGCTAGCTGTGCCTTTTATATTTGCACTATTTTTTCCACTGTGTGTTCAAGAATTACGCAACGTTCTGTAGGGTGCAATTGTCAACAAGCAGTGCAACGACTGGCCGAAAACTGGGAACGTTCACAATTTGTGCGACATCTTGGAGTTACGGCGAAGTTGAGTAACCAGATTATTACAGTATCACAATTTGTAATATAGATGCATGTACGCAATATTCACACTTGAAGCCAGTTATCTCCAGGTTACATTTATTTGCTGTATCCCAGGAGCAGCTCAGCGGAAAATGAGCTGCGTCACTGAGCAATAAGTTGCAGCGTTGACTCCGGGTAATTACAGCCGTTGTTTTATAAAGCGAAAACAGCAGTAGCCCTAGGGTGATGTAAAAGAAGCAAAATTCAGCCACATACAATTAGGACCACTTAGGTAAACGAAAGCGCACGCACGACATTTTTTTCAAGCTGGGTGATCCTCGATGTCGCATAGTCTCTTCTAATCAAGACGATGGTTGGATGTTAATGGCGCAAGGCCAGCTGGGGTGACGCGCCCCAAAACAATGGTTATATTTGAGTGATGAAACCGCAAACAATAAGATAAGTCAGCAAAACAGAAGCAAATTCAGAAAACGACAATGAGCATAACTGTTGCATAAGGCACGGGAGTTATCATGCGTGGTATGACATAAGGTCTAAATTTAACTTCTAAATGTTTAAATACACGCGTGATAGAAACCTAGGGAGCATCAGGAAAGTAAAACGCTGGTTGTAGTGGGATGTGTAGTCTGTATAGTTGTGGGAAGTGTTTTTGTCGTGTTGTGTCAAGTGTCTTGCATTGAATGAGTATGTTAACTACAGATAGGGCCCCTCCACACCTGCTACACGCAGGTGGTGGAGTCCCCGTGAGCAGATACGAGTGTGTGACATGTGTGTGCCCTATCCGTGACCTAGCAAGGGCAACTGCTGTGTACCTGTTGCATGTGTCAGTGGTGTATGGTCCCAAGCGTGGTTTTATAACGTGTGACTTGTTAACTTGTTATACGTCTGTTCTGGATAACATTGTCGCAGCGGCAGCGGTGGCGTGTGAACGCTACCTGATCAACTCCTCTACAATTTTACAGGGTGGTTTGGCGGCTTATGCGACGACAACTTCGCCTAAATTGCTTGCAATTCTTTGCCGCTGCTGTCGCTGCCACAAGTGTGCTGCCACAAGTGTGCTACCTCTCTGTTTGCTAGCAGTGCTTTGAAGTCCTTTTCTACGCCTCTCAAAGTTGTTCTCACTCGGCCGGTGGCCCTCAGCGAGGTATAGGGGAGCGAAATGCTAGCCGCCAGAAGGACGTGACGAAGGCGCTCGCTGAAAAGCAACCAAACCATATTAAGGAGGTTGTAGAAGTTTTGTGCGATTTGGTAGCCAAGCTTGACGTCTTTTTGAGTGACGTAAAAAATGACGTAGCAAAGGTGGCAACTTCCGACGCCGAAATTCGTACCGAGCTGGGCGATATTCACCAATTCATGAAATTCATGAACGACTGTTTCGAGAACTTCAAAAAAGATGTCGATGGTTTTCGTCGTGAGAATGCTGAGGTGAAGACCCGGAATGCAGAATAATGCGAACAAAATCAGGAATTAAGCAAGGAGCTTCCTGTGACTAGGAAAGAAATGATTGAGCTTAAGTAGTACAGCCGCAATATAAACGTGGAAATGCAAGGTCTACCGGTAGCGCCTCACAAAGACTCGGAGAAAGTCGTTGAAGACATTGCTAAGTGCCTTGTAGTCGAAGTTAGCAAACAAGACATTGACGTCGCTCACCGGGTGCCAACGAAAAAAAAAGGATCAGTTCCATGCAATAGTCAAATTTCGAACAAGACGTGCACGAGACAGTTTGCTCGAAGCTACTAGGAAAGAGAAACTGCTGACGGGTCTTCTCGGTTTTGACCGTGACCTCTCGCTCTACTTAAATGAGCACCTTCGTGTTAAAAACAAAATACTGCCTGGCAAGGCTCGTCAGGCGAAGCGTGATAAAGACTGGAAGTATTTTTGGGTATCCCAGCGCAGAATTCCCATGCGGAAGGAAGAAAAGTCACCTGTACTTCACATCACCTGTGGTGCAGACCTTGACAAAGCGCTTAAAAGTGATCCAGAAGTATGCTAGTCGGCTTGCCTTTTTCTGGTAGCATCAGAGCTTGTAGAGGAAATCTGCATTTGTCAAACCTGCCTTTGCTGCTCTTGTGGCTTACGTGAAAACTTTAACATCACCCCCGTGAAATACACAATAATTGAATCTGTTCTTTGTATACATATAATTTATGGAAATTTGATTGGCGCTGTAATATTGTCGGTTCCTTCGTTACCCCAATTTTCCTGTAAATCATGCCGCACCTTTACTTTAGAATTAGTCTCTGTTTTTTGTGTTTCTTTTCGATTCATTGCACAGATTCGCCCTCTAATATTTGTGCTTACGGTGTGTAGCCAGGTCTTTGTGTCAAGTACATATGATAAAGCCCGACAACCAGTCACCGTTCAAGAGCACAGTAAGACAAAAAATGCTTCGGCTAATGAACTATCAGCAATAATGGCCACAGTTAAGTAGGGCACATATGATCAATTGAAAAATAAACCAGTCCTATGTGACACATTTTTCGCTGTTTCCACCGCAACGTGCAATCTGCTGTAATAAGTCGGCCACCCTCTAACAACTGTTAGGTGAGCTTGACAGGACAGATGTTTTCATGTTAACTGAATCTTGGTATACCTGTTTGGAACAAGTTATTCGGCTTCCAAATTATAACTCCTATTTTTTACGTTGAACAGTTGGTGCCGGTGGTGAAGTATGTGCCCTGGTTAAAAAATCAACTGCTTGTGACCCCTTGGTTAGATTTTGTGAACTTACAGCTGATTATGAATTTTTTTGTACACTATCGGGCTGCATGGTCATTGCGGTTTGTTACCGTCCTCCTTCTGGTCGTATCGTAGATTTTCTTTCGTTTTTAGAGAAATTTTCGAACTATCTGAATCTCAAAAAAATATTACGCGGTGCTAGGAGGCGATTTTAATAAAAATTTGCTTTCTGATAGTAACGTTACCAGAGATTTTCTTTCAGCTATCTCAGCCAATGGCTGCGCGAATAAAACTAACAAGAATTACGCCTACCACTGAATCTCTTATTGACCTTTTTATACAAACTTTCATGCGGATAGTTATTTGAGTTCTGTGGTTGGCTACGGTATGAGCGACCACTTTCCAGTTGCATTTTCAGTTAAAACACAAGTAAACAAGGCGGTGCCGAGGCGCCGTCTAGAACAACGCGTTACCGGAAATAGACTTAACGCCTTTAGGGAGGTAGTTGCTTGTGTGAATTGGGCTCACGTCGTTGTCATGAAGGATGCAAACGACACATACAACACTTTTTTTTGTAAAGTTTGTAGAAATCTACAATATTTTTTTTTCCAACCCGCGATTGTTTCCAACTTCAACTTCAACTTTAATGAGCATTTCGTACATAGAAATGCGAGGACAAACACAAAATGCTACTAAACTGCAGCTTGGCTAGGTGTTTGCCCCTTATGGTTGGCGTTGCAGAGCAGGAACAGGAGTTTAAAGCATACGCACCGGAAACAGTCCTAAGAAAATTAATCTCGCCTTAAAATGTCAATATTACATACAAACATGAAAACGCATTAAAACGAACTATACCTCATACTTAAAATAAAAGATATACATAAAAGATATACATACATGCATAAAGACGCTGATAGGTACATACATACTGTGAGCACAGTAGTCATCATTCTCTCGTAACTGTCAGTCGACTGGCCAATCCCACCTAGCAACTCATAATCAGTGTGGAGCACGCGAGCACCACTCCATCTTCTTCATCTTGCATCCTCGCGCCTTCTTGACCATCGCTTTTCGCAACGGCCTCTCGGCTAGGTTGCGACGTCATTAAACGCATCCTTCGAGTCGCCCGTGTCCGAGTCTTGCACGTGGTGGAGGTGCGGGGTACAGAAGCAACAGTAGCGCCTTGAGGTAGCAAAATAGGTTCAGTCGTAGTGTTCACAGCGGCTACGAGAGCTGAAGCGGAAGAAAAACGGACAAGGCATGCCGGTATCATAAGTCCTTTGGGAATGAAATTCCCAGCTGGCACGATGAGCGAATCGCCATCGACAATGCTGTCAGACGTGATGGAAAACACGGATTCTCCAGGAGGCAGAACAAAATCGGAAGTTGAGACCAATTGATATATTCGCCCGTCCGGTACCGTGTCGAAAGCCGTGTCAGTAAGAGAAAGGGCGGGTGTACGACAGGAAATGATAGCAGATGCTGATGACAAGAAGTCCCAACTTAGGATCATCTGATGAGCACATGGGGCTAATACTGCGAAGAGAATGTGATGGCGGATGCCTTCGATAAATACACGCGCTGTACACTGCCCCGAAGGCTGAATCACATTTTTGTTGGCGCCGCGTAGAGCAGGACCAACATAAGGAGTTCTGACCTTCCGTAGCCGCGAACACAAGTCTGCATGAATAATGGAAATGCTCGCGCCAGTGTCCACTAAAGCTTCGACGGGAATTCATTCGACAACAACTTCCAAAATATTGCATGGCCGGTCAGGAGGACTTGTCTTTTTTCCGTGTGACGCAGTTCTACCTCCATGAACTGCGGCTCCTAGTTTTCCGCGCGGCGGTCGACGTTCTGAGAGGCTGGACGGAGGGGAGACGAAAATTGACGGAAGGTGAAGGGGATCGGCGGCGGTCAGACGTGCTGGTGGCACGATGATCAACGGAGTCCGGAGGAGAAGGTGAGCGGCGGCGAGAATAGGCAAATGGCTGCGGTCGGTAGTCGTACGTGTACCGGGAATCACCACGTGGCGGAGTAGAAAATACTTGACGTTCATCGCGCTGGCGCCGTCGGAAGAACTTGGAAATATGGCCCCGGATGCCGCAGTTGTAGCATGTTGGGCGAGGCGGCCGCCATGGTGGGTAGTATGGTGCATGGTAAGTGGCCGGTTGGTATGCAGCGGAGACGGGGGCCAGGTGAACATGGGGAGCCTCAGGAACGGATGGCGAGGAAGGGATGTGTGGCATAGCAACCACATCAGAGTGCGCAGGCCCGGCGCGAAAGTCGGGCTTCGGAGGTGAAGTGCACGTGACTGCGGCCAATTCTTCCTTGATAATCTCCCGCAGACTGGAGCCGAATGTCTGTGGCTGCACCACCGGAAAGCTTGATGACGTCTGCCCTTGCAGCTCTTCGCGAATTATTGCTCTTATCATGGCGCGCAGGTTGCCTTGATCAGGTACAAGTGTGTCGGAAGATGATGGCTGTAGGCGCAAGGCCTGGAGATCAGCTAGGCGCTGACAAATCGCCACGATGTCACCCACGGTGGTCGGGTTTTGCACTTTGAGCGCGTTGAACGCAAAGGAAGAAATGCCCTTGAGGATGTGCTTCACTCGATCAGACTCAGCCATTTCTCAGTTCACTCGCTTACATAAAGCCAAAACGTCTTCAATGTACGACGCGTACGATTCGGCGGGGTTTTGATAGCGTTCAGCAAGCTTCTTCTTGGCCGCGTCCGAGCGCAAAGTGGACGTGCCAAATATTCACGTATTTCTGCGGTGAACCGCGACCAGTCAGTTAAGTCCTCCTCGTTATTCAGGAACCATGTCCTAGCGACTTCTCTTAGATGAAACCTGACGCTGGCGAGCTTGAGCTTATCGTTCCACCGATTGAAGGCGCTCACCTGGTTATAATCGTCGAGCCAATCCTCTACGTCGTCTCCAGGGAGTCCTGAAAACTTCTGAGGGTCTCGCTGCGGGCTGGTGATCATCCACGCTGGGGCAAGCGGGCTTGCGGGTGCTGGGCCATCGGCAGGGTTGGTCTGATCGCCGTCTGGCATGCTGTGAGTGGGAAGATGGACACGCCTACCTGAGCGAAAGCTCCAGGGAGAAGCCGGGGAGAGCGTACGTGGATCGAGGTGCACCTCCACCACGTGCAAGACTCGGACCTGCGGAGCAAAACTACACTATAACGGAAAAGGAATGCCTTGTCGTTGTTTGGTCCGTCCAAAAATTTACACCGTACTTGTACGGGCGTCATTTCCCGGTTGTGACTGACCATCACGCGCTTTGCTGGTTGTCGTCACTGAAAAATTTGTCGGGCCGCCTCGATCGTTGGATTCTCGGCTTACAAGAATATGATTTTACAGTGACCTATAAGTCAGGGAAGAAACACATGGATGTGGACGCTCTTTCCCGCTGCCCGTTGTCGCCTCAGTCAGATGATGAGCATCCTGGTGTTAACTCCCTAATTTTGCCGATTGCACCTGTGCATTACGATGCCTACAACTTGCCTGATAACCTGATCTCTCTGCAGCGGGCCGACACGTACTGCCGAGACCTCATCAATCACCTCGGCGGCTTGGCGCAGCCTTCTAACAGTCGCTCGCGTCGCCAGCTGGACAAATTTCGGCTTTTGAATGGCGCTCTGTATCACTACAATTACCATCCTACCGCGACAGATGGGTTCCTGTGATTCCCCGATCGCTTCGCAAAGAGATTCTAGAAGTGTTCCACGATGCCGCCACCGCTGGCCACCTGGCGTTTCGCAAAACGTACGACCGCGTCAAGAGCCGGTTCTTCTGGCCTGGCCTCGCCACCAGTGTCGCCAAGTAGTATGTTGCATCTTGCGCTGCTAGCCAGCTCCGAAAACATAAAGCCACGGTACCTGAGGGCAGTAACAACCCATGCCTTGTCCCTCCTTTCCACGTGGTGGGAATTAACTTGTACGGGCCCTTGCCATTGACGACAGCAGGTAACCGTTGGATCGTCACTGCGGTAGACCATTTAACCAGATACGCCGAAACTGCCCCGCTTCGTTCCGGCTGCGCTTCAGAGGTGGCTCATTTCTTTCTAAAAGACATATTCTTGCGACACGGCCCTCCCCGCATTCTTCTCAGTGACCGCGGGAAAACCTTCCTCTCAACACTGCTGAATGAAGTTCTTCGCGCTGCTGGTACCGTCCACAAAAGCGCATCGAGCTACCATCCCCAAAGAAATGGGCTAACTGAGCGATTTCACCGCACCCTCTCCGATATGCTTTCGTTTTATATAAGCCCTGACCACACGAATTGGGACACCGTTTTACCCTTCGTCACGTATGCGTACAACACCGCAACACAACGAACTACTGGCTTTTCGCCCTTCTTTCTCGTTTACGGCCGCCCTCCATCTTCCGTCCTCGATGCTGCTTTCTTTTCTGCACCTGCCTCTCCGCAAGCGGATGTCCCAGGAGAGTTTGTCTCTCGCCTTGAACACTGCCGCCGTCTCGCACAGTTGAACACCCAGGCCTGTCAAGACGACCGCAAGTCTCGTCATGATGCCACGCATCGGAGTGTTTCCTTTCAACCAGGTGATGAAGTGTTACTTGCGACTCCAATGCGTGCAGTGGGATTATGCCAAAAGTTCCTTCCACGTTTCATCGGTCCTCACACCGTTCTGGAGCAGACTTCTCCAGTTAACTATCGAGTGGCTCCTACTTGCCCCACGTCCGACCGTCGGCGCCGCGGAACTGAAATAGTCCATGTCTCGCGCATCAAGCCATTTCATCGGCGCCCACAGTCTCTTTAGCGCCCGGAGGGGCCGCTTCCGCCGGAGGGGAAATATTGTGAGCACAGGAGTCATCGTTCTCTCGTAACTGTCAGTCGACTGGCCAATCCCATCTAGCAACTCATCATCAGTGTGGAGCACGCGAGCACCACTCCATCTTCTTCATCTTTCATCCTCGCGCCTTCTTGACCATCGCTTTTCGCAACGGCCTCTCGGCGAGGTTGCGTCGTCATTAAACGCGTCCTTCGAGTCGCCCGTGTCCGAGTCTTGCAATACATATAAAAGTTACAAAACACAACGGGGTACACAGGTACATAAAAAGAAAAAATATTGGGTATGTACGGGACCTGTGTAGACACCGAAATAAAAGAAAAAGAAAAACTTCGAAGAAAAGAAAGTTGTTCTAGGCGTGTTCACAGATTTTTCTCATGTATTCGATTGCATTATTCGCAGCGTACGTTTATCGAAACTTCATAGGTATGGTTTCCGCAGTTGCGTTCACTCTTTACTCGCCTCTTAGCCAATCGTACAAAGTATGTTTGCATGGACACGCACAAGTTATCTGTTAAGCGATAATAGCTGGCCTCCCAATGGGTAGTATAATGGGACATTTGTTGTTTAATCTATATATTAATGATAATTTAAGCTAATGTCAACAAACAAAGTGCATTTTGTATGCCGATGATGTGACCATACTTTTTTTGTTGGACTCGTCAGACCAGATCGGAAGGGAAACTAACGCTGTCTTGCAGTCTATTGAATGCTGGTCAATTACTAACTGAAGAAAAATACACGCAAATAATTCTAAAGCTATACTGTTTCGACCCCAAAATAAACAAATGATTCCTCCGCAGTAGGTTCAATTTGGTTCTGACTCTACAGAAATCGTGGAATGCCTGAAGTTAGGAGTGCACTTCAGTAGCCACCTTACTTGGGATGACAACGTAATTCTGTAATTATAAAACTGTCTCGCATTGCAGGAATTCCTAGCAAACATCGTCACCTAATTTCACTTGAAGTTAAGTTATTGCTTTATAAATCTTCCTTTGAATCTTATTTAAAATATGCTCACCTAGTTTGGGGAACTACTACACTTGCTAATAAAAATAAACTTCATGTGCTGCAAAAATAATTCTTACGTTCCATTTGGAATCTCAGCTTCTCGGCCCCACACTGGCCATGTATTCCAGTAATACTGCATTACAAAAACTTTCGATCTTTATAACGAAAGATTAGCTAATAGCTTTAAGAAAGAACTAGCAAGAAATTGCAAAAATATATCTGATCTGGCCTGCCTTTGCCCGAAATCTCCTGTGTACACTTGCAGAAACACTCAACGATGCCACGTGCCCACTTCTCGTACATCATAAGGTCTGCAAACTTTATCTAATACTTTACCGCGCTTACTGAACAAACTGGAAGCAAGAAATGTAGATATGCCGCGTAATAACAAAATGGAAGTGTGTGTATTGATAGCGCCATTCTGGTAATGTTTCTTTTTTTCTTTACGTCGCCCATCTTTTTATCGCAAAGCTAGCGCCTATCAATGCTGCCTTGCAAAACATTTTCTTGCGGGCCTTCTTTTATTCCTTCTCTTCTTTGCAACTCTTCAATTTTTCGGGCCTTCAAAATCTAGCAATACTTTTTGTACTATGTGTACCGTTTTAATGCTTTATGCATTCAATTTTTCGGGACTTCAATAACTAGCATTACTGTTTTCCCAAAGTGTAACGTTTTAATGCATTATGCATCTCTCTGTGGATAATACTCTGATTGGTGTAACCATTTTTCCCTGTAGGGCTTATTCCTGTTCTGTTGTATGCAGTAGCTCATTAGTACACTTTTTTATTGTCACTTTCTGTTTACCGGTGCATTTTTGTAAACTGACACTATTTTCATTTTGTATGTTTCAGTATGTGCGTCGTCATTTGTTCCTCTTTTTTTCTTTTTTTCTAAGCAAAAATATGATTTTTATGTAGCGTAGCGTTTTCATGTTTTTTGAATACAATATCGTTTTCTTGTTTAGTTGTTAGCGTGCATATTTTTTTACTTCGCATATTTTTGTGATCACAATAGAATTGCGATACTTTGGTGTGTTTTTTGTTTATTACTGTAGAAGCTGTACAGCATGCATATTAGCCGTCTGCTGCTTGACGTTTGAATTGGGCTGGCGGGCTTGTCAAGCTGCTTCTATGCAGCTTCTATCGTGAGCCGTGCGATTTATTAAAGAAAAATTGAAATAAAAGATACCTCACCTTAAAAGCTAACCTCACTCCAGTATGTTTGCCATCTCTTGCGAAGTTGGTGTCTGATCTGTGGCTTCATGTCTGTGTACGGCTCTGCTGCTATATCCGGTGAATCCAAGAGTGTAGCAGCAGTGGCCATTTGATCTGCGGTTTTGTTCCTGGCAACTCCAGAGTGCCTGGAGCCCAACAGACGGCTATTTGAAGGTTTGATGTTAATGCAAACATGATAGCCTTAAAAACATGATTGATGACAAAGTTTTCATAACGCTTTCTAGATGAACGTGCACATACAACGCTAAAGAGTCCTGGTACACGATGGTTTTTAAAATTTAATGTTGGACTATCTGATTTAGGGACAAGTAAAATACCGTATGCTTCTCTGTGAATTCACTGCTACAAAGGTTCATTGTTTTACTGACATGAAAGTTCGGCCCATGCGCAGCACAACCCACAGCAGTTGCAGTCTTGGACGAGTCCCTATAAAACTCTCCTCAACGGTACTTATACTGCACAAACAAGAAATGCTGCAGAATGGCAATTCTTGGTGACCTGTTCTTGTTAAATTGTATAGAAGACAGGTCACATGACACAGGGCTGAGATGCCATGGTGGAATGGAGTCAATGATGGGTGTCTTGTGGATGCCTGAAAAGGAGACTGCTAGCTCAGAATCATCTTCTCGCACTCTCAGAGGAAACGGTATGGAGATTGGTGGACGATTTAAACAGAGGTTGCTGGGAGGATGCCTCGTAATGGTCGGAGTAAACGGATTATTTTTCATGGACAAGATATTATAGGCACACAACATGTCCACCTACACTCTCTGGGACCGTAGGGACCATTTAGTGCATTCTACATACAGACTTTAGACAGGGCTAGTGCGAAAAGCGCCACATGCAAGCATTCTTATTGCCAGTTTTTGTTGCACACTCACATACGAAACTGCCGTAGTCCAAGCGAGATCCCTCTAGCACGCTACAATCACGCAGAAGGAGTTGCTTGTCTGCAGCATACGACTCGTGGAAGAAACCTTTAGGAATATTCACTGTTTTTAGGCATTCTTGCTTAAGATGTTTCAAGTGTGAAACAAATGTTAGTTTGTTATCGAATATTACGCCTAAAAACTTGTGCTCTTGTTTAACAGGCATGGAAACACCCTTAAAAGCAATATCAGGGTCCGGATGGATCCCGCGCTACTGGAGAACACAACGCACGAACATTTTTCTGGATTAAGTTTACAACCATTCTTGCGTGCCCAGCCGGCAAGTTTTTAAACATCAATATGAACCTGACGTTCACAGATTCACATATTACATCATTTAAAAGATATCTGCACGTCATCTAATAAACATATAGTAAGTAATGGTAGGTGGGCAATGCCTTACCAAGAGAGTTCCTTTTATTATATACCGAGTACAGCTTACAACTCCACCTTGCGGAATGCCGTTTTCGTGCAGATAAATCCTTGACAGTGCATTACCAACTCTTACACGAAACTCTCTTTCCAACATGTAACTAGCAAGGGGGCTTATCATATTGCCCGAAACACCGGAAGACGTGAGATCACTGAGTGTCCCGTCCCCACACGGGGCACCTTGAGTAATCTTCGTGCCGGTATGGGCGACCCCACGAACCCCGAGCCCCCAAACATACGCTGGAACCAATAGTGGCGGTGTATTTTAAGGTGAAGGGTAGAAACCTGAAACGGTGGCCGTCGGAGCCCAGGTGAAGCTCCGGCGGATGGGCTCCCTGTCTGTTTACAAGCCATGGAGCTCCGGAACCTCTCTCGGTATCAGGGTAACCCGAGCGAAGGAAAGCCTCTGTCCCCGGGTTTTGTACTGTACCATGTGATATTGTCAAACAACCCCCCTCCAAACGTGATCGGTCCAAGAAAAGGGGCCGCACCGAAGTTTCTTTTCCTCTTTTGCCTTCGATAGCTCTTCCAAAGCCCGATGATTTCTTGCGCTTTTTGATAATAAAATCTCTGGGTTAGTCAAAACCCATCACCTCCCAGTCTGTCTTTCCGATTTCCACGCTACTCGCCTGAAAGAAAAAAGCTGTCGTCAGCACTGAGGAACCTGGACTCTCGGCGGCCATTTTCGGGAGAGAAGATTCTGCGCTACTGGCCCTCTCTGTCATCCGCTCAGAAGGCGACTAAGAAACTTTTACGCTTTTTACGGACGACGAACGTAAACACCAGACTATAGACTGAACGCCTCCAGTGTCTATCAGTGTCAGTGCTTCATCGCTGGGCATACGTGTCTACTCCAACTCATCTTCATTCTTTCTTTTCTCTTTTTTGCCTATTTTCCCTATCCCACGTGCAGGATAGCAAACTAGGCTCTAGCCAGGTTAACTTTCCTGCCTCCCTTCTACACCCTTCCTTCCTCCCTTCCAGGTTTCTCGAAAGCCATATCGGAAAGTAACATAAGGCATAGAAAGTCACAACGGGAGAAGTTTTAATTGAAGTAGAAAATAAACAGCAATCTTCTAACCTTCTCAAGCAAACACGCATGGTGGATGTTGACATCAAGATCACGCCCCATCGCAGCCTCAATAACTGCCAGGGCGTGATCTCTGATGGGGATTTATAAATGAGACTGAAGCAGATCTGCCCGAGGGCCTCTGAGATCAGGGCGTGACCGCAGTGAGGCCATTCACTAAACGCCGAAATGATCAAATAATTAAAACCAAGCACATAATCTTGACGTTTGACTGCTGAACACAACCTCAGTCGATCAACGCAGGTTTCATGAGATGCCCAAACCAACCCTACGTGCCAAACCCACGACGCTGCTTCAAGTGTCAGTGGTTTGGGCGCGGGACGTCATCTTGCCGTGGTTAACTGATGGAAAATTGGCAGCACATGATCACTTAACCGACAATTGCGCAACTGAGAGCTTCACCTGTGCGAACCGCCAGAGAACGCACGCTGTGAATTCTATGAGTTTTGAAAAGGTCAAGCAAGAAAACCAAATTATAGCCTTAAAAGTGATCGATAACATCACCTTCCCAGAGGCACGAAAGAGGTTCACCTCTTTGCATCTCGAGAAGTACGCCGAGGCAGCTCACCGGTGGCGGAGTGGCGTCTGAACTCTTAGGCAAAAAGGACTAAAAGTTCGTCCTTTCGGGGACTAACGGCCTCTGCCACAATCATTAGTTCTTTTGGGGACTAACTGCGAGGGGATGAACGGCTAGTCCCCCACCCGGATGGTTCGTTCCGATAGTCCCCAAGGACGAACTGCGTAGAGTGCAGAAAAAAGAAAAACCTCCTGCAGGGATCGAACCCCTGACGCCCGGATAATACACAAGGAACCCGACGCGCTATCCGCTGGACCACGCCGCCTTTTTTTTTGCAAGCGGTTTTTTTTTTGTAACAGTAACTTTATTTACAAATATACAAACAGGGCCAGATGAAGTGGTTACTGAGGTTTCAGAGAACAGTGTAACATGCTATGCTCACACAGACAAATGATCGCGTTCGGGAACGTACAAGCCAAGACAAAATTCAGCGTGTTTCGACAGGGAAGTGAAAACCATTAGTAGACAGTGCCAGCAAAGCCACGTAGTGCCGGCGTGGTTTCTGTTAGAAACACTTACAAATGGGCGATGGTGTCATTGTTTACAGTATACGGTAATGAAGTAGGGGCAAGGGGTTGGCGTAGAAGTTATGGAGAAAAGTCGTTAGTGAGCAGAAGTGGCCCATGGTGTTGTCGCGCTACCGGCCCTCAGATCAAGTCCCATCCTCCTTTGCTGCTCTACCTTAACTTCATGAGGGCTCGTGAGCCCCGCGCCAGTGAGTCGCGAAGCTCAGTGTCTGAATCGGGCCCGTCAAGGGCGGCCACTGCCCACTGCGCCTTCTGTACAAAGTGCCTCCACGCCGGCCCGCGGGCTTTCGGCACATTCAACCACGTCGACTCTCGCCCTCCATAGCGAGTGGAGACCTATGACGTGGACGCAGTCACGGAGAAGCGGGTGCTCCGAGGCTGCCTCCAAGAACCTCAAGTTCATCCAGGTGAGCTGCAGTACGTGTCGAAAGAGCACTGCAGCTCGTCCCAGAAATACGACGCCGTGTTGCACTCCACAAAGACGTGCTCTGCCGTCTCCCTCCTTCCACACAACAAGCAGTGGTCCCTCCAGGAAGAAAGAAGCCCCTCTCCCCCTGTCTGCCTTAGTGGGTAGAACCACTGTGTGAAAACGGAAGAAGAAATCCTTCGAACCAGTAGGAATGGGGAGCTTCCGCACTCGCCGGAGGACGTCACTTTTCATGCGCCCTAGAGGTGGTGAGCGATACATGGGGGGTGGAAGGATCTGTTCCACCAGGTCCCAGTACAACTTCTTCGGGGCCACTGCGCACAGGTACTCCCAAGAGAACAGACCCTGCAAGAGGGCCACCGCTGCCGCCACTTCTTTGTAAAAGCCCGTTGCCCGGTTAGTATGTGTAAACTCCGCTGTTGTTGGCAGCCAAGGGGCCAAATGTGAGGAGCCTACGTTTTGCAGAGCAGCCCGAAGGAAACCGTCACGACGATCCCGGAAGAACAAAAAACGTTGCACTGTCAGCTTGAGCTCCACGTTAACAAGCCCGAGGCCACCCGCTTCCGGACTCCAGAAAATGTTGGTGCGACGCATAGGCTCGTAGGTGGATCGCCAGATGAATACTGCGAACAGCCGGTGTAGCTTGGCCACTGAGCCTGCGTCGATGGTCGGATACTTCTGGCCACGTACAGGACGGCCGGGTATAACACGGCATTGCAAACATGTGCCCTTGAGAAAAAGGCGATGTGTCGCGCTCGCCAGGGCTCAACTTCCCACCCGCGGCTGCCAGCTTTGACTGCCAGCGGGGGGCAATGGCTCGGCCGCAGTCCAGGTTGACTCCAAGGGTAGCGGGTGATGGCCTCCCTCCATCGGACTCCGTAGAGCTGTGGTGGTTTGGTGGGCCATTCACCTAGCCATGCTCCCTCGCACTTAGAAAGATTCAGCTGAGCACCCGAAAACGGACAGAATGATTGCGCGAGAGCGCGACCGATTTCCCTCACCTGTTCTTTCGACGAACATGCGAACGCGACATCATCCGCGTAAGCCCGGACTCTAGTTCTTCGTCGCCGAGAACCAAGCCTTTGACTGACTTCGATGCCATTGCCATTCTGCAAAGTGGCTCTATATATAATGCAAACAGAATCGGGGACATGGGGCAGCCCTGCCGGACCGACTTCTCACGGCGATGGGGCTCCCCACCTCCCCGTTCATAATGATGCTGGTGGTGATTTCAGTATAGCAGATCTTGATCCACTCCACCATTTCGTCCCCTATCCCGCACCGATGGAGGAGCATCAACAGAAAGGCATGATCTACTTTGGTCGAAGGCCTTTCTGAGGTCGAGTTGCAAGACAGCAAGGGGAAAAAACCCTGACTTCCGCCACCTCACAGGACAGTCCTCATGCGGTGTAGATTGGTGTTGATAGAGCGGCCTCTGAATCCGCATGTCTGATGTGGTCCCACCACACTACTGAGGGCCTTCTCGAGCCGTCTGGACAGTATTCGGGATAGGATTTTGTAGTCTGTTGATAGTAGACTGATAGGCCTGAAATCTTCAACACTGGGTGCCGTATCATGATACGTTTTTTTCGGTATTAGGACCAAATTACTGCTTCCGCATTGAAGTGGCAGCAAGCTTTGTGTTTTGATGTTTTCGAATACCGACGCCAAGATGGGCTGATCTCCTCTCGGAATACCTGGTAGAACGCCGAAACGATCCCATCCGGCCCCGGTGACTTATTCTTTGGCAGTTCCTTATAGCGCTTTTGACTTCTTCGACCGTTATGGGGTTGTTTATGACGGCCCTAACGTTCCTCTGGGACCTTGGGCAGCTCATCGAGGACATCCGGCGGAGGAACCTCGGAACAGCGCGCGAGAACAGCTTCTCGTAGTAGTCGCTGAAGGCAGCCCCACCTCCCCGCTCCCACGAGCGAGCCACTAGGGTGGTTGACCTCGGAATCGCTTTAGTGGCAGTCCTTGCCCGCTCGAAAGCACCAAAAAAAGTTTCGGACGGCTGTTGCCTCGGCCACCACTCGCTGCTCTCTACTCCGCACAAGAGCCCCCCAGTACCGCTTTTTCCAGCTCAGTTCGGATCTCCTCTTTCACGCTGCTGAATGTCCTCCGAGAATTCCCCGGCTCTCCTCGTCCGCTTCCACAAGAGAGCGTAGGCACTCCGTCAGTCGACTTAATTTCGCCTTTCTGTCTCTCGCTTCCTGTCGTCGATTGTGATTGCTGCATTTTTTACCGTTTTTTAAGCACTCCCAGGCGACCCCATCGATGGGTGCAGCATTGATTGCTTCAATTTCACCTCTTATGCGAATCAGCGAAGGCCCGCGTTATCGAGGACCGTAGTTTCACAGCCAACGGCTGCCAACCCCTCCCTTGATTTCGCGCCTCAGTTCTAATGGTACATGTTACCAAAACCGTGGTCCGAGAAAGCAACAGGGGTGACGGCGTAGTCAGTCACTAACGGCAGCGCATCCCCCGTCAAGTACACCCGATCGGTGCTAGCTGCGGTAGACAATATTCAAGTGTACAGCGCGTAGGTCTGTGCATAACGCCAACAGATTCATTGCAACTGGTGCACCGAATTTCTATCTGTGCAAGCGAAACATGACCGCGTTTTGCCGCCTTGCGCTTAGCGCTTTGCTAGGGTTTAGGGACTATTGCTTATTTCGATTCGAAAGTAGAGCCCTCGCAACCATAGTTTTTCTCGTAAATAACAATCAACTCATCGTCGCCTAGTTGAGATAGGTAGCTGGGCGATCGGACGACTCATTTGTTTCCGCACAAATTAGTGCAAGCTAAGTGCTTTCTTAGTGTTTGATAGATATGTTAAGTGCTCTATGTAACGTATCTGAAAGGTGTCGTCTGTGTGAGTGTCAGAATAAGAAAACATGCCATTATTTCCTGCATCGGCGAAAGCGAATTCGGTGTTGCTCAGCCTGAATTCTTCAAATTTGCGTCGCTAGACGATTGCGACTGGGAAATGCAAGCGGGGTTTAAAGCAGTTGCAGCATTGTCATAGCTTTGGTGACCAAGGCAATTATGTACCGACGCTTTTCCGACACTTCACTTCCCATCTTCCCCCTCCCTCTCCAACTCCAGCTGCAATGTTACATCCACGGCTCCTCTGACATTTGCAGATTTGACACAAGAAGCATTCAAGACTCTGACACACCTTAAGGAAAGCCGAGCTACTTTCAGTGGTCCGATAACGAGAGCAAAGGAAACACTTCGACAAATTTATGGTTCTGATACCCTGTAATTGACATGGGGTTTTATGCGTTTTAGAAATGTAAAAGTTATACAAAAACACACGTGTTTCTATAGGACAACATACGTGTGAGTGCCCAAAAAACTAGAAAATGTGAACTATACTTACGCTTCAGTGTAAAATGAATAAATATATAAAGCCCACACGAGGTTTAGAAGCATTTTTCACTTCCTTTTTATAAGCAGAAAAATTCAACGTACAGACGCAAACTGCGTTGGGTGATTCTATTTTCTATGTTTATCAGTTGGTTGTCTATTAGCTCTACCGTATGCCAACGGTGGACACCGGACATGTGCGATCACGTTAGAATAAGGTAGGTCGCAGTAGTGGTTCAAATATTAGCAAGAATAATAGGTGCACCACAAAATGTTCCTTTTGCAAATCATTCGCGTGTTTCCCTATGTGTGGCTAGTGAAAAGATTTAAGTTTCGAACCTCTTAAATAATACAGGTGGACTGCAAGAGTGCATGCATGCACATGATTGCAAGAAACTCACTCAGTTTGCACTGAAGCACAATAATTTGAAATTATTTGGTTTTTTTTAATTTATATTGTTTTCAATATTTATTCCATTATCTTTTCAATACCTTTTATTTCTCGGAACGAAATACCTCTAGCATAAAATGGCTCAAAAATGCGTGGATATTTATGGCAATGATAAAATGTGACGTTTGCTTCAATCACATGGTGTTAATAATTTACAAATATCAAAAGCCCAATGCAATGATAATTAGGAGTTTTTCGTGGAAACATAGCGGTTGTTGGAATTGTGTTCTTCATTGCCTAATAATGCGAACGGAAGAGTATGCGAAAGAGTGCAAGGGCGACTTCGTAGCTAAAACTGGACCGTTGGTCCAACTGTGAGCTTTTTGTTTTCACAAGACCTGTGGTTACCATGACAAATTTTTGACATTAAAAAAGGAGCAACAGAGAGTAGCTACAACTAATACTGCCTGTGTTTGGAGACAGAGCGCTACACTATCGTTCAATCGCATGAATGTTTCATTTTTTGAAAAAGAGGCTCCAATGTGAAAATCGTGTTACCAATATATGTTTGGGGCTTACAGTACCACGCAAATAAATGCACAATTTTGTATATTGTTTAGGAATTTTAAGGAACATGTCAGCACAGCTTGCTTTCAGAGGACTTTCGGTAGGTTATTTGGGAGTGCTTTATATTTCAGTTCCAGTCCAGGCCCAGTTCCTTTATATTTCAGTTTAAGGTTTCTGCTCAATAAAAGGTTTTCTAAGTAAAACACGCGAAATGGTGAATGTGTTGAAATCAGTCATTACGACATTTTGTCTCTCAATCTCTAAGATGCGGAAGTGTTTGCAGGTTTCAAAAGCAGGGTTCTATGACTAAAAACAACTGTATAAGTCCCAGAAACACGTTTTGATGCAACAAAACGGTATGGTTTAAGGGCCAATGTACACTTTAGGTATTAAAAGTGGCACAGTGGAGTTTCTGGAATTCATTCGCAAGAGCCCGATGATTACTAAAATATCACTGAGGTGTTTCAATTGTCGCCTTCATTTTTAAAGATTGGCTAACAGCCAGGGCAGGGCCTGTGTCTCTGGCATTGTAGTGAACGTTCTGTACCACTGCGCTCCCACGGATTTTAAAAAGGACCGCAGCGCAAGTTTGACTTTCAATGTGGCATTGAAGAGCCATCGTCGGTACTGGGCCTTGACAAAATTCAATCTCAGGTGTAAGCTAGCGTTGACAATTTTTTTCTCGTCGGCATTCGTGTAATTGAAATTCCAATGTTGAGTAAAAAGCCAGGAGAAGCTCACGGGATAATGAGAAGTGTCAGACCAGTCCTTTCTTTTTGTTGATACAAAACATTCAATTAGGTGGGTAAAGTATTACGTCATCTAATTTCTGGACATGAAATACCAGCTGCTTTAAAATTTTGTATTTTTAACTTACGCTAACATCCAGCCAGAACTACTTTGAATAAATGGGTTTTTCTTCAGGGCGCACAACGCCATCTCTGTGCCCTGGAACGGCCGTCATGCGTAACTCTTAACTTCACGCTGGTACCATACAAATGATATTTTAGTGTAAATGGCGAGTCATGTATGTTAAGCCCAAAATCCATCGAATATTAAATAGAATAAAAAACAATCTTCTCCTTCGGAAAACCGGTGGCCATTTTGGACCACCAAGGATAAACTGGGTATTTGGCACCATTTGCGTTGTAGGGCCAAATGCGCTATCCCGTTTAGCGGAAGGGAGGAGCTAAAGTAGGGACGAAAAAGCTGTGTAATGCCTTTCGATGGGAGAGCAAGGTAAGTGAAGATTAGCGACCGGAGCACGTGCGAACGACAAATTGGGCCCATATCCCCGCGAGGGGGACTCGAGTAAATGCGTCGCATAGGGGGTGGGTGTATTGCGTTAACGTTTAGTGTTTGGGGAGTTGGTGGTAGTGAATGCATTGTATCAGCAGCTTGTTGACGTAGTTTAAATGAGTCAAGGAAATTTTGTCATTCTTGCGTGTTTCGCTTTGTTTACAAAGCAAGAAACGCAAATGCTTGCGGAGTTGTTAACTAACTAACTAAATAACTAACTGACTGAGTGACCGACTGACTGACTGACTGACTGACTGACTGACTGACTGACTGACTGACTGCAACGGCTTACTTGAACGAATGCTTTGCTCTGTGGACAGCCAATGCACTCGCCATTTCTACAAGTGCGGCACGCACACACACAGCTGGCTGGCCCCGCATCTTTTCAAAGTGCTACGAGTTGTGCCGCGCCCTCCGCCAGATGGCGCCACGGGTCCCGCGACCGAGAGAAGGTGCAGTGAAACATCCCCCTCGCGAGGGGCACGATCAAATGCACAGCATTTCCGGGGGCGCACGACGTTAAGTAGTTTGCGTTACGTTAATGTTGTTGCACTTGTGGCAACTGCTCACGAGAAAGCGCTCGTCAGCAGTAATTTGAATGAGTAAACAATATAAGGCGCGTTCGTAGCGTACCATTTTGTGTTGGCTTTGTGGCGCAGTGGGTAGAGCACCATGTACATTGCGTTCCACCCGCAGGGTCGAGGGATCGAAACCGGGCGCCGGATAGTATTTTTTTTATATAGTAGGGACAACGACGGTGCGGACTACGGACGTCAACGCTTGTGACATCGTGAGTTACTGAAATGCTCTGCATTTAAAAATCCCTTTTAGAAGCTAGCTTATGTCGGTGACAAATATTGCAAAAATGTTTGTACATATTGAAACCAAATGCTTCCATGGTTTTGACGTTAGCAATAAAAATTGTGACAAATGTGTGGCGCCCCAGACCCTAATCTTTGTTAGCCGCTACGTTCGGCGGCCCCACCAGGTTCGGTGGGCAACATTCTGTGTGGCTGGAGAATAAACACCACCGAGCACAGCATCTCGCGTTAAGTCACCGTACCCACCAGCACGCTGCGTGTCTTCTCTCGGCGGGAGGGTACCCTGGACCTTCCATGTTCGCGAATGCGGGCCAAATCGTCACACTGGAGACGACAGAAGAAGTCCGTGGAGCGGCAGAAGCCACCTTGATCGCCAAGGCAACGCCCCCTCACGCCGGCCGCCATTACGCCATGCCGCTGTACGGGAGGCTCGAGCCGTTCGAGGTTTAAGCGTCCGCCTGGCCGGTCTAAGAGGAACACGTCGGCGTGTTTTTCTGGGCGAACGACACACCAGAGGCAAAACAGTGCGACATTTTCCTGTCCAGCTGCGGGACCCGTGTCTTCGCTCTCCTGCTGGACCTCCGCAAGCCGGCCACGCCGCATGACAACTCGCTCGGTGAGCTGCTCGCGACGCTTCGCTCGCACTTCAGCTGCTTCAGCCCGGCCCCGTCCACGTTAATGGAGCGCTTCTGCTTCAGCAACCTGAGCCGCCGAGGAGAGACTCTCGGGCAGTTCCTCGCAGCGCTGCGAGAGTTGGTGAGCGGCTGCGCCTTGCGAGGGTTGGCGAGCGGCTGCTGCTCGCTGCTCCTGGACCATTTCGTCTGTGGCATCAACGCCCCCGCCATGCAGACACGACTCCTGGAGCTTCCGGACCCCTCGCTGGACGACACCGTGAAGGCAGCGCTGGCGATGGATGCTGCGGCCAAGGACGCGGGCGAGATAGCACATGCGGCCAGCTCACCGTCGGCGGAGGCGGCAGTGGACAAGATGGCGGCAAGGCATAGTAGGTGCAGTTGTTGCGGTGGTAACCACACCCCCTCACAGTGCCAGTTCGCGCAAGCGGAGTTCTTTGCGTGTGGAAGAACTGGGCACATTGCTCGGGTGTGCCGAGGGGGGACGGCGAACGGACAGAAGCAGCAGCCAGGGCAATCACGTGTTCACCGCAAGCACACGGCCAAGGGAGCCGGGGCAAGGCCAAAAGGCGGGGACGGGCGGCAGCAGATTCGGGTTCCTCGGCGGCTAGGCTTCATGTCGTTGCCGAAGTCCTCTAGATTTTTACATGTGGCACACGGACATACTTAGTTGTCTGTGCCCCCATATATGCTCACTGTCGAAGTCTGCGGGCGTTCCATTTCCATGGAGCTGGTCACGGGGGCCAGCGTGTCGGTGATGTCCGAGAAAATCTTCAATCGCACCGTCCCTGGAGTGCCTATCGAGGTGTTAGGCGTCATGCTGCGCAGCTACTCAAGACAGGTCACCCAAGTCGAGGGTCAATCCGAGGTCAGCGTTCGGCTTGGTGACAGGGAGGCCACCCTGCCCCTATACTTGACCAAGGGGTCATCACGGACGCTGTTGGGTCTAAAGTAGACCAAGGCGTTGGGCGTGCGGCTACCGCAGTATCAGGAAGCAGTTCGGGTGGTGGAAGAGATTTCAGGCCTCCTGAACAAGTTCTCCGCCCTGTTCCAGCCCGGAGTTGGCATTTTTCCGGCACGGTGCAAGCATACATGTCCCAGAGGCAGCCCGGCCCCGGTTTTTCAAGCGGCGCCCGCCGCCGTTTTCCCTGAAGGACGGAGTCACCAAGGAGCTGCACCAGTTGCAGCGAGACGAAATCTTGGTGCAAATCAAGTCTTCAGAGTGGGCCGCTCCCATAGTGCCAGTACTCAAGCAAGACGGCTGTGTCACGATCTGTGGGGACTTCAAGGTCCCCATCAACCCCTTCGCTACCGTCGAAAAGTACCCGCTGCCCCGAATTGAAGATCTCTTGTCGGCGCTGTCTGGGGGACAGAAGTTCAAAAAGCTCGACCTCAGAGATGCGAAGCAGCAGCCGGTGCTCCAGGAGTCGTCCCGGAAGTATGTCACCATATCGACAACGCTGGGACTTTTCAAGTACACGCGCTTACCGTTCGGCGTGGCCTCTGCACCTGCCATTTTCCAGACACAGATGGAGAACCTGTTCAGGGGCATGAGGCACGTGGTGGTGTACTTGGACGACATTCTGGTGACCGGTGCAGAAGACGACGACCACGTGCAGAACCTGCCCAGCGTCCTGGCACAATTGCCGGAAGCCGGGTTCAAGCTCAAGCTGGAGAAGTGCATTTTCTTGACCCACAGCGTTGAGTACCTGGGCCACGTCATTTCCCAGGCTGGCGTGGCCCCGGCACCCCCGCAAAGTTAAGGCTGTGCTCAAGGCGCCTAAGCCCGAGAACAAGAAGGAGCTGCAGAGCTACCTCGGCCTCGTAAACGTCTACAGAAGCTTCCTGCAGAACCTGTCGTCGCATCCACAGCCGCCCATCTTCTGCTTCGAGATGGACACCAGTGGGCCTGGAAGAAGAAACAAGGTTTGGCCTTGCAGCGCAGCAAGGAGCTCCTCACCAAGGCTCCGTGGCTGGTGCACTTTGATCCGGCCAAGCCAGTCGTCCTGACCGTAGATGCGACGCCGTACGGCGTGGGAGCCGTCCTGGCTCAGCCAGAGAAGAATGGCCAAGGACATCCTGTGTCATTTGCGTCCCTTCGGCTTCATGCTGCAGAACAGTGGTACAGCCAGCTGGAAAAACAAGGCCTAGCCCTCATGTTCGGGGTTGAGTGCTTCTACCAGTACCTGTGGGGCCGGAAGTTCGCTGCGGTCAAGAACCACAAGCCGCTGCTGGGACTGCTGGGGCCTGAAAAGGCGGTTCTAGTGCAGGCATCGCCTCGAGTGGCGCCCGCGTGCCCGTGCCCGTGGGCCTTGATGGTCGCGGCGTAGAGCTACTGGCTGGTCTACCGCCCGGGAAAGGACCTGGCGCGTGCTAATGCCCTGAGCTGACGTCCTCTACCGGAGGTGCTGCTGCGGTTCCTCAACCTGCCGAAGTGTTCCTGCTGGAGCACGGCTACGCGGAGGTGCTGTCCACATCGGCAGTGTCGCATGCGACCTGCCGGGAACCATTCCTGTCGCAGCTGGTCAAGGCGGTGTACCGAGGGGTGGAGTTGGCGGAGCGTACTTACATCCACAAGGCCGCTGAGCTGAGCCTGCAGCAGGGCTGCCTGCATTGGGGTTCCAGGGTGGTGATTCCACAGAGCCTGCGGTCCAGGGTCCTGCAGTTGCTGCACGCGGGTGATTCAGGCGTGGAGAAGACAAAGATGGTGGCCCGTTTCCGCGTTTGGTGCCCTGGCCTGGAACAGCACATTGCTCGCATGGTGCAGAGCTGCCAAATCTGCCAGGAGAATCAGCGAGCATCACGCCATGTGGAGACCACCCTCTGGCCGTTTCCGGAGAAACCCTGGTCCCACCTGCACGTGGATTTCGGGGGCCCCTTAAAGGCCACATTCCTGGTGGTGGTGGACACCTTATCCAAGTGGTTGGAGGTACTTCCAGACACCACTCCTTTGGCAGGAGCTAGCGTTCCGGCATTGCGGCAAGTCTTCGTAGCCCAGGGGTTGCCGGACGTCATCGTGTCTGGCAACAGTCCCGCTTTCGCCAGCGAGGAGTACCTGTCCAGGCTGACGAACAACGGAATTCGTCGGATGGTGGTTCCACCGTACCACCCTGCGTCGAATGGTGCTGCCGAACGGGTGGTGCAAACGGTGAAAGACAAACTCAAGAAGAGCAAGGCTGGGGATTATCGGACACAGGTTGCCGGGTCCTATTTCTGTACTGGACAACACCCCATGACGTCACGCTTCGTGCTCCTTGCGAGCTCCTGTATGGCCGGATGGTGAAGACAACGTACGACGTGTTGCACCCAGACCCTGGGTCCACAGTGCTTCTGAAGAAGCTCAAGCAGAATTTTGCGGCTGACCGAGGTTGTCATCCTGGGCCTTTGCCGGAGTCTGGTGCTCTGGTCCTCGCCAGGAATTTCCGGCCTGGCCCAGCATTGTCTGCGGGGCATGTGGTCTCACCTGCCAGTGCGTCATCACTGCTCGTTCGCATGTCGGACGGGACCACGTGGCAGCGGCACGCGGACCATGTGAGGCCTCACCTGGTCCGCGTGCCCGTGCCACGTGGTCGTGCCCCGGCACACGGATGCACCGGAAAGGCACCGGCACGCCGCATCGGCATGTGAGGCCTCATCTGGTCTGGTGCCGGTGCCACCTCAGCCACCTTTTCAGGAAGCCAGCAGGCAGGGGATCCGAAAACTACACCGGTAGCTGCAAGCACAGCACCAGGGGCTGGTGCTGCTCGTGCCTCTGCGGTGCCACGTGCAAGTCCAGTGACAACTGTGAGGGTGCTGGACAGTGCGAGAGTGACAGGCGCACCCGATGCTGCCACACCTGCATCTGCACCTGTGCTCAGGCGGAGTGCGAGACTACGGAGACAGCCAAACCGTCACTTGTCGGGGTGAAAGGTGTAGTTTTGTGTTTGCGTTGGACAAACAAACTTGGGGGTGAGGGGTGTGTGTAACAAGTGTGTGGGGCCCCCAGACCCTAATCTTCGTTAGCCACTACGTTCGGTAGCCGCACCAGGCTTGGTGTGCAACATTGTCTGTGGCTGGCGAAAAACCACCATCGAGCACAGCAGCTCGCGGTCAGTCAGCGTCACCACCAGCTCGCTGCGTGCCATCACTCGGCTGGAGGGTACCCCGACCTTTCCATGTTCACGAATGCGCACCAAATCGTGGCAACAATGTTAGATTTTTACCTGTTTTTTGTATCCTCTGTCGTTTGCTACGTCACATTACCCATACTTCCAAAATTTCCCATCCGCCCCGCATGGGTGCACCGGCACCTGGCACAACCTTCGCAAAGTGGCGCTAGGAAAACAACTCAGCCACAGGAGCGTGCGCCTTCTGAAGAGCGCGCGACGTCGTCCAGGCTTTCGCCACGTGTGTATCACCTGCTTGTGTCATCGTCGTCTTAGGTGTGGCGGAGCCGTTGGGGCCCGACGGTTGATACTGCACTTTTCCATTCGAACCGGAGTCTGTTCTGTTTCCCCGTGATGCTTATGGTCCATTGAGTTTGAGAATTCCGGGAAGGAGTCATTGAGACGGTGAATCCGTGGGTGGGTCGGACGGAGGCGATGCAAGCGGACATGACTCGGTCGGCTGTGGCGACGTCTTGGCGCCCACAAATTTCGAGGCTTACAGTCTTGAGTTGCCTCTCGCGTCGGAGCAACGTGCATAGGCTCGCTTTTCGTGCTCCATCTCTCCTGATATACAAACCTTGTCTCTTAAGTCAAAACCTGGCTTTTTTGAGCAGGCATACTCAATCTCTTAACTCGATATTGCATCTGTTTTTGCTAACCAATTTTAGTATTCACTCTTCCCTATTACCTTACCATTATTTATGCGCGAGTTTTGCTCCAGTTACAGCCTAAATTTACAATCTAACCATCATCACCCTCACGTGGCGAATGAAAAGATCGCTGCTGCTGCACTAAGGAACAGGGTTGACATAACAACCGTAGGCTACACTGACCTCAAACTGGACATCCAACAAACTTTTCATAGTACATGGAAAGCAGACTAGAGTAAAGAAACATACGGCAAGCTGCATCTAATGAAGCCACGCTTAGGACGATACCACACTGCTACACGCATCTGACACACGGCAGTCGCCTTAGTCAGATTACGGAATGGCCACACACGTGCAGCACACTGCATCACAGGTTTTCAAACCACTGTAGAGCGGATGTAGAGTCTGCCTACCCGTAATCCTTATCATCATTCAGTGCAAAGGAAACGCTTCTTATAACTATACAGACAACACATTCCACTACATCCATCATCCTTTTCAGGTGACGACCCCATGGCTTCGTGTATGCTTACTTTTAATTTCCTGACTCATGTTATGTCTACCTGTCCTTTTTTTACTACGCATAGGAACAACCCAGTTCTCTACACCGGCAATCTTCACTGTTTTTAATTGATTTTTTATTTTATTTTTCAGGCTGATATCAAAGTTTCCATCTCCTTTATTTAAACCGGTTTCTTTTGGTACTCTTTGCTGTTGTTAGTCTTGAGCCATGAAGCAGCAACCATCATCATCACTATCGTCATCATTTTCTAGAGTACAACTGGAGGGTAAATTTTTGTACAAGTCGCAAACAAATGATTCCATGATTTCACCTTCGAATACCAGTATAGGTAGGATGTTTTACCTGCTTTTTGCATCAGCTGCTGTTTGGAGTGCAACATTACCCAGCTTTGATCGGCATTCTTTCTCAATGATTTTTTTATGATGATAATGATAATGGTTGGTGTTTAATGGCGCAAGGCCAACAAGGGCAAAGAGCGCCAGAGAATTAGTTATTTAATGAAGAGAAGGGATTACGACAAAAGGTACGTATAAAACTTATAAACCGGACATAGTAAAATCAATTAAAGATAATGGTGATGGCTGGTGTATAGGGCCAGAGTTGATTATGGATGATAGGAAATGAAGTTTAAAAACTTAATGTCTGACAAATACTTAAACACGCGTTTCACAGCAACCATGGCATCGTCACCCAGAAACAACGATGGGTGTAGGGGAATATGTTGTTTGTGGAATTCTCTGAAGTGTTCGTATCGTGTTGTGTCATGTGCCTTGCATTGTATGAGTATGTGGACCACGGATAGGCCCTGCCCACACCTGCTACACAAGGGTCTTGGAGATCCCGTGAGCAGGTGCGAGTGCGTTACATGTGTATGGCCTATCCGTAGTCTAGCTAAGGTAACTTCAATGTGCCTGTTTTTTGAGGCAGTAGTGCATTGTCCCAAGTGTGGTTTTAGTACGTGTAGTTTGTTGTCTGTCTGTTCGCTCCTGTCTGCTTGCCAAGTTTCGCGGAGTTGCTGTCTTATGTGTGGCTTGAGGTCTGTGTAAGGTAGTGTTGTTATGTTTACTGTGTTTCGGAGTGCGGCACTGGCGGCCATTTCATCCGTCAGTTCATTTCCACGGATGCCAGAGTGACCTGGCACCCAACACACAGTCACCTCAAGGTTTGAAGAATACGCCAGCATAATTTATTTCAAGACAAGGTTAACTACAGGGTTTTTCGATGACTTTCCAGATGAAAATGCACGGACGACGCTCAGCGAATCTGTATAGATGATGGATTTAGGAATATTATGTTCAACTATATGATTTACAGCCAGAAAGATGCCATAAGCTTCTGCCGGAAAAATACTTGTCTTTGCATTCATTGTTCTACCTCCTTCAAAATTGGGTTCATGAGCAGCACAAGACACCGCAGTGAACGTTTGGAAGCATCACTGAAAACCTCTGCAGCCCTGTATTTATCCTGCAGATACATGAAATGCTGCTGAATCGCAATTCTTGGTGCCCTGTTCTTATCAAGATGCGTAAAGGACAGGTCACAGAGCACAGGGCGCAGATTCCATGGTGGTATAAAATCAGTGATGGGTGTTTTGTGGATGTCTAAAAAGGGTACCTCATGCTCACAGGCTTCCTCTCTTACCCTAAGTGAAAAAGGCAGAGAGATGGATGGACGATTTAGGAACAGTTGTTGTGAGGATGTGGTATTATAGGTGGAATTAAAAGGGTGGTTAGTGAGGGCCACGATTTTCGAGGCATACAACAAATCCATGTAAATCCTCTGGTGATATAGAGACCATTTATCGCACTCGGCGTAGAGGCTCTCGACTGGGCTAGGGCGAAAAGCCCCACATGCAAGGCGAAGCCCCAGATGCAGCACTGGGTCGAGCATTTTCAGTGCCGTTTTTGTTGCAGACCCATAAATAACGCTTCCATAGTCCAATGGGGACCCCACTAGGCTTGTAAAAATATGTAAGAGGAGTTGCTTGTCGGTTCCATAGGGCTGGTGTGACCAAATTTTAAGAATGTTGAGAGCCTTTAGACATTTATGTTTCAATTGCTTAAAGGGACCCTGCAACACTTGCCATCGACTACTAGTAATGTGTTTTGGGATAAAGTCTATTGTCCCAGAAATCTCCTCCCGCAAGAATTATGAAAATCCGTTCACAATTAACGAAACTACGCGCGATGAGAAATCGCGCATAATCGTTCCCTCTCAACTCGACCGCGGAACGCGACGAAATCTGCGCGCTCTCTCCCGGAGACGGGGGCGGTTCGCGGCGTTCTCTTCGGCGGCCTTCGATATATCACATGCCGGGTAGTTTTCTCCTTTTCTCCGCACCGCGGAGGGGCCTAATTCCGGTCTGGTGCCACTAAAAAGCAGGCATAGGTGCCTGCTCGCAAGTGCGCGCTCGGGCTGGTAGGGCGTTTTTGAAGCAATAAACGTTTGTAGTCGAGTGGTCCCGTTGAAAAGAAAGTATTGAGTTCATCACTCAAACTCCGCGCGCACTCAAAACACAAAAGAAACGGCAAAACTGTGCCTACAGGTTCAGGCATAGAAGAGGTTCGTACACAGCGATGACGATGACGGAAATGGGAGAATCTAGCCGCGAAGTTGACCAGTGACAGCCGATCGAGCAGCCATGGCCTATGTGACGTCCCTTAGGCCATGCATAATGAGGACAACTGAAGAGAGAGCGGTTGGTTTTTCCGCGTCTTTCACATCGATTTGCGCGCTCACCGCTTCACGTGTACGTGTAATATTTGGCTCAGGTATTCCTGGCAGTGTATTCTCAACGTCGCGCAGGTTTACTTGCACTGCTCAAAGAGTGTTGCAGGGTCCCTTTAATGTGAAGGATGAATGTAAGTTTTTCATCCAACACCACTCCTAAAAACTGGTGTTCCTTCCTCACAGGAAGCGAAACGCCATTAAGTGTAATGTATGGGTCCGGATGGATCCCACGCTTCCTGGAAAAGACAACACAGGTGTTTTTTTCTCGATAAAGTTGAAGCCCGTTCTTGTCTGGCCAGCTGGAAAGTTTTTTGACGGCGAGGAGGACTTAACGCTCACAGATGGATATATTGCATGATTTAAAAGATACCTAGACGTCGTCTACATACATGGAATAAGAAATTGTAGGTGGCAGTGCCTTCCCAAGGAAGTTCATTTTAACTATGAAAAGAGTGCAGCTTAAAACTCCACCTTTCGGAACGTCCGTTTTCTTGTACATGAACCCTTGAGAGTGCGCTACCAACTTTCACACGAAATGTTCTTTCTGACAAATAATTAACAAGAATGTTCATCATGTTCCCTGAGACACTTAATGACTTCAGGTCACTGAGGGTCCCTAGCGCCAGGCGGTGTCATAGGCCTTCTCAAGGTCAAAAAACACCGTTGCGCAAAAACTGTTTATGAATAAATGCATCCTTTATGTAAGACTCGAGCGCGACGAGTTGATCATTAGTGGATCGCCCTGCCCTGAAGCCTGCCTGGCAGCTCTCGAGAAGATCATTGTACTCAAGAAAGTACACAAGTCTCCTGTTTATAATCTTCTCAAGGAGCTTGCACAGGCAGCTTGTAAGGGCGATGGGCCGATAGCTAGCGGGAGAGGAAGGGTCCTTCCCTTCCTTCAGGAAAGCCACTAATATGGCCTCCCTCCAAGAGCGAGGAATGTGCCCCGAAAGCCATATGTTATTGTATAGATGCAGGAGTGTTTCAAGGGTGTCTGAGTGTAGGTGTTGTATCAATTTGTATGTGATTTTGTCTGCACCTGGAGCTGAAGGCTTAAATGTTGTCAGGGCTGCCTTCAGCTCATGAATTGAAAAGGAGAATTGTAAGAAGTGTGTGGCTTGTTGCTATCTGGCAGGGACTTCTTTTCCGCAGACGTTCTGTGCTTCATGAAAGTGTTTGTGTAGTGTGCTGAACTGGACACGTGTTCAAAGTGTTGTGTTTTGGCCTGGTCTTCCAGTGTGTCCCCTGTTGGGCTAACCAGGGGCAGGCTGTGTGTCTGTTGTCATTTCAGCTTGCCTACATGTGTCCAGACTTTGTGTTTTTCCGTGTATGAATGAATGGATATCAATAAAATGCGCCAACCCTCTCGTTTTGCCTCATGGTGCACACGTTTTCCCATCGCCTTTGCCCTTTTGAACAAGAGGAGGTTTCCCGACGTGGGGTACCGACGAAAGACACCCCACGCCTTGTTCTGGGCCTCCCGCGCCAGCCTACAGTCATTATTCCACCACGGCCTCCGCTGGTTACGCGGGGCACCAGAGACGTGGGGAATGGACTTCTCGGCGGCGTCGAGGATGTGCGCTGTGAGTAGTTGGGAAGCTTCTCCAACGTGTAGGTGTTTAATGGTTGTGTGGTGTAGTTTGGATGTCTCTGTAAATGTACTCCAGTTTGCTCTGGCTTCATTGAACCTGCTATGGGAAGGTGAACTGTTCCGACCTTTACCTGTGTATGTTAATGTGGTTGGGAAGTGGTCACTACCATATGGGTTAGGCCAACATCCTACTCAAGAGATGGAAAGGGAACGGCAGAACCAATAGCCAAGTCGAGGTGTGAATATGTGTTGTGTCCTATATTAAGGTATATAGGCTTTTTTTATTGAAAAGGCATGCTCCTGAGGATGTTAGAAATTTTTCTATAAGGCGACCTCGGGCATCCGTGCGAGAAGAGCCCCAGAGTGCATTGTGTGCATTGAGGTCGCCTAAAAGAATACCTGGTGCAGGTAGCTGATCTACAAGGCCCTCGAAATCCGAGCTCGAGAGCTGGAAATCAGGGGGATGTAAACGGAGCATAGTGTTATTAGCCTATTGAAGATTATGGTACGAATAGCAACAGCCTCAAGGACGGTCTGTAATTGCATAGTGTGACACGCCAGGGACTTTCGGGCAATGATGGCCACACCACCGGAAGATGTAGCACCACCACCCCTGTCCTTCCTAATTACCAGGTAACTATTCAAAAAGTTTGTATGTTTGGAATTTAAATCTGTTTCTTGTATACACACGACACTTGGCTGATTGGAGTGCAGTATTTCGTACACATCATCAAGATTTTTAAGAAGACCTCTACATTTCCATTGAATTATATTTTCTCTTCCCATTATTTAGTGTGAGAGCTACTGGAGTGTGTATGTTTATGTGTCGTCTTTCGGGGCTGTGACTCTCGCCTTTTTGGACTTGTCGGGAGGCTTTGGCGTCGGGACACGTTCCTTGCGGTGTACCGCAGACAAGAACGGTCCGACATCCGTTTCATCGTCTGATGTCCTGGGAGTGCCTGACTGATCAGGCCCCTTTGACCGCGCACCCTTTTGGGCGCGCTATGACTGACCCACAACCACCGAGGGTTTAAGGAATGCCTCGGATGGCACAGGCGGTGCGGTGGGGGTGAGAGCTGCCCCTCGTTCCTCCATATCCATCTCCTCTGCGCCCTCGCCTGTTCTTTGGGACGCTGGAGTGGAAGTTGAGGATGCAGCATCGCTCCCACCAGACGTGGTTGCCCCTAAAGCCGCTGCTGGCTCAGTGAGCGGTGCGAAGGCGGGTTGGGCTGCCTGAGGCAACACAGGGGGGGGGCGGCGACGGGACCAAGTCCGACTCGCGGTTCTGAGTCCCTGCCGAGACCAGCCGCCGCTCCGTGCCTCGAGGAGCTGCGTCGGCATTCCTCCCCAGAGGGAAAGAAGCGAACCTCTTCCGCGCCTCTGGGTAGGTGATGTTCTCTGTCACTTTCACGTTGATTATGTTCTTTTCAAGTTGAAATTTCTCGCACTTCCTGGAGTAGGCCGCATGTTGGCCCCTGCAGTTTGCGCAAGTGAGGTTGTCAGAATTGCAATTGTCGGTGGGGTGGTCCTGCGCTGCGCATTTCGCACACGTTGTTTTGCCGCAGCAAGAGGTTGTACTGTGCCCGAACCGTTGGCACTTAAAGCACCGGCGCGGGTTCGGTATGTACGGGCGAATAGAGCATCGGATGTAGCCTGCATTTATATATTTCGGCAGTGTCGATAGGTCGAAGTTCAGGATAATGTGTTTAGTAAGGATTATCTGATCGTCCCTGCGCATCGTGATGCGGCGCACAACTGTGACGCCCTGGTCCTTTAACCCTTCAAGAAGGTCGGAATTTGATTCTGTAAGAAGATCCGACTCTGAAATCACACCCTGGGAGGTGTTAAGGCTCCGGTGGGGCGTGATCTTGATGTCCAGATCATGGATGCGAGTTTGGGCAAGACGTGTGCGGGATTGTTTTTTATTGTTGAGTTCGACAAGGATTTCTCCTGTCCTGAGCTTTTTGGCTTGATACTTTTCACCTAATGTGCTTTGCAGAAATTTTGAGACAGGTAATAGAGACAGTGAAGCGACGGATCTCGTTAGGTCAGCTGACTCGATCACAAGAAAACGAAAATAGTTATTCACGTTTGTTGAAAAGACAGTTGCTGAAAGAGGTGGAAATGAAACTTCGGTGCTGCCCCTCTTCGGGGGCCCATCACGTTTCGGGGGGTGTTTAGAAAATGCCATATTTCATAGTATAGAAGCAGGGGACGGGGGTTCTTTCTTCTTTGACTTTAGCCTGATGGTCAAAGAGGTCCCGGAGCTCCCTGCCTGGTAAACAGACAGGGAGCCCAACCGCCAGAGCTTGACCTGGGCTCCGACGTCCACCGTTTGAGGTTTCTACCTTTTACCTTAAAACCCATTACCACGGTCGGTTACAGCGTGAGTGTGGGGGCTCGGGGTCCGCGGTGTCGCTAACACCGTCTCCAAGATTACTCAAGGTGCCCCGTGCGGGGTCAATGATTTTTTTTCTCGTTTTTTGTTATAGTATGCTTGCGTGGGTTTTGGTGTGGGTTTACATTGGATTTCGAAAGTACCATTAGTCCGAATGATATTTCGTACCTCTAATCACGTGACCGATTAACCCTCCGCCTTGGAGATCTTCCGTCTGTTGAATCGCCAAGCCACTTGCGTGGATAAACCTCACATAAAACTACCACTTATAAAACCCCTTGTATCCGCGATTTTAACGCACAATTCATTCGGTCTGCGCAGGAATATCCACAATGCAGTATTTACGATACAGAAAATTATACGTTTGTGCACCTTGTGCGAGGCATCACTCATTCTTCACAAGTGGACACAAAAAGGGCTTGTGAGCTTCATTCAAGGCCAAATAATCACCCGCACTACTGTAATTTAATATACTGCCTAATAATAGATTTGTAATCGATACTACGAAAGCCTCCAACGAAGTTTTTCATGCTCACGTGGTAATATAAATTCTAAAAAAAGTTCTAAAAATAGTTCTCAAAGAAGGCACTGTATATCGAAAAAAACGTTTCGCTACTAGACAAATAGGGGAAGGACCTTATCGCCTACTGTGTCCTCCTAGAAACAATGTGAATAATATCACTTCTGCTACAATGTCTAATGAAACAATATTTATTTTATCTCATTCATAGGATCTCCTATCATTGCCGAAAGTTTTATTTTAGCAGTGAGCCCTCTTTAAAGACACTGCTACTGTGAGGGAGTGTCTTCAGCGCGTGCCATGGCTTATTCTGCCCGGCCACCACCGACTACAATTCCTATATCAGCACCAGGGGCTGCCAACATGGCTGGAATCGTAAGAGAAAAAAATTGAGAGGCAGGTCGTTATAGCAAGCGCACTTTGCTTTTACAATTGGCGTTTTCAATTTCGCTTCCTATTTTCTACGTTTTTGTATCGGCGTAGATGTGCTCAACCTTCGCAACCACTGAAAATGCCAGTTTGCGGCATCAACGCCTCACATTGAGCACTGGCATCCTGTCCATATCTACTAAATTCAGCCTCATGAAGTCGTGCTCTTACGGAAAGCATTCTTCTCGCTGTCAATCTCTTTGTCTAATTTCAACTGCTTATAACCATATTGCCGCGAACCATACATTGGGTTTGTTTATTTGTGTTTTGCTTTTACCGCACGGCTGCGCCGGTATGTGTTATCTCTGCGCCAAGGAAAACGCTTGTTCCATTCTTTCTTTCTTTGCCGCATGTGTTATCTGTCGTGATAGAGAGAGCATTCGGATCTAAAGTGAACAGCCCAGAATAATCTTCTTGTATCTACTATGTTCTCGATGTGAATCAACGTTTCGAGAACTCGAGGCCATTCGTACGTCGGGGTTGACGCTGAAGCCTGAAAAGTGCCGTTTCGCATACGGTGAACTCAAGTTCTTGGGCCACGTCGTCAACGCCGCGGGAGTCCTACCTGACCCGGCAAAAACTTTAGCCATTGCGAACTTCCCAAGGCCGAAAGACAAGAAGGGCGTGCGAAGATTTCTCGGGCTGTGCGCATACTCCCGGCGCTTCGTCGCAAAATTCGCACGCATTGCAGAGCCACTCACGCGCTTGACGAAAGTAGCACCCCTTTCAGCTGGGAAAACGACCAAGAAAAAGCATTTTGCGAGCTGCAAAAACGCCTGCAAAGCCCGCCCGTGCTCGCTCATTTCGACGAAAATGCCAAAACGGAAATGCACACGGATGCCAGTGATATAGGCTTGGGTGCCGTCCTTGTCCAAAAGCAAAGCGGCTGCGAAAGGGTAATCACCTATGCCAGCCGTGGTCTGTCGAAGGAGGAGAAAAATTATTCTGCCTCTGAGAAAGAGTGTCTGGCTATTATATGGGCGATTTCAAAATTTCGCCCATACGCGTATGGAAGGCCATTCAAGGTTGTAACAGACCACCATGCGCTGTGTTGGCTCGCCAATATGAAGGACCCTTCTGGCCGTCTTGGGCGGTGGAGCTTGCGCCTGCAGGAATTCGACGTTACAGTAGTTTATAAATCCGGCAGGAAACACTCCCACGCCGACTGCCTGTCCCGCGCCCCCGTTGACCCACCACCACGAGACGCTGATGAAGACAGCGCGTTTTTCGGGATCTTGACGGAGAGCGACCTAGCCGCCCAGCAGCGTGCCGACCCCGACTTACGCGTCATAATCGAGTACCTCGAGGGATGCAACGTTGCCGTTCCTAGGACCTTCAAACGCAGCTTACCAGCATTCAGCCTGAGAAACTCCGTCCTCGTGAAGAAGAATTTCAGCCCCGGAACAAGAGTGAATTACCTTCTCGTCATCCCCGCGAACCTTCGTGACGAAATTTTGGAAGCGTGCCACGACGACCCGTCTTCCGGACATCTCGGCACAGCCCGCACTATTGGAAAAATCAAGGGGAGGTACTACTGGCCCGGCCTTGCCTCTGACGTCACCCACTACGTCCGGAGCTGCCGTGACTGCCAGCGACAAAAAAACGCCGCCGACAAGACCCGCCGGACTTCTGCAACCGATCGCCGTCCCATCGAGACCATTTCAACAGATTGGAATGGACCTTTTAGGCCCGTTCCCTACGTCACGATCACAGAACAAGTGGATTGTCGTAGCGACAGACTACATGACGCGCTACGCAGAGACCGCCGCGCTTCCGAGGGGGACTGCACAAGAAGTGGCAAAGTTCTTTATAAGCCAAGTTGTGCTGCGACATGGAGCCCCGGAAGTCCTAATCACCGACCGCGGAACGGCATTTACTGCGGAGCTGATGCAAGGAGTATTACGCTACAGCAACACGGATCACCGAAGAACGACGGCGTACCACCCCCAAACGAACAGACTAACAGAACGTCTGAACAAGACAATCACAGATATGCTGTCAAGGTACGTTGACGTTGAACATAAGACTTGGGACGAAGTGCTCCCGTATGTCACGTTTGCGCACAACACGGCTATCCAGGAGACGACGCAGCTGACGCCGTTCGAGCTTGTCTACGGTAGAAGGCCGACTACGATGCTCGACGCCATGCTTCCGCATGTAGAAGACGACGACCTCAACGCCGACGTCCACGGATATCCTCAACGTGCGGAGGAGGCCCGCCAGCTCGCTCGAGTTCGTATAACGGACCAGCAACTGGTGAATGCGGGCCGCTACAACCTCCGACGCCGGGACGCCGAGTACCAACCAGGGGATCGTGTGTGGGTTTGGACTCCCATCCGATGACGCGGACTCAGTGAGAAGCTCCTGCGACGGTATTTCGGAACCCTACCAGATTCTACGACGTGTCGGCCAACTTACCTACGAGGTGATCCCCGATGGTGATTCCGGAACATCACGGCGACGCACGCGGCCCGAAGTCGTCCACGTGGTTCGCTTAAAACCTTTCTACGGACGATAACGAATTTTATTTTTATCTTCGGACTGTCGCTTATGTTAGCATCGGGTCGATGCACTCTTAGAGGGGGGGTAATGCCGCGAACCATACATTGGGTTTGTTTATTTGTGTTTTGCTTTTACCGCCCGGCTGCGCCGGTCTGTGTTATCTCTGCGCCAAGGGAAGCGCGTGTTCCATTCTTTCTTTCTGTGCCGCATGTGTTATCTGTCGTGATAGAGAGAGCATTCGGATCTAACGTGAACAGCCCAGAATAATCTTCTTGGATCTACTATGTTCTCGATGTGAATCGACGTTTCGAGAACCACGCGCGCCGAAAGATAAAAAGCCTGCAGTGCGGACGCCGGAGCATTCGATTCGACGACACTCGCCTGTTCAAGTCACTTTGTTGGCCGCTGCTTCGCCGCCTCTGTATTCTTTTGAGTTGTTAGGGGAGCACAAGTTCACTCCAATAAACGTGTTTCTCATTCAAGACAACTGCATCGTCCTTGTCTTCGCGACAATATTACATGGCTTTAAAACCGCATTATTATCGTTTATTAACTCTAATCTCCTAAATTGTTTAAAATGTTTTAGTCTGTCTGCGCTCTCGAGAACAGCTGACCGAAACTTCTTCGTGCTGAATTAAAAAAAAATGTCAGTGATTGAAAACCACCTCCCCCGATTTCATGTCCACGGCAACGCGAAACGGCCATGGTACCCTAAGATTTTGCGGAGGCTACCAACGGTTGCTGGCGTGGCGACCGGTGTGACCTCTTCGTGCAATTGGTATAAATGTTTCGCCCACCTACGGGAATGCTCCCGTCGGTCAAAACGCCCAAAACAGATGTTTCCTAGGATGACATTGCGTTAAACTTTCTGGGTAAATGTCATAACGTTTTGCCAACGTGTAACCAGCAACCGACTCACAACCAACAACACCACAGCTCCTACACCAGATCGCTGACTAGCCGCGATGTTTTTCACATCCCTCTCCCGCTACCCCTGACGTCAAGAATGCCCATTTCATTTTTGTCTTCCCCTGTGATCCCTTTTTAATATTGGCAGTGTCTTCGACGCGTGCCATGCTTCTTCAGCACGGCCAGCGCCAACTCATCCTCCTAGATCCGCCCATACGGCTGCCAGCATGGCTACGAAAAAAACATAGGGAAAGTAAACGCATTTTAATATTGCAATCTCTATATCAATGCATTTCATTTCAATTCAATTCAATTCAATTCAATTTTATACAGGTATGTACACATATTTGCATGTGGGTTGTAATACAGATGGAGGTCCCAAGGCCGAAGCCGTACGCGGGACTTCCGATGACGGTACACAAAATATTACGAGCGACGTTAAAAGAATAAAAAGGTATACAGAACTATTGAACCGTAAAGAACTACATATACAAAGCCAAGCTATAAAACTACACAGAGCTATTGAACAATACATAACTATGTATTCAGAGACAAAATATAAAACTAAATAGAACTTCAGATACAATTATAACAAGTAGTAGATTTCAAGCAAAATATAAACAAAAAGATACAATAAAAAATGGAAACTTATTATACCACAAGAAATTTAAATGTCAAGCAGGTAGTTCCTAAGTAGAGTTTTGAACTTATAGAAAGAATTTGTTTTAATATAGCTGGGTGAAGAATTCAAAAAGATATCGCTGAAAACAGTATTGTATGTTTACCATAATTAGTTCGAATCTTAGGAAGCAAGAAATTGTTTTGACTCGAAGAACGCGTGTTATTCGTATTAGTAATCATGCGAACCGGGAAAACGTCTAATACGAGTTTGCGATTAAGAATTTGGAAAAATAAGATACCGAGGCTCTACCGATAAATTTGAGTTAGAGGCAAAACCCGAAGTTGTTGAAATAGTGGAAAGGAAGAAGATCGACGGGGTGTAGAGTTGATGACGCGAATAGCTTGTTTCTGTAATGTAAGGAGGGGTGACAAATGGGTGGCGTAAGAGCTACCCCAGGATGTTATACAGTAGGTTGAATGACAGTGAACGAGAGCAAAGTATAAGCCCAGAAGGATTTGAGTGTTAAAATATGGACGCGCCCGAATCAATGCCCTTATACAGAAAGACGCCTTTTTAACAATTGAAATTACATGCTGATCAAATTTAAAGTTCGAAGTAACACCGAAAGTTGGGCGAGTTGGTAAATCATCTTCAAAGAAACACACACAGCGCGCAAAACAACAGGACGAAAGACGGAAAGAATTTCAGTGTGTCAGACCTTAGTCCGAGAGAATAAGCACGGAAGAAACGAGGTACAGAAGGAAAAAGAGCGGGTGATAAAATGAGCCGTCATGCCTTATATGCACAAGTTGGCACACGGGCTGAAAAATGTCGGGTCAAGATATGGTGAAGAGGTTATCTTCTCGGCAAAGAACAAAATAGGCAGGCTTTGTTTCATGGTGAACAAGAGTCATCCACTTGGTATCAGCCAGAACACGTGCGGTGTCAATCACAAGCGAGCGGTTGTGCCTTGCAAATTAGGTGTTGTGTACCGCATTCCCCTGTCCTGCAAAAGAGTGTATGTGGGGCAGACGGGGCGTTGCCTGAATATCGGACTAGGAGAGCACGCAGGGACAATAAAAACTGCACCTATGCAAATCTGCCCGCACATTGTAAAAAGTGTGAAACGCGTGGATGTGAACCACTTTTCGCTGATACCGAAGTGCTCTTCGAGCACAGAAATCAGAAGGTTCGGGAAATAGAGGCCTTCTACATTAACCTCTATCAAGATGACTGCGTCAGCCAGACTTCCATCAAGCTCCACGGAAAGGAAGCAAAGATAGTTGGGCATATGCTTGCGCGAAATGTCAATTACCCGCCACGTGCGTCTTTTAAGTTGGAATGTGCGCTTTTTATTTAATCTTTTAGCGCATTACGGTGTGATGTGTCCATTTATTCGTATGTTGTTCCTCTGCGCATGTGCACACTGGCGTGTATATATTCTTTGGGTTTCTAATAAAAACTAGTTGAGAGTCAGAGCTTGTGTTGTACATCCCTCCGTCTTTCGTCCTGTTGTTTTGCGCGCTGTGTGTGTTTCTTTAAAGTTCCAATCAATGACAACGCCTAGAAAGATAGTAAGGCTGCAAAAGGCAATTTTTTCAGAATATAAATAGAGACTTGAAAAAGTAGGGAGTAACTTGTTAGGGGAGCAATAAAGCATAAAGCAGGTTTTACTAACGTTAATGGTTTATTCGTTCAATAAAAACTGCGATTCAAAATTTCTATGCATGCGTCAATGCACAAACTGAGTTCAAATACATAAGTTTTTATCATAACGACCAACCAATCTCAGCCGTATTTTTTCCTTTCCGTACTATAAAATCTATCGACATTTCGAGCTTATTGTTCACGTTATTACTTTAAAATAGTAGGAACGTATGTGGTCATCATATTTGTAAAAACAGTTCACGCTTTCAGTGGCCAGGATACAGAAAACTACAACGCCATCAAAATCACTTCGCCACTGATACCCAGTGTGCCACGTCGCCATTCTGAAGTACCTCGTCAACCCTCCAGAGAGGTAGAAAACCTCGTACGTATGTCCCCAATCAGCGCTATCGTCTATTTTTAAAATGACGCCCGCAAAATTAAGCCGCAGTGGAACGGCCACAATCAGTTACTTTTATTCGTATGGCTCGTCTGGCTACACCGGGGAGGTGCGAGCGCCACTTGGTTTTAACTTTAAGTCACGCAGACCAGAAAGTTTTTTTAACTCATATTTACACAAGGAAACCCGGGGCAAATTGCTAGGCTAGCCCCGCATCAGAGAGTGTGTCATCATAAACATTATAAACTTGGCAAGGCCTAGCAACATTCAAAAGTTTACTGTGGTTGCAAAAGACAGCAATAATGAAGCAAAATGGTAATGTTGCCTTCAATATAGAGGTGCTGATCAAACACGAAATTTTAGGGGGATATTGAAAAGCTTTATGACTGAAGAAGAAAAAGATTTAACCCTTTTATACTAAACTTTTTCTCAGCAGCAAAAAGAAGACATGTGGCAAATCAAGCGGAGTAGAACACAAACGCTTCTAGCTGCTAAGGAGGCACTCACAATGACGCACGAGATTTAGCTGCAGGATACATTGGTAGAAACTTAGTTACATAGGCACACCAAACGGAGTCATGAAAATTTCGTTCCCAATGCACGTCAGTTTTTTGCAACATCGAAGCCTTTTCAGTTGTGATAATCAATTGGTGCTGGTGGTTTCATCCCACCTGACAAATTTGATTTTTTGCGTATACATCGTTTTAGCAGCGTCGTCATTTTGCTTTAGAATTGCCGTCTTTTTTCAGGGTTTTTTGCGGATGACCACATCTTGTGTTATCAGTTCGACAATCCGGTGTATGACTAGCGTGTGGCAGATAATCAGGTATCACTGAGTGCACTGTGACGTCCTTCGAAACACTAATAAGCTCGTCTGCCTTTGCTTATGTAGAGAAAAGCAGTGATGCACTTACAGCACTCATCTTTCGGTGAAACCCTGTGAATATTTAAAACATTTTTGTTTCTCCTCTTTTCTTTGATTTGGAACTTGTGTAGCTATTTCAGAACAACTAAAAGGTTGCAAAATTTAAAGCACTATTTGTGAACTTGCGTGTTTGACAAACAGAGAAGTAGAAGAATGCTGTCAGCAGTGAATCAGCTCCTGTCAAATGCAGTGCAAGCCTCATTGAGAACTTCAGCATTACATAGGATCACTCCCACCACGGCCACAAGCTGAACTCCAAATGTGTGAAACATTGCTGGGTTTGCTGCTGCAATGAGTCAAGCACTTTCTTGGATAGAAGAAAAAGATGTATTACGGAATTTTAAATCGTGTACCCGGAAACATAGCTCAATATAAGTCTAATTTAAAGACAGCATGATCCAATAAATTAAAATATTAAACAAGGCGGATCTCACAATGTACAAAGAAGTGGTTAAACTGAAATACGGGTTTCGAATTGGGGGAGAAATGTGACTTCTAACCAGAAATTTTTTATAAGCTTCGTAAAGATTTGTACACTGGCCAGCCAAAATGTTCTTTTAGTTGCCAATTCAGATATTACAACAGCTTGATAGGGTACCTTCGTAGGGCGTACGAATTATTGTTGCTACTGTAAATTTGAGCAATGTGAGTTATATTTCCAAATACCAGAATTAAGTACACCTTCTAAATGAAATGAAAGTGTTAGCAGTTGTTGCGACGTTGTCTCAAACCTTGAAATGAATACCCCAATGAGTCTCTAAATGGTGATCTGTGTACATAATTCAGAGTAAAGCGTTAATTTAGTTGGTGGCAATTATCAGTCCCCCGCAAAGTCATCCCTTACCAAAAGATCTCCAACGTGAACGCTCGTAATACGCCTAGACCCAGGATGACAATAACCCGAGCTCTGTGACGGGTTTCTATAGTACGTGAACCAAGGAGGTCATTTCTTTATTTTCACATTGGCTGAAACTCACACACAACAAACAACAACGCAATTACCTGATTTCTTTTTTGCTGCCACGAAAGTAGTTGTCATGGCAGATTTGCATCAAATGGAACGGAAGCAGCCTAATTGGAAATTCCAAACCTACTGACATTCTATTAGGGAAAATTGCTTTTTTGAATACGTATAATTGAATTGCCTTGTTGCAAAAAACATAATGTCGGCAATATACACAAAACTCAATTATCTGAATGTTCTTCAAATTTTTATTTTGTTACGTGTCTGTCTGGAACTGTCCACACAGCCTCTACCAATGTCGCAATATCCTGCATCTGTTAAGAACCGTCGAACCAATTAAATCATGCGGCTTACCATTCCTACTGCGTTGTTATTCCTGGTGCACAGCCACAAGGTAGAATAAAAATACATCTGCACCAAGAGCATTAGCTGCAGCCAGGCACCCTTTTACCACGAAACGTTATTCCTTGTTGAAATTTGCATTACAGATAATAGGAGTTTCTAGAAAATATAACAACTATTATTATAACGGCAGTTTTTTGCAAATTCTGAAACCTCCAGTACATTTTTAAGCGCATATAAGAGAAAATCTTGAAATTTGAGAAACTGGTTGCACATTTCACACTAATGAGAAAATTTTGTTACATCAAAGAAGCGCGAAAGGTATTCATTAACTTATAACAGATATCATTTTTTTCACGTAGCGTAATAATGCGTAGGTTATTCCGTTCTGCGAACTCAACTAGTACGTCCCCCTGCTATTCCTACTGCCCAGACAATAGTTACCAACTGCCTTGTCTTTAGCCTGATTCTTGCCTACTTTAGCATTGAAGTCCCACATAACTGCGGTATACTGTGTTGTTACTCTAGCCATTGCCGATTCCACATCTTCATAAATGCGTTCCACTACCTGGTCGTCATGGCTGGATGTGGATGCATAGCCCTTATATGTGGGTGCATAACACCTTGAGCTTGTACCTCTTATTGAGCCTAATTACAAGACCTGCTGCCCTTTCATTAATGCTATAGTATTCTTCTAGGTGGCCAGCTATGCTTTTATTGACTAGACATCCCACTCCCAGTTCTCTTCTGTCCACTAGACCACGATGACATAGGACGTGTCCATTTTTCAGCACCGTAAAGGCTTCACCTGTCCTCCTAACCTGACTAAGCCCTATGACATCGCATTTAATGCCCTTTAATTCCTCAACAACACCTCTAGACTCGCTTCACTAGATAAGGTTTTTGTGCTAAAGGTTGCCAGGTTCAGATTGCAATGAAGGCATGTCCGGTTGTGAGCTGCTCGCGACGCTGCGCTCGCATTTCAGCCCGGCCCCGTCCACATTAATGGAGCGCTTCCGCTTCAACAACCGTAGCGGCCGAGGAGAGACTCTTGGGCAGTTCGTCGCAGCCTTGCGAGGGCTGGCGAGCGGCTGTGCCTTCGGGGACCAGCTCGACTTACTGCTGTGAGAAAGTTTCTTCTGCGGCATCAACGACGCCACCATTCAAACACGACTCCTGGAGCTTCCGGACCCCTCGCTGGACGACACCGTGAAGGCAGCGCTGGCGATGGATGCTGCGGCCAAGGACTCAGGCGAGATAGCACGTGTGGCCGGCTCACCGACGACGAAGGCGGCAGTGAACCAGATAGTGACACTGCATAGCAGGTGCAGTTGTTGCGGTGGGGACCACCCCCGTCACAGTGCCACTTCGCGGAAGCGGAGTGCTTTGCGTGTGGAAGAACTGGGCACATTGCTGGGGCGTGCCGAGGGGGACGGCGAACGGACAGAAGCAGCAGCCGGGGGCAAGCCCGGGTTCACCGCAAGCAGACGGCCAAGGGAGCCGGGGCAAGGCTAAGAGGCGGGGACGGCCGGCAGCAGCTTTGAGTTCCTCCGTGGCTAGGCTTCACGTCGTGGCCGAAGAGCCGCAGATTTTTTACTTGTGGCACACGGACATACTTGAGTCGTCTGTGCCACCATATATGCTCACTGTCAAAGTCTGGAAGCGTCCCATTTCCGTGGAGCTAGACACGGGGGCCAGCGTGTTCGTCATGGACGGGAAAATCTTCAATCGCACCTTCCCTGGCGCGTCCGCCGAGGCGTCGGGTGTCGTGCTGTGCAGCAACTCTGGGCAGCTCGCCCAAGTCGAGGGCCAAGCCCAGGTCAGCATCAAGCCCAGGTCACGTACCCTGCCTCTGTACTTGACCAAGACGTCGTCAACGACGCTGTTGGGCCAGAACTGAATCGAGGCGTTGGGCGTGCGGCTACGGAGGTACCAGGAAGCCCCTCGGGTGGTGGAAGACGTCCCAGGCCTCCAGACCAAGTTCCAGGCCCTGTTCCAACCCGGAGTGGGCACATTCACCGGCACGGCGGCAAGCATACATGTCCCAGAGGGAGCCCGGCCCCGGTTTTTCAAGCCGCGCCTGCTGCCGTTCGCCCTGGAGGACGGAGTAATCCAGGAGCTGCAGTGGTTGAAGTGAGGCGACATCTTGGTGCCCGTCAAGTCTTCATAGTGGGCCGCTCCCATCGTGCCAGTCGTCAAGCAAGATGGCATTGTTAGGATCTGCGAGAACTTCAAGGTCACCATCAACCCCGTCGCTACGGCGGAAAAGTACCCGATGCCCCGAATTGAAGATCTCTGGCCGGCGCAGTCTGGGGGACAGAAGATCACCAAGCTGGACCTCAAAGATGCGTACCAGCAGCTGGTGCTCCAGGAGTCGTCCCGGAAGTATGCCACCATGTCGACAACGCTCGGACTCTTCCAGTACACGTGCTTACCGTTCGGCGCGGCCTTAGCACCCGTGTTTTTCAGAGGTAGATGGACAACCTGTTCAGGGGCATGAGGCATGTGGTGGTGTACTTGGACGACATCCTGGTGACCGGTAGAGACGACGATGACCACCTGCAGAACCTCCACAGCACCCTGGCACAATTGCAGGAATCCGGGCTGAAGCTCAATCTAGAGAAGTGCATTTTCTTGCCCCCCAGCATTGGGTACCTGGGCCACGTCATTTCCCAGGCTGGCCTGTCCCCGACACCCTGCATAGTTGAGGCTGTGCTTTAGGTGCCCAAGCCGCAGAACAAGAACGAGCTGCAGAGCTTCCTCGGCCTCGTAAACTTCTTCAGGAGCTTCCTGTCAAACCTGTCGTCGCATCCACAGCCGCTGCATATACTGCTTCGAGATCGACAGCAGTGGGCCTGGAACAAGGAACAGGGCTTTACCTTCGAGCGCAGCAAGGAGCTGATCAACAAGGCTCCGTGGCTGGTGCACTTCTATCCGGCCAAGCCAATCGTACTGACCGTAGATGCGATGCCGTCCGGCGTAAGAGCCGTCCTGGTCCACCGGAGGAAGAATGGCCATGAACTTCCTGTGTCGTTTGCGTCCCGTCGGCTTCATGCGGCAGAACAGCGGTACAGCCAGCTGCACAAGGAAGGCCTAGCCCTCATGTTGGGGGTCCAGTGCTTCTACGAGTACCTGTGGGGCCAGAGGTTTACGGGGGTCAAGGACCACACGCCGCTGCTGGTACTGCTGGGGCCTCACAAGGCGGTTCCAGGTCAGGCATCGCCTCGAGTGGTGCGCTGGGCATTGAGGGTAACGGCATCCAGCTACCGGCTGGTTTACCGCCCGGAAAAAGACCTGGCACCTGCTGATGCCCTGACCGACTGCCCGTGCCGGAGGTGCATGCTGGAGCACGCTTTTCCGGAGGTGCTGTCCAGATCGGCAGTGTCGCATGCGACGGGCCGGGACCCAGTCCTGTCGCAGGTGGCCAAGGCGGTGTCCCGAAGGGAGGAGTTGGCGGAGCGTACGTACAGCCACAAGGCCGCCGAGCTCAGCCTGCAGCAGGGCTGCCTGCTGTGGGGTTCCAGGGTGATGATTCCACAGAGCCTGTGGTCCAGGGTCCTGCAGTTGCTGCACGTGGATTATTCAGGCGTGGAGAAGACCAAGATGGTGGCCCGTTTCCACGTTTGGTGCCCTGGCCTAGACCAGGACACAGCACGCATAGTGCAGAGCTGCCAAGTCTGCCAGGAGAACCAGGGAGCGTCGCGCCATGTGGACATCACCCCCTGGCCGTTCCCGGAAAAACCCTGGTCCCACATGCAACTGGATTTCGGGGGCCACTTCAGGGTCACTACTTCCTGGTGGTGGTGGACTCCTTCTCCAAGTGGGTAGAGGTACTGCCAGTCATCACTCCATCGGCAGGAGCTACCATTGAGGCGTTGCAGCAAGTCTTCGCAGCCCAGGGGTTGCCGTACGTCATCGTGTCCGACAATAGCACCTCTTTCGTCAGCAAGGAGTAGCTGTCCTGGCTGATGAAAAATGGAAACTGTCGGATGATGGTTTCGCCGTACCACCCTGCGTTGAATGGTGCTGCCGAGCGGGTGGTGCAAACAGTGAAGGGCAAGCTCAGGAAGAGCAAGGCTGGGGATTATCAGACACAGGTTACCCGGGTCCTGCATCAGTACCGGACCACCCCCATGACGTCACGGGCCGTCCCCCTTGCGAGCTCCTGTTGGGCCGGATGGCGAAGACAGTGTTGGACGTGTTGCATCCAGACATCCAGTCCACAGCGCTCCTGAAGCAGCTCAAGCAGAAGCTGGCGGCTGACTGAGGTTGCCGTCCTGGGTCTTTGCCCGAGTCTGGGGATCTGGTCTTCGCCAGGAACTTTCGGCCTGGTCCACCCTGATCTGCCGGGAATGTGGTCTCTCCTGCCAGATCGTCATCACTCCCAGAATTCTCAAGCTCAAAGGATCATGAGCGTCACAAGGAAACATAACTGCCCCCGGTTCGACTGGAAAAGTGCAGAAGCAATCGGTGGGCCTCAACGGCTCCGCCACGCCTGAGACTACAACGACAAAAACAGGTGATACACACGTGGCGAAAGGCTGGATGACGTCGCCTGCTCTTAACGAGGGGCACGCTCCGGTTCACTTGGTTTTTTTCCTAGCGCCACTTTGCGAAGGTCGTGCCAGGTGCCGGGGCAGCCCTGTGGGGCGGATGGGGAATTTTGTAAGTATGGGTAATGTGACGCAGCAAAAGACAGATGATTCAAAGAACATGTAAAAATTTTACATTGTCACCACCATTTGGTCCGCATTCGTGAACGTGCAAGGGTCGGGGTACCCTCTAGCCGAGGGACGACACGCAGCGTGCTCGTGGTGACGCTGACTGACGGCGAGCTGCTCTGCTCGGTAGTGTTTATTCGCCAGCCACAGAACGGTTGCCCACCGAGACTGGTGTGGCCACTGAACTTAGTGGATAACGAAGATTAGGGTCTGGGGGCGCTACACACTTGTCACACCCCTCACCCCCAAGTTTGTTCGTGCAACGCAAACACGAAACTACACCTTTAACCCCGACGAGTAACAGTTCCACGGACGGGACCACGTGGAACCGAAACGCGGACCATGTGAGGCCTCACCTAAAAACTTAAGCCGCCACTTGAGAAAGCCAGAAGGCAGGAGAGCCAAAACCTACACCGGCCGCTGCCAGCCCAGCACCAGGGGTTGGTGCCGCTCGTACATCCGCGGTGCCACGTGCAAGTCCGGTGACACCTGCAGGGCTGCTGGACGGTGCGAGAGTGACAGAGGCGGCACCCGATGCTGCCACAACTGCATCGACACCTGTGCTTAGGCGGAGTGCGAGACTACGGAGACCGCCAGACTGTTGCTCGTCGGGCTGAAAGGTGTAGTTTCGTGTTTGCGTTGCACGAACAAACTTGGGGGTGAGGGGTGTGACAAGTGTGTAGCGCCCCCAGACCCTAATCTTCGTTATCCACTAAGTTCAGTGGCCACAGCAGTCTCGGTGGGCAACCGTTCTGTGGCTGGCGAATAAACACTACCGAGCACAGCAGCTCGCCGTCAGCCAGCGTCACCACGAGCACGCTGCGTGTCGTCCCTCGGCTAGAGGGTACCCCGACCCTTGCACGTTCACGAATGCGGACCAAATGGTGGTGACAGTGTTAAATTTTTACATGTTCTTTGAATCGTCCGTCTTTTGCTGCGTCACATTACTCATACTTCCAAAATTCCCCATCCGCCCCACAGGGCTGCCCCGGCACCTGGCACGACCTTCGCAAAGTGGCGCTAGGAAAAAAACCAAGTGAACCGGCGCGTGCCCCTCGTTAAGAGCAGGCGACGTCATCCAGCCTTTCGCCACGTGTGTATCACCTGTTTTTGTCGTTGTAGTCTCAGGCGTGGCGGAGCCGTTGGGGCCCACCGATTGCTTCTGCACTTTTCCAGTCGAAACGGGGGCAGTCATGTTTCCGCGTGACGCTCATGATCCTTTGAGCTTGAGAATTCCGGGAAAGAGTCGTTGACACGGTGAATCCCTGGGTGGGTCGGACGGAGGCGATGCAAGCGTGCTTGACTGGGTCGGCGGCGGCGACGAATTGGCGCACACAAATGTCGAGGGTGACAGTCTTGGGTTGCCTCTCGCCGTCGGACAACGTGCATAGACTCGCTATTGGTGCTCCCTCTCTCCTGATATCCAAACCTAGCCTGTTAAGTCACAACGCGGCCTTTTACAGCACCCATACTCAATCTCGATAGTTCATCTGTTTTTGATGCGACTGCATCTCATTCACTCGCCTTGTCCATGCAGCGTCGACGGCGTTGTTGTCCGCCCCTCCCCCTACACTATAAAAATATAATAGTTAGCGGCGCCCGGTTTCAATCCCACGACCCTGTGGGCGGAACGCGAGGGGATATGGTGCTCTTCCCACTGCGCCACAAAACCGAGACAGAATCAAATGCTACGAACGCGCCTTATATCCTTGACTCATTCAAACTACGTCAAGATGCTACTGATGCAACGCATGATGGGTCAATGATTACCACTTGCAATAAGAGAAAAGAAGCTCCCACTTACAGCAACAATGATGGAGTAAAGGTCGGTGCGAAAGCGAAGCCCCAAGCATACCACTAAGAGAGGTTGACCAAGATTGGCTAATAAAACATAATAATAATCATAAAACATAATAATCATACTCGTTCCCGACACGCTTCACGCGATTTCAGAATAAATCCAACGGAAACACCAAGTGTACCCCACACAGGGTTCCCCTCGCGCGGAGGTGGGCGCAATTTTTTCCTAACCAATTTTAGTATTCACTCTTCCCTGTTAGCTTACCATTTCGTATTCGCGGTTTTGCCCAAGTTACAACCTAACTTTACAATCTAACCACCATCATCATCATCAATGGAGAATGAAAAGGCCGCTGCTGCAGCACTACGGAACATTGTTGACATAACAACGGTACGCTACACTAACCCCAAACCACGCGTCCGACAAACTCTTCATAGTACATGGCAAGCACACTAGAGTCAAGAAATATACGGCAAGCTGCATCTAATGAAGCCACGCTTAGGACGATACCACACTGGTACGCGCTATTGACACACGGCAGTCGCCTTAGTCAAATTACGGACAGGCCACACACGTGCCGCACACTGCCTCACAGGTTTATCAAACCACTGTAGAGCGCATGTAGAATCCACCTACCCGTAATCCTTATCATCATTCACTGCATGTCAAACGCATCCCGTAACTATAAAGACAACATTTCCACTACATCCATCACCCTTTTCTGGTGACGACCCCATGGTTTCGCGTATGCGTACTTTTAATTTCCTTAGCCATGTTAAATGTTTACCTCTCATTTCTTACTACGCATACGAACAACCCAGTTCTCTACACCAGCACTCTTCAATGCTTGTAATTTATTTTACTTTCTTTTTTTCCAGGCTGATTTCAAAGTCTCCGTCCCTCCTATTTAAACCGCTTTGTTTTGGTGCTCTTTGCTCTTCTTGGTATTGAGCCATGAAGCAGCAACCATCATCATCACTATCGTCATCATCATTTTCTAGATTACATATTGAGGGTAAATTTTTGTACAAGTCGCAAAGATATGATGCCATGGTTGTCGTTCGAATACCAGTATACGCCTCGAGCGCGGCCTGTAGGGGCGCCACTGAAATCTCCATAGCGGCCCGTTTCCAAAGAAGTCGCGGGAGTCTCCGGCCCGCTTTCCCCTGTCGCCGTTGAATAAAGGCTCGTTCAAGACTACGATTCACCATTTGTACGCTTTCTAAATACAAAATATTGTAAAGCAGGCACTCTGTTTGCAAGCGTGGTGTGTTTAGCAGAGTATAAACGTTTATGATACGATCTTAGTGTGGTACATTCGGTGTGTAAGAGCTCCAGGTGTGTGTCACAGGCCAGCGTCCCGAAGCCGGCATATGCAAGGAGCTGATTGGCGATTACGCTGCCCTAAATTTTGTGGCAGTGTCTCCGCAAGCAGTGTTTCCTCCGATGGTCATGTTGCGGCCATACACTATAATGTGAATGGGCTTTATGCGCTTACATATTCTATCGGAGCACTCATATCTGACAGCACGCAAGTTACGCTTGCCAATATCACCTATCAGATATTGATCGGTACCCTGGAAGGCCAACGCAGCATATATTTCACAAACATTCTACAAAATAAGTACGATGGATAATGTAAAATTATACTACGGAGACAGTACACGACGACAAATTTAATGCTGGGTCGTCTTGTCGTGAGGTGAGCGCTCGCAGATCATGTTACATTGATCCTCCACGAAAAGCGCGCCGGTGTGCTTATAGAGTAACCCGCGTCCGCGACTAAACTCTTCGAAACATCGTCATTGGACACAAAGAGACAGCAGAATCCAACTTAAACCGAAATCAGGTCCTCATCAAATACCACACTCTTCCAACGAGCCCGTGTGTGCGAGATTTTGTCGCACGTTAAGGAGCTCCACGTGGTCAAAATTAATCCGGAGCCCTCCATTACGGCGCGCCTCATCGCCTCCGTTGCGTGGGCGCGTTAAACCCTACAATCAATCAATCAACTCTTCCAACGACACCTCGTATCGCTGCTGAACTGCCCACCCTGTATTCTTAAAAAAATCCGTCCGCCGAGTGATCAGCCGTTGGTTGAAGGCGAAATGCGAACGGAAAGTGAATATGCAGCTTTTGTGAGTGATTGGTAAAACGTTCACTAGTTGATTTCGCTGCGCCTATTTGTAAACACCGATAGTTGAGCGCCCCCCTTCCCCCTACCCCCTGTCTCGCGAAAATATCAGCAAATTTTGTATCTATTTGGTCTGGTAAATACTACCTTGCTTAAACAAACGTCTTTAGCATTTGCGAAGCTCCACTAGTTTTCTTTTTTTTAAATTTCCTTACGACTATTTTATTTATTTTTGATTTGCAGACCATTCATTTTTCTGTGGTTTGTTAACTTGTGCTTTGGTTCTTGCAAGTTGACACATATTTGACAACGGACAGCCCTTGAGTGTACTTAACATTTTCGCGTGGCTTATATTCCCGTAAAAGGGTCAAGTTATTGTCACCTATTGGGTGATCACATCCCGGACTCGCATTTTTCTACGACGTACTTATTTGAAGCAAAGCCGCGTTTGTTCTCTGCGCTGCAAAACGAACCAAACTCTCACTATGCCAATATCAGGTCTAAACGAGGCGACAATAAATAGAATTCACTTGTGCTGACTTCGAAGATGACAGTGGTAATATGTTGCTGTCGTCGCCGACGCCCGCAAGAGCGGCGAAGAAGCGTACAGAACCTCTTCCCCGGTTTTTTGGCGTTCGAGGGCTCTACCAAGAGGCAGCAGTTTTTTTAGTGCCCAAAATGTACAATTTGCTTACAGACGTCACCATAACGAGTTGTTTGGTGCGCGTAAAGGCAAAGAAAAGCGAAAAAGAACCAAAATACTGCATGAAAACCTATCAGCCACGCACTCGTAAACGCCGCGGAAAAGCGGCGACAGGCGGCGCAGCGATTGCGAAGCTCGAGGCGTATAGGTTGGTTATTTCATCTATTGTTTTTTTTTTTTGCTGCAGCTGCTCTTTAAAGTGTAAGATTACCCAGCTTTAATCTCCATTCTTTCTCAATGGTTTTTTGTTTTTTCTTCTAAATTTGTTATTGTGTCCTTCCGTGGGTTTTGGTGTGGTTTTATATTAGATTTAATCTCCCCTTTCATCACGCGACCGATTAACCCTTCGCCTCGGAGGATCTTCCCTCTGTTGAATACCCAAGCCATTAGTGAGGATATACCCTACATGAAACTTACACTCATAAAACCGCATGTATCCACGAATTAAACGCACAATTCATTCGGACTGCACAGGCATAAACACAATGCAACATTTACGAGACACAAAATTACAAATTTGTGCACCTTGTTTGAGGCATCCCTCATTTTCCACAAGGGGGCGCATAAAAAGGCTTGTGAGCCTTATTCAAGGCCAACTAATCACCCGCACCACTGGTGTTCCAATAGACTTCCTAATAATATATTTGTAATGTATCCTAAGAAAGCCTCCAACGAAGTTTTTCATGCTCGCGTGGTACTAAAAAAATTCTCAAATAAGGCACTGTATATCGAAAAAGACGTTTCTGTACTAGATAAATAGATGGAGGACGTTATCACGTACTGTGTCATTCTAGCAAAAATGTGAATAAAATCTCTTCTGGTACAATTTTCAAATGCAAATATTTTTATTCATTCTTGTTCATAGGATCTCCTATCAATAGTTGTCGAACATTTTATTTTAGCAGTGAGCCCTCTGTACACTGCTACTGCAAGGGAGTGTCTTCGGCGCGTGCCATGGCTTCTTCTGCGCGGCCACCACCGACTGCACCTCCAAGAGCAGCACCAGGGGCTGCCAACATGGCTGCAATCGTAAGAGAAGAAAATTGAGAAGCAGCTTGTTATAGCAAACACACTTTGCTTTTACAATTGGCGTTTTCACTTTCGCTTCCTAGTTTCGACATTGTTGTATCGGCGTAGATGTGCTCAACCTTCGCAATCATTGAAAATGCCAGTTTGCGACTAAATTCAGCCTCATGAAGTCGTGCTTTTTTGGACTGCATTGTTTTTGCTGTCAAAATCTTTGTCTAATTTCAATTGCTTATAGCATTAATACGTGGCTTTAAGAAGGCATTGTTGTCGATTAAAAACTCCAAACTAGGACATTGTTTAAAATGTCCTAGTCCGTCTGTGCCCTGGAGAGCAGCTGACCGAACTTTTTTTGCGCTCAATTACAAAAAAAATATCATGGATTGAAAACCACGTCCCCCGGATTCATGTCCATGGCAAGCCGCAAAGACCATGGTACCCTACGATTTTGCGGAGGCTACCAACGGTTGTTTGCGTGGCGACCGCTGGGACCTCTTCTTGCAATTGGTATAATGTTTCGCCCACCTACGGGAATTGTACCGTCTGTAAAAACGCCCAAAATAGATGTTTTCCTAGGATGACGTGCGTTCAATTTTCTGCGTAAATGGCAGAGCGTTTTGCAAACGTGTAACCATTAACCGACTCAAAAACAAAAACACGACCGCAACTACATCACATCGCTGACTAACACATTCCTCTCCCGCAGCCCCCACACGCAAAGAATGCCTATTTCATTTATTGTCTTCACATGTAATCCCTTTCTTAAAATTTCACTGCTAAAAAATGAAGTGTCCCACGAAGCTACTAGTCATCATCACTGCGCCCGACGGCATGAGCATTCTTGCTCACAAATAAACTAATGTAGCACCCCTGTGCTAGACCTAATTTCAGTTATTATTAATGCTAATATTACGGTTTTAAATAAAGTTTTGGTAAGAATTTTGTGGCAGGATCAATTTAAATGCCTAAATCTCTGGAAACGATTCACAAATGCAACAATACTGTACAGTGAAAATCTTGGGCATACTTGAGCCAAAAGTGCTATAAAAACAAGTATTAGAGCTGTTTATAACAAAACCAGAAGCGTTGACTGATTCTGACCAAAACAAACGAAAACAAGGAAAAAGGATTGCCAAATCAATCTTGATCCCCTGAACGCCACTAATGTCTCTGGTAAGACAAATGTAGAAGTAATGCTTTTGAGCTTTGCAGTGGGTTGTCTCCTATGAGGTGGCCTGAGCGGTCCCTCTGCGCAAATGCAGGGGCTGCGGCCGGGCACGATATGCCTTATGCTTCTGAACGGTGATGTACTCTATACTTCACTGAGTATTCCTCCCCGTTGGTGTCACTGAAGCGTCTAGGTCAAGCCCACATTGTCTATCGGGCGCAATTTTATGTCCTTCATTACTGCTGTCTCTCTATTTTTAAGTGCGAATGCACTTTATAAGCGACTCCAAACCATCCACCGCCGGCGGCGGCGGCGGCGGCATCGGCGTCGGCGTCCGCAGTGCTCCTCTATATTTAAAAAAAATAAACAGCATCCGGCGCCAGATTTCGATCCGAGGACTTTGCGGCCGCAGCGCGACGCTCTACCGACCAAGCCACGGACGCGACGCTGATATCAGTGTTAGTGACGCGCCTTATATCTTAAACGCATTCAAACTACGTCGTCAGCGGCGTGCGTTGGCGACTCAGCGGCGTTATAGGGCTTGATAACTGCGTGGTGTACACGTGATACTACAAACCCGATGGAAGAGATGGAAGAGAAGGCGGCGAGGCGGTGGGCTGCGGGGGCCGAGCGCAAGCGCCGCAAGCGGGCCGACAACCGTGCATTCGCACTTTCACATTCTCCCCCTCTGGGAAATGCGGGGGAATTTTTTGAATTCATTCGAACTAACGAGACGTATGTTGACCGATTTGCTCTTGCAGACACCACCCCCTTGCATTCTGGCTCAGTTGGGCACGTAACGTTGCGGTACGCAATATGAAATACATGTATGCATAATCGTGGCGTCGTGCTCATCTCATTATCACCACCAGCCTAATTAGGTCCACTACATGGCGAAGGCCCCTCCTACTGATCTCCATGAGATGCTGTGCTGCGCTGCTTCACTACACGGGTTGCCCCCGAATTTCTTTATTTCTCTCACTGTGGGTATGTATACCCATCTGAGTACTAAGGCACATAAATGAAACTTTTAAGATTATGAAAACACTGTGTAATTACCCAGAGTCGTTGCGACCACGACAACAATCTGGACTCCAAAGTTGCGGAACATGTCGGTTCTAGTTGCTGAAATAAAAATTGAGTTAACGGCGTTAAACATGATTTCGCGATGTTGTGAAGTGCATCCTGTTTGAAAGGTGCTGCTGACATACCTCTATAAACCGGAATATTTAGCTTCAAGTCTTCGATTACGGTTGCACAGTGAGGAAATCGTCAAACTAAAGGTGGTGCTAACATTGGAGCACATACTAGAGTTTCTGGTCCGACCGTTTAAACGACCGTATAGAAAAATTGCGTTCACACTGCTAGGCTAACATGACCTTTCTTACGATCTGGCTGATATTTAATGGGCTCAAGGACCTAGACTGCTGAAGAGTCGACATATTCGCAATTATGTAACAAAAATACCACAAACACAAACTAAATTTCAGGATAAATAATTTCAATTACAAACAAAACAAAGAAGGTAGGTTTAATTGCTACATATTAAATTTAATACTATTGAAATATTGGATATATGAGTTGCTAAGTGAGGCATGTCGAGAAATATTTACCATAAAGCCAAATATTTCGTAGCAGCCAATATCACTACCACATCAAGTCATAGCTTACCAATAGAACTCCAAAGAGAAGGTTCAGTGCGTCTTCGAAATGAAGGCTCGGAGTTTACAAAGAGCTGGTCACTCCACCGTCCTTTTATATGACGCAAACCAATGTCGATGTGTCTTTTCCTTTCATTCTGACTGACAGCGTGTATCTCTTTGTGGGCACAACGCTGTATAGTTTTCAATTAAATTGCTACGAAAAATTGAAATGCCGGACAGTCTCCATTACAATGGAGGGTTAGCAGACTAATTAAAAAGCCAGAAGTACACGACGTAGTTTTCTTAATAATGTATTTATAAAAAGCTGCACGTACGTCCATTGTCGCAAAAAGTTATTATTGGCTACGGATAAGAGAAAAAAACATTGTATCTGAATATTCTTGAAACGATCATTCTGCGATATGCCCTACTATAACAAGATGGCCCTTCAGAGATATTCAAGAAATTCAGCCGCAGTTCAGAACCTTTTGGCAATTACAGCGTAGCACGTATCTTTTTTATTTTTTATATTTTCCGCTTGGTATCTGGAACTTCGGGGTCTAATATAGTGTCTCCGAGTACACTACTTGCAGAAAGACAATACAGTGTACGAGAGCTATATTTCCTCTTCAACTGGAATATAAAGTAAAGAGGAAGAACACGGTATTCTAAAATTCCCATCTTTATTGAACCTGTTTCGTCTATTTTGAAATTCGGCTCCTATTTTTCATACGCGCAACAGGAGGCCTTCCTGTAGCTAAAACGGCTCCCCCGGGACTTCATCTAATAATATTGTCACGAAGACATGGACGATGCAGTTGTGTTGAATGAGAAACACGTTTATCGGAGCGAACTTGTGCTCCCCTAGCAACTCAAAAGAATACAGAGGCGGCGAAGCAGCGGTCAACAAAGTGACTTGCACAGGCGAGTGTCGTCGAATCGAATGCCCCGGCGTCCGCACTGCAGGCTTTTTATTTTTTGGCGCGCGTGGTTCTCGAAACGTCGATTCGCATCGAGAACATAGTAGATCCAAGAAGATTATTCTGGGCTGTTCACGTTAGATCGGAATGCTCTCCCTATCACAACAGATAACACATGCGGCACAGAAAGAAAGAATGGAACACGCGCTTCCCTTGGCGCAGAGATAACACAGACCGGCGCAGCCGGGCGGTAAATGCGAAACACAAATAAACAAACCCACTGTATGGTTCGCGGCATTACCCCCCCCCTCTAAGAGTGCATTGACCCGATGCTAACATAAGCGACAGTCCGAACAAATGGAAAATAAAGTTCGTCATCGTCCGTAGAAAGGTTTTAAGCGAACCACGTGGACGACTTCAGGCCGCGTGCGTCGTCGTGATGTGCCGGAGTCACCATCGGGGATCACTTCGTAGGTAAGTTGGCCAACACGTCGTAGAATCTGGTAGGGTCCGAAATACCGTCGCAGGAGCTTCTCACTGAGTCCGCGTCGTCGGATGGGAGTCCAAACCCACACACGATCCCCTGGTTGGTACTCGGCGTCTCGGCGTCGGAGGTTGCAGCGGCCCGCATCCACCAGCTGCTGGTCCGTTATACGAACTCGAGCGAGCTGGCGGGCCTCCTCCGCACGTTGAAGATATCCGTGGACATCGGCGTTCAGGTCGTCGTCTTCTATGTGCGGAAGCATGGCGTCGAGCATCGTAGTCGGCCTTCTACCGTAGACAAGCTCGAACGGCGTCAGCTGTGTCGTCTCCTGAATAGCCGTGTTGTACGCAAACGTGACATACGGGAGCACTTCGTCCCAAGTCTTATGTTCAACGTCAACGTACATTGACAGCATATCTGCGATTGTCTTGTTCAGACGTTCTGTTAGTCCGTTCGTTTGGGGGTGGTACGCCATCGTTCTTCGGTGATCCGTGTTGCTGTAGCGTAATACTCCTTGCATCAGCTCCGCAGTAAATGCCATTCCGCGGTCTGTGATTAGGACTTCCGGGGCTCCATGTCGCAGCACAACTTGGCTTATAAAGAACTTCGCCACTTCTTGTGCAGTCCCCCTCGGAAGAGCGGCGGTCTCTGCGTAGCGCGTCAAGTAGTCTGTCGCTACGACAATCCACTTGTTCTGTGATCGTGACGTAGGGAACGGGCCTAAAAGGTCCATTCCAATCTGTTGAAATGGTCTCGATGGGACGGCGATCGGTTGCAGACGTCCGGCGGGTCTTGTCGGCGGCGTTTTTCGTCGCTGGTAGTCACGGCAGCTCCGGACGTAGTGGGTGACGTCAGAGGTAAGGCCGGGCCAGTAGTACCTCGCCTTGATTTTTCCAATAGTGCGGGCTGTGCCCAGACGTCCGGAAGACGGGTCGTCGTGGCACGCTTCCAAACTTTCGTCACAAAGGTCCGTGGAGATGACGAGAAGGTAATTCGCTCTTGTTCCGGGGCTGAAATTCATCTTCACAAGGACGGAGTTTCTCAGGCTGAATGCTGGTAAGCTGCGTTCGAAGGTCCTAGGAACGGCAACGTTGCATCCCTCAAGGTACTCGATTATGACGCGTAGGTCGGGGTCGGCACGCTGCTGGGCGGCTAGGTCGCTCTCCGTCACGATCCCGAAGAACGCGCTGTCTTCATCAGAGTCTTGTGGTGGTGGGTCGACGGGGGCGTGGGACAGGCAGTCGGCGTAGGAGTGTTTCCTGCCGGATTTATAAACGACTGTAACATCGAACTCCTGCAGGCGCAAGCTCCACCGCCCAAGACGGCCAGAGGGTTCCTTCAAATTGGCGAGCCAACACAGCGCATGGTGGTCTGTTACAACCTTGAATGGCCTTCCATACACGTATGGGCGAAATTTTGAAATCGCCCATATAATAGCCAGGCACTCTTTCTCAGATGCAGAATAGTTTTTCTCCTCCTTCGACAGACCACGGCTAGAATAGGCGATTACCCTTTCGCAGCCGCTTTGCTTTTGGACAAGGACGGCACCCAAGCCTATATCACTGGCGTCCGTATGCATTTCCGTTTCGGCATTTCCGTCGAAATGAGCGAGCACGGGCGGGCTTTGCAGGCGTTTTTGCAGCTCGCCGAGTGCTTTTTCTTGGTCGTTTTCCCAGCTGAAAGGGGTGCTATCTTTCGTCAAGCGCGTGAGTGGCTCTGCAATGCGTGCGAAGTTTGCGACGAAGCGCCGGTAGTATGCGCACAGCCCGAGAAATCTCCGCACGCCCTTCTTGTCTTTCGGCCTTGGGAAGTTCGCAATGGCTGAAGTTTTTGCCGGGTCAGGTAGGACTCCCGCGGCGTTGACGACGTGGCCCAAGAACTTGAGTTCCCCGTATGCGAAACGGCACTTTTCAGGCTTCAGCGTCAACCCCGACGTACGAATGGCCTCGAGTACAGACTCCAACCTTGCAAGGTGTTCGTCGAAAGTCCGGGCGAATACCACTACGTCGTCGAGGTATACGAGGCAGGTGTGCCACTTAAGGCCAGCTAGCACAGTGTCCATGACTCTTTCAAACGTCGCTGGTGCTGTGCACAGCCCAAACGGCATCACCTTGAACTCGTATAGGCCGTCTGGGGTTATAAATGCAGTCTTCTCTCGGTCTCTCTCGTCCACTTCAATTTGATAGTAGCCGGTCTTCAGGTCCATCGATGAGAAGTACTTCGCGTGGCAGAGTTGGTCGAGGGCGTCGTCGATTCGGGGGAGGGGGTACACGTCCTTTTTCGTGATTTTGTTCAGTCGCCGGTAGTCAACGCAAAACCCTAATGTGCCGTCTTTTTTTCTTTACGAGTACGACGGGCGCAGCCCAGGGGCTTTTCGATGGCTGTATAATGTCATCGCTCAGCATGTAGTCGACTTGAGTCCGCATGACTTCCCGTTCGTGTGAAGAGACGCGGTACGGTGACTGTCGGGTAGGTCGGGCTCCATCTTCGGTTATTATTCGGTGCTTCGCTAGAGGGGTCTGACGTAGTTTTGCGCTCGACGAAAAACATTCGCTATAGCGACGCAGCAAAGCCAATAATTTTTTCCGTTGTTCTTGTGGTAGCGCCGGATTCACGTCGAATGGCTGCGGGAGCTTGAATGTTTCTACGGGTGTGCGTTCAAAGTCGGCGACTGCGATCACATCACTTGCTTCTTGCGTTTCTTCGAGGAACGCAATTGCAGCTCCCTTGTTTAAATGCTGGTACTATTCGGTGAAATTAGTGACCAAAACGTGAGATTGGCGTTGCTTAAATTGCGCAATGCCTCTTGCGACGGAGACACCGCGGTCGAGAAGCAACCTTCGATCACTCTCTACGATAGCGTCGATATCAGAAGCAGCATCCTCACAGTAGACGGCGATCATCAAGCTTGCGCGGGGTTGCAGGGTGATGTGATCGTCGGCGATCCTGACAGCAGCACGGTGATCGGGGTTCGGCTGCGGCGTCGTGGAGTGATTGGAGGAAAATGTTATCGACTTGGTCTGCAGATCAATTATTGCGCCGTTTGTCCGTCAAAAAGTCCATTCCGAGAATCACGTCGCGGGAGCAGTTAGGCAGAACGACGAACGCCGCAGGGTACGTTGCGCCGTCTATGGTGACGCGCGATGTGCACGTTCCACTTGGCGTCACGAGGTGGCCTCCTGCTGTGCGTATGTGCGGACCGTCCCATCTGGTCATAACTTTCTTCAGTTTAGACGCAAATGGTCCGCTCATTACCGAATAGTCAGCTCCCGTGTCTACGAGGGCGACTACGTCAAAGCCGTCGATGGACACCTTGACGTCAGATGCAGTCGTCCTCGAGTTCCAGGTTCGTCGGGGCGTCGTATCTCTGCTTCTACGTGTTAATGGTCGGGCACTGTGCATCGTCGTTGTCGTCGTCTTCTCAACGGACGTCTCGGTCAGGTCGGGTACGCGTCGCGCCGTGTAGCTGTCGTCGTGTTCGGGAGTCTCGTCAGGGTTAGGTCGGGTCGTCGGGATGAGGGCATGTTGTGAATCACTGTCTTCAGCGCGTCCTTGCGTCGTTGGAGGGTTTCTAGTTTTTCGCCGTAGAGTAACTTCACCTCCAGAAGTTGCCGCCTTTAGTTTCCCCCGCGTGGGCTGGGGGACCTTCCACGGGCAAAGTCAGCGTTGCTACGGCGGTTCGGCGATTGGTAGGGGTGGGGCGACGGCGAACGGTTGAAACCCGCTGGGCCACGGCTGGTTTCAGATAGATACTCGTCGATCTCACGTGGTCGTTGGCCAGGGCGAGGGCGAGGTGCGTCGACGGAGAAACCACGCAGTCCGAGTCTCTTGTATGGGCAGCGACGGTAAATGTGGTCGGCCTGTCCGCAGTGGTAGCACAGAGGACGGTTATCGGGAGTTCGCCATACGTCCGTCTTCCTCGGCGTCTGGTTTCGGGCTACCGGGGGTCGGGCGGGTGACAGTGGGCGGTGGTACGGCGGGCCTCTTGACGGCGTGTTGGAGCAGGGCGGGGTCGACGAACAGCCGCGGAGTATGTCATAGCTTGTGGCTCTCGGGGTACCTCGGATGGCGTAGAAGTTCCCAACGCTTGTTGCACTTCTTCTCTAATCACGTCGGTGAGGGAAGCGACTTGGGGCTGCGGCGGCGTTGGCAGAAGTTTCCGCAGCTCCTCCCTCACTATTGCGCGGATAGTCTCGCGTAGGCTGTCGGCCGGGATCCGCGTGCTGCCAAAGTTGTTCGCATTGGCCGCGCCAACAAAGTTGCGGTCATACTGCTTAGCACGCATTTCGAGGGCGATCTCAATGGTGCTGGCTTCGGTCACGAATTCGGCGACGGTTTTGGGCGGATTTCGGACAAGTCCAGCAAACAGTTCCTCCTTCACTCCGCGCATTGAGAAGCGCAACTTCTTTTCTTCCGTCATTTCGGGGTCCGCGCGGCGAAATAGCTGCTTCATCTCCTCAACGAAGATCACGACACCTTCGTTGGGGTGTTGCGTGCGCGTTTCCAACAAAAGGGCGGCTCTTTCTTTCCGCACGACGGTAGTGAAGGTCTTAGTAAACTCGCTTTTGAACTGAGCCCAGTTTGTCAAGGAGCTCTCGTGGTTCTCGAACCAAGTGCGAGCCGAATCTTCCAAGTAAAAGAAAACGCGCCGGAACGTTTCTGTGTCGTCCCACCTGTTGAATTTCCGGACGCGCTCCAGTTTCTCCCACCATTCTTCTGGGTCTTCTGCGGGGGCTCCTCGGAACGATGGCGGTTCCCGGGGCTGCTGCAGGACGATTGGCGACGTTGTTTCTTGCACCATGGTGTTGGTTGCAGCGTTCCTTTTCTTGGGCCCTTCTGGCATCAAACCGAACTCGGGCGGTAAATCTTGCAGACGGGGGCTGGCACTTGTTGGACTGGCTTGGCGGCTTTTCGAGGTTGTAGTGGGCATGAAGGGTGCGTACCCCGCACCTCCACCAGATGTCACGAAGACAAGGACGATGCAGTTGTGTTGAATGAGAAACACGTTTATTGGAGCGAATTTGTGCTCCCCTAACAACTCAAAAGAATACAGAGGCGGCGAAGCAGCGGTCAACAAAGTGACTTGCACAGGCGAGTGTCGTCGAATCGAATGCCCCGGCGTCCGCACTGCAGGCTTTTTATCTTTTGGCGCGCGTGGTTCTCGAAACGTCGATTCGCATCGAGAACATAGTAGATCCAAGAAGATTATTCTGGGCTGTTCACGTTAGATCGGAATGCTCTCCCTATCACAACAGATAACACATGCGGCACAGAAAGAAAGAATGGAACACGCGCTTCCCTTGGCGCAGAGATAACACAGACCGGCACAGCCGGGCGGTAAAAGCAAAACACAAATAAACAAACCCAATGTATGGTTCGCGGCAATATACCTTAATAAGGAGATAAATGTATACATTTTCACAATGAAATAAAATATTAGATTGCATTAGTGACTTCGCAGAAAGAAAGATTTTGAACAAATGCACAGAAACAATTCATAAAATAAAATATTTAGCCAGAAGTTAGTCACCTGCCATAAGGTATCCGAAGGATCCTTCGCTCATTTACTAAAATAATTTATGTCGTTTAAAATCATTCGGAGATTTTAGGGGCCAGCCTGCACACCATTAGGTATTCCGTATCGGGGAACAGGAATTGTGTACTCGCATATCTTCATGGCCCCAGAATGCATCATGCCTTTTACAAATTAATTAGTAATGAAAAAACACAAGATGTTCTAAACGACAACCTACGCCTGAGTACCAAGAAAACTAGAAAATATGAAGTATAATTCCGATTCAGTGTAAAATTATTAAATATCTAAAGCACACACGAGGTTGAGAAGCATAGTCTACGGGTTGGTAAGCAGAAAACTTCAATGTATGAACTAAACTGCGTTGTTAATTTTATTTTCAATGTTTATCAGCTGTTCGTGTATTATATTGTCCATTTGCCAAAGGTTGACTCCGGACATGTGCGATCACGTTAGAATTAGGTATGCCGTATTAGTGATTCAACTGTTGGCAAGGGTAATGAGTGCACCACAAAATATTTCATTTGCAAATCATTCGCGTGTTTCTCTATGAGTGGCTAGGGAGAAGTTTTAAATATCGAACCACTTAATTAAAACAGGTGTACCGGAATAGTGCATGCATGCACATGATTGCAAGAAACTTACTCAGTTTGGATTGAGGCGGAAAAATTTGAAAATAGTTGTTTTTTAAATTTAGATGGCTTTATATATTTAATCATTTATCTGTTCAATACCTTTTATTTCACAGAACGAAATATCTCGCAGCCTAAAATGGTTCAAAATATGCCCAGGTATTTATGGCAATCATACAATGTGACATTTGCGTCAATCACATTTGGTTAAAAATTTGCGAACCTTAGAGGTCCAATACAATGATAATTATGCGTGTTTTTTTTTTTGGTAACATAGGGGTTCTTCGAATTGTGTTCTTCATTGAGTAATAATGCGATCGGAGGAGTACGCGAAGGTTGGCAAGGGCGACTTCGTAGCTAAAACTGGACTCTTGGTAAAACTGCGAGCTTTTTGTTTTGACTAAAGCTGTGCTTACCACCACACATTTCTGACATTAGAGAAGGGAGCAACAGAGTGTAGCTACAACTGATACTCTTGGTGTTGGGGGACAGAGCACTATACTATCGTTCTAAATAGCTTGAATATTTCGCTTTTTAAAACGGCTCTAATGGGAAACTCATCTGTTACCAATATATGTTTGGGGCTTAGAGTACCACGCAAATACGTGCGCAATTTTGAGTATTGTTTAGGACTTTTTAGGGAACATGTCAGCACAGCTTGCTTTCAGTGTACTTTCTGTATGTTTTTTGCGAGTGCTTTATATATCAGTTCCAGTCCAGGCCCAGTTCCTTCATATTTTAGTTTTAGGTTTCAGTTCCAAAAAGGTTTTCTAACTCAAACACGCGAAATGGTGAATATTAGGAAATGAGTCATTATGACATTTTGTCTCTGGATCTCTGAGATGCAGAAGTGTTTGGAGGTTTCAAGAGCAGGATTCCGTGATGAGAAACCAAATATAAGTCCCCGAAACACGTTTTAGATGAAACAAAACGGTAGGGCTTTAGGGCCATTTTTCAATTTCAGTTATAAAAGCGGCACAGTGGTATTTCTGGAGTTCATTCGCAATAGCCTGATGAATAATAAAAGATCACTCAGGTGTTTCAATTGTTGCCTCCCTGTTAAAAGTATGAGCAACAGCCGGTGCCGGGCCTGCCTTGTCTGGCATTGTAGTGAACGTTCTGTACCACTTCGCCCCCACGAATTCTAAAGAGGATTCCAGGGCAAGTTTTAGTTTCAAGGTGGCATTGAAGAGCCATCATGTTTACTGGGGCTTGACAGGTGTAAGCTGGCGCTGACAATTTTTTATTTTTTTTATCGTCGGCATTCGTTGAATTGAAATTCCAATGTATATTGAAAAGCCAGCGGTAAGAAGGTCACGGGAAAATTGTAAGTGTCAGACCAGTCCTTCCTTTTTGTTGATACAAAGCATTCAATTAAGTGCGTAAATTATTACGTCATATAATGTCCGGACAAGAAACACCGGCTGGTTTAGGAATTTTGTATTTTTAACACACTAACATCCGGCCAGGGCTACCCTCAATGGGTTTGTCTTCAGGGCACACAACGCCATCTCTGTGGCCTACAAAGGCGGTCACACTAAACTCGTCACTTGACGCTGGTACTACCCAAAAGACATTTTATGCGTAAAGTGGCTAGTCATGTATAGGGTGTTCTGACGATAATTGGAACTCTTTAAAAATTTCTTAGTGAACCACGGCTCAGTTCGGGCTTAAAATTGCCACGAAGGTCGCATTTTGTCGTTTATTTTGTGTGACACCGAGAACAACGATGGTACTTACTTGTGCATTCTGAAAATAAATAAACATGATTTTCGCCTATGGGAAATGGCGGCTGATTTGGATCTGCGAGCCAGCGTAAGTTGATGTTGGAACGACGGAACCACCTGGGGTATGGAGAACGAAACGCACGTTTGCGATTCACGGTAGGAAGGAGTCAAATGGTGCAGCCGACAATCAGAAAATGCACCTACGACTGACCTAGCAGACGATCAGAAAATTGATTGATTGATTGATTGTGGGGTTTAACGCGCCGACGCAACGCAGGCGATGAGGCGCGCCGTAGTGGAGGGCTCCGGATTAATTTTGACCACCTGGGGATCTTTATCGTGCGCCGAAATCTCGTAAACACGGGCGTTTTTGCTTTTCGCCTCCATCAGAAAAGCGGCCGCCGCGGCCGGGAATCGAACCCGCGACCACGATCAGAAAACCACGTTTTCGGGTTCGCACGTCCAAATCAGCCGCCATTTCCGGTTGGCAAAAATCGTTTTTATTTATTTTCAGTAAAAACAGCTAAGTACCGTCGTTGTTCTTGGTCTCAAACAAAATAGACTACAAAATTCTACCTTCGTGCGAAGTTTGAGCGCGAACACAGCACGGTGCACTCATGAAAAAGTTTTAAATTGTTCCATTTATCGTCGCAACAGCCTATATATTAAGCCCGAAATGCTTTGTCCAAGCCACAACAAATATTAGTGGCAGGCGTGGACAAAAACGTGGACTGACGGCCCAACAAAGATGGCCAACGCCTCAAAGGCTCGGTGCTGCCTTACTGAAGGGCTAGGGAGCGCCGTTTTGACATGTGCACCGTTGGTCGCTAAAACGCACATAGTGCTGCCGGTCGCGTAGTGCAAAAGCGCACGGGCATGCTGAAAACACAATGTGCGTTTTTTGCGCAGTTACGTATGTGCTGAATGTGCGGTATTGCTTGGAATTGCCTATACGTGTGTCTGTCTGTCACAATAACATAAACAAAAGTCATGAAACGGCACTAGCGCATTGTAAAATTGGAAACTCATAATTTCCCCATCCCTACATCACATAATGTGCTTTGGTGCCCTCGCACCTTTTACTAAGGACGTTGATTGCACCAAATTGTTATACCTAAAAGTACGTAGAGACGTTTGTAGTCCGGATAAAAGTGGCGGAATAAAAACAGGCAAGAAATTTAGGGGAATAATTGAACTTTCTAGCTTTATTTTAACACAATATTGTTTGGTTTGGGAGTGAACCGCTCAGATATAAGTGTGGAAGATAATATGAGCAAATTTTGAAACAAAAATCACAGAAATGAGGGCGACATGAAAATTTTTTTCTTAAAGTGGAATATCTCTAAAACAGCTTAAGTGAAGCAAAAGAGGCCCTCGTGCGAGGTGTTTGTTTTAAGAGAGAAACAGTTGGCTTTAACTTCGCATCCCAGACATTATGTCTGGCTGTGCCTTTAACGTCTGCACTCTTATTTCCTCTGTGAGTTCAAGACTTACGCATAATTCTGTAGGATGCCACTGTCAACAAATATTTCAATGACTGGCCGTAAACTGTGAACGTTCCCGGTTAGTGTGACACCTACTAGTGAAAGGCCCAGTTGAGTAACTAGTTTATTTCATTTGCACAATTTGTAACATAGATGCATTTACGCAATAAAAGAACTTGAAGCCAGTTATCTCCAGGTTATCTTTTTTAGCTGTATCCAAGGAGCAGCTTAGTGCCTCATGAGATGAGCCACTGAGCATGAAGTTGCAGTTTAAACTCCAGGCAATTTACAGCCATTGTTTTATGAAGTGAAAACACCGGGGCAGTGTTAGGGGTGATGATACATGAAATGCTTGGTTTGTCTTTTTCCAACACCAAGGCATGCAATCATATACTTCATTCTCAATTAGAAGAATGCCAAAACTGATAAGAATAACACAAGTTTTCTGGATCACTACTTTACAAGAGCATCCATATATAAATTAGGTAAATACTGTAAAATATAAGTAGTAACGCATCAAACCATGTTCTCAAGAGCATTCTTGTATCCTCGTTAGGTCAAGGCCAGAATATAGTAGTTCTATTTCAGTCGACACCTTTTGCAGTATTGTAAATATTTTACTGCGTGAATAATCCAGAGCTCCATCTGGCGACGAGTAAATTCTATAAAAGCTTGACTCCGTGAGCAAAGTCAAACGCCACCACAATGAACGCTTGTACAACGAAATAGCTCGCACAACAAAGCATGCTGTATGGCCTGGCCAGATCCCTATGTTTTTTGTGTATTGTGAACGCCACTATACGAAGAACACTCTAGCTAATTTGACAGTTTAACTAAACATTTATGCGTCCTCCGTCGCTAAATTGGTGATTGATAACGCGCCTAGTCGTAAACGTGGTAAGATGTGGCTGACAGGTGTACCGACGAACGCGAGTCCTCCAGTTTTGCTACCGAGCTGCAGGAATCAATTAAAACGTATAGTCCGTGTTCTGGCACAGCATAGCTTGTGACGGCCCACGATTATGTTGTTTTGGATAACCAGGTTCGGGTTTGCTCTGACAAGACAACTAACGACATCGTGGAGGTCATTATAGAGAAAATGGGGGAGAGCAGTGCTGAAGAGCTGGCAGAGGAGCCAAGCGTTGCGACTAACCCTAAAGCAGTGGCGGCAGTTGGCACTCAGCAGACAGATATCTCGTCCCTCTCTGCCGTCGCGCCGCAGCACGCCGTGAACCTTGACAGCATCAGGTTGGAGGTGGTCGCGCATTCCGTGCGTCCTAATAGTGTTCAGAAGAAATTTTGTGACTTTATTTCGCTTCTTGCAGTTCAAAGCTGGTGATTGTTTGTTTCAGTACGATAACGTGCTTTATAGGGGGTCACTGAAATGCGTGACGCCTATAACAATAGGACGCGCATAGCCAACAATTATGACTATCCCACATCTTTCGTTATACAGCCGTTTCACTATGTGAAGCTAACGCGTGGTTGTGGGATATCTAGCTGACGTCCACAGCTATGTTATATACATATGGTTGTTCTTTTTCGGGTAAAACCCGATTTTAGGTTCCTACACCCAGAAATTGTTTCAGGCGAAATGGGATAAACCCAATTTCCCCCCGAATGAACCTTTCCAAAGTCGACATCTGCATAATTATGCGCTAACGGTCAACAATTCTCAACCAAAACTTGCTGGAAGAAGCCCCACAAACAAAGCTTTTATGCTGTTTCCGTAATGGCAATGCTCTACCCCTTGCTATCCAGGCTGGTAAACGCTGCACTGACATTGTTCTGCCTAGCTAATGGGAGCTGCGACGTCGAGAGAACTTTCTCCCAGCTGAGATGTCTTCAACGAGGGGACAGTTCTGGTGTGGAAACCGACATGTTCCACAGGGAGATGATAATGTTCGTAAACAAGGATGAGTAAAACATTGAGTACCAGCATTCTGTCAATAAAATGTTTCATTTTTTAGCAGTTATTATTGCTATTTATTGACATTATGACTCATTGATATTAAAATATGGCGTTAATAAAGCGAAATGCTTTAAAACGCCTTACGGCATTTTAAAGCAATTCGGATAAAAAACACACAACTAAAGCTGCATTCTGAGTTCAACCCCAAAGGATAACTTACAGTTTCGTTACATTCTTTCAGTAACCAATCCTGGAGAAATTCCTGACAGCTGCCCTGAATGAGAGCGGGGTTTTGAGAGGAAGTTTTTTACTACTCTTAATTTGAAAGCCATGCCATTAAACATTTACCGCTCTGAAAAAAGGCCGTGTAAGAGGTTCAATGGCTTCAACTTTAACGAAGAACGTGTGTGGAGCTGCAAAGGGGGTGCACGAACTTGCAAAATACAGCGTTTGTCTTTTATATTGACACTATTCCGCGTAAAAATTTTGAATTGCACCATCCTTACTAAATATATGTAAGAAACCTTTACCACACACTGTGCGTATAGCAACACCTTCCTCTGTCAATTACCATTTGAAACAAGAAATAACATCATAATTCAAGCCTCGTACACTGCATAAATGAAATCGCCACTTGTGACCACTTTAAAAGATAACAATACCATGTGAACGATACTTGTAATAACGCCTTAGTTCCTAATTCTTGTATAGGTTTTCTAAGCAGAAGCAGAAGCTTCTCAACGAAATCAGTGACCGCTTTGAAAAAATCTTTCAAGGTGCCACCTTAGTAGCCGTAAGTGTTCTGAATATTTGGCAGAAACTACGCGTTTGCAACACATTTGTTGCTACAGGATTCCAGAAACCTATAGCTGAGAAACCCTCGACGCTTTCAAAAAGCTAATAGGGTCCGGAGGAGTACGGCCTTCGCCCCGACGGTTTCCCCGCAGGTAAGTCTTTCACTGTGCATTTTTTACGTGCTGTTTGACAATGAACCTTCCGAGATACAGAACACGTTTCTTTGCACAATATTTTACTATTGACAGATTCGGAACATACCTAAAATAAAGATGGTGAACACTGTCGGGCCACGGGTTTATTATAACAGCTCTCTTCCCGGTGGCTGCTTTTCCAAAACGTCCTCCGCGAGTACACTTGCCTAAATGTTCAGCATACCTTTTACACATTCTTTTCCACCTTAGGGTAGATCTAATTCTACACTGTGGCTCTTTCCGGGAGTTCAAAGCCTGAACAATGTGGTGCAGCAGCTGGCGTTCATGCTTCTTTTGCCGTCATAAAGCGTTGTTCGGTGATAGTACAGTGCAAAATTTGCCTTAGTAACGATCAATGAACTTTTCTTTGGGGAATTTTTCTTCCTGTACCGGTTATTCTTTTATATTCCACAGGGCGCGTCCAGTGCTCCGGAGGAGAAACAGCCACGTCCCGGAGCGGCGGACTCCACGGGACCCCAAGATATAAACAACGTGGCGGTTTTAGATACTCCGTGCCCGCCAACGGCTGCTCACCAAATGTCCGTGTTTGAAAGTTACTTGGATGCTTCTTCGCCATCGCCACGTGACTTGGAGTACCCGAGTCCGCAAGAATCGGGTTTACCTGATGTGTAACACTCCGCTTGGTTTACCTCCTAGCACCAGCGTCGTCTAGGCGCTGTCGAGCGGCTTTTTTCGCTGCAGGTTCATAACGGAGGGCACGTTAGGCATCTCTCTTAAGGCATACGGTCGAGCCGCTTATCCTTGTGGCAGAGACTATTAAGAACAAAGAAGGGCTCAGATATTAACTGGCGTCTTACCTGAGCCGCCTTGCACCGGTTAATTGCCCGAACACCATGTATAATCACAGGGTTCAATCTCTTCCTCTGCCACTTTGCGACAAGCAGATATGTTCACCAGAATGAGGCGGTGGTTCTGACTTGAGGTACAGGGTCAGACGTAAGGAGCAATGGACCCGTAAATATGCATATCTACCGATGGGAAAGGCGGCGAGAATTTCTCCACAGAAACAATTAAAGGAAAAGAACACGTGAAGAGCGTGAAACGTCAATATTTTGGGCTTATCAGAGCCACAAGTCATGTTGAGTTAAAAGATACTAACGAAATTTTTTTTGTTTCTTAGAAGCGCGGAAGAAAACATTGTGTAATTTTTTTCCACTCTAGGGGTGTAGAGATTTCCGTCGTTAGCCTTTTATTGTTCACGTGGCAGCTATTGAATTTCAGACAGCTGCGGTGTCACATACAGCAGCTTTCGTTTCCTGCCACGTTTACTGTTATTAGGTGTTTCTGCCTACTCATAACTCATATGCTCAAACAAGCTCTCATTAGGTCATCTCCTCTCGTTTCTATCGAATCCTGCCTCCTCGTAAAATGCACTATAAATATTAGCGGGAGTTTGTGGGTGGAGTAGCGCCGCAGTTTATTTGCGTGTTTCATTTAAGAAAGACAAATAAGACAAAAAAGATTGTAGAGGCAGCGCTGTAGCCCTGTTTTCAACGTCTGCGTATTTTTTTTGTGCGTGGGTATTGCAGTGTATTAGGAATGGCATTTATTTATTATTGTTTCGCCATCATTTTTTTTACTCTAATTGTCGCCATCGGACTTCAATATCATTTTATTTTTTTTGACTGGTATGTTGCGCCTACGGCGTTCCAAATGGATGTGTTTCACAGTCCAAAAGTATTTGATCGTTCTTCTTAATAAAGCTGCTTTGTTGGGTGGTTATATATACGCTACCGCTTTGCGACCGCCCAACGTAGCGCTCTTCTCTAATATAAGCGCTCGATGTCCTCCATTTTATATAACTGATATTCTGTTTGCTTTATTCTTTGAAGTCTCTCTTAAGCTGTCTTTCCTTGTGTTAGTTAGGATTTCTACCATATTGCTTGTCACTTCAGTATTTCAGGCTTTTTAAAGTATGTCAGAGATTCGAGTCCGCCTCGAAGGTGCCTTATATTGGTCTCGAAGAAGTGAAGTTTCATTGCTACAATAAAGGCGTAAAATAGCACAGCAACCCTTTCCCTCGTTGCTAGATGTTCTTGGTCTCGAAACGTTTGTAATAAACGTGAATTGTCTCGGCTATTTGAATCGTGTTTTCTGTACGGTACATTGTCGCGACATTACGCTGGCACATGCACTCCGAAATCTAGCATTCTCGTGCCAACGGCGATTCGATTTGCATGTACTGAATAGACGCGAGAGCGGCCTCTTTAAATCAGGATTCTTGCATGCATTGTTGCTTCGGACCTTTACTTAATGGGCGTGTCAAAGGTTTAAAAAAACGTTCTGGCCACGCGATGCACAACGGCGGCGCCGCCCATTCCTGCAAACGGATTAGGTGCCGCCTGCGTGAGCTGAAGTCACCACTTCCTGCCGTTGCCACCTCACGCGACGAGCTACCCAGTCGGGATAAACCGAAGGACAGGAAACGAACGGGCGGATAAGTATCAACTGATCCCCAAATCACTATGCCAGGGCGACTGCATGGTTAAAGGCGCTCAAAACACCGCAGCAACCTGCTTTGTGCACTCGCAGCAGCCACAGTGGTCAGTGAGGTCCGGAGTGATGAGAATCCAGCGAGGCAACGTTACACGATGTAGACATGACACAGAACTTGAAGCAGAACTTCCAGAAATTCCTTATCGTTCGGAGATACACACCAGAATTTACTCTCAGGCACACAATTGCGGAAAGTGGACGTCTGGTAGAATCGGGCGAAACATCTCTAGTTCCATAAAAGCGTTGCGGTAAGCTGTGTAAACGAAAACTTTGGAACGCATTGATCGCCTAGCTGCATGCAAATTGACAAGTATCGCAGCGTGTGTCCTTTCCGATTTTCTCAGCGATTATGCAAAAATCCGCGTGACGCCACAATCAACGACATTCTCGTCACCGAGTTCAGCAGCAAGATCTAGTGTTCCCAAGTCGTAGACTTCATAGCAATCTACACAGTAAAATTGCCAGTAAACCCCGCAAAACGCCAACGTAGTGAGAAAAACTGATCGCTGATTACCACAAATAAGCACGTGCCCTTACTGAGGGAATAAAATAGGGATATGGTAACGCGTCTTCGGTGGGCGGCAGCGGACAAAAACCGGTGTGTAGAGCGAACGGTTTAAACTTCGGTGACAAAGATGCGGCGCATGCCTCGGCATAGAGGGCGAGCCACGTACAAGAGGAAAACCATGGCTTCTGCGCTGCTGGTCGGCAACCTACGGAAACCCTTTGTCCGCCGCCACCTGTTGCCACCGGATATTATCTCCAAATAATATTATCATATGCCCAGCAGGACAATCACATCGGCACATACATTATTTTTTTAATATTTCATATTTAAAGGAAAGCACCAGGCCGCATCATCAGAAACCATGGTGTAGCGATGTAAGCCACAGCCATTAGGACGGACTGACACTACCACTGACACCAAAAAAGTGACCGAAAAGCAGTGCGCCTGCGTTTATTTGACACAACCATTTTTATTCTTTGCTGTCAGTAGCTGCTCCCATCGTTGCTGTAGGCTGTCTTGTAGCAGTGAACCAAGCGTCCTCTACTTCTGCGAGGCAGTGTCTTCGGTGCGTGCCATGGCTTCTTCAGCATGGCCACGCCAACTCATCCTCCTTGAGCAGCCCCTAAGGGCTACCAGCATGGCTACGAAAAAAAGATAGGGAAAGTAAACCCATTTTACTATTGCAATCTCTATATCAATGCATTTGATGGTTTATTCGTTCAATACAAAATACGATTCAAAATTTCTATGCATGTGTCAATGCACAAACAGAGTTCAAATACACACGTTTTCATCATAACAACCAACCAATCTCAGCCGTAATTGTTGCTTTCTCTACTATAAAATCAGTCGATATTTCGAGCTTATTGTCCACGTAATTACTTTAAAATAGTAAGAACGTGTGTGGTCATCATATCTGTAAAAAAGTTCACGCTTTCGGTGGGCAGGACACAGAAAACTACAACGCCATCAAATTCACTTTCCTACTAATACCCAGGGTGCCACTTCGCCATTCTGAAGTACCTCTTGAACCCTCCAGAGAGGTAGAAACCCTCGTACGTATGTCCCCAATCAACGCTCTCGTCTATTTTTAAAATGACGCCCCCAAAATTAAGCCGCAGTGTAACGGCCACAATCAGTTACTTTTATTCGTATGGCTAGTCTGGCTACATCGGAGAGGTACGAGCGCCACTTGGTTTCAAACTTGAGGCACGCAACCCAGAAAGTTTTTTACTCATATATACAGATGGAAACCCGGTGCGAATTGCTAGGCTAGCCCCGCATCAGAGAGCGTGTCATCATAAACATGATAAACGTGGCATGGCCTAGCAACAGTCAAAAGTTTACTGTGATTGCAAAAGACAGCAATAATGAAGCAAAGTGCTAATGTTGTCTTCAATGTAGAAGTGTTGCTCAAACACGATGTTTTTAGGGGGTATTGAAAAGCTTTATGACTGAAGAACAAGACGATTTAACCCTTTTATACTGAGCTTTTTCTCAGCAGCAAAAATACGACATGTGGCAAATCAAGCGGAGTAGAACACAAACGCTTCTAGCTGCTCAGGCGCAACTCACAACGACGCACGAGATTTCGCTGCCGGATACATTGGTAGAACCTTAGTTAAAGGCGAACCAAACGTAACCATGAAAACTTCGTTCCTAATGCAGGGCAGTTATTTCCAACATCGAAGCCTTTTCAGTTGTAATAATCAATTGGTACTGGTGGTTTCATTCCACCTGACAAATTTCATTTTTTGCGTATACATCGTTTTAGCAGCGTCGTCATTTTGCTTTAGAATTGCCGTCTTTTTCTGGGTTTTTTGCGAATGACCGTATCTTATGTTACGCTTCGACAAGCCGGTGTAGGACTAGTGTGTGCAGATGATCAGGTGTCACTGAGTGTACTGGGACGTCCTCTATAACACTAATAAACTCGTCTGCCTTTTCTTATGTAGACAAAAGCAGTGATGCACTTACAGCACATCTTTCGGCGAAAGCCTGTAAATATTTAGGACATTTTGGTTTGTCCTCTTCTGTATTATTTAAAACTTGTGTAGCTCTTTCAGAACAATTAAAAGGTTGCTAAATATAAAGCACTATTTGCGAACTTGCGTGTTTGACAAATAGAAAAGTAGAAGAATGCTGTAAGCCGTGAATAAGTTCCGATCAAATGCAGTGCAAGCCTAATTGAGAACTTCAGCGTTACATAGGATCACTCCCACTACGGCCACACGCTAATCTAGAAATGTGTGAAACTTTGCTGGGTTTGCTGCTGAAACGAGTCAAGCACTTTCCTGGATAGAAGAAAAAGATGTATTACTGAATTTTAAATCCTGTCCGCGAAAACGTAGCTCAATATTTGTCTAGTTTAAAGACAGCATGCTCCAATAAATTAAAATAATAAACAAGGCGGACCTCACGATGTACAAACAAGTGGTTAAATTGAAATACGGGTTTCGAATTGGGGGAGACATGCGACTTCTAACTGGAAATTTTTCCTAACCTGGGTAAAGTTTTGTACACTCGTCAGCCAAAATGTTCTTTCAGTTGCCAATTCAGATATTACAACAGCTTGATAGGGTACCTCCGTAGGGCGTAGGAATTATTGTTGGTACTGTCAATTTGAACAACGTGAGTTACATTTCCAAATACCACAATTACGTACATCTTTTAAATGAAACGGAAGTGTTAGCAGTTGTTGCAATGTTGTCTTAAACCTTGAAATGAATACCCCAATAAGTCTCCTAATGGTGATCTGTGTACATATTTTAGAGTAAAGCGTTATATTAGTTCGTTGCAATTATCAATGCCCTGCAAAGTCATCCCTTACCAAAAGATCTCCAAGGCGAACGCTCGTAATACGCCTAAACCCGAGCTCTGTGACAGGTTTCTATAGTACGCGAGCCAAGGAGGTCATGTCTCTATTTTCACATTGGCTGAGATACACGCACAAAAAACAACAATGCAGTTACCTGTTTTCTTTTACCTGTTTCTTGCCACGAAAAATATTTATGTCATGGCAGATTTGCGTCAAATGGAAAGGAAGCAGCTTAATGCGAAATTCCAAACCTGTAGCCATTGTATTAGGGAAAATTGTTTCTTTTAATACTTATGATTGAATTGCCTTGTTGCAAAAACAATGTTGGCAATATACTCGAAACTGCATTATCTGAATGGTCTTCAAATTTTTATTTTTTACGTGTCTGTCTGGAACTGGCCACACAGCCTCTACCAATGTTGCAATATCCTGCATCAGTTACGAAACGTCGAACCAATTAAATCATGCGGCTTACCAGTTAATATTGCGTTGTTATTCCTGGCGCAAAGCCACAAGGTAGAATAAAAATACATCTGCACCAAGAGCATTAGCTGCAGCCAGGCACATTTGTACCACGAACCGTTATTCCTTGTAGAAATTTGCATTACAGATAATAAGAGTTTTTAGAAAATATAACAACTATTATCAATACCGCAATTTTTTTGCAAATCCTGAAACTTCCACTACATTTTCTGCGCATATGAGAGGAAATCTTCAAATTTGAGGAACTGGTTGCACATTTCACACTATATAATGAAAATATTTTGTTACATCAAAGAAGCACGAAAGGTATTCATTACCTTAATAAAATATATTATTTTTTTCACATAGCGTAATTATGCGTAGGTTATTCCATTCCGGGAACTCAACTAGTAGGCCCCTGCGATTCTACAGCCAGACAATAGTTTCCCAACTGCCTTGTCTTCAGCCTGATCCTTGCCTACTTTAGCATGAAGTCCCCATAACTACGGTATACTGTGTTTTTGCTCTTGCCATTGCCGATTCGACATCTTGATAGATGCGTTCCACTACCTGTTCGTCGCGGCTGGATGTGGGTGCATAGCCCTGTAACACCTTGAGCTTGTACCTCTTATTGAGCCTAATTACTAGACCTGCTGCTTTTTCATTATAGCTATAGTATTATTCTATATTGCCCACTGTGCTTTTATTGACTAGAAATCCCAGTCCCAATTCTCTTCTGTTCGCTAGACCACGATGACATGGAACGTGTCAATTTTTCAGCACCGTAAAGGCTTCCAGTGTCCTCCTAACCTTACTAAGCCCTATGACATCCCTTTTATTGCCCTTTAATTCCTCGAGCAACACCTCTAGACTCGCTTCACTAGATAAGGTTCTTGTGTTAAACGTTGCCAGGTTCAGATTGCAATGGCGGCCTGTCCGGGTGTGAGCTGCTCGCGACGCTGCGCTCGCACTTCAGCCCGACTCCGTCCACATTAATGAAGCGCTTCCGCTTCAACAACCGGAGCCGCCGAGGAGAGACTCTTGGGCAGTTCGTCGCAGCGTTGCGAGTGTTGGCGAGCAGCTGCGCCTTCGGGGACCAGCTCGACTTACTGCTCTGAGAAAGTTTCGTCTGCGGCATCAACGACGCCGCCATGCAGACACGACTCCTGGAGCTTCCGGACCCCTCGATGGACGACACCGTGAAGGCAGCGCTGGCGATGGATGCTGCGGCCAAGGACGCGGGTGAGATAGCACGTGCGGCCGGCTCACCGTCGAAGGAGGCGGCCGTGAAGAAGATGGTGACACTGCATAGCAGGTGCAGTTGTTTCGGTGGTGACCCCCACCCGTTTACAGTGCCACTTTGCGTGAGCGGAGTGCTTTGCGTGTGGAATAACTGGGTACATTGCTCGGGTGTGCCGAGGGGGGATGGCGAACGGACAGAAGCAGCAGCCGTAGGCAAGCACGGGTTCACTGCAAGCACACGGCCAAGGGAGCCGGGGCAAGGCTAAGAGGCGGGGACGGGCGGCAGCAGCTTCGGGTTCCTCGGCGGCTAGGCTTCACGTCGTGGCCGAAGACCCGCAGTTTTTTTACATGTGGCACACGGACATACTTCATTCGTCCGCGCCACCATATATGCTCACTGTCGAAATCTGCGGGCGTCCCATTTCCATGGAGCTGGACACGGGGGCCAGCGTGTCGGTCATGGACGGGAAAATCTTCAATCGCACCTTCCCTGGCACGTCCGTCGAGGCGTCGGGAGTCGCGCTGCGCAGCAACTTCTGGACAGCTCGCCCAAGTCGAGGGCCAAGCCCGGGTCAGCGTAAAGTCCAGGTCACGAACCCTGCCCTGTACTTGACCAAGACGTCGTCACCGACGCTGTCGGACCAGAACTGAATCCAGGCGTTGGGCGTGCGGCTACTGAGGTACGAGGAAGCGGTTCGGGTGGTGGAAGACGTCCCAGGCCTCCTGACCAAGTTCCAGGTCCTGTTCCAGCAAGGAGTGGGCACATTCACCGCCACGGCGGCAAGTCGTCAAGCAGGATGGCAGTGTCAGGATCTGCGAAAACTTTAAGGTCGCCATCAACCCCGTCGCTACCGCGGAAAAGTACCCGATGCCCCGAATTGAAGATCTCTGGCCGGCGCAGTCCGCGGGACACCAAGTTCACCAAGCTGGACCTCAGAGATGCGTTCCAGCAGCTGGTCCTCCAGGAGTCGTCAAGGAAGTATGTCACCATATCGACAACGCTCGGACTCTTCCAGTACACGTGCTAACCGTTTGGCGTGGGCTTAGGACCTGCAATGTTTCAAAGGGAGATGGACAACCTGTTCAGGGGCATCAGGCACGTGGTGGTGTACTTGGACGACATCCTGGTGACCGGTAGAGACAACGATGACCACCTGGAGAACCTCCACAGCATCCTGGCAAAATTGCAGGATGCTGGGCTCTAGCATTTTCTTGGCCCCCAGCATTGAGTACCTAGGCCACGTCGTTTCTAAGGCTGGCCTGGTTCTGACCCCCTGCATAGTTGAGGCTATGCTTTAGGTGCCCAAGCCCGAGGACAAGAACGAGCTGCACAGCTACCTCGGCCTCGTAAACGTCTTCAGGAGCTTCTGGTAAAAGGTGTAGTCGAATCCACAGCCGCTGCATATACTGCTTCGAGATGGACAGCAGTGGTCCTGGAACAAGGAACGGGGCTTGAACTTCAAGCGCAGCAAGGAGCTCATCATCAAGGCTCCATGGCTGGTGCACTTCTCTCTGGCCAAGCTAATCGTACTGACCGTAGATGTGATGCCATACAGCGTGGGAGCCGTCCTGGCACACCGGAACAAAAATGGCCAGGGACGTCCTGTGTCGTTTGTGTCCCATCGGCTACATGCGGCAGAACAGCGGTACAGCCAGCTGGACAAGGAAGGCCTAGCCCTCATGTTCGGGGTCCAGTGCTTCTACCAGTACCTATGGGTACACAGGTTTGCGGCGGTCAAGGACAACAAGCCGCAACTGGGATTGCTGGAGCCTGACAAGGCGGTTCCATTGCAGGCATCGCCTCGAGTGGTGCGCTGGGCATTGAGGGTCACGGCATACAGCTACCGGCTGGTCTACTGCCCAGAAAAGTACCTGGCACCTGCTGATGCCCTGAACCGACTGCCCGTGCCGAAAGTGCATGCTGGAGCACGCTCTCCCGGACGTGCTGTCCAGATCGGCAGAGTCGCATGCGACCTGCCGGGATCCAGTCCTGTCGCAGGTGGCCAAGGCGGTGTCCCAGGGGGAGCAGTTTGTGGAGCGTACGTATAGCCACAAGGCCGCCGAGCTCAGCCTACAGCAGGCCTGCCTGCTGTGGGGTTGCAGGGTGGTTATTCCACAGAGCCTGTGGTCCAGGGTCCTGCAGTTGCTGAACGCGGGTTATTCAGGCGAGAAGCAGACCAAGATGGTGGCCCGTTTCCACGTTTGGTGCCCTTGCCTGTACCAGGACATCGCTCGCATGGTGCAGAGGTGCCCGGTCTGCCAGGAGAACCAGCGAGCATCGCGCCATGTGGCACATACCTCCTGGCTCTTCCCGGAAAAACCCTGGTCCCGCCTGCACGTGGATTTTGGGGGCCACTTCAGGGTCACTACTTCCTGGTGGTGGTGGACTCCTTCTCCAAGTGGGTGAAGGTACTGCCAGTCACCACTGCCTCGGCAGAAGCTACCATTGAGGCGTTGCAGCAAGTCTTCGCATCCCAGGGGTTGCCGGACGTCCTCGTGTCCGACAACGGTACCGCTTTCGTCTGCAAGGAGTACCTGGCCTGGCTGATGAAAAATGAAATCCGTCGGATGATGGTTTTGCCATACTACCCAGCGTTGAATAGTGCTGCCGAGCGGGTGGCACAGACAGTGAAGGACAAGCTCAAGAAGAGCAAGGCTGGGGATTATCGGACACAGGTAAGCCGGGTCCTGCTTCAGTACCGGACCACACCACAGAGAGAGAGAGAGAAAGACTTTATTGGTGTCCTGCGAACGAGGAGAGGTAAGGGCTATGCAGGGCCTTCCTCCCCCCGCGACTTAGGTCGTCCTCAAAGCAAGGGCCCGCTGGCTTCCGCGCGGTCGGTTCCCGCGGGCTCTCGGGGTGGAAGCCCCAATAGCACGCGCCGGGACCTCCCTGCGCCTCTGCCGAGCAAGGGCGGCCTTGAGCCGCTGGATCTCTTGTGCTTGCACGTCGGGGTCATAAGTGTTCATGGCACTAGTGGTTCGAGCGGGCAAGTCCTTCGAGGCACTCGCCTCCACCGGGTTGAGTTCACAGTCCCACAGTAGGTGGGCCAAAGTCGCACATGACACGTTGCACACACTGCACAACACCGACTCGTACACTTCCGGGCACACGTGCCGCGCCAGCATCGGCGTCAGCACCGAGTTCGTCTGGAGCTGCCGGTACAGTACCGCGTCTTCCCTGCTGAGGCGGGGATGTGGGGGCGGCCGAAGCCGGCGCCCCGCACGGTACCACTGCAGGATGTCTCCGTAAGCCACCAAGGGTTCCATCTCTAGTTCCTCCGGCCGTCCCTCTGCCGCCTGCGAGTCGCGGGAGGCGCCGCGCGGCCCGTGAGTTCGCGCGCGACGGCGTCCGCAGTCTCGTTGCGGTTTGGGAAGCCGCTTCCGCTCGCCCCCGCACCCGCGTGTGCCGGGAACCAGCGAACTGTCGTGACGGTCTTCGGGGCCGAGGACCCCGCACTGCACTGTAACATTCTCACTGCACTCGCGCACACTGAGTCCTTGAGGAAGTTCGTGATGGCCGTGCGCGAATCGCTGAGGATCGTCGTGCACCCGGCACCCGTGAGCGCCAGGGCGATCGCCGTCTCTTCGGCTTGGCAGGTCATCTTCGCTCGCACGCTGCAGGCGCTGTACAGTTCTCCCGTGGTGGCCTTCACCGCCACGGCCACGTAGGTGTCCTTTCTGTCGGGGTACTGGGCCGCATCCACGTAGAGCGCCCCCGTGTCGTTCGCGTGCGTCTCGGTCAGCACGCGCGCCCTGGCCTCCCTCCTACCCCGGTTGTGGTCCGGGTGGATGTTGCGGGGAAGCGGCAGGATGCGCAGGCGCTCCCGCACCGGTTGCGGCAGCCGCGGCGTCTTCGATGACTCCCGCACTTCTCGTAGGTTGTAGCCGACTCTCGCGAGGATCTCCCTCCCCGCCACCGTCGTTGACAGACGTTCGAGTTGCGCCGTCCTCTGGGCCTCGCTGACCTCCTCCAAGGTGTTATGGAGGCCCAGCTCCAGCAATCTCTCCGTGCTGGTGCTGGCCAGCAGGCCCAGCGCCCGTCTTGTATGTTTTCCTGATGGCCGCATTGATCTTGTCACGCTCCGGCCGCTTCCAGGGGTGGAAGGCTCCGGTGTACGCCACGTGGCTCATTGCAAACGACTGTATGAGCCTCAGGAGGCTGGCCTCCTTCATGCCGCTGTGCTTCGTGGCGAGGCGCTGATGAGCCTCGTGGCAATGCCGAGTTTCGTAACTATACGGTCGGCCGACGTGCCGTTGCAACGACTGGCCTCCAGATACATCCCCAGCACCCGCAGGGTGGTGACTCTCGGAATGACGGTGCCGATCCCGCGTGCGCACCGTAATCACTTGAGAATCCTCCTCTCCTTTCTTGCGATATCTTCCCGGGGGCGGGACTAGCAGGAGTTCCGACTTCTGCGGTGAGCACCTCAGGCCGGTGTCCGTCAGGTAGTCTTCGATGGCGTATACCGCCGTTTGCAGCACTTCCTCGATGTGGCCGTTACTTCCCCCGGGGACCCACAGGGTAATGTCGTCTGCGTATATCGTGTAACACACCCGCGGGTCCGCCGAGAGTCGCCGGGCCACGCCGATCATCACCAAATTAAAGAGCACCGGCGAGATCACCGAGCCCTGAGGGGTGCCCACGCTTCCCAGTCTCTTCGGGTCCAGGCAGAGGTCCCCCGCCTGTATTTCCACAGTCCTGCCCGTCAGGAAGTCTCGAATGTACTCGTACGTCCTCTTCCCCATGTTGAGGTTGGAGACCTGTCTCAGTATGGCCGAGTGGCGGACCTTATCAAATGCGCTCTGCAGGTCGAGGCCCAGCACCGCCTTGTTGTCCTGCGTCGGTATCGACGTGTCGAGGATGTCGTGTTGTAACAGCAACATTGCGTCTTGCGTGCTGAGCCTCTCCCTGAAACCGAGCATGGTGTTCGGATAAAGGCCCTCCTCTTCCAAGTACCGCTGCCACCGGCTGTTGATCACGTGCTCCAGGACCTTTCCCGCACAGGAGGTCAGGGATATCGGTCGCATGTGCTCGATGCTCAGCGGCTTGCCCGGCTTGGGTATGAGGATCGTCCTCGCACTTTTCCATTGTTTCGGCAGCCTACCCGTCCGCCAGCACTTGTTGTAATACGCGGTGAGGGCCACCAGCGCCTCGTCACTCAGATTCTTGAGGGCCTTGTTCGTGATCTTGTCGGGACCCGCGGCGGACTTGCAGTTGAGCGTCTGCAGGGCGGCGCGCACCTCTCCCACCTCGATGTCGCGGTCGAGCCACGGATTTTCGTTGCCGCAGTACTCTGGGAACACTTCCTCCGGGGTTTGCGGTAGGTACCGTTCGTTGAGCCTCTTGCGAGTCTCCTCTTCTCCCAATTCCTTGACGGTGGTGTGCATGGTCTGCGCCAGCCGATGGCGCTGATACCCTCTCGTCTTCGTCTCGTCGAGGAGGTGGCGAAGCAGCGCCCAGGTGCGACCCCGGTGTAACTGCCCGTCCGCCTCGCTGCACGCCGCGTGCCACTGCTGGGCGCAGAGCTCGCGGCTGTATTTCTCAATTTCGCGTCCCAACATCGCTATGCGTTTGCGTAACTTGCGATTGTGACGTTGACGTCGCCATCTGCGTTGCAGGGACTGCCGCGCCTCGATCAGGTGCGCCAGCCGACTATCCACGCTCTGCGTTTCCTCGTCGGTTTCGACCTCCGAGGTGGCCTCTTCAGCCGCCCTCACGATCGCGGCCGTCCACTGCTCGATATCGTCCACTTCTTTCTTCGGCTCCCTCAGCCCCTCGCGGAACTTGCTCCAGTCCGTGAATTTGTGCTTCCGCTTGGCTTCTTCCCCCCGCCGGCACCGACGTGGGCAGGTCCAGCTCCAGTATGAAGTGGTCACTCCCCAGATTGTGCCCCGTGTTTCTCCACGTGGCCCCTGCCCGCGCCGACGGCGACTGTCGAACGAAGGTCAGGTCCCGGGTTTGAGTCTCTTGATACGGACGTGCCCACCCTCGTCGGGTCCGCCGGGTCCGTGTGAAGGGTGAAGCCTGCTTCGGCCGCGTCCTCGAGGAGGCACCGGCCCTTGACTGTAGTGCGGGTGTATCCCAGCTCTTTGTGCGGCGCGTTAAAGTCTCCGCACACGGCAACCGTGCCGCCTTGTGCTTCCCTGACGGCCTTGTGCAGGAGCGCCCTAAACCGCTGCTGCCTGTGGGTGGGATTGCTATACACGTTGACGAGGAGCAGCGTCTCCTTGCGCTTCCTGCCCGTCACCACTTCCGTTGCACAGTACTCGATCGTGCTGCGTCCGAGGAACCCCCTCGCGCGGCACAAAAGTCAGGACCCTTCCTGACGAACGTGCACACTCCCTGCGCTTCCCCTTTTCCACAGTCGCGCGCACTGGGCGGGGCGCTGTGCGTCCTGTAGCCCGGCAGCGTGGGGGTAGTTTCCATGTGCGTTTCCTGTATCATTATTACATCCGGCGTGCGGTCCACCGTTTTCAGGTGTTGTTGTAGTATCGCGCGCCGGCACTGGAACCCGTTCGCGTTCCAGTGCCAGACCCTTAGTCCTGATTGGGCGATCGATCCGGCCATGTTGGGGCGTCCGCGTGTGAGGGGCTGTAATTATCGTGCGCGGTTTGCCGCTGCCTCCAAGCTTCTCGTACAGGAACTCCTGCAGGGCGTCGAGTCGCCGCTCTATTGCCGTTATCCGTGCACTCAGTCTGTGCTCCATCGCGTCGACTCTCTTCTCGAGTCTGTCAATACGTTCCGTGGTCCTGCGCAGGCGCACCGCCACGCTTACTCCTTCCCTGTGGCGGTTCTCGTTGTCGGAAACTTCTAGACTTTCTTCCAGGAATTCCTCCTCGACCTCGCTGTGCGATCGATCCCGGCCCCCCGTCATGGTCGGGGGATTAGGGCATGGGGTGGCAGCCTTGTTAACCCTGGCGGACTGCTGGGCCGGCCGGGGTGCATCTTCGGGTCGTGGGCTATGGTGTTCGGGGACCGCTCGGGGCGCCGGGGTGGTGGGCTCCCTCGGGCGATCTCTCCTGGCTTCGGGTACTGTGGTCGTTGGCGGCTCTCTGCGGGGCCGCTCGGATTGGGCGATCAGCCGCTGAATCGTCTCCTCCATTCTCGACATCTTCGCTTTGAGCGACGCGTTCTCCTGCCGTAGTCTTTCCATCGCGTCGTCTCGCTGGCGCGACGCTTCTCGTTTCCGCTGCGGTGTCTTCGAGCGGCCGCGCCGCGACGCAGGTGCTCCGGCCACCGCCGCCGCCCACGACACGCTATCGGCGCTTTTCCCGCGCTTTCCCGCGCTCGCGGAGCGGCTGGCGTGACGCTGGTTCCGCCCCCCGCCGCCTCGGCTGCTATCTCGTGGCTGATGGAATAGCGGCGGGAAGTTGCGTTCGCCGAATTGCTCCCCCTGTTGCAATGTCTGACCGTGCGCCGGCGTCGCGCACTTCCTTTCCCATTGTCTCTTTTTCACCAAATATGGCGTTTTGAATCTGTTCTTACAGCGACTCGCTCCGGTGGGGTGCGGTCCCCCACACAACTTGCACTTTGGTCGACATTCTTCTCCGTGCGTCTCGCTCGGGTTGGACTTCCCGCACGCGAAACACACCCTCGTCTGCGGTCGGGGGCACACGTCTCTGCGATGACCCACTTGACCGCACGTTCTGCACACCTCGTGGTGTTGCCTGTACAGGCTGCACCTCGTGAGCACCAGTCCGTATTTCACCGTAGAAGGGACTCGATTCCCTTGAAACAACACTATAATCGTCGTAGACTTGCCGATCCTGTGGGCGTCGATCGCTAGGGGATTGAATTCGTTCACTATGTTTGCCCTGATTTCCTCGGGTGAGTCCTCCGCCGAGATGTTGCGGATCACCCCCTTTGCCGTATCGTCCGGTGCCGCGTTGTACGCGTACACCTTGTGCTCCTGTCCGTTCAACGTGACGGAGCGCATTTGGGCGTATGCCCTGGCTCGGCTCTCGTCGGGCGTACTGATCACTAAAATATTTTGCGCCGGGTTCGGGCAGACGGTGTCACTCCTCGCCGCCGCCATCTCGAAACCCACCGCCGTCACCACGGCTCGCATTATGTCTGCTGCTCTCGCCCTACCGACCTGCAGACCGCCCCTCGGGCGCACCACTATCTTGTAGTCCTCCCGCGGAATGCTGCGCGGCATACGCGCCATTCTCGCCATCGTGGCATTAACCTTACGGGCAAACTGCGCCCTCGTGGGCTGAGACTTCAGCGCCGTTGCGGCGGGCTTACCGGTGCTCACGAGGGGCTGCGATCCCTCTTCCCGGCCTCGGTAGTGCTTCCTCGACTGGAGCGTCCAGCCGCGTGGTCGTCCGGCGAGAGATCCTCTCCCGGCACTACTACCGCCGTGCGTCCCTCCCGCAAGTCCAGGCGGGCTTGCGAGTCGTCGTCTCGTGGCTCCATCACGTCCATTTCCGCCTCCGGGTCGCCCTCCGGCACCTCGAAGCCTTGGGCCGCGTCCATCATCCGTCCCCGCCGCCGCAGCAGCCGGGTGTGGCTGACCCCGCGCTAGGCCTCGGTTAGGCTTAGCATGCCGGCGCCGCTTCGGAACTTGAAGTCCTCGTAAAATCCGTAAACTCGCTCGGATTTTCCAAAATGAGGTATCCACAGGTTCCGGGCACTGAACTCAACACGATCGTAATGAAAAGGACTCACTGGGGTGCGATGGTCCGCCGAAAATCCGCGTAATCCACTGAGCCGAAGTGAGACACGTTCGCTCGCCTCGGCCGCTCGCAGCGCCCCCCGACCACACCACATGACGTCACGGCCAGCGCCCCTTGCGAGCTCCTGTTGGGCCGGATGGTGAAGACCGCGTTGGACGTGTTGCACCCAGACCTCCAGTCCTCAGCGCTGATTAGGCAGCTCAAGCAGAAGCTGGCGGCTGACTGAGGTTGCGTCCTGGGCCTTTGCCGGAGTCTGGGGCTACGGTCTTCGCCATGAACTTCAGGCCTGGTCAAGCCTGATCTGCCGGGAATGTGGTCTCTCCTGCCAGTGCGTCATCACTGCTTGTTCGCATATCGGACGGGACCACGTGGAACCGGAATGCGGACCATGTGAGGCCTCACCTGAAAATTTCAGCCGCCCCTTGAGGAAGCCAGAAGGCAGGGGAGCCAAAAACTACAGCGGCCGCTGCCAGCGCAGCACCAGGGGCTGGTGCCGCTAGTACCTCTGCGGTGCCACGTGCAACTCCGGTGACACCTGCAAGGCTGCTGGGCGGTGCGTGACTGACAGAGACGGCACCCGATGCTGCCACAATTGCATCGACCCTTGTGCTTAGGCTGAGTGCGAGACTACGGAGACCGCCAGACCGTTACTCGTCGGGGTGAAAGGTGTAGTTTCGTGTTCGCGTTGGACGAACGAAGTTGGGGGTGAGGGGTGTGACATATGTGTAGCGCCCCCATACCCTAATCTTCGTTAGCCACTATGTTCAGTGGCCACATCAGGCTCAGTGGGCAACATTTCTGTGGCTGGCGAATAAACACTACCGAGCACAGCAGCTTGCGGTCAGTCAGCGTCATCCCCAGAACGCTGCGTGTCATCCCTCGGCTGGAGGGACCCCGACCTTTCCACGTTCCCGAATGTGGACCAAATCGTGGCGACAATGTTAAATATTTACCTGTTTTTTGTATCGTCTGTCGTTTGCTGCGTCACATTACCCATACTTCCACAATTCCCCATCCGCCCCGCATGGCGTCCGCGACACCTCGCACGACCTTCGCAAAGTGGCGTTAGGAAAAAAACTGAGTGCACCGGAGCGTGCGCCTCGTTAAGAGCAGGCGACGTCATCCAGCCTTTCGCCACGTGTGTATCACTTGCTTTTGTCGTCGTAGTCATTCGGCGTGGCGGAACCGTTGGGGCCCGCCGTTTGCTTCTGCACTTTTCAAGTCGAACCGGGGGCGGTCATGTTTCCGCGTGACGATCATTATCCATTGATCTTGAGAATTTCGGGAAGGAGTCGTTGACACGGTGAATCCCTGGGTGGGTCGGACGGAGGCGATGCAAGCGTGCTTGACTCGATCGGCGGCGGCGACGTCTTGGCGCACTCAAATGTCGACGGTGACAGTCTTGGGTTGCCTCTCGCCGTCGGAGCAACGTGCATCAACTCGCTATTCGTGCTCCCTCTCTCCTGATATCCAAGCCTAGCCTGTTAAGTAACAACGTGCCCTTTTACAGCACCCATACTCAATCTCGATATTGCATCTGTTTTTCCTAACCAATTTTAATATTCACTCTTCCCTGTTAGCTTACCATTCCCAATTCGCTGTTTTCCCAAGTTTCAACTAACTTTACAATCTAACCACCATCATCATCATCAATGGAGAATGGAAAGGCTGCTGCTGCTGCACTACCGAACATGGTTCACATAAGAACCGTACGCTACACTAACTCCAAACCACGCGTACGACAAACTCCTCATAGAACATGGCAAGCGGACTAGAATCAAGAAATATACGGCAAGCTGCATCTAATGAAGCCAGCCTTAGGACGATACCACACTGGTACGCGCAATTGACACACGGCAGTCGCCTTAGTCAGATTACGGAGAAGCCACACACGTGCCGCACACTGCCTCACAGGTTTTTCAAACCACAGTGGAGCGGATGCAGAGTCCACCTACCCGCAATCCTTATCATCATTCACTGCAAGTCAAACGCATCTCATAACTATAGAGACAACACCTTCCACTACATCCATCATCCTTTTCAGGTGACAACCCCATGGCTTCGCGTATGCATACTTTTAATTGCCTTAGCCATGTTAAATGTCTACCTCTCATTTCTTACTACGCATAGGAGCATCCCAGTTCTCTACACCGGCACTTTTTACTATTTGTAATTTATTTTACTTGCTTTTTTTCAAGCTGATTTCAAAGTTTCCGTCTCTTTATTTAAACCGCTTTGTTTTGGGGCTCTTTGCTCTTCTTGGTCTGGAAGCCATGAAGCAGCAACCATCATCAGCACTATCGTCATCATCATTTTTAGATTACATATTGAGGGTAAATTTTTGTACAAGTTGCAAAGATATGATCCCATGGTTGTCGTTCGAATACCAGTATACGCATCCAGCGCGGCCTGCAGCGGCGCCACTGAAATCCCCCTAGCGTCCGGACCGTTTCGAAAGCAGCCGCGGGAGTCTCCGGTCCGCTGCCCCCTCGCGCCGTTGATTTGAGGCTCGTTCAAGACTGCGATTCACCGTTTTTATGCTTTCTAAATACGGAATAATATAAGGAGGCACTCTGTTTGCAAGCGTGGTGTGTTTAGGAGAGTATAAACGTTTAGACACGATCTTAGTGTGGTAAATTCGGTCTGTAATACCGCCAGGCATGTGTCACAGGCCAGCATCCCGAAGCCGGCATATGCAAGGAGCTGATTGCTATTCCGCTGCCCTGAAATTTAGCGGCAGTGTCTCCGTAAGCATTGTTTCCTCCGATGGTCATGTTGCGGCCATACACTGTGATGTATATCGGCTTTATGCGCTTACATAACCTAGCGGAGCACTCATACCTGACAGCACGCAAGCTACGCTTGCCAATATAACATACCAGATATTGATCAGTACCCTGGACAATCCAACGCAGCATGAATTTCACAAACATTCTGCGAAATAAGTACGATGGATAATGTAAAATTATACTAGAGAGTCAGTACACGACGACAAATTTAATGGTGGGTCGTCTTGTCGCGAGGTGAGCGCTCGCAGATCATGTTACATTGATCCTCCCTGAGAAGCGCGCAGGTGGGCTTATAAAGTAATCCGCGTCCGCGACTAAACTCTTCGAAACATTGTCATATGACACAAAGAGACAACAGAATCCAACATAAACCGAAATCAGGGCCTCATCAGATACCACACTCGTCCAACGAGCCCGTGTGTGCGAGATTTTGGCGCACGTTAAGGAACTCCAGGTGATCAAAATTAATCCGGAGCCGTCCATAACGGCGCCTAATCGCCTCCGTTGCGTCGGCGCGTTAAACCCTACAATTAATCAATCAACTCTTCCAAAAACACCTCGTATCGCTGGTGAACTGCCCACCCTGTATTCTTCAAAAAATCCGTCCGCCGAGTGATCAGCCGTTGGTTGAAGGCGAAATGCAAACAGAAAGTGAATATGCAGCTTTTATGAGTGATTGCTAAAAGGTTCACTCATTCATTTCGCTCCGCCTATTTGTAAACACCGATAGTTGAGTCACTCAACCCTACCCCCTGTCTCGCGAAATATCAGCGAATTTCGTATCTAGTTGGTCTGGTGAATACTTAAACAAACGTCTTTAGCATTTCCGAAGCTCCACTAGTTTTGTTTTTTTTTTACATTTCCGTACGACTATTCTATTTATTTTTGATTTGCAGACCTTTCATTTTTCTGTGGTTTGTTAACTTGTGCTTTGGTTCTTGCAAGTTGACACATATTTGACAACGGACAGCCCTTGAGTGTACTTAACATTTTCGCGTGGCTTATATTCCCGTAAAAGGGTCACGTTATTGTCACCTATTGGGTGATCACATCCCGGAATCGCATTTTTCTACGACGTATTTATTTGAGGCAAAGCCGCACTTGTTCTCTGCGCTGCAAAACGAACCAACCTCTCGCCATGCCAATATCAGGTCTAAACGAGGCGACATTAAATAGAATTCACTTGTGCTGACTTCTTCGAAGATGACAGTGGTAATATGTTGCTGCCGTCGCCGACGCCCGCCAGAGCGGCCAAGAAGCGCACAGAACCTCCTCCCCGGGTTTTTTGGCGTTCGAGGGCTCTACCAAGAGGCAGCTGTTTTTTTAGAGCCCAAACTGTACAATTTGCTTACAGACGTCACCATAACGAGTTGTTTGGTGCGCGTAAAGGCAAAGAAAAGACGAAAGAGAACCAAAATACTTCATGAAAACCTATCAACCACGCAGCCGTAAACGCCGCGGAAAAGCGGCGACAGGCGGCGCAGCGATTGCGAAGCTCGAGACGTATAGGCTGGTTATTTCATCTGTTTTTTTTTTTGCTGCAGCTGCTCTTTGGATTGTAAGATTACCCAGCTTTAATCTCCTTTCTTTCTCAATGGTTTTTTGTTTTTTCTTCTAAATTTTTTATTGTGTCCTTGCGTGGGTTTTGGTGTGGTTTTATATTGGATTTCTATAGAACCATCATTCCCGATAGATATTTCTCCCCTTTAATCGCGTGACCGATTAGCCCTTCGCCTTGGAGGATCTTCCGTCTGTTGAATACCCAAGCCATTAGTGAAGATATATCCTACATGAAACTTACACTCATAAAACCGCATGTATCCACGAATTAAACATACAGTTCATTCGGACTGCACAGGCATAACTACAATGCAACATTTACGAGACACAAAATTACAAATTTGTGCACCTTGTTTGAGGCATCCTTCATTCTCCACAAGGGGTCGCGAAAAAAGGCTTGTGAGCATTATTCAAGACCAAATAATCACCCGCACCACTGGAGTTCCAATAGACTGCCTAATAATAGATTTGTAATGGATCCTAAGGAAGCCACCAACGAAGTTTTTCATGCTCGTGTGGTACTAAAAAAAGTATCAAATAAGGCACTGTATTTCGAAAAATACGTTTCTGTACTAGATAAATAGACGGAGGACGTTATCACGTACTGTGTATCATTCTAGCAAAAATGAGAATAAAATCACTTCTGCTACAATTTTCAAATGCAACAATTTTTATTTATTCTTGTTCATAGGATCTCCTATCATTGCCGAAAGTTTTATTTTAGCAGTGAGCCCTCTTTAAAGACACTGCTACGGCGAGGGAGTGTCTTCAGCGCGTGCCATGGCTTCTTCTGCGCGGCCACCACCGACTGCACCTCCAAGAGCAGCACCAGGGGCTGCCAACATGGCTGCAATCGTAAGAGAAGAAAATTGAGAGGCAGCTCGTTATAGAAAGCACACTTTGCTTTTACAATTGGCGTTTTCACTTTCGCTTTCTAGTTTCTACATTGTTGTATCGGCGTAGATGTGCTCAACCTTCGCAACCATTGAAAATGCCAGTTTGTGGCATCAGCACCTCATATGGAGCACCTGGCATCCCGCCCATATCTACTAAATTCAGCCTCATGAAGTCGTGCTCTTTCGGACTGCATTATTCTCGATGTCAATCCCTTTGTCTAATTTCAATTGCTTATAGCAATAATACGCGGCTTTAAAACAGCATAGTTGTCGATTAATAACTTCAAACTAGGACATTGTTTAAAATGTTTTAGTCCGTCTGTGCCCTGGAGAGCAGCTGACGGAAGCTTCTTTGCGCTCAATTACAAAAAAAATATCATGGATTAAAAACCACGTCCCCCGGATTCATGTCCATGGCAAGCCGCAAAGACCATGATACCCTAAGATTTTGCGGAGGCTACCAACGGTTGTTTGCGTGGCGACCGCTGGGACCTGTTCTGGTAATTGGTATAAATGTTTCGCCCACCTACGGGAATGCTACCGTCTGTCAAAACGCCCAAAACAGATGTTTTCCTAAGATGACGTGCGTTAAATTTTCTCCTCAAATGGCAGAGCGTTTTACAAACGTGTAACCATTAACCGACTCGAAAACAAAAACACGACCGCAACTACATCACATAGCTGACTAACACATCCCTCTCCCGCAGCCCCCACACGTCAAGAATGCCCATTTCATTTTTTGTATTCACATGTAATCCCTTTCTTAATATTTCACTGCTACGAAAATGAAGTGTGCCAGGAAGCTACTAGTCATCATCACTGCGCCCGAAGGCATGAGCATTGTTGCCCACAAATAAACTAATGTAGCATCCCTGTGCTAAACCTAATTTCAGTTATTAATAAATACTTATATTGCGGTTTTAAATAAAGTTTTGTAAGAATGTTGTGGCAGGATCAATTTAAATGCCTAAATCTCTGGAAACGACCTACAAATGCAACAATACTGTGCAGTAAAAATCTTGGGCATAGTTGAGACAAAAGTGCTACACAAACAAGTATTAGAGCTGTTTATAATAAAACTAGAAGCGTAGACTGATTCTGACCAAAACAAATGAAAACAAGGAAAAAGGATTGCCAAATCAATGTTGATTCCCTGATCGCCACTAATATCTCTGGTAAGACAAATGCGGAAGTAAGGCTTTTGAGCTTTGCAGTGGGTTGTCTCCTATGAGGTGGCCTGAGCGGTCACTCTGCGCAAATGCAGGGGCGGCGGCCGGGGAAGGTATGCCTTATGCTTGTGAGCGGTGATGTACTCTATACTTCACTGAGCATTCCTCCCCATTGGTGACTCTGAATTGTCTAGGTCAAGCCCACATTGTCTATCGGGCGCAATTTTATGTCCTTCATTACTGCTGACTGTCTACTTTTCAATTCATTCCAACTAACGAGACGTATGATGACCGATTTGCTCTTGCAGACACCACCCCTTTGCATTCTGGTTGAGTTGGGCACGTAACGTTGCGGTACGCAATATGAAATACATGTATGCATATTGGTGGCGCCGTGCTCATCTCGTTGTCACCACCAGCCTAATTAGGTCCACTACCCGGCGAAGGCCCCTCCCACTGACCTGCATGAGATGCTGTGCTGCGCTGCTTCACTACACGGGTTACCCCCGAATTTCTTTAGTTCTCTTACTGTGGGTATGTATACCCATCTGAGTACTAAGGCACATAGATGAAAATTTTAAGAATATCAAAACACTGTGTAATTACCCAGAATCGTTGCAACCATGACAACAATCCGGACTCCAAAGTTACGGAACATGTCGGTTCTAGTTGCTGAAATAAAAATTCAGTAGGGAGCCGTTAAACAGGATTTGGCATGTTGTGAAGTGTCATCCTTTTGAAAGGTGCTGCTGACATACCTCTATAAACCGGAATATTTAGCTTCAAGTCTTCGATTACGGTTGCACATTGAGGAAAATCGTCAACTAAAGGTGGTGCTACATTTGGCACAGACTAGAATTTCTGGTCCCGGCCGTTTAAAAAACGACCGTATAGAAAAATTGCGTTCACACTGCTAGGCTAACATGGCCTTTTTTTCCGATCTGGCTGATATTTAAAAGGCTCAAGACCAAGACCCCTGAAGAGTCGACATATTCGCAATTATGTAACAAAAATACCAACAAACAGAAACTCAAATTTCAGGATAAATAATTTCAATTACAAACTAAACAAAGAAGGCAGGTTTAATACCTACATATTCAATTTAATACTATTGAAATATTGGATATATGAGTTGCTAAGTGAGGCATGTCGGGAAATATTTACCATAAAGCCAAATATTTCGTAGCAGCAAATATCACTACCACATCAAGCCATAGCTTACCAAAAAAACTTCAAAGAGAAGGCTCAGAGCGTCTTCGAAATGAAGGCTCGGAGTTCACAAAGAGTTAGTCACTCCACCGCCCTTTTATATGAAGCAAAGCAATGTCGATGTATCTTTTCCTTTCATTCTGACTGACAGCATGTATATTCTTTGTGGGCACAACGCTGTGTAGTTTTCAATTAAATTGCTATGGAAAATTGAAATGGTGGACAGTCTCCATTACAATGGAGGTTAGCAGACTCCATAAAAAGCAAAAAGAAGTACACGACGTAGTTTACTTAATAATGTATTTATAAAAAGCTGCACGTACGTCCATTGTCGCAGAAAGTTATTATTGGCTACGGATAAGAGGAAAAAACATTGTATCTGAATATTCTTGAAACGATCATTCTGCGATATGCCCTTCTATAACAAGATGGCCCTTCAGAGATATTCAAGAAATTCAGCCGCAGTTCAGAACCTTTTGGCAATTACAGCGTAGCACGTATCATTTTTAATTTTTATTATTTTCCGCTTGGTATCTGGAACTTCGGGGTATAATATAGTGTCTCGGAGTACACTACTTGCCGAAAGACAGTACAGTGTACGAGAACTATATTTCCTCTTCAACTGGCATATAAGGTAAAGAGGAAGAACACGGATTCCTAAAATTCCCATCTTTATTGAACCTGTTTCGCCAGTTTTGAAATTCGGATACCATTTTTCATACGCGAAACAGGAGGACTTCCTGTAGCTAAGACGGCTCCCCTGGGACTTCATCTAATAATATATAAAACACCGTTACCTGAATAAAGGAGATAAATGTATACATTTTCACAATAAAATAAAATATTAGCTTGCATAAGGACTTCGCAGAAAGAAAGATTTTGAACAAATGCACAGAAACAATTCATAAAATAAATTATTTAGCAAGAAGTTGGTCACCTGCCATAAGGTATCCGAAGGATCCTTCGCTCATTTACTAAAATAATTTAAGTCGTTTAAAATCATCCGGAGATTTTAGGGGCCAGCCCGCACACCATTCGGTATTCCGTATCGGGGAACAGGAATTGTGTACTCACATATCTTCGTTGCTCCAGAATGCATCATGCCTTTTAGAAATAATTACTAATGCAAAAACACAAGAGTTTCTAAACGACAACCTACGCCTGAGTACCAGGAAAACTAGAAAATATGAAGTATAATTCCGATTCAGTGTAAAATTATTAGATATCAAAAGCACACACGAGGTTGAGAAGTATAGTCTATGGGTTGGTAAACAGAAAACTACAATGTATGAACTACACTGCGTTGTTAATTTTATTTTCAATGCTTATCAGCTGTTCGTGTATTATATTGACCATATGCCAAAGGTTGACTCCGGACAGGTGCGATCACGTTAGAATTAGGTATGCCGTATTAGTGATTCAAATGTTCGCAAGAGTAATGAGTGCACCACAAAATATTACATTTCAAAATCCTTCACGCGTTTCTGTATGTGTGGCTAGTGAAAAAATTTAAATTTTGAATCACCGAATTAAAACAGGTGGACCAGAATAGTGCATGCATGCACATGATTGCATGAAACTTACCTAGTTTGGATTGAAGCTAAAAAATTTGAAAATAATTTTTTTTTTATTTAGATGGCTTTCAATAGGTAATCAATTATCTTATTCAATATTATTTTATTTCAAAGAACGGAATATCTCGTAGCCTAAAATGGTTCAAATATGCCCAGGTATTTATGGCAATCTTACAATGTGACATTTGCGTCAATCACATGTGATTAAAAATTTACGAACCTCAGAGGTCCAATACACTGATAATTATGCGTGTTTTTTGGTAACCTAGGGGTTCTTCGAATTGTGTTCTTCATTGACTAATAATGCGATCGGAGGAGTACGCGAAAGTTGGCAAGGGCGACTTCGTAGCTAAAACTGGACTCTTGGTAAAACTGTGAGCTTTTTGTTTTGACTAAAGCTGTGCTTACCATCACACATTTCTGACATTAGAGGAGGGAGCAACAGAGTGTAGCTACAACTGATACTCTTGGGGTTGGGAGACAGAGCACTATGCTATCCTTCTAAATAACTTGAATATTTCGTTTTTAAAAACGGCTCTAATGTGAAACTCATCTGTTACCAATCTTTGTTTGGGGCTTAGAGTACCACTCAAATACGTTCGTAATTTTGAGTATTGTTCAGGACTTTTTAGGGAACATATCAGCACAGCTTGCTTTCAGTGTACTTTCTGAAGGCTTTCTGGGAGTGCTTTATATATCAGTTCCAGTCCAGGCCCAGTTCCTTCATATTTTAGTTTCAGGTTTCAGTTCCAAAGAGGTTTTCTAACTCAAACACGCGAAATGGTGAATATTTTGAAATGAGCCATTATGACATTTTGTCTCTGAATCTCTGAGATTGCGGAAGTAGTTTGCAGGTTTCAAGAGCAGGGTTTCGTGATGAGAAAACCCAAATATAAGTCCTCGAAACACGTTTTTTGATGAAACAAAACGGTAGGGTTTTAGAGCCATTTTTCAATTTCAGTATTAAAAGCGGCACAGTGGAGTTTCTCAAGTTCATTCGCAATAGCCTGATGATTATAAAAGATCACTCAGTTGTTTCAAATGTTGCCTCCATGTTAAAAGTATGAGCAACAGCCGGTGCCGGGCTTGCGTTGTCTGGCACTGTAGTGAACATTCTGTACCACTTCGCCCCCACGAATTCTAAAGAGAATTCCAGGGCAAGTTAACTTTCAAGGTGGCATTGGAGAAGCCATCATGTTTACTAGGGCTCTGACAAAATTCAATCTCAGGTGTAAGCTGGCGCTGACAATTTTTTTATCGTCGGCATTCGTTTAATTGAAATTCCAATGTATATTGAAAAGCCAGCGGTTAGACGGTCACGGGATAATGAGAAGTGTCAGACCAGTCCTTTCTTTTTGTTGATACAAAGCATTCAATTAAGTGGGTAAAGTATTACGTCATATGATGTCCGGACAAGAAACACCGGCTGGTTTAGGAATTTTGTATTTTTAACACATACTAACATCCGGCCAGAGCTACCCTCAATGGGTTTGTCTTCAGAGCACACAACCCCATCTCTGTGGCCTGCAAAGGCGGTCACACTTAACTCCTAACTTTACGCTGGTACCACCCAACAGACATTTTATGCGTAAAGTGGCTAGTCATGTACAGGGTGTTCTGACGATAATTGGAACACTTTAAAAATTCCTCCTGGGCGAACGCCGCTCAGTTCGTGCTCAAAATTGCCACGAAGGTAGCAATTTGTCGTTTATTTTGTGTGACACCGAGAACAACGATGGTACTTACTTGTGTATTCTAAAAATAAATAAACACGATTTTCGCCTATTGGAAATGGCGGCTGATTTGGATGTGCGAGCCAGAGTAAGTTGATGTTTGAACGACGGATCCACCAGGGGTATGGAGAACGAAACACACGTTTGGGATTCACGGTAGGAAGGAGACAAATGGTGCAGCAGATGATCAGAAAATGCAGCCTACTACTGACCTAGCAGACGATCAGAAAACCATGTTTTCGAGATCGCACGTCCAAATAAGCCGCCATTTTCCGTAGGCAAAAATCGTTTTTATTTATTTTCAGGATTAACAGGTAAGTACCGTCATTGTTCCCGGTCTCAAACAAAATAGACCAAAAAATGGCACCTTCGTCCAAAGTTTGAGGAAAAATTTTAAAGTGTTCAATTTATCGTCGCACCACCCTGTATGTTAAGCCAAAAATGCTTTCTCAAAGCCACAACAATTAGGGATGGCAGGCGTGAACAAAAAACGCGGACGAACGGCCCACAAACAAGGCCAACGCTTGAAAGGCTCGGTGCTACCTTCTTGAAGGGCTAGAGGAGCGCAGTTTTGACATGTGCACCCCTGGTCAATAAAACGCACATAGTGAGACCGATCACGTAGTGCAAAACCACACGGGCATGCTGAAAACACAATGTGCGTTTTTTGCACAGTTACGTATGTGCTGAATGTGCGGTATTGCTTCGAATTGCTTATACGGGGGTCTGTCTGTCATAGTAAGATAAAACAAAAACAGTCATCAAACGACACTAGCGCCATTGTAAATTTTGGAAACTCAAAATTTTCTCATCCCTACGTCGCATAAAGTGCATAGATGCCCTCGCACCTTTACTGAGGACATTGATTGCGCCACATTGTTATTCCTAAAAGTACGCATACAGGTTTGTAGTCTGCATAAAAGTGGCTGAATAAAAACAGGCAAGATATTTAGGGAAATAATTGAACTTTCTAGCTTTAATTTAACTCAATATTCTTTGTTGTGGGAGTGAACCAGTCAGATATAGATTGGAAGATAATTTAAGGAAATTAGGAACGAAAATCACAGAAATGAGGGGGACATCAAATTTTTTTCTTAAAGTGGAATATATGTAACACAGCTTATGTGAAGCAAAAGAAGCCCTAGTGCGAGGTGTTTGTTTTAAGACCGAAACAGTTGGCTTCAACTTAGCATCCAAGGCATTATGTCTGGCTGGGCCTTTAACATCTGCACTCTTCTTTCCTCTGTGTTCAAGACTTACGCAACATTCTGTAGGGTGCAACGTCAATAAGTAGTTCAATGACTGGCCGTAAACTGGGAACGTTCCCGATTGGTGTGACACCTACTAGTAAGGGCCCAGTTGAGTAACTAGTCTATTACATTTGCACAATTTGTAACATAGATGCACGTACGTAATAATCACACTTGAAGCCAGTTATCTCCAGGTTATGTTTTTTCGCTGTATCCAAGGAGCAGCTCAGTGGCGAATGAGCTGCGTCACTGAGCATGACGTTGCCGTTTAGACTCCAGGCAATTTACAGCCGTTGTGTTATTAAGCGAAAACAGCAGGGGAGGTTTGGATGCGACGATACATGAAATGCTTGATTGGTCTTTTTCCAACACCAAAGCATGCAATCAGATCCTTCATTCCAAATTAGCAGAATGCCAAAACTGATAAGAGTACACAAGTTTCCTGGATCACTACTTTACAAGAGCACCCATATATAAAATATTTAAATACTGTAAACTATAAATAATAACGCATCACACCATGTTCTAAATAGCTTTCTTGTACCCTCGTTAGATGAAGGCCAGAATAAAGTAGTTCTTTTTCAATCGACACCTTTTCCAGCATTGTAAATATTTGACAAACTGCGTGAATATATCAGAGCTCTATCTGGCGACGAGTAAACTCTATAAAAGCTTCAATCTATGTGCACAGTCAAACGCCACCACAAGGAACGCTTGTACAACGAAACAGCCCGCAAAACGAAGCATGCTGTATGGCCTCGCCAGAGATTCCTATGTTTTTTCTGTATTGTGAACGCCACTAAATGAAGAACACTCTAGCTATTTGACAGTTTAAACTAAAACATTTATGCGTCCTCCGTCGCTAAATTGTTGATTGATAACGCACAGCGCCTAGTCGCAAACGTGGTAAGAATGTAGCTTACAGGTGTAGCGGCGACCACGAGTCCTCCAGTTTTGCCGCCGAGCTGCAGGAATAAAAAAGAAACGTATAACTGCGGTGTTCTGGCACAGCATGGGGTTGTGACGGCCCACGATTACGTTGCTTTGGATAACCAGGTCCGGGTTTGCTCTGATAAGACAACAAACGACATCGTGGAGGTCGTCATGGAGGAAATAGGGGGCGAGCAGTGCTGAAGAGCTTGCAGAGGAGCCAAGCGTTGCGACTACCCCTGAAGCTGTAGCGGCGGTTGGCGCTCTGCAGACAGCTATCTCGTCCCTTCCTGCTGTCGCGCCGCAGCAGGCCGTGAACGTTGACAGCATCATGTTGGCGGTGGTCACGCATTCAGTGCGTGCTACTAGTGTTTAGATGAAAATTTGTGAGTTCATTTCGCCTATTGCAGTTAAAAGCTGATGATTGTTTGTTTCAGTACGATTATGTACGTTATAGGGGTGTCACTGAAGTCACGACGCTTATAACAATAGGACGCGCATAAAAAAACAATTATGACGATCCCACATATTTCGCTATACAGGCATTTGACTATGTGAGGCCACGGTGTGGGCTTTTCGATATTTACCGACGTCCGCAGTTATATTATATACACAGGGTTTAATTTTGTCGGGTAAAACCCGATTTTATCCGATTCTTACAACCTTAAATTGTTTCAGGAGAAGTAGGATAAACGGGATTTCTTACCAAATGAACCTTTCCAAAGTTGTAATCCCCACAAATATGCGCTAACGGTCAGCAATCGTGAACCGGTACTTGCTGGGAGCAAGCCCCACAAACACAGCTTTCGAACTGAGTATCGGCTATACTCAACCGCTGGCTACCCCAGGCTCGCGAACGCTGCATTGATATTGTTGTGCTTGACTACTGGGAGCAGTGACGTCGAGAGAACTTTCTCTCACATGAGATACCTTCAACGAGCGGACAGCTCGCGAGTGGAAACCGACATGTTCCGCAAGCAGATGATAATATCCGTAAACAAGGATTAGTAAAAAATTGAGGACCAGCATTTTGTCACTAAAATGTTTCATTTTTCAGCAGTTATTATCGCTATTTATTGCCATCATGACTCACTGATGCTAAATGATGGCGTTAATAAAGCGAAATGCTTTAAAAAGCCTTATTGCATTTTAAAGTATTCTGGAATAAAACGGACAATTAAAGCTCCATGCTGAGTTCAACCCCAAAGGAAAAATTACAGTTTTGTTGCCTTCTTTCACTGACCAATCCCGGAGAAATTGCTCATAGCTTCCCTGAAGGAGAGCGGAGTTTTCAGAAAATTTTTTGCTACTCTTATTTTGAAAAACATATTATTAAACATTTACTCTCTGAAAAAAGACCATTGACGAGGTTCACTGGCTTCAACTTTAACGAAGAACTTGTGTGAAGCTGCAAAGGGGGTTCAAGAAGATTGGTAGGCACGCAAATACCACGCTTCTCTTTTAAATTGTCACTATTCGGCGAAACATTTTGAGTTGCACCATCCTTGCTAAATTTTTGTAAGAAACGATTGACCTTTCGCACACACTGTGCGTAAAGCAACACATTCCTCTGTTTATTACCACTTGAAGAAAAAATAACATCATAATTCAAGCCTCGTTCACTGGGGAAAAGAAATCGCCATGCGTGATAACTTTAAAAGATCACAATACCTATGTGAACGATACATGTATTAAAGCCTTAGTTCCTAACCTTTTCTTGTATAGGTTTTCTAAGCTGAAGCAGAAGCTTCTCAACGAGATCAATGACCGCTTTGAAAAAATGTTTCAAGGTGCCACCTTAGTAGCCGTAAGTGTTTTGAATATTTGGCAGAAACTACGCCTTTGCAACACATTTGTTGCTACAGGATTCCAGAAACCTATAGCTGAGAATCCCTCGACAATGTAAAAAAGCTAATAAGGTCCGGAGAAGTACGGCCTTCGCCCCGATGGTTTCCGCGCAGGTAAGTCTTTCACTGTGCCTTTTTTACGTGCTGTTTGACAATGAACCTTCCGAGATATAGAGCACGTTTGTTTTCACAATATTTTACTATTGACAGAGTCAGAACATACTTAAAATAAAGATGGTGAACACTGTCGGGCCACAGGTTTATTATAACGGCTCTCTTCCCGTTGGCTGCTTTTCGAAAACGTCCTCCCGGGGTGATTGCCAGAATGTTCAACGTACCTTTCACACATTCTTTTCCGTCTTAGGGTAGATCTAATTCTACACTGTGGCTCTTTCTGGGAGTTCAAAGCCTGAACAATGTGGTGCAGCAGCTGGCGTTCATGCTTCCTTTGCCGTCATAAATTCTTGATCGGTGATAGTACAGTGTAACATTTGCCGCCGTAACTATCAATAAACTTTCCTTTGCGGGATTGTTCTTCCGGTACCGGTTTTTGCTTTCTATTCCCCAGAGCGCGTCAAGTGGTCCGGAGGAGGAACAGCCACGTCCCGGTGCGGCGGACTCCACGGGACCCCAAGATATAACCAACATGGCGGTTTTATACAGTCCGTGCTCGCCAACGGCTGCTAGCCAAATGTCCGTGTTTGAAAGTTACTTGGACACTTATTCGCCATCGGTACGTGACTTGGAGTACTCGAGTCAGCAAGAATCGGGTTTACCTGATTTGTAATGCTCACCTTGGTTTGCCTCCTAGCACCAGCGTCGTCCCCGCGCTATCGAGCACCTTTTTTTTTCACTGCAGGTTCATCACGAAGGGCAAAAATGGCATCTCTCTTGCGGCGCACGGTCGAGCAGCTTATCCTTGGTGGCAGAGACTATTAGGAACAAAGAAGGGCTCAGATATTAGCTGGCTTCTTACCTGACACGCCTTGCACCGGTTAATTGCCTTAACATCATGTATATTCACAGGGTTCCATCTCTTCCTCTCCCACTGCGAAAAGCAGAAATTTTCACCAGGATGAGACGGTGGTTCTGACTTGAGGTACAGGGTACAGGCGTAGGTAGCAGTGTACCCGTCATTATGCATATCTACCTTCTCGGAAGGCGGCGAGAATATTTTCCACAGAAATTAATAAAAGCAGAAGAACATATGGACAACGAGAAACATTAATATTTTCGGGGTTATCAGAACCACAACTCCTTTTTGGTAAGAAGATACTAATGCAATTATTTGTTTCTTAGAAGCGCGGAAGAAACGTTGGCGCAATTTTTTTGCACTCTTGGGGTTTAGAGATTTCCGTAGGCAGTCTTTTACTGTTGATGTGGCAGCTATTGAATATCAAACTGCGGCGGTGTCCCATACAACTCATATGCTCACACAAACTGTCATTAAGTCACCTCCACCCGTTTCTAGCGAATAATGCACCCTCCTAAAACGCACTATAAATGTTACCGAGAGTTTGTGGGTGGAGTAGTGCCGCAGTTTATTTGCGTGTTTCAGAGAAGAAAGAAAAATAAGACAAAAAAGAAAGATTGTAAAGACAGCGCTGTAGCCCTATTTTCTATGTCTGCGTACTTTGTTTTTGTGCGTGTGTATTGCAGTGTACTAGGAATGGTATTTATCTCTCACGGTTGCCACGTTTCGCCATCATTTTCTTTTACTCGAATTGTCGCCATAGGACTTTAAAATTTCATTTTTTAACTGTATGTTGCGCCTACGGCTTTCTAAATGGATGTTTTTCACAGTTCAATAGTATTTGATCGTTCTTTTTAATAAAGCTGCTTAGTTGGGTGGTTATATTGACGCTATCGCTTTGCGACCGGCCTACGTAGCGCTCTTCTATAATATAAGTGCTCGATGTCGTTCATTTTATATAACTGATATTCTGTATGCTTTATTCTTTAAAGTCTCTCTCGAGTTATTTAGTTATTTATTTTACACATTACCCTGCAGTGCCGAGGCATTACAGCAGGGGAGTGGGTCTCATAGTACAAATGGCAATAAAGTCACTGGCACAGTCACTGTTTGTCAATATATAATACCTAAAAGGGAGCACACAACAAAATAATATTTATACAACGACAGCATCGCACTGCACTAAGCACCCCAGTAAACAGTGTAATATCTAAAAGAGAGCACAGAACAGCATAATATTTATACAACGAAAGAATCACATTTCACTAAGCACGCGAGTGAACGTCTGAACACTATTCGAAACGATGTCGGCTGCCAATTCATTCCACTGAGATATAGTCAAAGGGAAAAAAGAAAACTTTTTATAATTGGTCCTGCATTTTATCTCTCGCATTTTGCTAATGTGGTCACGTCTTTGGGATACATAGTGGGGGGTTTGCCAATATTTCCCCTTCATTATTCCTGTTAAATTGTTATATATACAATAGAGGAGTTTTAATCTATGCTTTCTACGTCGCTCCCTGAGAGGTTCTAGGCCTATTGATGATTTCATTTCTGTGACGCTTGCCCCCCAAGTGTAATTACTGAGAATAAACCTGGCTCCGCGATTCTGTATTGCTTCAAGTTTTTGTATTAAACACTCTTGGGGAGGGTCCCATGCGACACTCGCATATCCTAGGATGGGTCTGACCAGCGAAAAATAAGCGGCTTTTTTTACAGATGAAGGAGCATTGCGAAGCTTCCAATGGAGTAAGTTTAGTACACTAACTGCTTTCTTTCCGGTATTTTCATTATGATGATTGAAAGTCAGATCCGCACTTAGTGTCACGCCAAGATATTTAACTTCAAACACATTTTTTAGAGTTTCAGTACCAATATGATAGGAAGAATCGACAATTTTTTTTAATTTTACTGAAACAAACATAGTAACACTTAGCTGTGTTTAGCCCCAATTGCCACGTGTGACACCACGAGTTAATGTTGTTCAAATCCTTTTCCAGGGTTGACACATCATTGAAGTCACTCACTGTGCGGTAGATGACGCAATCATCTGCGAACAACCTGATGCAAGATGAAGTCGTAGTTACAATGTCGTTAATATAGACCAAAAACAATAGTGGCCCCAGAACCGATCCCTAGGGTACGCCGGACGTCACAGCGTCAGTTCCCCATTTTTCGCCCCCTACAACAACACATTGTTTTCTATCGGAAATGTACTCCGCAATTCAAATTAAAACGTTATTTTCAATTCTTAAGACTCCCAATTTGTGCATCTGAAGACTGTGTGAAACGCGGTCGGATGCCTTAAGGAAATCAATGAAGATAGCGTCCGTCTGGAGACTATGCACAAGCAGAAGTAACAAGGTCATGTAATAGTTCAATTAGTTGGGTTCCACAAAAGAGCCCCTGGCGAAATCCATGTGGATTAGTATAAAAAAACTATTTTTTTCAGGGTGCTTTTTTCAAGGTGTAAAAAATATGTTCAAATATCTTGCAACAGATACAGCAAAGGGAAATCGGCCTGTAATTCTCAACATTTGATTTTGGTCCATTTTTATGAATTGGCACAACATATGTCATTTTCCAGTCCTGCGGTAGCCGTCCGGATTCAAGAGACTTGCGGAATATGACATAAAGATATTGTGATACGATGGAGGAACAGGCTTTTAACAGTTTCGGTGATATTTCATCTGGACCAGTAGCCTTCGATTCGTTTAGAGAGTCTAAGCTTTTTCTTATTCCTTCTAGGGATATTGTAATAGGCGGCATTGCACTTTTTATGTCAACCAGATATGTGGGGAGCTCTTCGAGGCTGCGTTGTTTCAAAAAGATCGTTTTGAAGTAGTTGTTAAAGTGGTTTGCTTTGGCCGAGTTCTCAGTTATATCGGTACCCTCGTGTACGATTTTCGGGATGCTGATTGTTTCCTTCCATGTCTTTCGGAGGTAGCTCTAGAAAGCTTTTGAGTTGGATGTCATGTCCTTGGACAGCCTGGAAAAATATTTTTCTTTGGCTGTGGTTACTGCCACTTTGTATAACGAATCAAGGTTGCGAAGCTGATCCTCAGTACTTTCAGTAGGGTTTTTTTTGTATTTTTTATACAACCGGCCTCTTCGTTTGAATAACTTCTTGACATGGGGTGACATCCATGGTTTATCAGGTTTCATTTTATCTACTACATGCTTCGTTGGAATATGTAATTCAACGAGTGATCTGATGGAGTTTTTGAAGCTTACCCAAAGGGAGTCAGTATCAGCATATTCTGACTGTAAAGCAAAAGTGTCGTACTTGAGCTCAAGTTGGTTTATTATTTCACTAATATTAGCCTGGTTGTAGAGGTATACTTTCTTTACATCAATACTAGGCGGAGTTAACTGTGGCCGTGAGAACTTAGCCGTAACTAACTTATGGTCTCTAATTCCGGGTAAAGTGCATACTTCGCGAACAATAGCTGGGTCATTGCAAAACAGCAAATCTAGTATATCGTCACCTCGACTAGCAGTAAAAATTTCCCCGCATTTCCCCGAGGGGAAGAATGTGAAAGTGCGAATGCAGGAGTTGAATTTGCGCGGTTCGGTAATGTTCGCGAAAGAGAGATCACACACACACACACACAAGTACAAAGAAAGAAAGATGCATTTATTCACAGACACCTATTTGTGTTGTCATTGTACTTGATTGCTAGAGCGGATCTCAGCTTTGAAATTTCGTGTCAGTACTCCTTTAAGCGGGTGCATTAGCCCTTCTCACGCCCGATTCCTGGCCAATCCCCCACGTGGGTATTTGCCATGTCAGCGGCCAGGCAGCGCGCGCCCATCTCCCCCCGTTGCCAAGGAAGACGAGGAGATTCCTGGCCAATCTCCCACGTGGGTATGTGCCATCTCCCCCCGTTGCCAAGGAAGACGAGGAGCGCGCGCACCCGCAGCTGTTGCTATGTGGACGGACGGCGGTCAACGGAATTCAGGGTCGCTTATAAAGTGCATTCGCACTTAAAACATATTGCTGAAGACCATACCTGCTTGTTATATCGCAAATGTGGACCTAGTTTCTTCAGCTCCGTTTTCGTCCCATTTTAGGTTCGGCATGTTAAAATCACCAGCAAGGATGATGCGGTCGTCAGGGAGAGAAGCCAACACTGAATCTAATCCTCTGATATTTTTCATACTAGCGCCAGTGGGTCGATAAAATGAGTCTATGGCCAGTGTTCCCCTGTCAGGAGTTTTCATTCTACACCAAATTGATTGTCTCCCCTTGTGTTAGGCTGTCTACCAAATTGCTTGTCACGTAATTATTTCTGACGTTTTTAAAGTATTTCAGAGATTCGAGTCCGCCTCGAAGGTGCCTTATGTTGGTCTCGAAGAAGTCAAGTTTGATTGCTACAATAACGGCGTAAAAGAGCATAGCAACCCTTTCCCTCGTTGCTAGCTGTTCTTGGTCTCGAAACTTTTGTAATAAACAGGAATTGTCTCGGCTCCTTGAATCGTGTTTTCTGTACGGTACATTGTCGCGGCATTACGCTGACACATGCACTCCGAAATGTAGCATTGTAGTACCAATGGCGATTCGATTTGCATGTACTGACTTTGCGCGAGAGCGGCCTCTTTAAATCAGGATTCTTGCATGCCTTGTGGCTTCGGACCTTTACTTAAGGGGCGTGTCAAAGGTTTAAAGAAACGTTCTGGCCACGCGGTGCACGACGGTAGCGCCGCCCATTCCTGCAAACAGATAAGGTGCCGCCTGCGGGAGCCCAAGTCACCACTTCCTGCCGTTGCCACCTCACGCGACGAGCTACCCACTCGGGATAAACCGAGGGACAGCAAACGACTGAGCGGATAAATATCAAGTTATCCCCGAATCACTGCGCCAGCGCGACTGCACGGTTAAAGGCGCTCAAAAAACCGCAGCCACTCGCTTTGTGTACTCGGAGCAGCCGCAGTGGTCAGTGAGGTCCGGAGTCATGAGAATCCAGCGAGGCAACGGCACATCATGTAGACCTGACACAGAACTTGAAGCAGAAGTTTAAGAAATCCCTCATCGTTCGCAGATACTCATCAGATTTTATTCTCAGGCCAACAATTGCGAAAAGTGGACTTCTGGTAGGATCCGGCAAAACATCTCTACTTCCATACAAAGATTGCGGTAAGCTTTATAAACGAAAACTTTGGAACGCATTGATCGCCTAGCTGCATGCAAATTGACAAGTATTGCAGCGTGTGTCCTTTGCGATTTTCCGAGCGATTATGCAAAAATCCGCGTGACGCCACAATAAACGAAATTCTCGTCACCGAGTTCAGCAGCAAGATCTAGTGTTCCCAATTCGTACCCTTCATAGCAATTTACCCAGTAAAATTGCTAGTAAACCCCGCAAAACGCTAACGTAGTGGGAAAAACTGATCGCTGATTACCACAAATAAGTGCGTGCCCTTACTGAGGGAATAAAATAAGGATATGGTAACGCGTCTTCGGTGGGCGGCCGCGGACAAAAAACCGGTGTGTAGTGCGAACGGTTAAACTTCGGTGACAAAGATGCGGCGCATGCCTCGGCATAGAGGACGAGCCACGTACCAGAGGAAAACCATGGCTTCTGCGCTGCTGGTCGGCAACCTACGGAAACCCTTGGTCCGCCGCCACCTGTTGCCACCGGATATTATCTCCATATAATCTTATCCTATGCCCAGCAGGACAATCACATCGGCGCATACATTATTTTTAAAATATTTCATATTTAAAGGAAAGCACCAGGCCGCATCAGCAGATATCATGGTGTAGCAATGTAAGCCACAGCCATTAGGACGGAAGTGACACTACCACTGACACCAAAAAAAAACCTCCGTCGCATGCCCCCGCGCGAGGGACACGAGTAAATGCAGAGCATTGGGGGTGGTTACGTGGCGTAGGTTGTGATATTTGGCGGTGTAGTTGTTGTAGTTGTTGTTGTCGTAGGGGTTGGGTATTTGGGTTGCGAGACGAGAGAGAGAGAGAGAGAGAGAGAACGAGAGACGTAAGTACGTAACGTGTTATTTATTGCCATCGTTTACACCCCACCCTCTTTGCGGGGCAATCGGTTGGATCTTTATTATTATTCTTTTCTTTCTTTTCTTTTCTTTCTTATTATCCCTCTCCGGAGGGCAGTGCGCCATCGTCGAAGTTCATAAGAGATGGAAGCAACACCTTCAACCAGTACAGCGACGCGAGCCAACGTCAGCGTTGCAGTACCAGTTCAAGACATCGTGCCATCCTCTTCATCGACGGCGGCAGAAGACAAGGCGGCGAGACGGCGCGCTGCCGACGCCGAACGCAAGCGTCTGAAGCGCGCTGCCGACGCCGAACTTCGTGCACGAGAAGCCGCGGCCAAACGTCAACGTCGGGCCGCGGATCCTTCGCTCGGGCAACGAGTATATTCGTAGCGCGCGCAGTAGAGGGAAAGGAGGTAGCACCTGCTGCTGCAAGGCCTCTTTCAGCGCCGGAGCACGCGCATGCGCGCCCGCACCTGTTGTTGAGAGCGAGGAGGAGCGGGGGAGGGGCGCAGTGCTGGCTGGCTGCGGACGCCGATCGCCAACGGACGGGTGACATTGTGAGGTAAAGAAATGCTCTGCATTTAAATGTGACCGAAAAGCAGTGCGCCTGCGTTTATTTGATACAAGCATTTTTATTCTTTCCTGTCAGTAGCTGCTCCCATCGTTGCTGTAGGCTGTCTTGTAGCAATGAACCCAGCGTCCTCTACTTCTGCGAGGCAGTGTCTTCGGCGCGTGCCATGGCTTCTTCAGCACGGCCAGCGCCAACTCATCCTCCTAGAGCAGCCACTAGGGCTGCCAGCATGGCTACGAAAAAAAGATTGGGAAAGTAAACGCATTTTACTATTGCAATCTCTATATCAATGCATTTGATGGTTTATTCGTTCAATACAAACTACGATTCAAAATTTCTATGCATGTGTCAATGCACAAACTGAGTTCAAATACATCCGTTTTTATCATAACGACCAACCAATCTCAGCCGTAATTGTTGCTTTCCCTACTATAAAATCGGTCGATATTTCGAGCTTATTGTCCACGTAATTACTTTAAAATAGTAAGAACGTGTGTGGTCATCATATTTGTAAAAAAAGTTCACGCTTTCGGTGGCCAGGACACAGAAAACTACAACGCCATCAAAATCACTTCGCTACTAATACCCAGTGTGCCACGTCGCCATTCTGAAGTACCTCTTCAACCCTCCAGAGAGGTAGAAAACCTCGTACGTATGTCCCCAATCAGCGCTCTCGTCTATTTTTAAAATGACTCCCGCAAAATTAAACCGCAGTGGAACGGCCACAATCAGTTACATTTATTCGTATGGCTAGTCTGGCTACACCACGGAGGTACGAGCGCCACTTGGTTTTAACTTTGAGTCACGCAGCCCAGAAAGTTTTTTACTCATATATACAGAAGGAAACCCGGTGCAAATTGCTAGGCTAGCCCCGCATCAGAGAGCGTGTCATCATAAACATGATAAACTTGGCATGGCCTAGCTACAGTCAAAAGTTTACTGTGGTTGCAAAAGACAGCAATAATGAAGCAAAATGGTAATCTTGTCTTCAATGTAGAAGTGGTGCTCAAACACGATGTTTTTAGGGGGATATTGAAAAGCTTTATGACTGAAGAACAAGAAGATTTAACCCTTTTATACTGAGCTTTTTCTCAGCAGCAAAAAGAAGACATGTGGCAAATCAAGCGGAGTAGAACACAAACGCTTCTAGCTGCTAAGGCGGCACACAAAACGACGCACGAGATTTCGCTGCAGGATACATTGGTAGAAACTTAGTTACATGGGCGCACCAAACGAAGCCATGAAAATTTCGTTCCTAATGCAGGTCAGTTATTTGCAACATCGAAGCCTTTTCAGTTGTAATAATCAATTGGTACTGGTGGTTTCATTCCACCTGACAAATTTGATTTTTTGCGTATACATCGTTTTAGCAGCAGCGTCATTTTGCTTTAGAATTGCCGTCTTTTTTCTGGGTTTTTTTGCGGATGACCACATCTTTAGTTCGTTTAGTATATGACCACATCTTTAGTAGATGACCACAATTTAGTTCGTTGCAATTATCAATCCCCCGCAAAGTCATCCCTTACCAAAAGATCTCCAAGGCGAACGCTCGTAATACGCCTAGACCCAGGATGACAATAACCCGAGCTCTGTGACGGGTTTCTATAGTACGTGAACCAAGGAGGTCATTTCTTTATTTTAACATTGGCTAAAACTCACGCACAAAAAACACCAACGCAATTATCTGTTTTCTTTTTTTGTTGCCACGAAAGTAGTTGTCATGGCAGATTTGCGTCAAATGGAAAGGAAGCAGCTTAATTGGAAATTCCAACCCTACAGACAATGTATTACGGAAAATTGTTTTTTTTTTTGAATACTTATAATTGAATTGCCTTGTTTCAAAAACCTAATGTCGACAATATTGTCACGTAGCCAAGGACGAAGCAGTTGTTTGGAAAAGAAACAAGTTTATTGGAGCGAACTTGTGCTCCCCTAACAACTGAAAAGAATACAGAGGCGGCGAAGCAGTGGTCAACAAAGTGACGTACGTGCGTCGGCGAGCGTCGCAGAATCGAATGCCCCGGCGTCTGCTCTGCAGGCTTTTTATCTTTCGGCGCTCGTGGTTCTGGAACCGTCGATTCGCATCGAGAACATTGTAGATGCAAGAAGATTATTCCGGGATGTTCACGTTAGATCGGAATGCTCTCCCTATCTGAACAGATAACACATGCGGCACAGAAAGAAAGAATGGAACACGCGCTTCCCTTGGCACGGAGATAACACAGACCGGCGCAGCCGGGCGGTAAAAGCAAAACACAAATAAACAAACCCAATTCATGGTTCGCGGCAATATACACAAAACTCAATTATCTGAATGGTCTTCAAATTTTTACTCTGTTACGTGTCTGTCTCGAACTGGCCACACAGCCTCTACCAATGTCGCAATATCCTGCATCAGTTAAGAACCGTCGAACCAATTAAATCATGCGGCCTACCATTTACTATTGCGTTGTTATTCCTGGTGCACAGCCACAGGGTAGAATAAAAATACATCTGCACCAAGAGCATTAGCTGCAGCCAGGCACCTTTTTACCACGAAACGTTATTCCTTGTTGAAATTTGCATTACAGATAATAAGAGTTTCTAGAAAGTATAACAACTATTATCAATACGGCAGTTTTTTTTTGCAAATTCTGAAACTTCCAGTACATTTTTTATGCGCATATAAAAGGAAATCTTGAAATTTGAGGAACTGGTTGCACATTTCACACTAACTGATGAGAATATATTGTTACATCAAAGAAGCGCGAAAGGGGTTCATTGACTTAATAAAAGATATCATTTTTTCACATAGCGTAATTATGCGTAGGTTATTCCGTTCTGCGAACTCAACTAGTAGGTGCCCCTGCGGTTTCTACAGCCCAGACAGTAGCTCCCATCTGCCTTCTCTTCAGCCTGATTCGTGCCTACTTTAACATTGAAGTCCCCCATAGCTACGGTATCCTGTGTTTTTACTCTAGCCATTGCCGATTCCACATCTTCATAGATGCGTTCCACTACCTGGTCATCGTGGCTGGATGTAGGCGCATAGCCCTGTAACACCTTGAGCTTGTACCTCTTATTGAGCCTAATTACAAGACCTGCTGCCCTTTCATTAATGCTATAGTATTCTTCTATCTAGCCAGCTATGCTTTTATTGACTAGAAACCCCACTCCCTGTTCTTTTCTGTCCACTAGACCATGGTAACATAGGACGTGTCCATTTTTCAGCACCGTAAAGGCTTCACCTGTCCTCCTAACCTCACTAAGCCCTATGACATCCCATTTAATGCCCTTTAGTTCCTCGAAAAACACCTCTAGACTCGTTTCACTAGATAAGGTTCTTGTGTTAAACCTGTCCAGGTTCATATTCCAACGGCAGCCTGTCCGGGTACAGGGATTTTTAGCACCCTCTGCTGCGTCACAGGTGTGACCACCACCATGGTCAGTTGCTTCGCAGCCACTCGAAACTGAGGGCCTTGGGTTAATTGGTGTATTCATGGCGTATTCGTGTGAACATAACCACGAGATAACTGGCTTCATGTGTGGCGGTTGCGTACTTGCATCTATTTTACAAATAGTGCAAATGCAATAATGTAGTTCCTCAACTGGGCCCTTCACGGCGAGGTGTCGCACCAATCGGGAACGTTCACAGTTTTCGGGCAATCATTGAACGGTTTGTTCACAGTTGCACGCTAGGGAATGTATCATAATTCTTCAACACAGACGATAAAAGAATGCCAATATTAAAAACGCAGCCAAAAATATTGCCAGGGGGTGCTATGTTGAAGCCAACAGTTAAAACAAATGACTCGCTCCAGAGATTTTCTTGCTTCACATAAGCTTTGTTATCTATATGCGGTTTTATGATGTAAATTGCTATGTCCCTCTCATTTACCTGACTTTCGTTTTATTTATTCCCTTCACTATGCTTCCGCACTTATTTCTGTCTGGTTGACACGGAAACCAAATAATATTTTCTTTATTAGAGATAGAAAAATGAAGTTCTTCCACGTCCTTTCTTGCCTGTTTTGATTCATCCCGTTTTATTCGGTATACAAACCAGTATTCCTACTTTCAATTAGCACAATTTCGAGCAGACAACGTCAATAATAAAATTGCGAGCGTACCTAAGCATTTTATTTGATGTAGTGATGGGGAAAGTATGACTGTCCAATTTGACACCGCGCTAGTGTCCTTTATTGTCTTTTTTGTGTCTGTTACTATGACTGACACACACCTGAATAAGCATCGCCAAGCAATGATGCTCATTCAGCGGGGACGCCTGTAACTACTCGAAAAACACCGTGATTTCAGCATGCCCCTGTGGTGTTTCATCGTACATCACCAATGCGCACATTTTGTTCGATAGACCATACATCCAGCACACATGGCGCGATCATCCGCAACAGACCAGTTGAAGAAATCGGGGATGTTATTTCTTCCAGATGCACCTTCCTTCGAAGTGGCCCGGGGATTCACTGTGTATGGATTGCGGGATGACACGAAACCGTCGCGAAACAAGGTGGAACCAAACGAATGCTGCTTCTACGTCTTTCGGGTAGAAGTGTCATGGTGCGTTCGGGTAGAAGCGGCATTGTGCGACCTGTCACATATCCATGTAAAAGATCGCACAATGCGCGTTTCATCAACCAGTGGTGCACAGGTCAAACCGACGCTCTAGTAGCCCTTCACGAAGGCAACACCAAGCCTTTCACCAGTCGGCCGTCTTTGGTGGGCCGTCCGTCAGCCATTTTTTGCAAGCATGCCGGCTATATATTTTTGTTACTTGGACGAAGAATTTTGGGCTAAGCATAAATGACTAGCAATTTCACACTAAAATTTCATTGGTGTAGTGCCAACGTAAAGTTACGAGTTACGCATAACCGCCGTTACAGGCCACAGAGATGGCGTTACGTGCCTTGAAGAAGAACGCATCTACAGTAGCACTGGCCGGATGTCAGCTGTCAGTTAAAACCCAAAATGCTTAAACCAGCTGTTCTTTTATATCCAGACATTAGATGACGTAATATTTAGACCACCTAAATAAATGTTTTGTATCAACAAAAAGAAAGGGCTGACCTGCCCCTTCTCATTATCCCGTGACCTTCTGTCCGCTTGCTTTTCAATTAGCAAAGGAATTTCAATTATCCGTGTTCCACAAGAAAAAAATTCTCAACGCCAGTTTACAGCTGGAATTGAATGTTTTGAAGACCCAGTTACAATGATGCCTCTTTTCAACGCAATTTTGAAAGTAAAAAGTGCCCTGCAATCCACTTTAGAGGTCATGATGGAGCAGTGGCATAGAACGTTCGCTACAGTGCCAGACACTACAGGCCAGGCCCGGCTGTTGCTCAATCTTTGAATTGAAACAATTGAAACAACTGCGCGACGACATTTTATTAATAATCGGTCTACTCCCAATTACCTGAAGAAAGCCCACTGAGCCACTTTTAATAACTAAAGGCTATATTGGCACGCAAATCCCCAACGCTTTCTTTCATCAAATAGGTGCTTCGGGGAGCTTACCTTTGGCTGCTAGACACCAAAGCCTGCATTTGAAACGTTGGAAACTTATCCTATGACCACAGGAACAATACCTGCATCTCCAAGACTAAGAGACAAAATGTCATAATTGCAGATTTGAGAAGAATCACTCCACTTCGCGTGTTTGGCTTAGTAAACCTTTTTTCACTTATATATATATATGTATATATATATAAATCTAGAGAAAGATAAACTCTCAAAGCGCGCAGAAATAGTATAAGTAAAGAGTCGGATACACAGCAAGAACAATAACAAACAATGTTTACTTACGTAGCGGCAACGGGACTTGCCTTCATCAGAGTAAAGTTACATGATTTTGCTGTCGCAAACATTTTGAACACATTTCTTATATAGGTTTGCATAAAACTGTGAGAAAGAGCGGAAAATGTTTCGGAAATGGGGAGTGTGCATACAGTCAGGCTACGCCTATGTTACAACATCAACAAACAAGCAAGAAAAATAAAAAGGGGGGGGGGAGCGAGAGAGAGAAAAAAGGGTCGTGTTAACAATGCAGCGTTCAAGGTTGCACCATGACGGGTTAACGTATGCCGCGCGGGCTGCAAGTTCAGACAATGGGGGAAACTGGACAACCGCGGTTTGAAAAGAAAGGGAAGAGTATACAGTAAGGTATTCAGTGACTGCTGAGACTGGTTCGGGGGGAAGCGAAGATGGGTGTGCCCCCCGCGGGTCAAGAGAATAGATGGGGGGCACAAAAGAGCATTTCACAGAAGCTAGCAATTGAACAGGAAATAGGTAGGGTCACAAAAGGTTAAACATGAATAGATCACAAAGAGTTAAACATTCTTAAGTGGTGGTGGGAACGAGGCCTCCCTCCCCAGGAGAAATGGCATTGTTGAGCCGCATTAGGCTAATAAATCTGCTGTATTAGGAGAGTTTCTGCGAATTCTGATGGCAAACTCCAGGTCAGGAATAATGAACATATTTATAAAAATTATGAAGCCGGTAATTTTAATCGAGGGATAAGCACGTTAGTTTTTTGTAACTTTCATTAATTCCAAGCGTGGCTGACCCAAACTTATAAATGAGATAAGATTCCCGAACCTCGCGGTCGTGGTGCGCTTTGAAGGCGGATTCTAAAATCGTTGCTTTAAGATGTTCAAATGCATGCCCGGGACTTTTCACATGTCTTGACAGGGGCAAATAAGGGCAGATTTTTGCATGAGAGCGGTGATTATTGAACCGTATTCGGAAGGGCGTTTCAGTTTGGCCGATATATTGTTGCCTACAAACAGTGCACTCTAGAAGATATACGACATTAGCGGAGTCACAGTTAAAGTTACCTTTTATATTTACGTAGTAGTCTGAAGCCGTGCTGGTGGCGCGCTGTGTAGTGGTCATGTGTGGGCATACTTTACATCGGGGTTTATTGCAGGGCATGCAGCCAGTAGTTGCCGGTCGGTTGATACGAGAGTTAGTAAGAAAGTCACCTAAATTCTTATTACACCGGTAGACAACGCGCGGTGTTCGGGGAATATGCTTTTTAAGCGGTCACTTTGCATTAGGATATTGTGATGTTTTTTTAGCACGGTTGACACTCTTGGAGCGGAGGATGAGTGGGTTAAAACTAAGTTAGTTTGCGGGTTCCCGTTCGGGGCTTTTTTCTTACAGATTTCGTTACGGTCTAATTGGTTGGCTCGCACAATAGCGTCGTCGATAACTTTTTCCAGGTATTTTTTATTCAGGAGGGCGGTTTTGAGTTCTCGACAGTTTGAGTCAAAGTCGGCTTGGTTTGAGCAAATTCTCCTAAATCGGTGGGCTTGGCTTTAAGGTATTGCTGTCTTGCAGTGTCTGACATGGCTGCTTCGGAAGTGCAAATACTGGCGCGTGTCTGTCGGTTTTCTATACAGTTTAGTTTGAAGCCGACCTTGGAAGGTAGTAACGGTGACGTCCAGAAAGTTTACACTGTGATCCGAATAGGAATGAGCAAGGAAAATACTAGGATGGGCTAGGTTAAATGCCTCAATGAAGGTGAGGAGCTCCGCCTCACCGTGTTGCCAGATCATGAATATGTCATCAATATACCTTTTATAGTACATTGGCTTTAAATTTTGGGTGTCAAGAAAGTTTGATTCGAGGTGAGCCATAAAGATATTAGCGTAGTTAGGTCCGATTTAAGTTCCCATTGACGTTCCGCTTACTTGCACGTAATGAACTCCGTCGAACTGAAAACTCTTAAGTTCAAGAATAAGGCTAAGGAAGGTTTGGAGAGCAGAAGAATCGATAGGTTCGTCGCACGATGACTGCTCATACGCAAGGCATACAGCGGCGATGCCATCTTCATGGGGGATGTTAGTATACAGTGACGCAACATCAAGGGTGACTAGAAGGCAGTCATCAGGAATTTCAATTTTTGAGGTGTCTGAGAGAAAGTCATTGGTATCCTTAATGAAGGAGGGAAAGCTGGGCGGAATGTCGCAAATGAGATTATCCACATAGCGCGAGAGGTTTTCGGTAACAGTGCCAATGCAGAAACAATGGGGCGCCCTTGGTTGTTCACCTTATGAATCTTTGGGAGAAGATAGAATTTACCGGCTACTGGGCTTAAGGGGATCAGGGAACGAGCCGTGGTTTCATTTATTGTTTTATTTTTAACAAGCTCAGCAAGTTTATCTTTGACAATTTGCTTATAATCTTGAGTGGGATCATTGGGTAGTGCTTTATAGAACGTCGATACTGATAGTTGCTTATTGGCCTCGTTAACATAGTCGGTTTTGTCAAGGATTACGATTGCGCCTCCCTTGTCGGCAGGTTTAATAATTATGTCGGGACAGCTTGCGAGTTCCTCTAGGGCTTTCTTTTAGTTGGTAGTCATGTTGTGGTGGAACGAAATTTGTGTTTGGTAAGCTTTTCGCACATCGCGTTGGACAGCTTTGATGTACATGTCGAGGCAACTATCACGCTGTGTGGGAGGGGTCCAGTGCTTATAGCTAGGTAGGGTTCTGCGGGCTTCTTCCGTCGCGGAGTGATCGTAGAAGTATTCTCGGATATATATATATATATATAGATATATATATATATATATATATATATATAGATATATATATATATATATATATATATATATATTATATATATAATATATATATATATATATATTTATATATATATATAGCTTTCACCAAAAACTACATCGAAAGCCTTCAGAGAGTCCACAAAACGCAAGCCATTCATTTATGTTCTTTAAAAACTCCTAAGCAATATACAAAATTGTGCACAATCTATGTGTGCTACTGTAAGCCCCAAAGATATCTCGGTAACAGTTACAAAATTTTTCCATTGGAGGATCTGTTTTAAAAAGCCAAGGTTTCAAGCTTCAGAACGATAGAATGGCACTCTGTCTTTTAACACAAGCAGTATGTGTTGTAGCTACGGCGTATTTCTCGGTTTTCGAATGTCAATGGTGTCATGGTAATCCCCGTTCTAGCTAAAGCAAAAAAGCTCATAGTTGGACCTACGGTTCAGTTTTAGCTATGAAGTCACCTTTGCTAACGTTTTGCGAACTAATCGCATAATTATAAACGAAGAACACAATATCAAGTACCGCTATGCTCACACCAAATTGCCTAAGCTATATTGCTTTTGACCTGGGAGATTTGTAAATTTTTGAATCAGATGTTGGTCAAGGGCACCAAATTTTATCATTGCCACAAATATCGAGGCATCTTTTGAACCATTTTATGCTACGAGCTATCTCGCCGGCAGAAATAATATATATTGTCACGAAGAGAAGACGAAGATGACGAAGTTCTGTGCGTTGCCCGTGGCTTTGCTTCGTGCTGTCCTGGACGACATCATGTAAATATATCGCTTAGCATTCAACCATTGTTCCTGTCATTCGTCCTGCCGCCACGTAACATTTTGCTGGAGTTTCCGGGGTACATCCCCATACCGACATTCAAGCATTGGCCGCCTGTGCTCCTGATGCATTTTCCTGGGGTTCCTGGATTGCGTCGGCTTGCCCCAGCCCCAGGATGGACACGTCCACGTCCCCAGCCCCGTGTTCCCAGCCGATGATCCGGCGCGACCAGCCGAGAAGTAACTCGCCCTGACCAGAACTGACGACGATGCCGCTCGCCCCGCCCAGTACACCGGCGCATCCCCAAGGGCCTTCGGCGCCTCAGCTGCATTGACGGGCATCGGTGTTCGTGGGTCGTGGTTCATCGAGCTCGACCCCTTCATCCGTGGCGGCATGGACTTCGTCACTGTTTATAGTCATCTCATTTTTCATTCCACGCACTCGCCCGTTCACTGCTCCTTCGACCTGGACGGTCGGCGCTTCGACGAGGGGGCACTGTCACGAAGATAAGACGAAGATGACGAAGTTTTGTGCGTTGCGCGTGGCTTTGCTTCGTGCTGTCCTGGACGACATCATGTAAAAATATCGCTTCGCATTCAACCATTGTTCCTGTCATTCGTCCTGCCGCCACGTAACAATATTGAATAAATTATTGCTTAAATAATGAATACAATAAAAATTGCATAAATTAATAATTTACAATTCTTCTCTGCTTCAATGCAAACTGAGTGCGTTTCTTGCAATCATGGGAATGTACGCCCTCATGCTCTTCACATCTTTAAATGAAGACGTTCGGAATTATAGCACTTCTTTCTAGCTACACCTAGAGAAACATGCGAACGTCTCGCCAAGGAATATTTACTCGTCACAACTTTTTAACTACTGCTACGGTATTCTCAATTGTAACATTATCGAACATGCCCGGAGTCAACCTTCGACATATGATGGTCAACGTAGTAGACAAACAGCGGATAAACATTGAAAATACAATTACCAACGCACATGGAGTTCATACGTTGAGCGTTTTTGTGTACCAAGGTGTACACAATCCTTCTCAAACTCGTGCGTGTTTTTATATTTATTCATCTTCCAATAAACCGTAATTGGCGATTTCGGTTCACATGTTATAGTTTTGCTATTACCAAAACGTACGTTTTCGTATAGAACCACTTGTGTTTTTCTATGATTTATTATTTTCAGAAACGCATAAAAATCCGTATGTCCAATATAGGATGTCAGAATAAAACAATTGGCCGTTCTTTCCTCTGCTCCCGTGATATGACCCCTAAAAGTAGCTGACGTTTCGTTAAAGTAAGTTAGAGTAGATCGGTCTTGTCTTCTGCCACGACTGCTTCTTGTAACAAATCCGCAAATATCAGAAGACAACGCGGACCCCTCATTGACACTGCATACCGTTAAAAACGAGAGCGCCGCAACACTTGTGAAAGCGGCGGAAAACGCCCATTTTGTCAATATCAAATAACTAGCGTAATAGAAACATCAATCAACTGCATTTTACACTACGCTACCTTTGAGCCAAGATGATGATGTATATTGCACAGCAATGTAACTGCAGTTGTATGGTCACAAATCTGGACTATGCAAAAAAGGTTGATGATGATGATGTTTGGAGTTTAATGGCGCAATGCCGACTAAGGGCAAAGAGCGCCAAACAATAGTGATTACATGAAAGTGGCATGGAAGTAAAAGTAGAACATTTCAGTAAAAATAAACAAAGTAAAACACAACGTAATGAAGATGACTGGTGTAAAGGGCGAGGTTGTCAACATGCATCATGAGAAATGAGATGTAAAAATTTTACGTCGGTAAGAAACTCGAAAACGCGTTTGATTGAAAACATGGCTTCGTCTCCTAAGAAGTATGACGGGTGTGGTGGAATTTGTCGCGTGTGTAGTAGTGGGAAGTATTTGTGTCGTGTTGTGTCAAGTGCCTTACATTGTATAAGGATGTGGATCACGGATAGGGCCTCTCCGCACCTGCTGCACAGAGGTCTTGGAGACCCCGTGAGAAGGTGCGAGTGTGTTGCATGAGTGTGCCCTATCCGTAATCTAGACAAGGCGACTTCAGTGTATCTATTACGTGTGTCGGTGGTGTATGGTCCCAAGTGTGGTTTTATTACGTGTAACTTGTTGTCTGTTTGTTCACTCCAGTGTGTTTGCCATGTTTTGCGAAACTGTCTGATGTGTGGTTTCACGTCGGTGTAGGGTAATGCGGTTATGTCTACTGTATTCAAGAGTGTAGCAGCAGCAGCCATTCGATCCGCTGCTTCGTTCCCGGCTATACTACAGTGGCCAGGGACCCAGCAAAGGACTAGTTCAAATTTGTGGACATACACAGACATAAAACCCTTGACTATTAGATTTACAACGTGATTTTTTGAAGACTTTGTTGACGACAACGCCCGCACGACACTGAGGGAGTCTGTATATATAATGGATTGTGGGATGTGACTTTGAAGGATATGATTAACAACAAGAAGTACACCATAAGGCTCTGCCGTAAAGATGCTAGTATAACTGTTCAGAGTTTTAGTGACATTAAGGCCGGGTCTATGCGCAGCGCAGGACACAGAGGTGGAAGTTTAGAGGCATCCGTATAAAATTCAGAACACTGATACTTCTCCTGCAAATACAAGATGTGCTGCTGAATTGCACATGTGGGAGCTCGGTTGGTATCTACATGTGTGAAAGATGTGTCGCATGATACAGGGCGGAGATGCCATGGTGCTATGAAATCTGTTACAGAACTTTGGATGGTGTCTAAAAAGGAGACAGCAAGCTCTGACGCTTTCTAACTCTGTAAGAGAAGGGCGCAGAGAATGATGTTCGATTTAAAAGGAGTTCAGTCATGGAGGTATCATGAAAAAAGATTTAAAAGGATGGTGAGGCATGGATGAAATTTTAAAAGCATAAAGGAGGTTTGTGTATGCTCGCTGACGTTGTAGGTTCCATTTGTTGCACTCTACATACAGGCTTTCAACTGGACTAGTTCGGAAGGCACCACACGCCAAGCGGAGCCCTAGATGAAGCACAGGGTCCAGCATTCTGAGGGATGTTTTAGTGGCTGACCCATAGACAATGCTACCATATTCCAATCGTGAACCTATTAGGCTGGTAAAAACACGTAAAAGAAGTTGTTTGCCAGCACCAAAAGAAATATGCGAGAGAACCTTCAGGATAGTCAGTGTTTTTAAGCAGTTATGTTTTAGTTGTTTTAGGTGTGGGATGAATGTGAGCTTTTCGTCAAAGATAATACCTAGGAACTTGTGTTCAATTTTTACAGGAATAGAGACACCGCGGAGTTGAATGTCTGGATCCGGCCGAATGCCACGCCTCTTGGAAAAAAACACAAGTGCACTTTCTTGGATTAAATTTAAAACCATTGCTATCTGCCCAGCCGGCAAGTTTGTTCACACCAAGCTGGACTTGCCGCTCGCAGATAGACCAGTTACATGATTTGAAGGAGAGTTGAACGTAGTTGAAGGAGAATTGAACAGGAAATCAATTGTGGTAGCGCCTTCCCAAGAGAATTCATTATTACAATAAACAAAGTGCAACTCAAAACTCCATCTTGCGGCACGCCGTTTTCCTGCACATGAACCCTAGAAAGTGCAGTTCCAACTCGCACGCGAAACGTTCTTTCAGACAGGTAACTGGCGAGCGTGTTCATCATGTTACCCGGATATGCCAAAGGACTTCAAATCGCCGAGGATGCCGTACCGCCAACCAGTATCGTACGCCTTTTCAAGATCAAAGAAGACAGTCATACAGTACTGCTTGTAGAGGAAAGCATCTTTGATATAAGACTCTAATGCAACAAGTTGATCGTTGGTAGATCGCCCCGCCCTGAAGCCTGCCTAGCAGCTCTCTAGAAGACCATTGCACTCTAAAAAGTACACAAGTCTCCTGTTTATCATCTTCTCGAAAAGCTTGAACAGACAGCTTGTCAGGGCAATGGGACGATAACTGGCAGGAGAGGAAGGGTCCTTCCCTTCATTTAGGAAAGCCACTACTATGGCCTCCCTCCAAGAGCGTGGAAAGGGCCCCGAAAGAAATATTTTATTGTACAGGTGAAGAAGTGTTTCAAGGGTGTCTGCATGTAAGTGTTGTATCATTGTGTATGAAATCCTGTCTGCACCTGGAGCTGAAGGTTTACAAGTACCGAGGGCGACATTCAGCTCATGAAGTGCAAAGGGAATGTGATAAGATGAGTTCGACTTATTACTTTCTCGCAAAGACTTCTTCTCACATGATGCTTTCTCACATGATGAAAGTGTTGGTGTAGTGTGCTGAGCTGGACACGTGTTCGAAGTGTTGTGCAAGCGTGTTGGCCTGGTCTTCGAGTGTGTCCCCTGTTGTGCTAACCAGGGGCAGGCTGTGTGTCTGTTGTCCTTTTAGTTTGCGTATTCGTGTCCAGACTTTGTGAGTGTCGGTGTATGAGTTGATGGAAGTCAGGAAGGCGCGCCAACTCTCCCTTTCGCCTCACGACGCATACGCTTCCCAAGAGCCTTTGCCCGTTTAAAGGAAATGAGATTATCTGGCGTGGGGTACCGGCGACGGACACCCCACGCCTTGTTCTGGGCCTCTCGCGCCCGCCTACAGTCCTCGTTCCACCAGGGCCTCCTTGGGTTGCGCGACGCACTGGAGGCCTGGGGCATGGAGTTTTCGTCGGCATCGAGTATGTGTGCCGTGACGAGTTGGGCTGCTTCCTCCGCGTGTAGGTGTTTTATGCTTGTGTGGTGTAGTTTAGATGTTTCTGTGAATGTATTCCAGTTTGCTTTTGGTTCATTAAACCTTTTATGGGAAGATAGACTGCATGGGCCTTTACCTATGTGCGTTAGGGAAGTGGGGAAGTGGTCACTACCATATGGGTCCGTGCCCACGCCCCACTCAACAAATGGAAAGATAATTGCAGAACCAATAGCCAAGTCAAGATTCGAGTATGTATTGTGTCCTAAGTTATGGTATGTAGGCTGTATTTTGTTGAAAAGGCATGCTCCTGAAGATGTAAGAAATTTCTCTATCAGGCGACCTCGGGCATGCATTCTGGAGGAGCCCCAAAGAGAGTTGTGCGCATTAAGGTCGCCTGTTAGGATGTATGGTTCGGGCAGCTGGTCGACCAGCGCCTCGAAGTCGGAGCTCGAAAGTGCATGATCAGGAGCAATGTAAATGGAGCATACCGTTATCAACCAATTAAATATTATCGTACGGATTGCTACAGCCTCAAGGACAGTGTTCAGAGTGACAGAGTGGCAGGCTAAGGATTTCCGGGCGACAATTGCCACACCTCCTGTAGAGAGTGTGCAGTCAACCCTGTCCTTTCTGAATACCATGTGCCTATTTAGGAAATTTGTTTGTTTCCAGGTGTCTCCAGGTGGGTTTCCTGGAGGCACATGATACTTGGCTGATTGGCATGCAGCATCTCATACACATCGTCAAGATTTTTAAGGAGGCCTCTGCAGTTTCATTGCATGATGTTTTCTGTTCCTATTATTTGAATTTAAGAATAACTGGAGTGTGTGTGTGTGTGTGTGTGTGTGTGTGTGTGTGTGTGTGTGTGTGTGTGTGTGTGTGTGTGTGTGTGTGTGTGGTGTGTGTGTGTGTGTGTGTGTGTGTGTGTGGTGTGTGTGTGTGTGTGTGTGTGTGTGTGTGTGTGTGTGTGTGTTCATGTGTCGTCTTTCGGGGCTGTTATTCTAGGATTTTTAGGCCTTTCTGCCGGCTTGGACATCGGAGGCCGCTCCTTGCGCTGCGTTGCAGGTAGGAACGGCGTGACATCCATCTCGTCGGATGCCAGAAGGGTGCCCGGCGGCTCGGGCCCCCCGGACTTGGCCCCCTTTCGGGAGCCCTTCGTTTGAGCCGCCACGCCGAAGGCGTCCGGGGCACCAGAGGTGGCACGGGAGGTGCAGTGGCGGTGGTAGCCGATGCGGGGCCCGCGGTGTCCATCCCCTCAGCATCCTCCTACGCACTGGAGGACGGGGAGGCAGAGGCGGGAGCGGCACCGGTCTCTACAGAAGAGGTTGTCACCACAACCGCTGCTGCCTCAGCAAGCGGCGTGGCGACGGGTAGGGCTTCCTGAGGCACCCCAGGGGGGGGGCGGCGGAGGCGGGACCAGGTCAGACTCGCTGAACTGGGTCCCTGTGGACACCAGACGCCGCTCCGCCCCCCGGCGAGCCGCGTCGGCGTACCTCCCCAGGGGGAAAGAGGCGAACCACTTCCGCGCCTCTGGGAAGGTGATGTTCTCAGTGACCTTCACAATTATGATCGCCTTCTCCTGATTAAACTTCTCGCATTTTCGAGAGTAGGCAGCATGGGGTCCCTGGCAGTTGGCGCAAGTGAGGGTTGATGATGGACAATTGTCAGATGAATGATCGTGCTGGGCCCAATATGCGCACGCAGGTCAGACGGCCACGGCGGGAGTTGGTTCCGTGCCCTAACCGCTGGCACTTAAAGCAGCGGCGCGGGTTCGGAATGTGAGGATGAATGGAGCATGGGATGAACCCTGCGTTGATATGGTCAGGAAGTGAGGAGCAGTTGAAGGTCAGGATAATATGTTTCGTGGGGATTATCTTATCATCTCTGCGAATCGTGATGCGGCGCACGGCTGTGACACCCTGATCCTTTAAACCTTCAAGAATGTTGGCATCTGTCTCGTTAAGGAGATCTGCCTCAGCGATCACACCCTGCGAGCTATTCAGCCTGTAGTGGGGTGTGACCCTGATGTCCAGATCGACCATTTTCGTCTGACCAAGAAGTGTGGTTGCCTGCTGCTGGTTTTTTACTTCAACAAGGACTTCACCTGTGCGTTGTTTTTTGGCCTTATACGTTTTCCCAATTATTACATCAAGGTATTTTGTAATCAAAAATACTGATTGTGAAGCAAGAGGGCGGGCTGTGTCAAGAGATTCGATAACAAGGAAACTAGAGTAGTCTGGTTTTGGGAAGCTCAAGTGGAGGAAAAGATACTTCGGTGCGGCCCCTTTTCAGGGACCGATCACGTTTGGAGGGGGGTTTTAATTTTCCATACAGCATAGAAAAAAGCAGGGGACGGGGGTACTTTCTTCTCAAACCTTACCCTGATAGCCTGAGAGGTCCCGGAGCTCCCTGCCTGGTAAACAGACAGGGAGCCCATCCGCCGGAGCTTGAACCTGGGCTCCGACGGCCACCGTTTGCGGCTTCTACCCTTCACCTTTAAACACATCACCACGGTAGGTTATAGCTTATGTTGGGGGCTCGGGGTCCGCGGTGTCGCCAACACCATCACCAAGATTGCTCAAGGTGCCCCGTGCGGGGATGAAAAAAAAGGTAGCATCAGTCTGGTGTTAAAAAAATATTTAAAAAAATATAAAAAAAAACACTGCTGTACCTTTGTTCAGCGTAAACAGACGATTATGTTCACTAGTTTAGTGATGGTGTATTACTCATCCCACCGTTTGTCTCTCAGTGGGCCGTTTGGTCAGTGCCTCTTTTTGAATCTGTTGATGTACTAAGGTTTGTTCTATAAGATATTTACATTTTCACTGCACATCCAACCTTACTGGCATTAATAAATTCATAACTGGGATCTGCAGTACAATCGATTCATGAGCCTTTCAATGGCAACATAAATTTTCCGAACATAAGTGTACTGCATAAAACGCAGCCAACCTACTACGATATTGCACACATGCAGCTTTGTTCATTTATTTTTCGAGTAGTTTTTCTTTCACTTCCCATTAGTTTTAAAGCATCATTAGAGCTTTCGAAACACTTCTCCTTAGCATAACAGCTATAGAAAAACCCGCCCGCACTGCTTAGATTTTACGGAACGATCCCAACGTTCATACGCGCCAGTATGCTGCTTAGGAATTGATGAAGCTTGTAGTACTGCCCCGGAAGATAATCTGAATTGTCCCGATAACTACATTTTTCAGACACCTGCTATGATATAAATTATTCAAATGTCTTGCAAAATAAAAATTGTTGTCTCATGTGTAACACAAAACAAGACCTCGGGTATTTCTCGCTGCTACCAATGTGCACACAAACAGTCTCTAGAAATTATGTTGGCATTACCATACTAACGACTTATATGGGCCACAAGGGTTAAAGCCGGACGTTGGGAGGAGCAGAAACCCGCAAATTTCCACACGTTTTCAAGTGAACTCCCATAAACACTACTTACACTAACGAAAAAGGAATACCTACTTTCGAGGTACGTGTCATATAAGTTTGCTTACAACTTTGAGTAAGACAGCCTAGGAGCATTTCCTGACGATCCTTTACTGCTGTTTTGTAAGTGCCATTCTGGGTTCTTGAATATATCCCAGTAGAGAATTCCTGATCCTCCATGCGGAATTCCGAATGGTCTCCAGGCTGGCCTCCGAAATCTCCGAATGATTCTAAACAACTTTTAATATTTAGGCAACGAGTGAACGATTCTTGGGATACGTTATTGCCGGAGTCAATTTTTTTTCCTGAATATTTTATTTTATGGATCTGTTCTGCGCATTTGTTCAAAATGCTTCTTTCCGTGAAATTACTAATGGGATATAAGGAGGGTATATTATTCTTAAAATGTATACATGTAGCTTCTTTATTCAGCTAGCGGTGTTTGATATCTTATTAAAGGAAGTCCCCTGGGAGCCCTCTCAGCTACAGGACGTCGTCCTGTCCCAGGCGGCACAGAAAGTGTGCCCTAAAACCGGCCCGTCTAATGCCGCTTTCTGGCGTGTCCGGCAAGGATTAAGGTTCTGGCAGCCACTGATCATGCGTTGAACGGCCAACATTCGGCAACCAGCCGCTTCGGTATTTTTCCGTCCGCCCGTTTTCCGGACGCACAACGGCAGCTGACCAGCTGCCCAGATATTCAGTTCTCTTACGGCTGCCGATGTTGAGAAAGAACAGCCGAAGTAACGGCCTTAGGACATCCGTTTTTTCTTTCGGGAAGCGGTAATCTGGCCGAAGCACGGCAAGCGAACCGGCCACAGAATATGCGTATTCTTGCGGCAGTTGGTGTTCGAAAGGAGACCGGCCGGAGCGCGGCTGCCGGGCATTCGTTGTTTCAACGGTGAACCGCGCGTCCGGCGGGTTTTCTACGGGCAACCAGTGTTTATGAAGGATACCGGCCGACGTACGGCCCCAGAATATACGTTTTTCAATTCGTTAGCTGTCCTCGGCCGAATTACGTCAAGCGAATGGCCACAGAATTTTGGCAACCGGTGTTCAAGAGGAGACCGGCCTACGTAAGGTATCGGGTTATACGTCATTTTTCGGCAGACTGCATACAGCCGAACAACGGCACGCGCCTGGGCGCCGAAGAATTCATGCACAGACGTGTTTGGAAGGAGACCGACCGGCTTTTTCCTGGGGGGAGAAAAAGCCGTTAGGGAGCCGAATGACGGGGACGCGTTTTTCATCCGCTCCGTGTTTCTACGTCTCAAATGAACGAACAATCGTTTGTCAAACAGTAATCAGTGTTCTCGGTGAACGGGCAAGGTGCCAAGGACTCACTGGACATTAGCAGGGAAACCTTTTAGGCCATCGAAATGTCATTTAATTGCCACAAGAAGAGTGTGCCACACCGACGGGTGAGCTAAGCCCTCGCCAGTCATCGCCGCTACCGCGCCTCTGCCGCCGGCTTCGTCGACGCATCAGCTCGAGGCTATTCGCCCCCTCAAGAAATGGAGAGCATTGGAGACATCGACCCGGCAGAGATGTCCGATCCAAGATGGAGATGGTTCACCAGAATAACTGGCCTTCAAGGGCGTCGAGCAAGCGGCCACCACGCAGGAGCTAAACCGCCACCATATCAAGGACTTCCCACCAAAGAAAGGCAAGTACGAGCAAAAAGCGCAACTTATTCTGCTTACAATTAACTGCGACCAAGCAATGTTGCACTATGTTGTTGTGATAAAGTAGAAGAAGACTCGCTCGTGCATTGGTAGGAGCAACTTCATGCCCTGCACTATGTTACTTCATGGATTTTACGACTGCCTATTTAGAAGAAAAAAAATTTAAATTTGCGATAACAACAGAGCCTTGTCACTGACGAAGCCTAGCTGTTAATTTAGTTCCGATGTTTGAAGGTGAGCTTAGCTACTCCTGCGATAATGACTCATTTGGTTAACATCATCGCCAGCATCCTAGCAAACACGGATTTTGTCAGGATTTCTTGCTCAATGCAGATTGTGAGTTCACGCACGATTGGGCTCTTGCAATAGATAAGCTTAAAGTGGTTGACTGTATATTCTTGGAACTGCAAAATAGCAAATGATGGTGTTCCATATCACCTTCTGCGTAGTACATTTCATCCTATGAACTGAATGAATCGGTTTTCGCATTGTTATTACTATTGGCCCTATAGCTTTGTTCAAAAAGTACTGTGTAGTTTACCAGACTATAGCGAATGAACGTGATTCCGAATACCTGCAGCCTAATTAGAATTTTATAACATACCTGGTGTGCTGATTCAGAAACGTTTTGGGTGTTAAACAGTGTGTTAACGGCACCTTTACAAGAAAAACCTGCATTCTTTTTGAATACGTATACCGTAAATTATGCTGCTGTGACAACGGGCGGCGAGGAATATAAAATACCCTAGGAGTTTATTTAGGGAGTGGTTAGGTTAAATAGACAGGTTCACACCATAAAAGTTACGGCTGCACATGTTTTTGGCTTTCAGAGACGAAATTTTAGTGAACCTCCATCTAACTGACTAGAACAACCGTATTTCACTCATGTGCGCTCAATCTTGGAGTACGCATGGGTTTTCGTATATCCCTACACCAAAGAGCTTGTTGATACGCTCGAAACCATACAGAATATGTCAGTGCGATTCATATTAGGTAATTGGCACGCTCAACTTAGCATGAGAGAAAGTAAAAGTAAACTGAAATGGCAGGACGTGAAAGATAACAGACGAAAACCACAGGTTGAACTTTTTTCGTAATATCTATCATTCAGTATGTCCAAGCGCCATTCTACATATCGCAAAGTTGGACCGCTAGCTTAAAGCAAATTATTAACTTTCCTTTAAAGGTGACGCCTTGCGCGATTCATTTTATTTTACATCAATACTGCAGTGTAATTATCTTCCACGTATGATTGCATTAAAGTTTATATTGACGATTTTCAGCGCGCTTTGTAGAATTATTTTGTTATTTTGTCCCATATTTAATGCTTAGAGTATGCATCTCCCTTCTGTAATCCATGCAAAGGCAAGCAGACATCAAATAAATAAAATCAACAATTAAATAAATAAATAAAACAATGAATAAATAAATGAATAAAAATAAATAAATAAATAAATAAACAATAAATAAATAAATAAATAAACTTCCAGAGGCGCAAGTTTGCCTCCGACGGGTTGAGAACCCTAGGCATTCAACCTTGACCAATAAAATATTATTGCCCTATTCGTTACCGTATGCAAGGTTTCCTGTATGCATGCTACCATTGCTATGTTATTGGTTTGAAACAAATTATGTAACTCTAATTTTACGCCTTTCCTTGCGTGAACACAGAGGGATACAACTGCAGCCACCTGAAGCAGGGCGTCATTCGCAAGGCGTGTAGAATTTTTGAACCTAGTATGACATTAGAAGAAATTAAGTTCTTTTGGACTATTAAGTGGTGTGGACGTATACTCATGAAAACAACATTAAAATAGATTGAAAATGAAAGTACCCGTTCGCTCCTTCTTAGGATCAGCCCTGCGCAAGATCATCAGAAAAGTTGATCGAGTTGAAAATGTCTTTGCAAGAAAAATGGGCAAAAAACTGGACATGCTTTTTTGTGAAGGAGTTATATTAAATGCTCCTGAGTGTTTTTTAGGAACCAAAACGCTTCGTAAAGGCATTCACGCCGGTTTTATATACATCAAAATTGGTCAAGCAACTGTTATCCCTTTCGGCCCTGGCGTCGTCATTTGACGACACAACACATAATATCCTCTAGCGCCTTAACAACAACACCAAAACTGCTAGTTTTCAGGGTGAGGGTTGTTCAAGGATGTCTCTTGCATTAGACATCACCAATATTGAGATTTCGTGAGTCTGGACGATGTGAAAAAGACGAAGCTTCAGTGGACACAGGATATCCCGACCGGGTATAAGGAAACGGAAATTTCGGTTCGTCAAAATGTCTATAACGCTGTAAATACTTGATTACCAGCTTTATATTTTTTTTGTAAGGTCAGGGTGTCATAAGCTTTCCGACAAAGAGAAAAACACTTTTTCACAAGAAAGAAAACTTTTTATTGCCTAATTACCTCATTTATTGTCGTGCCTGTAAATTAATAAATACTTGCACTATTAGCGTAATTGTTTATTTCTGTGCTTCTGATGTACCAAGCTGTACGAAAAAATACATAAAAACAATTTCCGCTTGAAATAAAAACTCTAGGGCTCAAAGGGTTATAAAAATAGTTTGTGTAGTCATAGCATGAAAGTGTTCCAGAATATTGCCCTAAAAGAAATTGGCTGAACGCGGCGCAATTTATCTGTCTGAAATTCAACCTACTAAAGTATGCGCCCTCCGCGCCCCCCCCCCCTCCTCTTTCCCCGTTTATTACAGGTAATCCGCCCCACAGAGGATATCAGGACCTGGACAATACATCTATTCAAGCTCTACAAAGAACTGAATATTTTCTGTGTTCGGCAGTAAAAGAGGCACAGCAATTAAAGAAACGACAATTTGTGAGCACTGCTTAATAAAGAAATTTTGCTGTCAACTGAGGCTGGCAATTAACCAAGGCTGCGCTGAAAGCTTGACGGCTGGTGGTTGCGCGCGAGCTCACTTTGATGTGGCTGCATTGGACCCAAAATGCTAGGTTTGTACTGCTTCTGCACTGCGCGAATGAGTCATCTGCTTGCGCGACACGTAGTGACCGGCCTCAGTACAGTTAACGTACTGTGGCTGAACTCCAATGCCCGTAGCACGGCCGTATTTGCGGTAGCTTTAGTCCGGCTGGAGTCCGACGACCGCATCTCGGCTGTCCTCCGGCGGCTGTACTTCGGCCGTACACGGGTGGCTTTGGAATGGCCGGAGCCCTACGGCTGGAATCTGGCCGTATGACCGTAAACCGGTCGACTGGCCGACGGACACTGGCCGTTGGACAGCCAGGCCCACATTTGGACATGGGCCGAACATGGCTGCCGGAAAACGGCCGGACAGAAAATCACCGGTCAAAGTACACCGGCCTGTTTTAGGCCGAACAGTCCTGTGCTGCCTGGGGTAGTGGTTATGAAAAATAGGATCCTAATTTCAAAAGTGACAAAGCAGGTTCACTAAAAATGCGAATTGTAGGAACGCGTATTCTGCCTCTTTTCCTTATACGCAATTTGAAAAAGGAATTAAGTTTGCTGGTACACTGTACTGTCATTGTGCAGGTACTGTTCTCGCTGACACCATATTAGATCCCGAAGTTCTGGCTACCCAGGGGAAAGTTAAAAACAATAAAAATAATACGTCATACGCCGTAACTGCCGAATGGGTCTGCACTGCGGCAGAGTTACTTGACTGTGACGGACGGGCCATCTATTTTAAGGAAGAGATGCCGCAGAATGTCCGTTTGCAGATGATTCAGATAGCAAGCGTTTTTGCTGTTATACGCAGCCAATATTAACATTTTGCAACAGTGGAGGTACATTTAGCTTTTTATAAATACATTTTTGGGAAAGGTACGTTGGATGCTTCAGGCTTTTTTAATTAGTCTGCTAACCCTCCAATGTAACGGAGACTTCCCATGACGTTTCGATTTTTCATAGCAACTAAATAGAAAACCGTAAATAGCGTTGTTGCCCGCAGTTAAATACGTGGCTGTCAGTCAAAATGAAAGGAAAAGACCCATCGACATTGGTTTGCGTCATATAAAAGGACGCTAGAGTGACTTGCTCTTTGTCAACTTCGAGCCTTCATTTCGAAGACGAACTGAGCCATCTTCTTCAAGTTTTTTTGGTAAGCTATGACTTGATGTGCTGCTGGTATTTGCGCCTAACAAAATTGTTCTTTATAATAAAACGTTCCCTAGATGTGTCACTTAGCAATTCACATGCATTATTTCAATTGTTATTCAATTAAAATGTTACTATTAGACATAGCTCTTTCGCATTGTTTAAAATTTAAAGTATTTATCCAGATATTTATAGTTACCGGTGTTGGTGTTATTTTTGTTACATAATTGATAATAAGAATTTGTCGCACTCTATCGAAGTAGCTCCTTGTGCCCTTGGAATATCAGCATGGGCGTAAGAAAGGCCATGTTAGCCTTCCAGTGTGAAGCCAATTTTTTTCCACGGTCGTTTAAATGGCCGAACGAAAATCTCTAATATGTGCTCCAATGTTCCCACTAACTTTAGATTTTTCACGATTTCACTGTGCAACAGTACCGGAAGACTTGAAGCTAGATATTCCCGTTTATATATGTATGGCAGCAGCACCTTTAAAACAGGAGGCTCGTCACAGCGTCGCCATATCATGTGTAACGCCATGAACCCATTTTTTATTTCAGCAACCAGTACCATCATGTACCGCAACTTTGGAGTCCAGATTGTGATCGTGGTTGGAACCATTCTGGGTAATTACACCTACGATTTTAAAATCTTAAAATTTTCATCAGTTTGCCTTAATACTCGGACGGGTATACATACCCACCGAGGATGAAATAAAGAAATTCGGGGGTAAACCGTGGAGTCGAGCAGCGCAGCACAGGAGCTGTTGGAGGTCAATGGGAGAGGCATTCGTCGTGCAGTGGACCTGAGTAGGCTGGTGATGACAATCAAAGCAGCACATAGCCGCGGGTATGCAGTATATGTATATGCTATTCCGGACCGCAATGTTACAAGGCCAGCTCAGCAAGAATGCAGAGGGCTGGTCTTTTCAAGAGCAAATTGGTCGCGAAACGTCTCGTTAGTTGTGATAAATCTAATACCAGATCGTCAGCAGTAATAAAGGATGTAAAACTGCCCCCCATAGACAACGTTGGCTTCATCTAGAGGCTTCAGAGTCACCTACGAGAAGGATTGGTCTGTGAAGTATTACGTACATTACTGCTCAGAAGTATAAACCATCTATATCGTACCCGGCCGCAGCCCCTGCATTTGCGCCGTGTTACCTTTCAGCCCCGCGCATGACAGACACCCCGCCACATAGCTCCAAACCATTACTTCCGCATTTATCTTGCGGTAGCCCTTAGTAACGTTCAGGTGACCTTTATTGATTTACCAATACTTTTTCCGGGTTTTGATTTGTTTTGGTAAGAATCACTACACGCTTCAAGTTCGAATATAAACAGCTTTTTACTCGAATTTGTCTCAAAGTTTGTCTCGAAGTCTCGAAGTTCGAATATAAACAGCTTTTGTCTTGAGGTACTTTTGTCTCGAGTATGCCCAGGATTTCGATTGTACAGTTTCGTTGGGAATTTTGTGAGTCGTTCCCAGAGATTTAGTCCTTTAAACTGATCCTGCCACAATATACTTACCAAACCTAATTTATTACCGTAATAATAACGTTTAATAACAGCTAAAAATCATGTCTAGGACGGGGATGCTATCTTATTTTATTTGTGAGCAACAATGCTCATATCGTAGGGCGCAGGGATGATGACTAGTGGCGGTCGTGGCACACTTCATTTTCGTAGCGGTAAAATATTACGAAACGGCTCAGATGTGAAAACAAATATGAAATGGGCATTCCTAACGTCTGGGAGCTGCGGGAGGGGCAGGTGACAACCATCACGGCTAGTCAGCGGTATGGTACAGGAGCTGTCGTGTTTTTTTTTTATTTTTTCTTTTTAAGGGGTGGGTGGGCTGGTTGCAAGTTTCCAAAATGTTCTGGCATTTACCCGGGAAATTTAACGCAGGTCATCCAAGGAAAACGTCCCTTTAGAGCATTTTAAGAAACGGGAGCATACCCGTATGCGAAATATTTGTTCCAATTTCAAGGAGAGGTCATAGTGGTCGCCAGGCAAGAAACCGTAGGTAGCTCCGGAAAAGGTTAAGGTACCACCGCCTTCAGGCGTTGCCCCGGACACGAATTCGGGGGATGTGGTTTTCAATCTATGATATTTTTTTGTGCTTGAGCACAAAGACGTTTCGGTCACCTATTCTCGAAGGTGCAGATGGACTAAACTATCTCAAACAATGTCCAAGTTTGGAGTTATTAATCGGCAAGTATGCCGTTTTAAAGCCACGTATTATTGTTATAAGCAGTTGAAATCATACAAAGCGATTGACAGAGAGAACAATGCAGTCCGTCAGACCACGAGTGCATGACGCTGAATTTAGTGGATATGTGAAGAATGCCGGAGCCCAATCTGTGGTGTTGATGCCACGAGCTGGCATTTTCAGTGGTTGCGAAGGTTGAGCATGAGGCTATGTATACAACTATTTGGGTTATGGTGAGGAACTACAGAAGTTCTCCATAGTAACATGGTGGTAATTGGCCTCCTGGCACAGAGTTTCGAGGCAGAAAAGTGCGAGGTTAAATTTGAGGGGAGAATTCAAAGCTCGTCAGTTAAAACTGGTCCAGGGCCGAAAACACACGTGCCCGCTGGTCAGTGACATATGCAGGAAAACGCCACGACCCCGGAAAGCCGAAGAGTTATTCCTGATCGGCAAAAGAAGCACAGCATGCCTTAGACACAAACTTTCAAACTTTAGGATCGTCCTCAATTTCTTAGAACATCTTTAAAAGTAAAAGCTTTGTTACAATTGCTCCAAAATACGGCTACAATGGCAGTTAAAACAAATGTGTAACTAATCAGAAACACGAAAACACAATTTAAAAATAGGTAATAATAAAGAGTGAGCGGTTACGCATCTGTGCCGATACAAAATGAGCAGAAACTAGAAATCGAAAGTGTAAAACGCCAATTGCAAAAGCAAAGCATGCTTGCTATACCGACCTGCCGTTCAATTTTTATTCTCTTACGATTGCAGCCATGTTGGCAGCCCCTGGTGCTGCTCTAGGAGGTGCAGTCGGTGGTGGCCGTGCAGAAGAAGCCATGGCACGTGCCGAAGACGCTGCCTCGCAGTAGCAGTATACGCTTGGCTCACTGCTAAAGTAAATAATTCGGCGATGATAGGAGATACTATGAACGCGATACAATAAAAATTGTCGCATCTGAAAATTGTAGCGGAAGATATTTTATTCACCTTTTGCCTAGAATGACACAGTACCTGATAAGGCCCTCCCGATATTTTGTCTAGGACAGAAATTATCTCGTTTCCATATACAATGCCGTCTTTTAGAACTTCACGGAGTTGACTTCACGCAATCACTCCTGAGTAAACAGTTAAAGCAATCGGAGGGTCGAAATGCCGAGACACAGCTGTGCACAGTTGACTAAAATGCTTTAAGTGCTGTAGTGTTGTGCAACGCAACGTGAGCATGTTTGGATAACATCATACCGGTGTGCATTGCACACACAATAATGTTCGGGAGAATTTCGCCAAGTGTGACTGCAAAATCTTTATAAGGAAAAAAGTTGTGAATGTTCGCGTGAGGAGAAATCGCCAAAAAACAGGTTCGGAGAAAATCAACAGAAAAGCCTTCAAGCAAGAGCAGCCCCCACATGAAATGTTCAGGAGGGCAAATATTCCCCACATTTGTAGCTACTTTTTTTTCTAGCTCTGACAGAATGCTTCTGCGATACGGGGCTGATCATTCGTTGCTCATATTTGGTTTTTCGTTTTGTGAGTTTTTGCACTCTAAACTTAATTAATTAATAATGTAGGACTTTAGCTGACTTTCGCGGTAAAATTGGAAATATTGCTTGGACTTCGCTCCTTCATTGTCAATGCGCTAATGAAGCCTACGATGCCTTTATGCGTATTTTTATAACTGCATATGAGGAATGTTTTCGGTTCAAGAAGGTTAGAACGTCCAACAAGAAACGGAAGCCATGGCTTTCGGATGAATGTCTGAGAGCGATTCGCGAGAAAAACGCGTTGTATCGTAAGTTTCTTAAAACAAGAAATTCCGCTGACTTCTCTGCTTTTAAAAATATAGAAATGAAGTGCTAAAGTTATTGAGAAATACGAAAAATGCATACTTCGAAGGTCTGTTCTCAGAAGTGAGCCGTCGCAGTGATTTATTATGGCGTGAAATAAACAAGTTATTAAAACCTAACGCTTACAATAACGATGAGCTTGAGTTAACGCTACGTAATAAACTACACAAAGGAAAGAATTAGCCGATAAGTTTAATGATTACTTCACCTCCTTAGTAACAAGCCATCACAATGAAGAAGCAATTTCGTTTTTAAACACACCCAACGCGCACACGGCCTTTTTTCAACCAACCGCCCCACGAGAAGTTTATACTGCGTTTATGTCATTCAAAAACAGTAAGGCACGTGATATAAACGGGATCTAAATAAGACCGATTAAGTTCGTGCTGATCTTTTGTTACCGGTTCTCATTCACATTTTTAATCTTAGTTTATACAGGTGTATTTCCTAAAAAATGCAGCATGCAAAAGTAGTAGTTTTATTTAGATCTGGAAACAAAACGACAGCTATCAAATTACCGTCCAAATTCGGTGCTACCTGCTATATCCAAAGGATTAGAAAAAATTATTTGTGAGCGCATTACCTCATTTGTTAAAAGACTGCGTTATATCGGCCGCAACAATCTTGGATTCAGGCAAGTAATGTCGACAGAGCTAGCTTTTTTTGGCGCAAAAAGAAATAATTTGAACGGCTTTGAGGATAAAAAACTGACGTTAGGTATCTTGTTAATTTCTCAAAAGCATTTGACCGGATCAACCATTTAACTCTATTTGCTAAACTGCAACACTACGGATTTCGCGGCGTTTCACTCGACCTTTTACGGTCGTATCTAATGCATAGAAAGCAATGCATTTTAATTAAATCTGAACAATCGGCGATGCAAAGAATAATGCAAGGTGATCCGCAGGGAAGCATTCTTGGTCCAATTTTGTTTAATATTTACATAAATGATATTGTCCAATATTACTGAGCCTGCTCATTTCATAGTTTATGCAGATGATACAAGTATGTTTCCTACAGTCTAGCGATATTAATTATCTAAAAATCTAGGCAAATGATGCCTGGAGTAATTATTCAAATAGATAAAAACCAATTCCTTGGAAATAAATGCAGTAAAAACAAAATCTCTTCTATTTACGCCCACCGAAAAAAATGTATTAACCAAGATATTGCAATTTATCTTGGATCCGAGAACATACAGTTGTCGACAGAAGTTAAAACTTTGGGGTTTATTTTTAATAAGCATTTAACTTGGGATGACCATATTGAGCGCACCGCTAGCTTTTTGGCCAGGAGGTGTGGTGTATTGGGCATATTACGACAGGTGTTACCGTCCAAGATTAAAGCATTTCATTTATTATGCATTATTTTCCTCTCACTAAGTTATTGTTCTCTTGTATGGGGAACAACATCACGAACCAACATAGACAAGCTAGGTGTACTGGAGAAAAGAGCAATCCGAAATATAGCTAACGTACCATATGATGCGCATACCTACGAAATTTTTTGCAGCCCTAATGTAGTACCGATTCAGCATTTATATGAAACTAACCTCATGCTCAAATGCAAACAATTTTTCCAATATAACAACAAAGCCTTTATAGGCCTATGTAACCTAAATAAGCCAACTCTAGTACCGTATAGCTTTAGGGAGAGAAACATGTGGTCACAACCTTTTCTCGCGTACGAACTACGGATTTTCAAGGATTGTGGTATCGTGTACCGTGTTTATTAAACAAATTACACAGAATTGGCCTAAATTTAAGTAGTATCTCGAGGAACGATTCAATCGCATATGATTAAAATGGAGGCCTTGCGTAAAACTAGCAAAATGTTATTCTTTGTGTGTTTGTCATTGGCTTGTATTTCTGCGTTTCAAGCCTATATACTGTGACTCGGGCTGCAGTCTATGTAACTTTGTCTAATTTCAAACACCCAATTTTCTCTGGTTGACATTTTGTGAAATATTGATGTGCATTATATATAATGTATGTGATTTTCAATTCTGCCCTTAGTGTGCAAAGCCTAGCATCGATGCAACAAGCTACATGCATATAGTAATGATATTATGCTCGTAACACCATTGTGTTTTGTGCCACAACAGCTATATTATGAATAAGCTACCATTCGTGCGGTAGTATCCGTTATACGTTTGTTGTAGTTTTACTGTAGTTTTTTGTATCTATGAAAGACAGTTCACACGCTGTACCTATACACGTTTGTTGTTCTTACTGTATTTTCTGTATTTATGAAAGAGAGTCTATACGCCTGTCCCCGTTGCGAAGACAACGGGGCAAGGACCTCGTCAAGCTGCTGTACTTCTTGTCCCAGCACTCTTTTATGAAAAGAAGGGTAAATAAAAGGCTGATGATGAAAACGAAAAAAGCAAGAACACATCGTTCAGAGTGTACAATTATTCATTTAATTACATTACAGTGCGAATACTATGCCAGAGACAGAATAACAGTTTGCAGTGAACCTCCAATGCGCTCTATTCAAGAATTTAAGACAGCTGTATAAAGACAAGGCTACAGCAACATGAAAAGACAGGCTCCAGCATGTCTTTCCGCAGCAGCGATTTTAAGCCGTCTCAAATACGAAGGCTTAAAAAAAGATTAAACACGGATTTTCTCACTGGCGACAATAAAAGAGGAGAACCCAGTCCAGAGCAAACGCTATGAATTTATTTCTTGTATTATCTTGGCAGCACGAAGCAAAAAAAAAAGGATTTCCGAAGGGAGAGCACAAAATCACATACAAACCTTGTTTTAACACGCCAGCGGGGGCAGAAGGCTGCGCAATTTCTCAGCAGGTAAATGAACCACAGCTTCGGCTTTGCTTGACCTGGCGAAATCGGGAATTTAGTTAGGTAGTTTTGAATACACCCGCCACTTTGGCTCAGTGGGTAAGGCGTTGCGCTGCTGAGCACGAGGTCGCGGGTTTCGATTCCCGGCCACGGCGGCCAGCTTTTCTGATGGAGGCGAAAAGCAAAAACGCCCGTGTGTTAGAGATTTCGGCGCACGTTAAGAGATCCCCAGGTAGGTCAAAATTAATTCGAAGCCCTCCACTACGGCGCGCCTCATCGCCTGCGTTGCGTCGGCGCGTTAAACCCTACAATCAATAATCAATCATCAAGTTTTGAATGCGACACATTCAGGCCCCATGCAAAAGGGCACATTTGTTTGATCACAGCTGTATCTCTGTGAGGTTGACTTTCATCCTTCCACACGTAAAGCACGTTGCTTCGCTTCATCACAAGCTACTGATATTTTTTGCTTGTGTAGGAAAGTCCAGGTGGCAAAAAAGAAAAAAAAAGTGAATCACCTCCGCCGATATTCTTACAAAGTGTTTACAGCACCCGAAATCTGTCTGAACTGTACGGCATACAGGGATAACTTGTTCGACTATATATGCCTAATGTAGACACGAGCACAAAGAATTTTGTGGCGGTTAATTCTGTACTGAGCTATTGGACAATTTCTAGCACGCTTGGAGACGTTTATGTGGCGGTTTATGGCAAGAGCCCGAGATCACCGCTTGAACGCTGGAAACAGGCTGGAACAGTGCTAGGCACAGCGTGAGGATTGTCGCGCGGCAGTGACACCGCATACAATTTGACCGCGAATTATTCCGTACTGATGATATCAGGGTCGTGAAAATGCTTCTTGTATACATGAGTATGCTTGGAGTAGAAGCTGGAGTCGCCTGTTTCTTACCACCGGATGGCTTAGTTCCGTTTCGCATGGTGCTGTCCGGCGCTGGGTCAACACAACACTGAAGCTCTTACCGTTGCGCTTCTGCCATAACTCAGCACTCAACACGAGATTGATATCTTGTTTTATACACACCTATTTTAAGTCGCATAATAACAAGCCGTGAGAAGGTTGCTGGCGCGTCATTCTCGCTAACAAAAAGAACACTGACAGCGTCCCGCGTCGCTCCGGCCAGCAAAGACCGCCGGTGGAGTGCCATCATGAAACCTGCGCGCAGCTAAGGGCAGCATAGGCAGCTGGGCCATTGATTTACAGTTCAGTTTCTTCACCAGTAAGGCACTGAATGACTGTAGTATTATGAAGCCGGCGGAGCTCGTGTAAGCAGCACTATTTTTAGCGGCGCCATCCCATCCTACCCCATGAAGAAAATTTCCCTGGAAAGCGAGGAACATTTTATATCTCTGATACATTATTTTGGCCTGGTCATATACCGTAAACTGTACCTGTACTGGGTACCGGTATTCGGTTGCAAGAATATGGCATTATGTATTCAGTCAAACACGGTCTTTGAACAACTGTTTTAGCGCGTACATTTCCATTATTTAGGAATAAGGCTGTAAATGAAGCACTTCGAATAATGAACTGTTGGTGTACATGTTTTATTCCGATCAAAACCTTTTTACTATCTTTGTTGTGCCTTCTAAAAAAAGTGTATTGCACTCACCGAAACTGCGCTGCGTCACCTGACGAGTGGAGTTGATATAGCGCGTTAACGTATGCGGGGGAGAGATTTTTAAATGTAGCCGAAATTTCTGGGAGGCGCACTGATGAAAGGGAAAAATCTACTGTAATTCGGAGAATTGTCGAATAATGCTTAGTATTGATGTACCGCTTGTCTACATTGTCAGTTTTTTTACAACCAGTTTTGGCTATGAGTACTAACGGCCTAAATTGTTTTATCGCTGGTAAGTTTTCTTCCGTTTATTTTCTTCAATAATTTCAGTTTATACCATTATAGCACTTAGGTGCCTTTACTTCGCCACTTATGAAGTTCACCGCCGATACGAGGTACCGTGCACGGTCGGTGTGTTTTCGCTATCTTTGAATCTCATTTTGTCATCGTCGTAGGCAGGGGCCAAGCACTGTGAGCCGCTATGCATTTCTAGTGGCACATCCCTCGTTTCTAGGACGACCGTCCTGGTCGCAATAGGTAGACGATTCTGGTGACTGCGAGAAGTGATATCATAATATACAGCGATGTCTTTCTCACCACTCATCACGATGATGATAAGTTTATGAATAGCAGCCCCGGAAGAGCAGTGTTTGCCGAAGACATTACGTGACATTCAAAGCCTTCGGGACACGCGCCGTAACCCTGGGAAACGCCGTTGGCTTCTAGTCGGGTCATGGCCAGTCAGGCCGGCTGGTCTTTTCGTTCAGAGGCGCACTAGGGGCTTCAGAATAATCACGTTCTTGGCTCACGGGGCTGGAGCGGGAGAGCACAATCCAACAGGCTTGGAGCGACGGCTTCACGATACGAGAAGGGGCGAAGCTGAGAAAGAGGAGGGGCGGGTTGAACGCCTCACCCTCTACCCGCCAAGCTGCGGGTAACAAACATCTTTGTCGTAGGAAAGGAAAAGTGCTACGAGCTACTGATTACTTCGTCATAATCTCGAAACAATATATTCGGCTGTTGAAACACTGGCGAGAATCGTTTGAAAGATCGACTTTCTGTACGCACCAAAGGTGCTCGCTTGCTATTTGGTGTTTTTAATGAACCTACGGATTTGGTGGCCCAGTAAACCCTTTATTCGACTCTTTAGAGTGCTTAGACGCCATTTCGGCATCTATTCAGAGTTCCGCTCCTTCCGTCCCTAAAAAACTTCAAATGTGGCTCTCTTCATTAAACTACTCTTCATTAAATTCCGTTCTGGATGGCTGCTGTGTTCGATAAGGAATTACATCAGGTATACCAGACTGAATTCAAAGCATTTGTGCACCGTATTGGCAAGGCTCCCAGGGAGACAAATACAATCCTGTGTCACAAAAAGGCCACACAACAAGTAGCTTTTCCGGTGAAGTACTCCGCCGAAATCTCTTATCGCAAAGGCGTTAGACTATTCAGTGAACCAAAATACGCTGCTAAGTAAATATGCATGCCATGAGCATTTTCGTACAATAGGTTTCTACAACAGGGTAGACTCCTTCTTATTATCTGCTGCAGGGATACACATTGTGCAAGCCATACCTCTCCTTTGGACGCCATAATTAATTACTGCAGGCAGTCCCTTACTGTTCTCATCTTAAATTAACACACGATGAACTCCGAGCGCACTGCTGCACACGCGAATCCCGACCGAACACGTGGAAGCACGCCCACACTCTCTCTCTGGAAACGTCACCCAGTGCACCGACCACACCTACTAGAGGACACTGGACGCGGCCGGAGGCGCGCTCGCCGGGGTTTCCTGGCGCCCCGCCATCAGCCAGCTGCGCTCTGACGAAAAAAGAAATCCGCTCCGTCGTCGACATCACTGCCGCCACTGCAGCCCCAGCGTCAGCTGCGATTGCAATAACGTAAAGGTCTGGCGGCGTCGCGACTCCTTCGAGAGCGTTCCAGCTGACGGATTCAACGCGGGAACAACGCGAGTGGAACTACTTTCCTGTCGTCAACGCTGACCAAGCAGACCCTTAGATTTTAAATGCAGAGCATTTCAGTAACTCACGATGTCACCCGCGTTGACGTCCGTAGTCGTAGTCCGCACCCCTCCCCCTACACTATATAAAAAAAAATACTATCCGGCGCCTGGTTTCGATCCCTCGACCCTGCGGGCGGAACGCAATGTACATGGTGCTCTACCCACTGCGCCACAAAGCCGACACAGAATGGGAGGCTACGAACGCGCCTTATATCCTTGACTCATTCAAACTACGTCAAGAAGCTGCTGATACAACGCATTCACTACCACCAACTCCCCATACACTAAACGTTAACGCAATACACCCACCCCCTATGCGACGCATTTACTCGAGTCCCCTTCGCGGGGAGATGGGCCCAATTTTTTTAGGTTACGTGGAGGAGATTTGTCTGTGTTTCCCAAATCACAAACATGTCGGCCTCGGTGCATTCCGACGAGTGCGACGTGTACCTCTGCAACAGCCCCATTCAGCAGGGCGAAGTGATCAACTTGGCCTCCGGCGCGCTCTCGTTCTTCGCCTCGTCGGGACGCTCCGCGAGCGGCGACTCGTGGAACAAGCACTGGCTGCTCGTCTTCGACTACGGGGACGATGACGGTGCTCATCTGCGACGCTGACATGGACGCCGCCGGGGACCTGACGGGGAGGAGGTACTGGAAGAAAAGGGCCGCCTTCGAAAAGTGCTATCCGAAAAGGGTAAGCGGATCGTTTTTCTCATTGTAGCATGTTATTGGGCTAGTTGTTGGTGCATTTTGAAACGAAGGCAAGTGCGCGTAAAGGACGGGACTATGACGTAAGGCAGGGCTGCGTCCGTCTTGTGTTTCGTCACAGTCGCGTCTTCTAGCCGCACTTTTTTTTTGTCGTTTGGCACTCCGTGCCTATTTGTTTTTTTTTTCATTGACGTTTGACGGCAATTTGTAACACATCCTATTCACCGGGGAAGCTCACTGGGGATTACCCAACCCGCTTTGGACAATAAAAATCCGAAAAGAACTTTGTACACAACACAAAGTTTGCAGCAGTTTTAAGCCTATGTTACGTGTTTGATGCCGAAATAGCCATTGACAGGAGCAGTCTTCATACTTTCAACAAAGGAGGAACGCCCACCCCTTCTGCACTTGTTTCGTTTTTTTAGGGGCGCAGCTCCTAAAGCCATGGGTCTGTCCATCCCTTGTGTCTCGTGGTACGTGACCGCCTCATGCTTTCGGAGATGTCGCAAAGTGGGCCGCGTTGTACGCGCAAGAACCGGCTGCAACCGGCAGCACGCAAACTCGGCACGGGAGCGCGAGCTTGTCTGTGTTCGCCCACGGAGGGCGAGCGCACGTGCACTGCGAGGGGGAGATCACGCAAGAGATCACGCCACGAACGACAGGCAGTCGTTCTCGGAGATCGAACGAAGACGCAAGGACCTTTGCTCGTTTCCTCTCGTCTTGTTCGGGCACAAGCTCGCCCTAAATAAAAGTTCTTTCTTCAAATACGCACTCAGATTGTATCCATATGAACCCCTACCACGATCCGAGGAACGTGTATAGACTTAGTGTTTGCAAAACTTCCCATTGCAGCCACGTACAAGAACCTCTCTCGCTTCATTTCACAGATCATAAAGCCGTCGTAATGAAGGGACCTCGCAATCCAGTCATGACAATGACGAAATGAAAAGAACAAACGAAGAAACGAAACAACAAACGAACAAGAACAAAATAAAAGAACAAAATTAAATTTGATTTCTACAATGTACGCACACAGTCTTACGTCTTTCTTAATGATTGTAATGGGCGAACCTTTCATGGGAGAGTTCCGGTTACCGATGATCTCGCCCTCTCGAGCTTCGCCCCACTTATCATCATTCATTCCGTGCATATGGCGTGATTTTTTCGCTTTTCGTATTTTGCGTATTTTGTTTTTGCGACCACTGCTTCCGCTATTTCTCTCTCACACTCAACAACATGGCACGAAGCGTACGTGTTCCATAGAAGCCAGGCCAACTGCACCCAGTATTTTATGTGTACGGCTGTTTTCGTTATCGGCTCTGTAGTTTCGAAGTTACTTTCAAGTGGCTGTCCATTAGTGCCAGTTATGGGTTACTAAAATTGGGATCACAGTACTGTATTGTTACCTTAAGTATTGCGCTTTTATTTCCTCGAAGTAGGAATTTTTCCTTCGCCAAAAACGTTATTATCGCTCTCCCCAGTTCTCACTGTATGTTATTCCGACTATCTTGTAAATCAGCAGAGTTGTCGAGCAGAGTTATGGTTGCCGATATTGTAGTTTAGGAGTCGGTCTACATTGCGCAGCTGGTCGGCCTTGTAGTTTAGGATTCAGTCTACATTCTTCGGCTTTTTTGTGACGATCATTTAGATAGAAGAGGAAGAAGGTATTTGCGCTACAAAAGTTCTACCCGGCACAATGGAACGTTTCTTTCATTGCTATTGATATTTTTCCTGTTAAGAACGTCCCTCCAACATGGTCATTTCCGGCTTCTTATCTGGGTTCCTCGCTTCTGCAGTTGCGCGTTCCGGGACAATTCGGCGGCCGGGCCCAGAGGAGGGCCTAAGTTTCAAAACGTGTTGCAAACTACAATTTTTATACGCTAGTCACAACGTTTTCGCTGCTAAAAAATTTTTATTGCGCTGTTTTCTTTCTTCTACGTCTCCGGTGCTAGGATTAGCTACCTGAATGGCTGCTTAGTTAGGAGCGACATCACCGACGTACAGAGAGGCGCACAGAAAAGCGAGCATGATGTATAAAATGCCTAAACGTGCAGGAACAGCTGAAGGATGAACGGGGCCACAGCGCTGAACTCACAAATGAAAGTTTATGACGAAGCAACATATATTTTTGCAAGAATCCAAAAAAAATCCCGTGATCGCATATTATGAGAAAATTGGACAATAAAATGTTTTCATCTAAACCAACTAGCGCAAATTGCCGTCTTTTTACCGCATGGTGGCCGCATGGTCTGACCTTATCAAGGCGTAGTATCACGCATGCGCTATGGGGCATGCCGCTAATACCCCGAGATTTTGAATGCAAAGGAATGAATGCTCATCTTTATGATTTTCCTCATTTGGAAGGCGCGTTAACTTGTAAACATAAGAGCCACAAGGCTGTTCGTATCTACGGTATATATCGCAAAAACGGTGGCGCCCTATTTTAGCTGTTTTTCTGACGGGTATGAACAATATAAGTTATTGTGTTTTTAATGATTTTAGCATTCTCGCATCTGGTTTGAAAGCTGATGCAATATAGGCTTCTTGCACGTACTTGGCTCCCTTCAACGTGTGTATACATTTCCAAATACAATGCAACCAAAGCTTGATCTTCGATATCTTTGCTTCCTATATTTTTTGTGCTTGTTGGGATGTATACTAACGTGTTCCGACATTGCTTTATAACTCAGAACTATGCATGGCTAGTCCAAACCAAAATCGGCTGTCCTGTGTACGCCGAAACTTTCCCGCGCAACCCTATCCGCTTGCGTGAAAGACAGATTGGCTGGGTTTATAGCGGACAAGCACCCGCACAGCGAGACACTGCCTCAACCAAAGCTACGCAGTGAGGGGGAGGGGGGGGCGTGAAACACATGGCGCAGGTTACTTCGAAATGATTAGGCCATATGACATGCGGAACACACTGGCCGCACGTGATTCACACCTTCGCTGGTTAACCATATGTGGACAGAGTGCATGGGGGCAGTTTTTAAAAAATTAGGTGCGCGCATACTTTCCCTACTCGGTATTGCCCAATTTTGAAAAAAATCCACCTCGGTGCTGCCTTTGCGCTGCTATATTTCCGCATTCATTCGGCAGTGAATGCGGAACTAGGCCTACGGTAGTTGTTCTTCATTTATCTCTCCTCGTATTTGCCGTGCTATTCTTTCCTTTTGCCACCACACCTTGCCGCACCTTGTAGCTCCACTTGAGCCGTATCACCCTCAACGCAAGAGCACTACATATTGCATTGCGATTGCAGTTCATTGCTATATCCTATGTAGAGATGTTTTGTGTGCGGAACACTTTAAGGGACCGACCCGCCGCGGTGGCTCAGTGGCTAAGGCGATGTGCTGCTGAGCACTAGGACGCGGGTTCGGTTCCCGGCTGCGGTGGCCGGTTTTCTGATGGAGGCGAAAAATAAAAACGCCCGTGTGTACGAGATTTGGACACACATTAAAAATCCCCAGGTGGTCAAAATTTTTCCGGAGCCCTCCAATGCAGCGCGCCTCATCGCCTGCGTTGCGTCGGCGCGTTAAATCCACAATCAATCAATCAACATTACTGGAGCGGCTTGTCGTCATAGCTCGACCGCTGAACCACCGTAGTCACGCCACGTTACGCACCCAACCAGGTGCACCCAAACACAGACCCGCTTGTCCCTCGATTCATCTTTCCGGTTAACAGGCTAATTGAACGAGAGATTTACATAGGCAAAACCATTCGAAACTCCTGAAACCGCTGGCACTGGTCATACATGTTCCCATTATTCAGCGCAAAGAAAAGGGCAGGTACATTTGAGGCAAAATTCATGTATTTAACCGGGATTCCCTGCGTTCATTTCGTGAAGAATGCTCGTTGGGTTGGTTTTTACGAGAGTCAGCAACAAAAAGGGGCCGGGAAAGAAAAAAACGACGGGTTCAAAATGGTGCGCAGAAAGGCTCAAGCGCGTTCGAGATGAAAGCAAGCGCAAGCAGAACGAAATTTATGTTTGGGCTGTTCCAGACACAAAAATAAACCGACGACAAAAGATAAAAAGTGTTCCAACTGTTCTAGGAGAATAGGCGCAAACACTGCGAAGGCCAAACATTGAATGCATTGAACAAAAATCGGTTAAATTGATCAAAGGAGGAGTGAAACAGGCGGAATAATGGCGTGAAGGGTGGTTGGTAAGAGCGGAGAACGGCGCCACCGCCCCTCTGGCGAACCACTGATCCGCACTTGACAGCTTTCACGTTCAGTGAAGCTGCTTCAAATGTTTCCCTCCTACCTTGTAGTTTTGGGTTAGCTTTTTTACAGCTCTTCAGCTATTCCCGCGCCCGTGTGGGGGTAATAGATAGGACCACGAAATAGGCCTATCACATGGTGATCCCATGTACTTCCGCAGCAATTTGTTTCCGAGTAGAGATAATTGCGCTTGCACGAACAGAATTCCGGCGACGTAATTGACTTGCCTAGTCGGGTGTTCCGTTAAGTACAGTTCAGCGCAAAAATAGACAGATACATAATACAAGAGCGCTAGTACAATTTAAGTTAATTGAAAAAGGGCACTCGCTTGTAAACACGCTAAGAAAAATAAAACTGAAAAATAGGAAAGAAAGAAAGAATAAGTGAGGTGAAGTCACACGACATAAAATTTTGCACACTCAGACGCACAACGCATACGCCAGAAAACTCAAGAAATTCACTTTCTTTGGGTGAACCAGGGCGGGTGTGGACGTCCTTTTCTCTGCGCTTCACCAGTTGTCAAGGTTAAGCGAGCGTACCGGCTCAGTCTCAAACGAGAACAAACAATGCAACACCCAGCATCGGAGTAGGTATGTTAGATGTGTTGAAGTTGTTTATCACCTTCCTCTGAAATGTGGAAAGACTTAATTAGGCAGAAAAGGACGCTGTCTTAGTGTTCGATTGCGGGAATATGCAAATAATGTACGCCGTGGCAATGAGGAACACTTGACTGCCCTCTGCAAAGATTGTGATGATGGTGCTAGCGGTCCCTTATAGGAAAACTGTGAAGTGCTTTTTAGGGCGAGATACCAGCGCGTCACGGAAATAATGGAAGCAGGGGATATGCAGACAGCGCATGACAAGTGTATCAGTGTGCCATCTTTGCACCTTTCAGCCAAAGAAATTGAATTTCTTGAGGTTTCTGGTGCATGCTTTCTTGACCAGCGTGTCTGAGTGTGCGAAATTTTATGTCGTTTGACCACCTCAGTTCTTGGGTTCCTTTCTGTTCTGTTTTTCAGTTTTAGCTGTTCGTAACATGCATATAGCGGATGTCGTTTTTTCCATACACTTCAGTTGTAGTAGCGCTCTCGTGATGTGTCTTTTCTTGTCTCTGCCTATTTTTGCGCTGAAATGTACGTAATACTATTCCGATGTTTCTGGGTTTTTCGCCGTGTTTTTCATTCATATTGCTGCTTTATGGTTTTGTAACCAGCGGTTTCAAGAGGCCGGTCGCCCTTGCAGTTCGGTATTTTTTTAGCGTTGCTCGTGTTCTTTGTTTCCCAAGTAGCCATGGAATCCAGCGCTGGTACTGTCTTTTTTCCGTTCGGTCGTTTGCATCCGTGTGCTCTTTGATGCAAAGGATGTACAGCCAACTCGCCCAATCCCAAGCCTTAATTAAAAACATGGAATCCAATATAAGAGAAAGCTTTCGCAGTGACAAATGTTACCTGTGTAGTTGTGAATTAGTTTTCCATTTCCAATGTTTTCCTCGCTTTAGAACCATTCTGGCTGGTATAAATATTCTTTGCATAACTCGGCACTTCGCTCCCTACAGTTGTTCTGATAGCAGTCGCAGTATAGCGGCCGGTCCTGTGTTTTGCTGCGCCGACGTTCTAAATTACTGCGTCCCTGGCCCAGTGTTTTGCCCGTTGAAATATTCCTGACCGAGAAAAATTAGTGTTACCCAGTTATTGCTCGTATATTTCTCGTGTCTATTGAATAACTATTGCTCCAACTGCAAACTTAGTTTTATGGATTGTAGTGGGATTCACAGTTCCTTTCATGAAGTTCTATAAAACTTTTTATTTCGTAAAGGGCCTCGTGTATACTTAACACATGTGTGAATGTTTCCCGAAGCTGATCTCACCGAAAGTGATAACGCAGCCACTTAAAAGGAAAATTTGTGGTTGTGTTCTGGCACAAAAAAATTAGCTGGCAGAAAAAAATGGCGCAGCTTGTACTAGTGGCGAAGGGCTTGAAAAACAGCACAGCAAGCGTCCCCCCTCTCACTTCGTTGGAGACCCAGTATTTGCACCTCACATGGATTTCCGAACTTGCCGCTAAAAGTTCTCCGTAACTTACAGGCCGGGATCATTTCATCCGCAGGCTTTCACATCTGTGCCAAAGTGGACCGCGTTAGCAGGCGCCTGGACCCGCGGCAGAGTCCAAAGCCGACGCCCGCGCTACGAACCCAAAGGAAACGTTGCACCCTTAGAATGCGATGATAGTGCAATTGGATAGACACCCGTTTTATAACGCCAGGCACGCAGGTTTGACTACGACTACGGAAAGCGTATTTTTTCTTTCCAATGCGATTCCCATGTTACTGTCGCCAGCCGCAGCTAACCCGTACACCTCGGGCCTTTGGCTGGCCCTGTGGTTACTTTGCCGGTTCACAGCGAAAGGTCCTGGGTTCGATTCCCGGGACCTCTGTAACCACGATTTTTCCTTTAGGCGCGCACTCCAAACATCTGCTCGTGGGCTCGATCTTGCCTCCTCGCAACTTCTCCTCATACTTGAAGGTATTCTGGGGATGAATATAGGTCGGCATTAACAACACTGGTGTTATTAAGGTGAACAACGGAATTGTTTGTTTGTTTGTTTGTCTTTATTCGCATCTCGCACAACGTACCTGACGCTGGGAGCGAGCAGTAAAAGCTGTCAGAAATCGACAGCTTGACAGAGCTGCAAGCCCCCAAGCACTGGGTGGCGTAACGGCAACATCAAATACAACTTGTATATTGAAAAGAAAAGAAGAACAAAAAAGAGAGAGAGAGAGAAAAAAGAAAGAAAATGGGCCAAAAATTAACTGCCAACACAGTAAATACGCAGAAGCCGTACTGTGGTACTAAACGTACTTCGGCATTACACAAACTGCACATGCTATCATGTATTATGCAAAGAATAACAAAGAATAATAATATCATGTATCCTACAAAGAATCACACAGTCAAAGAGAGGGCTATGCACTGGAGAAAAAGAAAGAAAAAATGAAAATAAAAAGAATACAATTTTCGTAGGGACATCAATACGAGGCAATCGATAGAGGAAAGAGTAGTCTTTTTGACATCGTGTGTACCGATGCGCAACAAACAATCAGCACATTCAACATTCTTTAAAATACTCTCGTAGTTCTCGGAAAGTCGTTTCGGGGAGTCTAATGTCCTCGCGATTTATTTCATTTAGAAATCTTGGAAGTTTATTTTGTAGGGTTTGCAGTCCATATGAAGTTTTGTACGTTTTGACAGAGAACGGTTCAACATGCCTTGTTCGGTATGTTTTGGTGCTCTCTTGAAGTTTTGCTAATTTAGAAAAAAAGGGGGAGTTGTTAAGCGTAGCCTGCTTTACAGCTTTACACAGTAGGTAATCGAACGTTTTTGCAATGGGCATTATATTATATTTCGGGAATAAATGTTGCGTAGGTGAACGCTAGGAAGGTTTTCGAGAACTCTAATAAACTTTTTTTTGTAACCTGTGTATACTCTGTAGATTCGTTTGCGTAGTTGATGCCCATATTAAGTGGAAAAAAATTAATTCTGGGTAAAAATAAAGTATTATATACTAACAACGTAATGTTACGTGGTAATATGTGATGGTGGCGGTACATTAAGCCAACTACCTGCGATAACTTCACGATTAGGGAAGTTACGTGACTATCCCATAAAAGGTTTTCGTGAAAAATTACCACTAAAGTTTTAATTCTTGGTACAATTTCCACAGCGGTTGATCTTAAAGATATTGTGTTGTTCATTATTACGGTTTTATTTCTGGCCCGGAAAAGTACAGCTTTAGTCTTAGCAATGTTTATTCTCAAATAATTTCTTTGGGTCAATGCATCTAGTTTAAGTAAAATTAGGTTTGCATCATCAATTAAATCATCGGCTACGCTACCAGTTAAGAATATAGTGGTTTCGTCTGCGTAAATGACCAATTTAGCATGCGGCCCGATACTGACTATGTCATTCACAAATATATTAAATAATAAAGGTCCTAAAATGCTGCCCTTGGGTACTCCTGCTAGAACTGGCAAAGGATCAGAGGGAGAACCGTCCACAGTAAGTATTTGGCTTCGGTGTTCCAGATAAGATCGCACCAGTGATCCGGCCTTTCCCCGAATACCATACCGCGCGATCTTTTCAAGTTACAGATTGTGAATAATGTGGTCGAATGCCTTTGACATGTCGATGAAGATTCTAAAACAAGCTTTCCTTGCTCAAGTTGTGTGAGTAGATGTTCTTTTTGTGTCAGCAAAGCGTGTTGTGTACTGGAACCCTTGCGAAACCCAAATTGGCACTCCGATATTATGTTATGTTTTGTTCAAATTGCGATAGTCGCTTTAGTATTACTTTTTCGAGAATCTTAGAGAAGACGGGAAGTATAGTTTCCCATATCATTTCGGTCACCTTTTTTAAAGACAACTGCCACTCTTGCAATCTGCATCCTTTCAGGAAAGATAGCCTGACTTATACAAAGATTGAAAATATGCGCAATACATGGGCCGAGTAGATGAGCGACGTGCTTTATTGGTTTAACTTCGTAACCATCGAAATCTTTGGCGTTGCTGTTATTTAAACTCAATATTGTGGTACTTATCTCACAGTGATTTACCAGATCAAGAAAAATGGTGCTGTAAATGTGAGGTATATCCCTAAGGTCATTACGCGCTGTAGTGTGAGAAGCAATATTAACAAAGTGCTGATTGAAGGCGTTTGCAAGCGCCTTTCCCGTGACCTACACGTCGTTTATTTTTAGGCGGTGTATTCTTTCAGCTGAAATCTTTTGGTTTATTATTGTGTTTAGTTTTTGCCACATCACGTCTACACGGCCAGCAGTTGAATTAAATGAAGCAGTGAAATAGTCTCACCTCGCCTTTTTGAGGTCTTTATCCAAACGATTACGAAATACCTTGTAAGTTTTAAATACTTCTTGGCTTCTATTTTTGAGAAATTCGTTGTACAGCGCATTCTTTCTAGTGATTCTTGCTGTTAACTTAGCCGTAACCCAAGGTTTTCTTGATTTTTTTCTTTTCTTAAAAGATGTACACGGAAAACTAGCGTCCTATAAAAAATTTCAATATTTTACAAAATTCATCATAGGCGCTGTTCGCGTTTTTTTTTCCTAATTACACTGTCCCAGCGGGTTCGGCTACTTTATCATAAAAAGTAGCAAGAGTTCTTTCTGTAATGTGCTGCACCTGATGAGTTGTATTTGTTCACTTAATTCGGACGTGTTCCTTAGAGCATAAAAAATATAGGGAGATGGTCACTTAAATCTGATACAAGTACTCCGGTTCGAATGTTTTCCGAGGGTAAATTTGTGACGAATATGTCAATGTGTGATGATGAGTTGACCGCGAGTCTGGTGGGTAGTGTAATTACGTTCCGGCAACCATTTGACTTTAGAAGAACATCTAGCTTAACCTGTGAGGTATCACATTTCAGCACGTTAATATTAACATCGCCACCACAAATTGCATAAAGCTGATTATTATTCACAAAATCAAGAAGTGTCTCAAGATATTCTAAAAAAGGTGTCAGGGAACCGCTTGGGGGACGGTAGCATACAACAACAAGAGTGCCTTGAAGTTTTATGGTCAATATTTCCATGGGACAATCGCGATAGCTATGAACGCTTTTGAACTTGCCGGCTTCTGCAGAAAATAATACGGCACTTTTTCTGGCGCTCACTACGATTTTCGCGGGGGGTGTAAATTGCTGTATTTATCGTCTTTATGGCCGTATCTTGGCCATGCACTGCCTCCGTGCTCTTCCGTCTTGCCCTGCCACGCTCACAACATCCGCTTTCATGCGAGACTCGGTAACTTTGCCCATGCTTGAGGCGCGCTGCACATATTCATTGTGCGCCGAAGGTGTCGGTTTACAGAAGCACGGGGTACATGATCCGAAGTGGGATCACATTTCTAGCGATTTTCATCGCACTCTCACTGCACTGTGTCTAGCATGCGAGGGGCACACAACACGTAGGCGCTGCCTCCATACACATCTGCAATTGTAACTAACAAACGCACAGATTGTGCCTAGCACTGAAATGTAGAACGCCAACAACAAACAGCACCAAACTGTAGCAAACAATTATTCGATTAGGTAAGCGCAGGCTGCTTCACTGGTACTAAACCAACACCGAAAGCTAGAACCAACCCAGTATTTTGCTGCAATAAAACCTGTACCGAAACCGTTAGTTTTTCTACCACGCTGAAACCGAGCAGCGACAGAACCGTAAAGACAAATTTAAGCCGTTCTACTCCATGAGAAAGCAGTCGGAAGTGCAGAGCAGTGATTCGCCGTAATGGGCTGTGGCGCCGTTATCCGCTCACTGCTACCACCCAATGTAATTCAAATTTCCCGCCTTCGCAGTGCTCGCGCGCCGCCTTCCTGAAACTGCGCCAGCGGGAGTTTTGTTATTTTAGATGCGACGCTGAGAGGAGCATCTCTTGCCCGCGGCCCTGTCCAGCGTCCGTCGTCGTTGTCGTCCGCGTCCGCACAGCTGCGTCTCTCCTCAGCTCACCCCCTCTCCTCTCTCCGATGGCGAACACTCTCGCCCAACATCTGGGGGCGCGGGGCGCAGCGCACTCTCACTCCGCCGGTGGGCGGCGCTGCGCGCGGCGCTGCGCACTGTGCGCATGTGCAGTTCCCACTCACTCTGCGGTCTCCTATCCTTCTGGTGCGTGCCGCACTCCAGCTTGCTCTCTCGCAGTACCGACGATTGCTTGATGCGGCGGTTCCTTTATAAAGCATCCCTATAACGACAACAACAACAACGTCTCTCATTATGCTCAAAATTACGCCCGCATCCCCTCGCGTGGAACCCAACGATGTGATTGAAACGCAATTCACGTTCACTACGCGTTTCACGCAATTCGACTACTCGACCCAACGGAAACACCCAACGGAGCCCCCTTCAGCGACGCATCACACCAGGGTTCCCGCAGGGTAGGTGGGCGTCATTTTTGGGCTGGCGTTTCCTCCTGCGCGTGCCGGTGTTGCACTGCCACTTTTTTAAAAAAGTGGCAATTCATGGATGCTTGATTTTTGCGATAGAAAATCTACTGCATCCACTGCAGAAAAAAAAATCCCTCCATCGCCTGCTGTCGCACGCGCCGCTGTAGCTTCTGTCGGCATTTTAAGAAATCAAACGGCAACAGTTAAAAATGTTCTACTAGAAAAGTTCTACGTTCTGCTTGGAACTCACGTAAAGAAGGCAACGTTGTTCTGTAAACGTTGAAGTAGGGCGCCTGGATTCACGCTCGTCTTCACCGTACGGCAGCGCTGGCATGGAGGCACCCGGCCTGGAGCAGTGGAACGCGGTAAATTGGAATTGAAAACCTTTAACGTGTTTCCGGTTGGATGAGCGCGACGGGAGCTGAACAGGATGAGAGGTGGAGCGGGAAAGCGAAGGGAGACATTTACGTGGCAAATGCCGCCAGAAGACTATCGTCGTTTGTCAAAAGTTGCAAAAAAAGGAGCAGATGCACTGGAATTTTTTTTTTCTGTTGACCTCAACGGCCAGTTTGGTATCGTTCGTGTTGACTCCATCGATGACGATAATCACGGTCACTTTCGAGCTTCATGAGACATCTCAGGCTGTCACCTTATTAACCGCTTCCCAATGAACTTTATATCTTTATATTGTCACGTGACAACACAGAGATAGGTTGCCAGAAGGAAGGTGTATTCACAAAGACACGGTGGCAGGTTTGTGGCGGAAACCCAGTACAGCCGCAACTCCAACTTCGCCTCCCTTTTCTTCCGTTCCGTCGGTCCTTCAACACCAGCACATACTCAGATGAAAAGAGTGATGGATTGATTGTAGGGTTTAACGCACCGACGCAACGCAGGCAATGAGGCGCGCCGTAGTGGAGGGCTCCGGATTAATTTTGACCACCTGGGGATCTTTAACGTGCGCCAAAATCTCGTACACACTCAGATGAAAAGAGATTGGACGTAGCTGTATATGCACCGCTGATTAGCGTTAACTCCGGGCGATGCTGGACAAGGTCTGCGTTATTTGTTATTGTTGGTAGTGTGCGGTCGATCTCATGGCGTTGTTTGTCTTACAAGTATTGTGAACTTCGTCATCGGTCACACATATCACCTCTCCCAGTCAAGCACAAAAATGTAACTGCTCTATTCGCGGTTACAAATGAGGGCAAAGATACTCACCAATATTGCAGAGGTGTTTTCTGCTTTTCGCGCGCTCGGCAAAAAAGAACGCCTTGTCTATTCTGGGGACCGAATGGCAGAAGAATGCTCAGCTTTATTTTGCTGTACACACCAGACTGTTATGGTCTGCTTTGAGCTACTGCTAAAGGCACTCCACTTGTCGGCTTCCGTGGAGCATAGTTAGAGAATTGGGGTTTGGCGCTGACATCCTGGGTTCGAGTCCCCGCAGTTACGTAGTTGTTATTTCTCTTTTCCTATAACCTGTTCTCTTAAGTCAATTCACGCATTATTTATGTAAAAAAGCGTGGATTGGTATTTTTTTAGCTTGCTTCAGGCAAATAAAGATCAAGTTTACCGTGGTACGTTCGCAGAATTAAACCCTTACATTACCCTGTTGTCTAGCCCACAGAATAATGCTGCTCATTATTTTGTCTTTAGGAACATCATCACCCACTGGTCTGCAGAAAAGGCACTGCCAAGAATGAAAATGGCCCTAGTCATCCTCCAGTTCAATGCTGAAGTCAATGTAGATGGTGCGGCCGATCGTAGAGCCCAACACGAAGTCGATACGACGATGAGAATGTAACTATTTGCACTACTATTTACGTTACTTACTAAGTAGAAGAACAATCAAAGAAAAACTTTAAACTGCATACCCTAGCTTCAAGTGCGCACAGGTCTCTTGACTGAGTCAAACTAGGTTTCTTTTATTCTTTGTGTACATAAACCCCATCAGCTCGTCGGGTGGCACTCTCTTCCCGCCACGGGATCCCTTTAGCTACCTGGTGCCCAGCCGCACCCACAATTTGCGACGCCAACATTTGTTCTCCAAGTCTAGCTCTAGCTACTGGTGCGCATCAATTCCCGAGAAATATTATGCGACACCCCACGTGCCTCCGGGATCTCCGTATCTGAAACGTCATAGCGAGAACGCCCCTTTTTACCAAAGTTCAGCTGAAAAAAATTCGGCAGCTCATTTCTCTCTCTCTGTCTCCCTCTCTCTCTCTCTTTCTCTCTCTCTCTCTCCCTCCCTCTCTATTCTATCTATCTATCTATCTATCTATCTCTCCTTCTCTCTCAGGGACTCCCGTCGTGTTTCTGTACCTGGACACGGGAGGGCCGAGGGATCGTATACATACAGCCGTAACTAAAAGTCCCGGATTAATAAGCTGCCACAGCATGCGCGCTGCATGTTGAGATAGTGAATCTTTCACGGTCAGCACACCAGCGGCCCTTAAAAGCAAACAACGGATTCTCGGCTAGGACCCGCCCGCTCGCCGCGTTGTTGCCGTCGTGAACATTGCGGCTATGCGGCTACACTAGCGCTCCGAGCCAATAATTAGCCGCCTCCTGTGTACTCGCCCTCCCGCGATTTTAACAAGTTGCATCAATTTGCCTGCGACAAGAGTCGTGTTCCCTCGCGTTCCTGGCCCTCTCTCTCGATGTCGCGCTCGAGCCAGACGTTGCTTGAGAAACTCGTTAGTTTCCAGTTTCACCAATGCATGCTCGTCCCAACAGTATAACGGTTTTGTTAGTCCTCACGCAATGCGGGGCAACCGGTGACTAACCTAATGTGTGGCCTTACATTTCCCATGTATACCGCGGCTGTAGGAAGGAGCAGCGGCGCCATGCGTAGGAGACACATCGATGCCATTTGAAAGCGTTAAGGAGGATGGCAAGGCAAAGCGTCTCTGGAGTCATGATTGCAATACCCTTCGACGACGCGAGGTTGAAAAAATGCGTGCAGGCGTTCAACTGGACAGCCATGCTTTCACATTCACAATCCATAAGAAGACATTTGGTGACATCAGAATTCACTCTGCACCTGAACACCTGAATGATGAATACATTTTTATTTGTCAAGCTGGTGCAGAATTTAGGGCACCCGCCCGGTTGGGGGCTTCCCTACTCTGGGATACCCTGAGCTCGGCTGACGTCCAAGCCCTCTTCACCAGTTCACGCTGGATCCCAAGGTCCGGGCTCGTCAGGCGGTTCGCCCACTGCTTGTAGAAGGGGGAGGTTATTGGGGCAAGGCCTAGGGTCTTCTGGCACTCCCAAATCTGGTGGTACAGTGTAGCGGGTGTTGGACCGAAATTGCAGGTAGACGGTATTTGGTGGTGTAAATCGCATGGATTAGGGTTCTGTGGAGGTACGTATTTGTCTGTAGTCTTCGATGGGTGGTGGCTTCTGCTCTTGTTAACTGGGAATGCGGAGTCGAGAAGGTTCTTCGGACTTGACCGTTGTATCGATTACGAACTTGAGGGACCAAGCGCGGGCGAAGCAGCCGGTAAACACTCGCAGTCACGTGATTCGCCTGCGTTGAAGCGTACCCGCAGACGGCCCGGCCGGAGGAGCTATTAAGCGCAGGCGGAGCAGCTGTTTCCCCTCTGCCTAGTCACGTGGTGCAGCAGCAGCGAGACTCCAGGTGAGACAAGCGATAGAGAAAAAGGGCCCAGCTTGTGCGGCGCCGGCTGAATGGCACTTACGACGCGATGAATGATCTTGACTGTAACGTAGTAGAGCGTTCGCTCTAAAATAGGCTGCGCCATTTCGAAACCAAATCTGACGTGAAATACGTTGTAAGCTGAGAATGACGTCAAGAAAACGAAGAGGAAATTTTTGCACAGACTGTTAAGGTTCCTTACAGGTAACAGTGTTAAAGTATCTAGTGAGACAGTTTTTCGAGTAATAGTTCTACATCTGTTACCTGCTAAGTAGCTGTCCGGGCATGCCACTATGGTGTCACAGCTCAACAGCGGTGTTCAGCACGACCGCTTTGCTAGTAGTACATCTAACGTTGTGGCCTTAGAACCTGCTAGATTTCCTAAGGCAACTTAGCCTGGGCAGCTGGCCGCTTCCGTTTGGTTCTTTGCACGACTCTGAGCACAAGGAAACGACGACAAAACAAGAGACCCTCGGCACGCTGTAAATTCCCTTTGGCTGCGACTTCTTCGACTGCAGCTTCTGCATCAGAAGAAATAAAAGATGACAACACTGTACAAACTGAATTCCATTTGGCTACTAAGGGTTCTTATGTTGTTGAATCGAAAAAAAATATTAGGAGAAATTCCAATCTGTGACGTTTGTTGACACATGACGCAAAATTGAGACAACACACTCGCATTTTTTTTGTCATCATTTGGTACACGTAGTGACTACTGATTTGTGATTTCTTAGGTAAACAATCCATGAATACAAAACACAAGTTTGGTTCATTCAAAAGATTGCCTCGTTAGAATCATACTGACACCACTTTTAACGTAAACGTCGGTCAAATAAGCTACAAAATTAGCAAAAAAGGAAATGGCCATGCGACCCACCAGCTCATTTCCCGCAACAGAACCTACGATGTCATTCGAGCCAGCTCTGCGATTTGCGGAGGCCGGCAGAAGCCGACGCAAATTAGGTAGAGCTTACAAACTAGCCGAACGAACGATTTGCGAGTAAATTTAGGGCACATTCTTTACAAAGGAATAAGAATAATGGGACAAACAGTGGAAGTGACGAAAGCACATGTAAACATACAAGTACTGATGCGTACTGCTGTTCATACTGCGCACAGCATGCTTGGTTTAGCTGCACAGCACTACGGGGCGCGTATATGCGTTTCCTAGTCAGTACAGCCAGCCGTCACCTGAGATTGCTTATGGGGGTTATATACAAGCATAAACGTACCTAAAGCATACAAAACCCCCGAACTAAAATAAATAACAGCCAAAACGGACCTGCAATGGTTGTCAAAAAATCGGTGTAAAAAATATTCAACCGCAATAGCCGAAACAGGTCTAAAAGGGGAAAACCCGCCAAAACTTACAAGAAGCACTAGTTGAAACTGACCTAAAGGCGGCGCAAATACCCAAAAGTGTATTTATAATGAATAAAGATGTCATAAATAGATTATATGCGTGAAAACAAATGTTAATATTTAATAATGGCAAACCTTTGAAAATGAAAAAAAAAAACGGTAACAGGATTTGAACCTGGGATAGACTATTTGCTTTGCAGGAGCGGAACTACTACGCTACAAGACCGAACGGTTCTGAACGATTAAATTGAGGGTCACAAGTACGTGGACATTGCTTCAAGCATGCCCCTAGATGGCGCTACGCGTCGCTTGGCTGTGCTACTAGGAAACGCCTATACGCATCCCGGACAAGAGAAAACCCCCCACTAGGCGAGTGACCAGACAAAAGCACCTAAGTCTCGTATCAATAGAATTGGCTCCTCCTCCCGCTACGCACAATGAGAGTTTCTATTTGTTTTTGTATTTTTTGTTTCAGGCGCACCGCTCTGAAACGCGTGGAGCGCTATAGAACTCAGTGAATTGGTGGCTGCTGTGGACGCTTTCCGCAGACGATATCCGAGTGCGCATTCTGCGGACGCCGGAAGAGCTCGTCTTTTCGGCAACCTAGGCAAATGATGCTATCGCATTAAAGAAATATATTCAATCAAGGGGCCCTAACCAGGTCACCATATCAAGCGCGGTAGCACTATATTACGTGTTCTTTTCTTTCCTTGATTACATGTGAACGCTCGTCCGCATTCAAGGGATAACTGACGTAGCTTTTCGCGTGTGACATAGCGTCGATGACGCAGCTGGCGCTGAACACTTTGTGGGTTTCATCAAACTATTGGTGGGTTTCATCAAACGGTGCAGCCAATCAACACTTCCGGCTCGGGGGAAAACAGCCGGTGGTTTCGGCACTCCAGACGGCGTCTACACGAGCGACTCTCGGGCTCAGTATAACTCTTTGTAGGAGCGAACGTTGCTTGTAGGCATCCGTCACACCAGGGTAGCTGCGTTTTTTGATATAGCGCATCGTTTACAAGGCGTGGATATCGCTGAAAAGCACGAGAATCTTCTGCAGGCGGAAATGTTTCGTGCGTGACCGCGGCAAGCATCCCTTGCGCTGTGGAACTGGACCGCGCATGAATCGGGATACACCAAACAGCTAAAACTCGTCGCCGCGTGGAAGTGCCGAAATATGGCTTAAAATCTGTTTACAAATGCGTTAGACAGGCTGGTAGTGCATTAAACATTGGGCAGGGGATTGTTGTCGGCTCGGCTTCAGCAAGCGCTGACCGAATGACTGGAGCAATAGTAAGCCTTTTCTACGTGAACCGGCCTCGCAGGGATCTTCTCGCCGCGACAGCGGCGCATGCAAAAGAGGAAAGCGAGTCGCTAGTCGTACGTGGAACAATTCAATTATGGTCCTGTGCAGGCACTTGAGGAACTTTCTTTCGATTTGAAGCTCGTCTATGCACTAGCAAATTTCGCAGGGAATGCTAGAAGTTTAATAAACACCCACAAGGTGGCTTTGTGCGGGAAAGCGCCGTCATTCCTGCGGTAAAACATTGTTTTTCCAGCGAAGGGAGCACTGATCAACGGCAACCATTTCAGCAACAGTGGCAACTTCACCATAATTGAAGCTCCACGTGTGTTGGAGTTTTGTCATGGTGGCTTACAAGCCCAACAAATGGCAAACTTGGTTATGGCAGCCATGTGTGCTCAATGCTTGCGGTGAGAACGACAATTATTTCGTTTTTTTTTTTTGGCGTCACGGCGCCCGTACCTAAGCGTTCGGAACCTGGTGAAAGCAAATTGCCTTTGCCGGGCGCTTTCCGGTTTTCCTCACCTGTACGCAATAAATATCATCGACATGCGTAGGATACGTTCACTTGAAGTACAATGCAAACGTATTGCAGGATCTCTCGGCATGTTCTTTCGTGAAAGCGTTTCTTGTTTTCTTTTGGCTAGATATGTTGCCGCACCTCCTGCGTGAGTCGACTATAACCTGCAGCATAGCAGACTCACTGCAGCTCCTTTCCCAAGAATCACTATTCACGCTGCTGCAACACCGCCTCCACATATTCTCGGGCTATGCGTTGTAAGCCAATGGGAATCGTCCGCGCGCTGAGTGTTTCTGCGTGTTTTACCTTCCTCTTTTGATGCACTATATGAAACAGTGAACGAAAACTGCTTCTTCCTGATCATTTTTGTATTGCATGCCTTACAACAAAACGCGGTGAATATTTTTTGGGGTTTTATTCTTTCGGTTGTACGCACGATATCAAACTCGTGGAAGGCCATGGAACCCATAAGGTAAGCGTTAGCAGCTGTGGACAGTTTTTTGCGGACGATATCCAAGTTCGTTGGACGCCGTTCGGGTTCGTGCTTTCACCATTCCACAGACAAGTTACTATATCGCGTTTAAAACTCTTATTTGAGCATACCGTCGAGCCCACAGAAGGTGTGTGCTTCCCTCAGTGTAAATCGGCAAGGCTGACTACAACGGACCGAAAGAAAGACAAAATAAGAACGATGACAGGCGGAGCAACCACGTGTACACCGGATAAATGAGGATTAAGTGCAGCGCCACCAGGTGCGGTGTATCGCAAAGAGCTAAAAGAAACCAAACTAGCAATAACAATTTCGGCACGGGGAATCGGCGCGCATGGGCAGGTCGCTATCTGTAAAGCCGCTCGTGGTTTGCAGCTGCTCTCGAAGGGGGACAGGGGTCGAAGTCATTCGAAAACTAGCGAATGCATCAGGCTAGGCAGCACCCGGCAGTTCTCGCTGCAGAACGCCGAGCGCATGCGTTATGCAGCGAAGTGGAAGCGACAAGCCGGTCGGGAAAGCGGGGAACATACTTACGCTCCCCCGTCAGCATGCGTGCTAATTTACAACAGCTCTGTCGGAGATCCAATTTCACAAGGCAGGACGGCATCCATTTTTTCTCCGATCGATCCGTGCCGCCGCCATCATCATTGGTCGTTTCGAGTCACGTGACATTTGTTTACACTGCTACGGGGAGTGGGCGCCGCCATTTTGTAGCTTATGCGTTTTAGTGCCCTATTCTCGACTGCACAAATTGCCGGAAATTCTGGCAATTTGCCGGAAGTCTTTTCTGATTGGCTTTCAATTTTGGTCACGTGCTTCCGGTTGACAAAGCGGTTGTGTGTGCTGCCGTCATTTTGACGTTTCATGTCGTTTACGGACACCAGTTCTAAATTTTGCCTTATTTCTCGTTACTAAAGGCGCATAATTCTTGGCCGCCATTGAAAAACCAGACTAAATGCAGCGGACATGACAATGTAAGCCTGTCTTTGCTATTAAACAAAAATAATGCCTGTAATACACGCCCTCTCTGTGATTGACTGAGTAGGCGTGACGTACTTTAAACAGTTGGCGGGAACAATTACGTCAGGCATTGGCAACTTCAGCCTGCGTAAAAGTGACGTAATGCTACGTAACAGCTTGAAAATGGCGGCTGTTTTTGTCGCACAATACTAGCAAAATAGGGCAAAAAATTGCCCCGCTTTACGGCGCCGCGAAATGTGCGGCAATTTGCAGCGGGTGCAGTATCGCATGCGCGCTGTTTAAAGCATGTTTCCTACCGAAACAAATTATGGTTTCAACTGCTTGAAAGTCAGCGATCATGGAGCATACAAATAGCGTGGAGAATTTTGCCTTGATGTTTGGCAATAAAATAAAAATTATTTGTTTGGCGTAACCGCAGCATAAGAGGGCAGTACAAGCCTCTCCATGAAAAAGAGAACCCAATGCATGGCATTTGTCCACACTCGTCATAGTAAGCTGTTGGGTCACATGATCGAACTCAAGAGAAAAATAAGAAAAGAAAAGTGAATATTTGGTTCATTACAGCGCTGATTGAAGTCGAGCTTGACGATTGAGTGAATCGGCGACGTCGGTGCGCTCCGCGGTTATCAGGCGTAGCGCCTCGCTGCTCTTATGTGTCATAGAAGCGATGGTGGCGGACGTCTTTTTCTGTGATGACGCCATAAACTTGCAACATAGCAGCAGACGATGGCGTGGCGGCGGTGGCGGCAGGGAAGGTGATAACGCAACAAAGCTTGCATTGAAGCATTGATTGATTGATTGATTGTAAGGTTTAACGCGCCGACGCAACGCAGGCGATGAGGCGCGCCGTAGTGGAGGGCTCCGGATTAATTTTGACCACCTGGGGATCTTTATCGTGCGCCGAAATCTCGTACACACGGGCGTTTTTGCTTTTCGCCTCCATCAGAAAAGCGACCGCCGCGGCCGGGAATCGAACCCGCGACCTCGTGCTCAGCAGCGCAACGCCTTAGCCACTGAGCCACCGCGGCGGGTTTGCATTGAAGCAGAGAGCCCAGCTATGTTACTAAAAGAAATTAAAAGAAATAAATAGATACGGTAAAAAAATTGTGTGATCTACTTCAGCTCGACAATCCGCCTTTCGCTCGCTTTTGCATCAACTTACTCGATCGCCTTGTGGTGTTGACGTCAAATTCGACCTCCAGAAATGTGTTTTTCTTGCAGCCTCAGCTACCGTCTTAATTTTTATAGTACATGCCAAGTGTTTTTATATCTTTCTTGCATAATGTTTGATACCTTGGTAGCGATCTTATGAGTGACTCGCCAAATTACACTGCATGTCGTTGTTGCATCTTCAGCAGCGTTGTTAACCAACGACCCCGTCGAAGTTAGCGGTGAGGCTGCAGAAACGACAAAATTCGCAACACGGATAAAGACCCAAATGACCGCCGTTCCTTACTTGCGTGCTTCAGTGGGGGTACGCTGATACCTTACCTATGGTGACACTATGGTGAACTTCGCACGGGCTTAGCGGCAAATAATACGTGCAAAGGAGGCCGGAAAAAGACGAAAAACAACGATGGCAGGGAGAGGGTGCCCGTTTATAGCAGTACACAAGTAGCAGACGACGTGGGATAAATAAGTATCAAAAGCAACGCAAGCCAAGGCACTGCCGTCCAAAATAACTAATCAGAAAAAAAAGGAAACCCAAAGTCAGAAAGCGGAATCGACTAGCATTGACAGCTGGCTATCCATAACGCCCGTCTTTTTGTGCTATAAGGACTCTTGACCAAATAAGTTTGGGTGCAGTTGTATAAAGCAGTGGGAAGCATATTACTCTGAATTAGTTTTTGGCTGTTTAAATGCCACCTTCAAAAGATATCAAAAAAATTATCAAGCGATGGAGACGACCTCTGACTTTAACTGTTTATTTTTTATAGAATATTATGCAGTCCTCAATGGAAGTATAAAATATTCCGCGTGGCTTTACCACACGCACACCTTTAGTGCCCGAAAAAATGTATAAATAGTAATTCACCAATCAATGTTCCTCTCTCATATTTTCTTGCAGTCTATGTATAAGGCATTTTATCAATAAGTTGTGCGATCCTTACAACCTGTATAATCATTCTCAATGATTGGCTATTGTGTTCTATAATAATGGAGCGCACAAATTGGTCAGGGGCATGTTTGGCAAACTGTTATAAGTTCTGTTGTTAGCAACAATTCATTTGCTGCTCATCTTCGGCGTCTACCGTATTGCAAAATGGTTCGGACCGAATAGAAAACGTAAATAGCATTCAAATATAAAAGGTTATATTATAAAGTAATTGGGCGTAAGCAAGGTGCTAAATGTAAGTGTCACCATCACCGTTTTTGTCGACAGGAATGACGCGCCCGAAAGTGTACCAGTTGTCGGCCCTTTAGAGTCGTTGACAAAGGAATGTTCCATCGCTGCATCAAAAACAGGAACGACGGACGGGCCGAGGCATCATGCGTAACTTGCTTGTAACGAACTGAACTGTTCAAGACGTCACTCAGTTAAATAATTCTTTACCTTCATGCACCAACCCAACTTCCGTTAGTTGGCGATCGTCAAGTGTTAACCAGGAACTATAGAACGTACATGACCATGGTGGTAAGGTGTGGTAAGGGAAATTGCAAGGGCTAAACCAAAAACATTTTCAGTGGGCATGAAGATGTGTGCATGAGATTTTCGTGAAGGCTTTATGTCTTCTGTTAGAAAGTTTCTTGCCTATCCTTAGTGTAAAAAAGGCGTTGGTATATGCATCAGCCTTGTGTTCACTCGCTCTTATCTACCATGGTAGCGTTACCGGTGTTTATACTTTTACTCAAACGACACTACGTAAGAATTGCATAGCTACAAGAACTATGGGAAATATCGTTTTTATACGTATATATTTTTTATTTCCGCTAGCCCAAGCTTGAAACTAAATGTAAACTCACATGCGTTGAACCTTAGTATTCCTCAGATATGTATTCTGGTTAATATTACTTTGGTAGGTTGCAATCCATCATAGCTGAAAAATGCATGTATGTTTTTTTTTTCAAGGGAGCCGAAAACACCCACCTAACAATGCGGATTTCGTTTTTGCCTTTTTAATAGTATAGCCCTATTAGAAGCACTTTACTTTCATTTTTCCTACCACAAAATTAGAGACTCGAAAAGAAGCGTTAGCTAAACGAGTTTATATCAACGTATGGTACCACGTACGCACTCTTCGCGTAGTGTGGCATTAGAAATCGCTTGGATTAGGCTTGAGCGAAATATCTAAGAGCAAGGAGTCTTTTCCCATATTTCCTTGTCTCCCGGATTCCAGTCTGAATAGCTGACAAAGAATATTTTAATTCATTCCAATAAATGCGAGACATTTTACCATCCAAACACACGTTTCACTTTATCAGTGTTTGCCATTCTTTTATACGTTCCCACGTATTTAAATCGAGGGCAGAAATAGACAAGGAGCCAGTCTTGGCAGACACAAAAGCACCTACTTCAAAGAATCAACAAGGAAAGCAAATGTGCGAATATGACTTAAATTCAATAAATACTAAACGGCCAAAAGTGAAAGCCTTCTTTTATACAAAAAACAGGACAAGACTACAGGTTTCGCTGGTACCCGTAACACCACGCTACTCGTTTGAAAAACAAAATACGCGCAACAAAATGTTCGCATGCCTGGGATGATTTTATAAAAAATTAAATGCAGTATAAAGGCCCGACACCTTTCTTTGTGTCCTGATTGGTGGAAATGGGTGTTCAACTGCATTCTGGTCGTCCAACAAGAGTACTGCACTACTTTCCAATTTTTTAAAATCATTTTAAGGTTTCTGTACGCACTGTACGGACAGCCCATTATTTTTTCTTCAATCCTCAATGCCACAGTTATGTTTATGTGGCTGAGACTGTGCCGTGAAATTTATCCCTTGCATTGGAATCGAAGCTGCACATAAGGAGCAGTCCACCGTCGACGGGCAGGGTGACGCCCGTGACAAAGGAAGCGTTGTCTGATGCCAGGAAGGCGATGCAACGGGCAACTTCTTCAGGGCTTGCCGATGCGACCCATGGCGTGACGCGTCTTCATGGTCTGCTCAAGTACCTGAAAAAAAAATGAGGTGGAAAAGAAAGTTACAGGTTGAGTGCACACTTCCACCTTCGTGCACAAGTCAAGTCCGAAGGGTAAGGCAGAAAATTGTGCGGTAATTTGATGACGAGAGGTAACACAGATGGGGGCTGTGTTTAGCATATTATTTACTATGTACCGTATGTTGAAAAACACAAGTTGTGTTTCCTCTCGGAAACAATGGTGCACGCAAAGCTTGTCCAACACTGCGAAACCGAAAACGATTCTCTTCGGCAATGCCTTTGAAACCAAATGCCCAAGCCTTGGTTCCTGAAGCGCTCTCAGGGCCCACTGTTGTTATTTGGCATGACTTTCCAATTTCCAATTCTCAGGATTAGCTGCCGAGCACGCGCAGGTTTACGGGCGTGCTCCCGTTGTCGTTCTTTCAGCGCTGCCTGCTATTTCGGCGAAGCGAACCAAGCGCGGAGGGGGAAGCCTTGAACTCGAGAAATGGTTCGCACGGAGCTAGCTAACCACAATTTCCCTTCTCTGGAGGGAGGGAGAGCTGGTGATTGTTTAGAAGTATGGCTTGATCCGGCCACCAGCTGTCGGTGAGGAGGAAAGGAAGGAACTGAGTAGGGAGCTTTGGCGCACACCGCCAACATCAACGTCGAGGGTGACATAGTCAGCCAATACAAGCTTCGCTTACAAAAAAAAAGTTTTGTTCGTTCTTTGTTACCGCTGGTGCATGTAAAATATTTCGGATTGGCTTGACCAACACTAAAAGGCACTGAAAGCATTTGTAGGTTTTTTCCGCTCAAAAAAAGGCGAAAATGACTTACTGTTTTCTATGCTTCGTCTATCATAAGAAAGGAATACTTCACCGTAAATGGCTAGAAATTATTAAAGCCACGCGCAGACAAGATGAGTTTTCAAAATCGAAGAGAAACTGGCGGTGCAGGTGGAGGATAACCTTTCATGCTTCACTGCAAATTTGGTCTCTGAAAGCGCTTTTCGGCGTTTCGAATTTCCTCACGCCTCAGGTAGAGATGTGTAAATCCTCGTAAATCCTCTTTTGGTTCTATGAAAGCGCTAGCAGAAAAGTTGTAGCCACGTAGTCCAGAAGAATCTCAGCCGACCAGTCAAAGTTGGGACACTTCTGGGCTTCCTTCTGTAGGGCTAAAAGTGATAGCTTGGGCTTTCATCGAAAAGAAAATCAGTTGCCGTTGTTTATCTGATGATATTATAAGTGTCACAATAGCAATCCAAAAGTGTCCCAAGGAAACCAGCAACTGCCGCAGAAATTACGAGCCTATAAACGCAGTGATGGGGGAAAATCAGCACAAGTATTTAGAGCAGTACTTGGAGATGACGAAGGATTCTATTTTAATTTTGTCGAGGTTGAGGGCGGGAAAACCGACGTTGACGAGCGATGGCTCGGTTTTTACGCCGAGTGCGCGCAGTGAACTAGCCAGAAATCTGCCTCATCCACAACGCGACTGCGCATGCACGTGGCCCTGGCGGAGGAAGCCAGAAACAGTCAGCCAGGGGTAGATTGCTCGGCTTCGCAGTGACCACACTGCTCTGCTGCAGTCCCCGTGGATTCGGCCTACATCGAGTAGAGCAAACGGGAGGTGGTAGGTATTGTAAATGCGACTGTCGACCAAACCATAACAGAAGGGTGAAGTGTTCGTTTTTGTCGACACATGTCAAACCTGAAACGAAAGTGAGCAAAGAAATCGGGAGCTCGCCGTCACGGCACCGGGCTTACACGATCCCTTTTGCGTCACGCCGCAGCCACATCAGCAGACACACCACTGGCGACGACCACTGACTCCTATGCCGAATCCTGAGATCATGTTGTCATAACATGCCGACAACGGCAAGAACACACCGGCCTACCAAAAGTTGACTCGGCTTCCGTAGATTACCAGTCGGTCCTGACAAGATTCGTGCCCCAAAGAGCATGCTGCTATTTCGTTCGTTTGTAGAGCGTAATAAACTTAGGAGAGGAAAGCAAAAATAATTTCACAATAGATATAAAATTCGTATTTCCGCTACCGATGCTTCGATTGCTTTGTTTAAATGAAGGTGCATATGCCCGCGCGGCTGGCACGTTTATAGAAAATGTAAAGCATGACAATTCCACAAGACGTGTTACGGAAGTTAGTATAGGAAACACGGAAATAAATTGTTAAATGTTTTGTAGTTAATGTCTGGGATAAAAGTATGACAAGCGATTCACTTTGGTGGGTACACTCGCGTTCTTCTATGCAACGACGATTTCCGATCGTATTCTCTTGCTACAGTAACGCAGTTACTGGGTATTACCTATTCAGGGTGAGGGGTGGCGTTGGGGGTGTGGGGCTAAAGGGAAGCATAGTGTAGAAGCGCTGTTCAGCAAAGGATTAGTTTTGGTTCCAGTGATACTATGATCCAACGTATTGTATTGTAATTGTAGTTGCAAATACAGGCTACCGTAGCCTGTATGCAGCATCAGTTTACCTATACACTAATTTGAGAAACAAGCTGCGAACCGAGCCTTTCGTTTAGCTGAGGCGTTGAAGCGGCATTACCTGTTACTTGATGTCGTACCTTTCGAAACGTTTACCACCATCTTGTAAAAAGTGAGCGACAATACTTTTAATTTGTATACACGTGGGTCTATAAGTCTTCCAATACATGAGCTGATGGCTAAGGTATTATGAAGGCAATTGCAGCACTTGCTTGAGCAGGGTTGTTTACCGGTTGAGTAACCGTGTGGATTAGACGAAGGAGTAGCTGAAGCAAATGACGTCTTGCGCCCGTCACGGAAACCGAGGACCATCTCCACCGCAGGACTCTTAGCAGGAGTTTACACAACATGGTGCTACGTGTAGTTGACCTCATCGCAAGTGCCTTGAAGCTTCAAATATCAACCTGGCCCGTGTCTTAAAGTTGCCTCAGTTGTCCGACGTCTGATCACACTGATAGTGGCATCAAATCAAGACGCCCACGCATGTGACATTGCATGATTTTCTGGTCATCTCTGAGGCGCTTCTTCAGCATCTCAATGACGCCCTTGCGGCGTTCTTCGCTGCTTCGAGTCCCGATTTGACCGCTGCAGCTGCCCCGTTCACGAGGCAGCTGAAGTAGTCGATCTTGACCGCCGTGCAGAGGTCGTCGTTAGAAAAAGCGAAGCTGTTTAACAAATCGTAATGTTTTGTGTCAGCAATTAAAGGGGTCCTGAAATACCTTCCGCCGACGCATGGATTTACATGTAACCAAATTAGACAATGTATTAGCAATCTCCTCCCGCAAGAATTTTGTTAAAGCGATGAGTATTACCTGAGAAATCGTAAATCAAAAACCGCGCATTATCGTCGCGCCGCGTTTCCTCCTCTTTTCAACTGTTGACGGCGCGCGAGCACTCCCTCCCATGATGCTGCGCTAGTCAGCGGTGACGTACTTCCGCATTACGCTCCTCCGACTGCCGTCTGCTACGGGCAAGTTTTGTTGACACCATGAATTCCGCACTCCGCTCAAGGATGGATAAGCGAACGAAAAATCTGGCCGCATGTGTGCGGTGGCCTGGCCTTGCCCTTTCGCGGTGAGCGTTGCTGCAGTGCAGCACGTGACTTTTAATCGGCGGCGAACTCGCAGCCGCTGGGGAGGATCTTGCGCTCGGTACCTTTCATGCACCGCGCACTGTTTATCCAAAAAGCGCCGTATCAGATGTGGCCCCGCTGGTGCCGGGTCTTATTTTGCGGTGGTGGTAATTCCTGCCGGCGCCATGTGAAAAAGAAATTTTAAACCGATGCAGAACCCGTGCACAAAACGCTTCAATCATGTGACCAGTTCAGCTTGGGCACAGAACAGGGAGGCTTGGGGCGACGCGTGGTGGAGAGCGGCAACGTTGGCAAAACATGCTCCGGCGCGGCTCTGAGCTTTCTAGCGCTGGAGCGAGGCGCCTTCTTTGACGATCTCAAACATCGGTTGCCTTGGCAACAAGGCACAAACCGCCCAGAGGTCAGTTACGGTTGCGTGATCCCGGTTCAGCTCGCGGCCCCACCTCGCGACATGTGGGCACTGCAGACGTACCACTCACTCTTATTAGGAAGTGTGAGATGCGTTTGGCATTACAGGAGGCGATGGTGTGTGTGTTGTGGACGCCTTTGTTTCGCGATGAAATGCGTTGTGCTTCTGCGGGTGGTTAGTGCTTCCCATGTTCTGGATTATCTTTCTCGAGCGACGTACGACTCAACCTCGCGTGGGGTATGTGCAGTGTGCGTGCCTAAAAGCCATCTCGGCTTGTGCGCCAGAGTTAAGTGACTTGCTGTTCGTCCCCGCAAACCGCGCGCGAGGTGAGTGCCGAATTTACGACGGGCAGGAGGAGGCAACCCATAGTCTGTTAATCGCGGTTCATACTTGCAACGCATGTTGTGACGTTGTGTTCGTTCGAAACGCATCTCTGGATTGTTTTGAAGTGAAAAAAAAATGTATCCGTCAAACCCGGGCATTCGGCTCAGGGCGTTCTCTGCGATTGCACGAAAGAAGTGCCACGGGGCTTCAACGCTTTCTTTATGGAACGTACTCCGGTAAGAGAATATGCATGTCGTGTTATGGCCGTGTTGCATTCAATACGAACGGTTAAGCGTTTGTTTACACTTGTTTCGTTTGTCGTTAAATGTCCAAGCACTCCGGCACTACGCTGGCAGATCAGCCGGCGAGTCGACGCTGAGCAGACGACTCATCTTTTTGCCGGAAGTGCGTGAAAAAGCCGCCCAATAGCAGGATGTCTAGCTCATGACGAACATCTGGGAATCGATGATGTAGACATGTGAAGATGGCGGCGTCCAAAACACGAAGGAAAGGGTGAGAAAAAAGCGACAAACTTTGCAACAAAAGTGTGAGCTTTCCGCTGCGCGTAAAAGAGTAATACTTGGCCCAGATGACCTTGACGACCCAATCTAACGATGGCGCTACTTCATTTAGTGTGCTCAAAATGCCTTTCAGGGCCCCTTTAAAAAGTCAAAGAAAGCGCGTGCATGTGAGTGGAGGCCTCCATGAGACCGCCCGACAGTTAACAAACCCTAGAAAATATCTAGTGATTTTGTTTGCGTGCCTCGCAACGGACGCCCAGCGTCTCCTGCGCAACTTTGTCAAGCCAAGCATACGAACTTAGGAAGATTGGCCAAGATTGCGGCGACCGCCCCGCAGTTAAAAAGGCATGAAAATGCCGATAACTGGTGTGCGTGTGCTTGGCAGTGAGCACCCAGCGTCCCCGGCACACGTTTATCAAGGCAAGCCTACCAACTTCGGAAGATTCGCCAAGACTGGTGAGAAAAAAACTCCTTCGTTCGCTGCTATCGTGGAAACACTTACTCGGAACGAAAATAAAAATCTCCAGCGATTGCCCTAATCGTAGGAACACTTGCTCGGAACGAGAAAGACACACCTAGCCTACGCCCTTCCAAGGCTGTGTCAAATACTTATAACTTCCCCACAAAATGAAAGAAGATCGCACTTATAGCAGCAATGATGGAGTAAAGGTCGTTGCAGCAGCGATTAAGAAGCAAATCAGCTGCAATCCCGGGCTTAATTCTTGGTGATGGTTGTGAAGGTAGCGTACTGCTTCGCTACCATCAAGTCTTACGCGTTAGCGTTTGCTCCCATAATTTGTTTGTGGAATATGGCTGCAGCCTACGCCCACAACAGTCCCCATGATCTGTGACTACAGTCGAATTCCCGAAGTGCTTGTTCGGGAAGCTCGCACTTGCCGTTTTTCAATGATTAGGTGGTCTCAAGCATTGCGTTGCAGACTCGCATTTTTGCAGCTTGATAGCTAGACTTGCGGTCGTGCTGACTACCGTTTCGCAGTATTGCTTAAGGTTACATCTATGTCAAGCTTACCAAGAGCCGCCAATACGACGTGCACCCTCCAGCTGCCACTGACCTTTTCGTGGCTGCGCCAGCAATCCAGCGCAGGATAAAAAGGAACTCACAATACGTCTTGGATAAAAAGGAAGTCGTAATACGTCCTAAGATCTTCGGTAACCTTTTTACAGTGCTTCGGAATATCTCAGTATAAAAAAAATACTGGCACTTAAATGGTAGCCAGCAAGTCTTTTGAGTGGGCACTGGTTTTAACATAGTTAAAACAAATATCTGCAGTGTGCAGGTTTACCGACTTGCTAATGAAGTCAGGAACGAGTTTTCACTAAAAAAGATGGTAAGCGTGTTGGATATCTGAAATAGAATAGATCAGAGTCTACCACAGTTTTTGGTATCTCCGAGTAAGTGTTTTGAGCTTGAACATATGTTCGACTTTTTGTGTGTGTTCGACAGAGTTGCCACATCGGTTGTTAATTTTTGCATAGCTCTGTCAGTATTTCGTGTGTTTGGTCTATTCATATTATCCGCTTCCGCTTAATCTATGCTCCCCGTGATTCTACCAGGTATCTTGAGTAAATAAACGACAGAATTGTGGAGGAATATCACTGTGCAATAATACATCTCTGCAGCAAAATTGTTAGTAAAGTGAGTGTGTAATAAAATGAGGTCAAATTTTGTAAGAGACACACACCCAAAGAAAAAAAGACGATAGCCTTCACAACTGTGAGCAGTGCGTACCTATTGAATATTGTAGGTTCCATTTCGGGGTGCATTACCAAGTGCAACGGGGTTTTGCAAGCCGAGACCACGACTTGCTGCGTATTAGATACTAATGGAGAGCACAAAAGTGTGAGAGAATATACGCAGATTTTAGAGAACCAGGCAATGGTAGCACGTACAGAAGGGTTTCACAAGTTTTATTGTAATTGTCTTGGAAATCGAAAACCGCAGCCTGTGTTGCTATAGTTCAAAAGTTCGAAGCTTGAAAGTTTTTTTTTTTTTCAAAAATACAATTAAGTGCTGATACATATTCTAGGCATACAAAAGGACGTCCCAAGGTAGGAAACCACAGGTGTAATTTACATTCGTTCGCGCTATGATGAATTCCGGAACCCAAAGCAACGACCACATTGATTCATGTGTATCGTTGCAGGTTTTCTCGCGGGGTATAATATTACAGCGAAATAGTGGAAATTTCAGCTTGTTGGCACATAAATGTGAGAAAAAAAATGCAAAAGAAAGAAAGCGCAAGTGTGTTTCTTCTTCTCTTTCTGTCTCGTCTGTTGCGTTGCCGTTTTTTTACAATGTATAACAATGCTGATTGCCATGCTTAAAAAGAAGAATAACGTGCAGATATTTGTTAACAAACCTTCTCGAATTCCTCGTCAGTGAAGCCAGGTGCCTTTGCAAATGCTGTTTTGATGAAGCCAGGGCTGGAGCATAAGAGAAACAACGCGTAAAACATGATATCGAGCGTATTGACTACTGGTAATATGCATTCGCAACGTCTCTTGCAGTAATCGTATTTACGCGGCAGTCAACTTTTTTTTTAAGTGTAAGCTTGAACCTTTGCGTAAGAAATAAAATATGAAGCACAGTCTACTGTGCGGAGGCACTTGTTAGGCCATCTGGCCGATCGTCTCCTTGCTTTCGAGTTCGAAATATGACCTACATTATCACAATGTTTGGTGTTGTATATTTTCCCTTGTTCTGGAAGTCACTGATGTGTTTGACAACCAGAGGAACTCAAAAGGGTGGTACTACAATCTCTGTTTCGTAATCCTACCTAGGTCGACTGAGGGTGAACTCAACGAATATTACGAACCGTACACAATAACAGGTGCAATCGTACTATGAACGTTCCACACGAACCAAGAGCTTTCCTTCGTGCGTGCAGACCTTGTCACCCAAAATATTTCTCTGCTGTTCAACTAGAAAACTGCGACTGTATTTGTGGCACCCACTCAGCAGACGCTTTGGTTCCCTCCACTGACGCGGTGCATAAAACAGGCAAAAAAATATCTGGAGCCTTTGTAAGGCCGTACTTGACAAGAGTAATTGGGGAACGAAAGGGATTTGAGTAACTATAGCAACAGCAGATCCTTAGGGGATGACGTTATTGTGGAACAAGTAAGGACAACCTTTTTAAATAAGACGGCAGGAACGGCCCTCTGCCAGCTTAGTCATACGGTGAAAGAGAAATACGAAGAAATCAATTATGAAGGTACGCAGACTTTAAGAGAGTCTCCCATTTGTTGTGGTAACGAATACTAAACAAGTAGAAGAATACTTTCCCTCTGAGGAGCTGTCACCCCAGCCCCAAACCATACAAAAAAGCGGTATAAGTTCCGCATTCAATAGTGCCACGGCAACGGCTGTCAAGCAAAATACTCCGCTTTTTCCGTTGCTTGAAATTCGAGCATAGATCCAATGGAGACTTTGCTTTGACTGGCGACTCAAGCGGCCCCGAATATGAGTCTTTCTCCAACACCCTAAACAAAGTGGCGTTGGCCGTGGAGGCCATGGAAAGTTTCATAAAGTTAACGTTCCAGAAAAAGAAACGAGCGACCACATTTACGTTGTAAACTTCAGGGCGATAGATACAAGCAGAAACTTATATAGGTGTCTAGAATAAGGTCGGTAACAAAATGTAAAGAAATCGCAATGGGTGAGTAGCAGCATTAGCAGTATGGCTGCGGCGAGACGGGGATATAAGTTGATGAGGAGACATATTTCCTTGTAGTTATGAGACCAAAAAGATCCAAAAAATAAATGGCTTGGAAAGTCACCTTGAAGAACCTGTTTCATGCTCATAGTAGAGCTTTTTTTTCAGCAGTGAATATAAACCTAATAGAGGTCGTTATTATAGAATCTCTATTAGTTCGCCGATCCCTAAGTAACAATTTAAAAATTATATCTTTTCAATTTTCCCCAAAGCTAGTTCTTGCGTTATTGACCTCCTCTAATGATAGCAGGTACAATTTTCTTACTATACCTTTCTATTAGAAGTTGCTAAACATTCAGAAACGGTAGGAGCAATGGAGTTCTCGAAATTCCAAACAGTCTTACATTTTTGTTTTGTGAGAGTGTTCCAAGTTCAGAATAGACGATTTTAAAACTGTTTTTCACATACTTTGAAATATACAGGTGAATTGCCCGTCAAAATTATTTTTCTACCCGCCGCTCGCCTTGTAAAATATTGCTACGTGTATATTTCGCGCTCGAGCGCAGATGGTGTGGAGGCAGCGTAAAGTGGTGGCCAGTGGCTATCCGGACGTCCAGAGCGAAGGCTTCCTGCTCACCTGCTTGTATCCGGAATAGGGATCCCCTCCCACACCAGCGGCTCAAATAAACGTCTCTCTCTCTCTCTCTCTCTCTCTCTCTCTCTCTCTCTAGCTCTGACTCGGCCGGCAGTGCCAATCATCTGGAGCTGGTGTGCGCTGTTCTTGCGTGTCGTCCAATAATCCTCATCATGGTCATAGGCTTGACAGGTTTGACCATCAACCCACGAGCTGTGACGAAGACGACACGTGTCAATTTTTGTGCGAGGGATCTCTGTCTAACTGCCTCCAGTAATGACGTGCAAACTCATCGAAATACATCATTATTTCTTTTTTTCTGGCCTCGATCAGTTGTTGCACCGTGGCCCCGCAAGCCCAACGCTGTCGCGAGTGGAAAGAAACTACTCATCCCCAAAAAAACGAATGCCTAGCTGTTGTGTGGGCAGTTTTAATAGAGAGTTTTAGCTGACCGTTTCTGACGGCCCGCTCCGCTCCAATAGCTAGCGGAGCGCCATTGCGCATGCGTGGCGTGCAAGGCCGCTAGCGGTGATACGGGAGCGGGGCTCCGTCCGCTGACCGGGGCAAAGGAACGTCGCGGCAGCTTACGTTACAGCGAGGATTATCAACATGGCTTCCCCGCGATGCGAGCGAACTCCCGTGAACTCTGTTTTTTTAGTTGAAACGCGAGCGACGAAATAGCTACAGCTCCTCCGAATAGGCAAAGGTGCCGCACTCCTCAACGAGCTTTAGTACGGAAGCGAAAAACGCCGACCGAAGCGAGGGGCTGCTTCTATGCAGCGCCGAGAAAGACAGCATTGTCTTGGCTATTGCAAAGTTTAGCGGCTTCTTTAAATTAAAAAACTTTCTAACCATTATAAAGTGTAAGCAACTACATTGTATTAAATAGGCGAAGTAAGGCAGTAAATATGGTAATTTACACTACTTGAGCGATCAAATTCCAATTTGTATCATGAAGTTTGCGATGACGTTTTGGTTTGCACACGCATAGGGCACGACCAGTTACGGGAGCATACGGCTATCGCTTAGCTAAAAGCCTTTCTGCCGCTGGTGCTCCGGTTGCGCTAAGCGGGCTGTAGGAGCATAGCGGAGCTTCAAAAATGGTTAGCTAAAACTCTCTAATATTTCTGCCGTACCTTTATGGACGTGCGTTCAAGGTCATACGTGACCATCACTCTCTGGGTTGGTTTACGAACCTGAGAAACCCGTCTGGCCGCTTCGCACACTCGGAGTCTCAGACTCCAATATTGTGATATGACCATCGTCTTCAAATCTGCAAGAGACATTCTGATGCAGACTGCTTATCGAAATCACCGCTCGGAACTCCGCCAGCGGATAAAGACGACACCAACAATGGGCCATTGTCTCCAGTTCTGAGTGCGGCCACCACTTCGGAACAGCAGCAGGGGTACCAACAACTGCTACCACTAATTTAATTCTTGCTAGGCGACGCTACTAGCCCACCCACGTCACTTGTTAGAGGTCTACCAGGGCCATCTCGTCGTAGCGGCGTTTTGTACAAACGAAACTTCGCCCTGAATGGCCAGTAATATCGTGTTTTCGTCCGCTCACTTTTACGAAACGCCATCTTGCAGGCTTGTCATGATCATTCGGCATCTGGCCGCCTCGGTTACTCAGTGCACGCTTTGGAAGAATCAAGAAAGCTTATTACTGTACTAAGCTCTCCGCAAGCTTGGGACACTGCGTTCGAACTTGCCAGAACTGCCACGCTTCACCAAGCCGGATTTCACCAACCAGTTCAAATTACCGAAGCGCCGTTCCAGAAGGCCGGCATGGACCTCATGGGCTCCTTTTTCACCTTTACAGCGGGCAACAGGTTGATAGCAGTCGTCACTATCTGACGATGTACGGCTAAACAAAACCATTGGAAAGGCCACGGCGCTTGAGGTGGCCCAATTTTGTCACACAAGCATAGTTCTGCTTCATGGGGCTCCTGTAGTTCTTATTACGAACCGTGGAAGAACATTCACTGCGAAAATGCTGCAGGAAGTCTCCACTTTGTGCGGCAAGTCTCAACGAAATGCCAGTGAGTACCACCCTCTGACGAACAGCTTCAGAGAACGGCTTAACCAAAACCATCGCTGACATACTGAACATGTACGTTCATATTAAATACCGGGCCTAGGAAGCAGTTATCCCCTACATCACGTTTTCGCTTAACAATGCCCAGATACGACTCGAATGGCAACGTCTGCGCTCTGGCACGGGTTACACACGTAACATAATGTCCACTGAAATGAACAGGAGAAACTCAATCTGCAAAAGCAACCTATTCATTGACAGCATAAAATATAATCCCGCTTTGTAATTTATGTACCTTGAGGTGTTACTAAATTTGGATATTTTAAATTTTTGTTTGGCGTGCTTAAAGTCCAACTGCAACAAAAGTTTCTGCTCCAAATGCGCTACTTTGCGGTAGTATTACCTTAAAAGTTGCTGCCTGCAAACTTTGGCGGACCAAATTTGCGTCGCTGCATCGCAAAAGATCAAAAACGCTCTTTTCAAACCAAATCTGGAAAAAAAGGGCTCCCATTACGGCCGGCCGGAAGTGACGTTACACTCAGGACTCGAGTGCGCGCAGCCCGCAGATTCTCCCGTGGCTGCCTGCGAGAACACGGCGTGCATTCGACGTGTTTCGGGGTGTCCTTTTCTTCAAACACTTAAAACAAGCTCGGAGAGGGTTGGGAAGTTCGGCGCAACAATTTATTGCTTCGCTGCGAGCTGCTGAGACGCGCGTGTAGTCGTCCGGTAAATCGAAAACACAGGCATCGCGAGGCGTCGTGGTGAAGCTGGGAGCTAAGAAATAGGTTCACAAAAGGCAGTGTTGAGCACTAGATGGGCGCCGGCGCAGCCAATATGCCCTGTACCGATCGAACAATCCTGTGTTTGTGAGAGAAGAAAAGAAAAGAAAGCTACCGTGGGTGGAAAGGGTCGAAACATGCCGGCTAGCGTGTAAGAAACCGCTTACAGAGCATGCTATCGAAGTTCAAATCCAGACTTTTATTTTTGTTTACACGGGCCCTTTTGTTCCTGTTAGCAGGGTGTCCGCGCCAAATCTTTAGATACTGATACCATGCAGCGGCGAAAGCACTGCAGTGTCTTGACTGTCGTCGTGAAGCAGTGACCTTTCCTTAGGCGGAATGCTGCCAAATGTCCCTTATCTTTTTGGTGACAGAAGTGCTACGAACAGCGGCTATTTTTCATTTAAATTTTGACGAAGTTGTTTGAACTGAATCGATTCCGTGCAGTGCGCCGCGTGCTGTACTTGTACGCGCCCCGACCGGCGCGATAACCGTGACAACCGCTTATCGCCTCGCGTCGGCCGTTGTCGCGCCACTCGCGCTTTCGAAGAGTCGACCGGCCGCGATGGTGCATTAGGCCGCAAAGCTATCTGCCGTACCCGTTCGCGCCCCGATCGGCCAGACAACAACGTATCGTGCTATCTGCCGTACCCCTTCGCGCCCCGATCAGCCACGACAACACAGTATCGTCTCGAGCCGGCCGTTCCTGCGTATTGCGCCCCGGTAGACGCCCGGCCACTAGAGTGCGTAGTGCGCTGCACAGCTATCGTACCCGTTCGCGACCCGATCTGCCGCGACATTGGTACTTTTACTGACCCTTTTTACGGTCCCTCCGCTCCAATAGCGCTCCGCTCCATGCGTGGCGCGCTTGGCCGCAAAACGGCGTTGCTCCGGCCGTTGCGTAGCGGGCCGCGAACACCGGAGCGGACCGTTGGCCGCAAAACGGTCAATACCGTATCGTCTCGAGCGGCCGTTTCTGCCGTATTGTATCGCCCGTTCTGACTCCGGCCATTGCAGTACGGCGCGCCGCACAGCTGCGGTATCGCCGTAGTAGACGGCGTCTTGCGTAGCGCGCGCCGTCAAGTCTGAAACACGCCTCGAAATCGTAGCGTAAACCGGCACTCAAAATTTACCGAGCTGACCCGTTTTTCAATTGCGGTCGGCTCCGCTCCGAGCCCATCGCCGCGCCTCCGCATTGGGTACGGTTGCCCTGAGTGGGCCGCCGATACTGGATCGGACAGTCGAAAACGGTCCGCTAAAACTATTTCAAGTTCGGCAACCCAGAGCTGCTTCTTGCATTACGGAGCCGAAAGCACGTATTCATGCAGGAGGCACGAATTACTCTGCCTCGGCCACGCGACGTAAGGCGTGCGCTCGCATCCAGCGGCCGCGACTCTGCTCACAAGCAGTGTTGCCAAATGTTGGCGAGCAAAAGTAGCTAGATGGCAACGTGAAATAGCTAGAAGTGGCTAAAAAATCCAGCAAGGAGCTAAAAGTAGCTAAATATTTTTTCAAGCGCTTCATTAACATATTCTGCGTGTGTAAAGCATTTATTGGCAGCTGTATTATCTTCAAAGATGAAACACAGGTCTCAAGTCATGTTTTCTTGAAGGCAGCTACGCAAAACATGTATGAACAAATAATAAATGTGGTGCTAGTTTGATTCCAATAATTTATGGCTGTCGTAGTTTTCGCAACGCGTAAAGGCTTGCGCTCTCACAAAAGACGAGCTCCGGATGCATCAATGCTCTGTAAACCTGTTAAAAATGAAATTTATAGGCGTACCAGACGCCTATAAAATCGAAACTGAAATTCTTTTCAAAATGTACAAATGTAAAAAATAAAAGAAACCAAAATTGCTTTGACCCTAAGGACTTCCTTAATCAAGTATAGAATTTTTAGTGCCCGTTTTAAACCCTACGCAAAGCATTTCTGTTTTTTTTTGCCATATGCAGTAGCACGAGTACGGCCACACTGATGAACACAAAAGTATCACAAAAACATTTGAAAGCTTTTTGGATGGTGGTTTTATTAACAAAACTTTTCCGTCCGCATAAATGGGAGCACGTCATCTTTGAACATATATCAATAAAAATGCCCATTTGCAACGAACGAAACAATCTAGAATAACATTTCTTACACAAAGCGTACAAAAGAGATTTCGGCGTACTTCTAAAAGAACAATCAACCACATTGGCGAACAAAAACAGAACTATCTCTTAGCAACTCCAGTAGAAGGCGTAGAGCCAAAACAATTATAACCAATGGTAGCACATAAAAACAATCAGTCCTGCTGTACACACAGTTCTTCGATAATGTCTGCAGCTTGCAGAGTATTCGTCCTCAGCCGTTCAGTACGATGCCATCGTGCCGATTTTTGCCACCACGTCACTACATCTTGAAAGTGGAAGCGCTCACAAAACAGGGACGAAAGTAGAAAAAACATAGACGACACGGCGCTATGTTTTTTTCATACTTCGTTCCTGTTTGTGAGCGCTTCCACTTTCAAGATGAACAGCTACCAACTAGCCCAATTGTCTGTTCTACGCACCACGTCACTAGGCAAGCTATATTCATGGCATTTTTTATGCCTCTGAAGCCCATTCCTTACACTTAGCAGTGCATTCAATGTGTAAATTTCCAACCTATTACGACGCTTGCTCTTCACGATGCTCATATCGCTGAAGCATCTTTCTACTCCAGCGTTTGAGAAAGGCAACGACAGCACTGTCATGGCGAGCGTGGGCCAGCTCGGCAAAGGGGTTGTCACCATGCGCGTCCTTATAGGAACCGACTTCGGCCCAGAAACCATCGGTTGTATTCGTACAGCACCATTTTACGTGCCGCAAAGAACGAGCTGAAACAGCCTACTTGTAGCTAGATTACATTTTTGGTAGCTAAGATGAGTCCAAAAGTAGGTAGATCTAGCTACAAAATAGCTAAATTGGCAACACTGCTCACATGCGTGAGGCCGCACGTAAGATGGCTACTTAGGAGAGGCGACGGCCGCAAGGGAATCCCTGACTGGCACGTCACGTACGGAAGTTCGCCGCAGTGGCCAGACGTTGTGGCGACACTCCGCTATGCGCTGCGTCGGATGGAATTGTTTCTTTTATAACGGTTCAATAGAAAACTGTGCGTTTGTGGAGTTTAACATTCTGTCACAAGAGAGTTTAATGATGCGTACCACACTTTGAAGCAGAATTTGGGGCAGGTAAATTTTTCGTTGCAGTTGGCCTTTAACGGAAAATATGCACCACAATTCTTTTTGAGGAAGTCAAGGCTGTTAGTTAACACTGTAGAAGCCATTGACGTGCTGGCTTACTTCGTCGAAAAGAGAGATCGCGGCGAATTCGATCCTAAAAATGACCAGAGGCATGGTCATATATGTTATTGATGGCGCATAATTTTTCCGCAGTGTAAACAAGTATTTTTTTTCTAATATTCCATTAAAAATTCGTTGTTTCGAGAATCACTTTACGGTGAATTTCATTTTTCGCACCAATTTTTACACTCCGCAACGTGTTTACTACGTCTCCTCGTTAGTCAACTTGAGTACCAGGGTTCGGTTCCGGTCAGCGGCGGGCGTTTTTTGAAGTGCGAGATAAGGAAAACGGCCGTGAGCCAACAATTCTCGGAGTCCCAATGGTTTTTAATTGGTCTAAACTAACACTCAGCCCTCCGCAACCCCGTTACATCTAGCCCACGTGAAGCTAAGCGCTCACTTCGTATGTATTTGAACTTTTAACTTGTAAAGGATACTGGTTCCTTGAAAATGTGCCTGCTAGGACATGAGTGCTCGCATTATGAGCTGTTGGCGGGAACAAACAAAACACAGAGGTAGAAATCCAAGAGTGAGAGAAAAAATAACCCCATAATTACGTAATTCAGAAATTGCAAAATGGTAAAAAACCGAGTGTTTGCGACTTACTTTACAGAGTTAACGCGGACGCCAAATGGTGCATTTTCTGGAAGAGAAAATGGGAGAATACATTTGTGTTTACGCTTTATATAATATAGCCCATGTATGTCCAGATAGATAGCCAAAATAGTATATCCAGGACACATACCCTTGGGCTGATCCGAACAGGCGAGGTTATGCAGACGGCCACGTTCAAACACCGTGAGTACAATTACATAATTCGACACCTACCGCCTAGGAATGTTGAACTCGGTAGAAAAATGGCCAATTTATTGCGTAGACTCTAGCGTTCGCGCAATATTTCGTCGTCGACGTGCTGTCGCAATGTGTTCCTTTTGGAGGTGGTCTCCGACCTTCCAGGCATACTACAGGGTTCTGAAGCTGCCATAGTAGCCGTTCATGCGTGAGTAAATGTGGCGTCATCTGTGTGTCGGCGTTGGCCAGGAGAAGCAAGTGGGTCTATTTACAGCCGCGATTGTATATGAAGTTTTTCGCCTAAGCTGCCTCGGACTTGTATGAGGAGGTAAAGGAAACCAGGAAGGCATACACGCATCCACGCATTAGCAGGAGGGAAAGTTAAAAAAACCCACTAAACACTGCATTAAGCCGCCCTCTATGAGGGGGTGAAGCAAAGCCGCAAGGCCTTGGATGATACCTTACGAGGCAAATGGAAAGATAGAAAACAACCCTACTACATAGTGGTCACCCCACGGTCCGCGTTGGATGGCCTATCCTGGAGCGGGCCGTGGCGCAGGCTCGGTGTGATTAGGAACTTGGCTATTTGAAAAAAAGAAGTTAGCCTATGAAACCGAACACCGTGACCATAAACGCGACTGCGATTGGCAGTAACTGCCTGCGAGTACCAGCGAAAATCGTATCAGCCCCAAAAACGCCTGCTACAAGGAGCGGGATTCAACACAAGGGAGAGGGACCGTAGGAGGGGAGAGGGCAGTCGAGTGGCACTAGTACCGCGCCAGTAAGCCTTTTCGTGAAGCGGCATTTTTCTGTGCTCCTATCTCCCAACACCTGAAACCAGATTTTGTAGAGGCCACTCTAATCAAGCCTTCTGGGTTGTGCCAAAGCCTTCTCTACTACGGGCGCACTTTGTGGCTGCAAGACATCTGAGGATGGAATGAATATTAAAACGAAGAAGACTTACCCAGAGCTGCGTGCTTAGTAAGCTGGTCGAGGGCTGCTTTACTCATGCTGTAAGCAGGCGCTTTGTATAGCTGCAATAAAGAGTGAAATGATAACATTTTCAGCAGAAATACACAAGTCTGCATTAACGTGAGTAATTTTAAACATCTCTTAGCATGCATAAACATGAAAAATGCCTAAACATTTGGTATTTTTGAGGTTCTGTTTGATACGATGTTGCTGGTTCTGGCTGTGGAGCGCGCTCAGACAGTGAACGGATGAACTGTGGCGGTTCCTCACTCCGGGAACCAAGGAAGTAAAACTACGTCCTTGGTGGGAACCTACTCAAGTATGGGTTCGCTTGACTCTGGGTCGGCCCGCATGACTATGGCCCGGGTGTAACTGCCTCCGGATCATACCTGGCAGCCCACGCGGCAGGCAAGGACCTTTTGTGTAGAGCTAACAAGAACTTCTGGAACAGCTTTGAGCGAACTCTTAAACGTTTATTTAATGGTAATCTGGACATTTTTGTACGATACTTTGTTATCTAGGCATGCACCGACGTGCCTTGAGAGTGTTTTATTTTGATCGGCATGTACAGCCTCTGGAGATGTTGTTTAGCAAATCGCCGCGGTGGCATTGGTACCCATCGCACTGGGGTGTATTTGGGTGATGCTTGTACGCATAATGCATTCTTAGCAATGCCTGAGATTACTGACTGGGTTACTCTTTTCCGAAAACATCTCGCTATGAGTCATTTTTGCTTGATATTGTGTAAATGCGGAAAGATAATACTTGCATGTGAACGTTTGGGTGTGTACAGTGGCGTCTCCGCAAAGATTGCACAGTTCTGCGCTCTTTTGGCGTCGAAATGAGCCATTGTTTTTATCCGCAACTCGCAGTGTGAGGATTCAAAGCAACATTGTTTAAATATTTGTAAGTATAATACTATGCTACTTTGATGCATGCGTTATTGGGTTTGCTGCACGGTACAATAGGCTAATATTTTTTGTTCTCCTAGCTGTCTAAATACATTTTGTGGAGTATTTCTATTTGTCGTGTAAAAAAGGCAAAAACAAACGCCGTTGATTATTAAGTAAGAAGTCAACATTCAAGAAGAGATGTGCCAGGTCCGCACTTCTAGACGAAAATTTAAATATTTAATCATGGTTGTGCTCTACATGTTGCGGTATTAAAATTAACACAGCCTTTCGCTATGCCGCAAAATGGTGGAACTACAAGCGTTACAGACGGGCGTACAATATTTCTCGCAGATTCTCATAGAAATGTTTACGCGTTTAAACTAATTATTGGGAGCTGCATTCTGCCATTACTTGTCCAGAGCAAAGCCAGGTGGTTTAAACTTTGCATGAAAAGCCGCGATTTGTTGAAGTGCGGCTCACATCCTATTTTGTAACCATTCCTAAAAAGTCAGAGTATTTCCCACTTTTTTGATAGTTCAACAGGTGCGTTCGCTAAAAAAACGTTGAAAACGATTAATCGAAGTATCTCGCACCTTGGCCTAAGAAACGTTTAGATGGTAAAATCGGAACTGCTTAAGTGCAACATCTGTGACTTTTAACGTAGTTTTGTAATTGAGCAACCCGTACACAGGATGTCAGAGAGGTTGTTTAAAAAATAGCAAGCGATCTTTCCAGCGCACCCTAATACTCCTATTGTCGACATTCCCGTCACAATAGGAGCAACGAACCGCTATAAAAACTCACCACAGTAAGCGATGCAACGCTAGAGACGTTGACGATGCAACCTGAAACATATTTACTCGTCAAGAAGGCAAAGAGAAAGATGCAGAGCTTTCTAGATCAGCCACGTAGGCCTAAAGTACGTAACGCTTCGTACCTTAGGACATTCAACATAAATGCGAGAATTTTTATTAAAGCACGTATTTCATTACGCAAGGGTGTTTGCCACTGTTCGGAATGGCTATATATGCTTCCTCAGGCTGTTGATTATAAGTGGAAGCAGTGATGCGTTCCTTAACCTGTCTGGCTATGATGTGCGGTAAGCGATGCATGTGCAAAACTGAGCTTGTGCCACCAATGCTTGGGGTACATTTCAAGCGAGTAGTCTGAAAGATGGAAGAGCTGAGCTGAATACCGACGCCGTGTGCGGGGGCCGCAGGGTACCCAGAAGCACTGCCCAGGGGGCCGTGTCTGCTCTTAAATTCTCGATCTCCAACAGAGTGGGAGGGTCGAAATGCACGAGAAGATAAATGTTCCTATTATCGAATACCAGGTAGGGGGTAGTGAGTGTTCTGTCGCAGAAAACGCATGATGCTTGTTGAATCTCCCAATGGGTATGCGCCACTCAATCACCATCATTGTCTAGACCGTGTCATTAAATCTGTCATCCCCGCTAAGGGCAGCCATGGCCCAGGTCTGCCTTGCGTCGTTCTTCCGCTAACATTTTGGGGCCGAAACCCGGGATGTTAACGGAACGTTAACGGAAGAACGACGCAAGGCAGGCCTGGGCCATGGCTGCCCTTAGCGGGGATGACAGATTTATTGACACGGTCTAGACAATGATGGTGATTGAGTGGCTCATATCCATCGGGAGATTCAACATCCTTCCGCGCCCGCGACGTTCGTATCTGGCCTTAAACAAACGCTGCCCCACACACCGAACCTTCTAGCTGTTCAACAGTTTTACTAGGTGGCACTGTGTCTCGAAAACATTCCTGCGATGCAGTTTCTCGTAGCGCTGCTTAAGTGCGTGCGCCTCTTGACGATTCGCGCGCCGTGAGTCCCGCAGTGAATCCAAAATCTTGAGCGGCAGGTGGGCTTCTCGTAGCAGTATGCACGGAGGCGCCGCTTTGCCATGTCTGGGACACCGCTGAGCTGCGGCACAAGTTAAACGTGCGTATCAGATACACGCCGTCTTCAAGATCTTTGGCGCTTCACGACACTGCGAGGTTTGCCCTTTGGCGCCTCGCCTAGCTCTGCTGCCTCGTATGGCGAACTGAACTGAACAATGGCGAAACATGTGACAGGGTGCTCGACCTCAGCGTATCTCGCAGCTTGCCCTGACCGTCGCTGTGTATGGCGATGCCTTCGTCGGTGTGTGGCTCAGCAGCTGGGAACAACGAATGCTTCTTCTGTCGGTGTGCACGATGGCGTGGCTGTGCCTATGTTGCTCCAAAGGACGCTGAATTTCATTAGGTTGAGACGGCTCGTCTTACTCCCCACTCCCACTCGCGAGAAAATCATTGTGGGGTTTTACAATCCGTCTGCAATCGTAGTATATTGGTTGTCGTTGCCATATTCATTCCTTCGAAAGCTGCCCTGAAATGCTGTCACCTTCTGCTTCCAATGGTGAAACCGCCGCCTCGCCGCTTTCCCGACAGCCGAGCGCCACCAAGCTGAAGCTTTCGACAACAAAACTATGCTTCAAGCTCGATGACAAGTTTCCAGTCCCCAATGTTTAAAAAAACTGTAGTGACGAAGATGTCGGGTAATTCTAAGGTTTTCGCTGCTGCGGTAGCTCTGGTACAGCGATTGGTGCGTTGTTTGCAAATCAGGCTTGCGCCTTCTTTGGGTTTTCTTTTCTGTAATTGCTGTTTCAGATTCTGGCGAGCTTGCATTTATGCAAGGTGTCAGCTCAATATGCGTTACTGCTGTTTCTCGACAAGGCTTCGGTGTTTCGTTACAGTTACCCGAAATGGTTAGCAATAGTGGTTCGGTCTTCTCAACCTCAGGACGGCAAAACGAAACAGACTTGAACCGGGGAGCAGCGTCCCGTTCTAACTTGACGATTGGTGATTAGCGGATTTCAGGATGCTGCAGCGGTAATGCCTTCTCATTCATGAAGTCTGGAACCAAGATATACTCGAACGTGTACGGTGGTGGCGCTTTGCTTTCTTTCACGTCCTTTTCCTCACGTTTTTTGTAGCCTGCTTGGGTGGAAGCAGCCCAGTCGTCCGTGTCTGCGGACGGCGTTGCCTCACTTTCTTCAAACCCGTCTTGTGTTGGGACGCTCGATGCTAACTTGAAGAAGGCCTGATCTTGTTCGGTTTGATGTATGCAGCCGGTTTGAGGTAGGCAGCCCTTTTCAGCTTTGTATAGAACGGATTCTTGCACCGCCATACCGCCGAAGTTCGCAAGAGAAGTTTCTGGCCTCTCGCTATCCGGAGTCGAAATTGCGGACGCCATGGTGAGCGCGAAGTGGTCGCATCCGCATTTGTCTTGTTCGATCCTCTTCAGGGACGGCAACCTCAAGACGTCTGTCTGCCGCACCGGCAAGCTGAGCTCCACACGATTTGGAGTGCTCACGTTGCCGATATCGGGAATGTTCGGGGGTCTGTCGGCCATCGCCTCCACATGGTCCTCAATCCACGTGGGCCCACGTTGCGCACTATCGAAAGCAGAAACTTGTAGCGTCGGCAAGACAACGGCCGAGGTCGATGTGCGTGAGCCGCGTTGAGGAGGATCACCTTCATGGGCGAAAGTGATGTGGGTTTTACGTCTCATGCCGACAGCCTTCGGAGACTTCAAGGCAGAGCGCAGGTGGTTTATGGCATGACATATTGTTCCTTGGTACGTCAAGGCTTCGAAGTAGTCAATTTCAACTTCATGACTTTCAAGAAGATCGATGATTTCCTGGTCTACCTCATGAAGTGCGGTGTACTTGCTCTCCAGCTGGCCAATGGCCTCTTGCAGGTCGATCGAAGATGGAGACGGGGCTTCCAGAAGCTCATTCGCTGCCTTGCGCAGTCTTGCACTAGCTACGCGAAAGATGCGTTGCTGCCGGCGCAGCTTATCTGTCGCACGCATTCGGTCGGCACTCGGTACGAGGTCCGGGCCAGCCATGCTGACCTCCGGCTGAGGGCGGGGCTGAGCAGCGTAAGAAACGGTAAAAAGAGCGGGGTTCTGCGAACCTCAAGCCGGAGGGGACGTCGGTGGTCTCCTTCATCGCCTACAGTCGTCTTCCCGGGTTTTGGCCTCTAAATGTTAACGGAAGAACGACCGAAGCGAGACCGAAGCCATGGCTGCCCGTTACGGGTGTTATCACTTTACTAACACGGGATAATCTGCACGATGATGATGATAACTGCTGTATAGCCAGCGGGAGATTTAAAAATGCTTACACCGCTTAAAGGCCCTGGTTCGTAAGACGAAAAATAAAAAAAATCGTGCCAATCCACCTAGTGAATGGGGTAGAAAAGCAAAGCTCTAAATGGCACCCCCAACGATTGCCCATGCGACGACACTTAAATTCACTCAGGTCGCTCTACAAATAGTGAAACCAGAGAAAAGTGAATTACACTTAACCACACCCTTTGTTACTTCGAAGAGATTTTCTTGGTAAGGTTAAATCAATGCATGATGCATGAACGCAGGTTGGTTATTGGAAACATGAATGAAAAAAAATTTTAAATTAAAGGAAGCTCAAACCCGGCGTTAGACGACCTCACGTCTCCACCTCTGTCACCGCGGATGGAGGCTACGAGATCGGCGGCAGAGACGAAGAAGGAGTAGCTGGAGGACGAGGAGAAGGAGGAGCAGGAAGAGGAAATACGTCTATTCAGATTTCTGAATGGCCTACACTGCGGCCCAGGGGAGGGGCTCCTTCTTCACTGGAGCCCATATGCAGTCCACGCCGCCTCAGCTCTGTCTACCAGCTGAAGCTGGATGGGCAGAGAGGGGCTTGACAGCAGCATCTCCAATTGCTCTTGTTGGGTAGTTGACGGAAAGAGAGCAGGGTACCCAGGGCTTAAGTCGCACACCCTGATTATGTGGCGGAGTGTTCTTACTTCTGAGCAAATATTACATTCAGCGTCGTAGCGACTCGGGTGCATTAGGTAAGAACGCGTCGGGTGTATGAAGGAGCCGGGTAGTTTGTTGTTCTCTGGAAAGGCCAGGGTAAGGCGAAGGTAGGGTCTGTCTCTGAAGGCGATAATGCTGGGTTATGTCCCTGTACGAGACAAGCGGGTGACTGTCCTCGTGCAGCTCCATAGCACGGGGGTAAAAGCGCAGGCTTGTTGGTGGGCGTATTCGTTGTCCAGATGAGCTGAGTGGAACCGTTTGGGGAGCGGGTTTTTAGCACACGCAGTGCAGGTCGGGAGACCCAAACGGATTGGCAATTCCGAAAGGTTTGTTGGGAATCGGGGACTACCTTTCGAACTCCTGGTTGAGAGCCAAGGCTTTGGCTGCATCTTTTGCTGCCGTCATGTCTTGGGTCTTGAGTGAGACACACGTGCAGAGGTTGGTTCTGGAGGTAGCCACGATGATGGCGTACTACTGCCCTCGATGTTGGGAGGCGTCTATGTAGATAACTGCATGATCCCCACCTTGGGTGGTGTTGATTGCAGAGGTCGTGCATGACGGCGATCCTCATCGTGTGAGGGGTTCATCTTTCTAAGCAAAGGGCACCTTTAGTTCTTGTCCCGAAGAGTTCAGGGGGTACATCAAGCGGAGTGACCTTCGGCGCTGCCCAGCCAATCTGGTAAAGGATGCGGCGACCCGCCGCAGTTCTGCTCAATTTGAGGTTGTGGTTAGAAAGATGGCCCTCTATAAGCTCTTCCACCGTGTTGTGGAGCCCCTGCTAAGCAGCCTCTCTGTGGACGCACTCATGGGAAGACCAATGGTTTGTTCAAGCACCTTTCTAACCATTATATGTATGTCCCCCTTTCTAAGACAGGGGTTTACGTGAGTGGTTCTCGAGAGGACGAAAGGTTTAATTAATCGAAAGGTGTCAGATTCCTTGAGGCCTAGCTTCGTGGTGGAAACTCTCCTAATCATGTGTATGATTTGATTGATGCTTGTGTTTGAGGCACTCCAAGGATACGTCACACTTGGTGTTGGTCTTCAGCTGTAGGCCCAGGATCTTGATTCTGGGGCTTGTTGGGACGGCGTGGCCATCAAGGAGCATTTGAATGGGTTCCTTGATGTGCCATTTATTGAGGGCGGACGAGGGGGAGTTGCGATTTTTCACGTTAGCACTGGAGGCCACAGGCTTTAGCACATCGGCGTGCTGGAATTGAGAGGTCATGCATTGGTGTGGGCTTCCTTTAATTTTTCAAACTCCTAGCTCATGCGCAAGAAGCCCATGGGGTCTCTAGACGTGACGTGGGCGGAGCGCGCAGTGGCCCAAGAGGTCGCGTGAGGCTAGACGTGGCATTCAGCGAGAATGTAGGGGGTAAACCAGTGGGTGTGCTTGGTGAGTGCTCCACCTGTCTTCCCTGTCTCCGCTTGGGCTCGTAGCTAAGTCGGTAAGACAAGGGGCTCTCGCTTTGTTAGTCTATTAGTTTCAGGCTCGATTCCTGGTGCCGCCAGTAAATTCTAATAATTGTTCGCGGGAGTTTTCCGTTGACACCAATGGTCGCGAAAGAACCCTTGGGGGGTAGAGGTGGCAGACTTTAAAAAACAGACTAGAGTACCCCGCGAAAGCTCTGTGTATCCAATATGTACGGCTATTTAAACATTACGTCTCTCACACCTCTAGTTTGTCGCAGAAACGGTAGCGTCTTCCGTGTCATGCAGACTGCACCCTGGACGTTTGTGGCCCACATACTGCTGAACTCATCCAGCGAAGATTCGTCAATCCTTCCACCTTTCCCTGTTCCCGCGTTGTTCACCTGTATAAAAACGCCTGCGTAAAGCATTGGAATAGTCACTGTAAACACCACAGAGATGTGATGCGACAACATGGAAAGTATAAAAGCAGCGAGTATAAAAAGCTACTCCGTCTTGTGCCTAACGCCAAGCTAAATTTGTACTCTAATGAATGTTCCGCGTGTACTGGCTAATTGGAACGGAAGTTTTTAATTGGAACGTTCGTTTAATGGGAAGTCAAATGCTGGTCCCGACAGTTTTGCATGCAATTGTTCAACAATTACAAGAAATTATGCGATAATTCTAAGCCAAAGCCAATTTTATCAGTAATTTTAACGGTATTTCCAATAAAAAGCATCAAGGTGGTCGTCCCTTCTCCATAAATTTCAGATTTGCAGCAACAAATACATGCTATGTTCTGTACAGATGTCGGCGTCATCGGAACTGATGCAGCCTACAGTTAAAGCACTCTTAAAAGCTCTCAACATTCTTTTTTCTTGCGCAGAGTGCCGTGATAGCAGTTCGTGCGGGGGGCGCTCCAGGCTTCGATTTCACGGGTAAGTCCCAATCGCCATGGCAACCAGTCCCATGCGTTCGACTTGAGAAAGCAACTTCAGATTTTGAATAGAACCAAGAAGGGGTATGGATTGCGGACTTGTAGGAAAGCTGTTATTGGGCTCTTTGTTTAATTGAAAAGTAATTCGAAGGTATTTTCCAGTTCTTCTGGACTGCGCGTTAAAGGAAGGCGATTGTACAAAACCTACAGAAGATTCGCTGACAACATCGTAATGATTAATACGACAGGAGAGCGAGAGCTAAAGTGCAGCTAAAGGGGAACCCAAAAAGTTCAGTAAAAGGAATTAGGGCTAACACAAAGCAATTGAATGTACTGTAACTTTCGTGCTAAAGCGGCACCTTTATTTTAAGTTGAAAAAGGTAATTGAAGAGGTTGATGAATATAACTATATTGAACTAGTGTTCAGTGCTGATCTCAAACACGATGACGTAATCGATACCGGATAAGTGCGTGCTTCGGGAACTCGGCAAGGAATCTCAAATAATGAGTAGTTCGTCTGGGAGGGTGGGATTCATTGTACCAATAGTACTACCGGTGTCATTGAAAACAACTTTGTAGAACCAATGATTATTAGCAGATACGGAATAAGGAAACAGCCTTAACCTCACTACGCTTCGTTTGTCCTGTAGTTGGGAAAGAGAGGTCGATGATAACAATGATAACTTAATTGTGTAACCATGGGGTCGCCGTTTTATTTTCGTGCGTGGGTTTAATAGACGCGGGCTCTCACTAAGATGGTGTCGAAGAATCAAGAACAGAAATTTCGCACTTGAAATTGACAATTTCCAATTCTTCAATTAAGATGTTCATGGCTATACAGAACATGGCACAGCACAAACGTAGCAATACGCACGTACACATGATGGCGCGTCCGTTGTCCGTTCTTTTCCTTGTTGTGTACAATTTTCGCTAGCACGGTGAGTTTTCCAGTTAAAAATAAACTTTCTCTACTTCCTTCTTCACTTGATCCTCAATTACACCACTGAGACTGCTTCCTGTGACGCTGACAAGTGATATCGAGAAGACGATGAATGGGAAGAAAGGAATTTAAAACGGCTGAAAAGAATGGTTGCGGTCTAAGTTCGCCCAAAGAACACACGTGGTATTGAGAATGCTGGAGCCACGGGAGCACCGCGCACGAGTACGATGGCGTTTTACTCAACGTACATGAATACACACGTAGATTTATTAATGGCTGGAAATGTAAAACTATCCTGGCGAAAACAAGTGAGCTAGTTAAAAAAATCCGGGGCCATTTACGCTAACTTGGGGAGGGGCGAAGCATGCAGTGTATCAGTGTTTTGAAAGATTGTGTCTCTTTCTTGCCACACAGTGCGCGCTAATTTGGCACCGGTGAAGCGGCGGTGAGAGGAGCAATCGAGCGCTTGCTGAGGTTGTGGCGTCCTCTCTTGCGTTGAACCGGATTGAAGCAGTTACCATGCCCACCTTCCCAGTTTGAGGAAGTGGCAGGGGTCAGCGCGACGGCAGTGCAATGCTTGCGCCTCGCTCGCTCAGGAGGCTCGTTCTTGGTGATAAACAAGGCCGCAGCACCCGGTAAGTGTGGCTTTTCTTACTTCGACCTACCACACCCGATCTGTGGTAGCGTGCAGAGACGGCGGGTGCATAAGTGTAATACAAGTTATAGCCCGTATACAAATAGCTTCTTCTTATGCTTGGCGATTGCTGAAGCGGACAGGGAGCGTGACACAAATCTTTGAATCATGCTAGTTTATTCTGAACCGGTTCTATTCATTATACTGTTTTACTAAGCGTTACGTAGTATCGCGAAGCATTGAAAAACGAGTGTCCCGGTATTTTATTAGTATAGTGACTACATGAGGTGCTGACACCGGGGACGACAGGGGACGCCGAGAGCCCGCGCCCCTAAGCCTGTTCTCCCCTACCACTCTTCCTTCTCCCACACATCTGTTAGTGTACTACATGCGGTAGAGAGCTTTTTGGGATGTTCCGCTATCTTTAGTTTAGTGCACTTACAAGAATATCGATCTTCCCAAAGTGCTTCACTGTCTTGTCCACCGCAGTTTTCACATCGACTTCAACAGACACGTCTCCTGGTACCACAAGGACCTGCGCAGCATAAAGGGGGAAAGAAACAAAAAAGGCAGCGCTTCTTAAAATGTCTAAACGCACTATCTGATGATGACTTTAGAAACCGAACTATATAAATATACGTGGCAAATTTGAAGCGCCTGATTTAAAAGATTTAAGACAACATTTGTTAAGCAATGCGAGCCTCAACGAGACATCACTTAATAAACCGAGAAAGTACCTCTAATGTCATTTGCCTAATGCGAATGTCCATTTTACGGTGGGTAACATGGTGCATTCACATGTAAAATTAGTCTAACGCGAACAGTGTCTACAAAGGCTAAGCCGAGCATGGTTTAGGGCGCGTACGGGGAGAAAATGAACATGCAAAATCGGTGCCCTCCCACTCTCTGAAGGATGCCCATAAATATCTGACCAATGTAAATAGTGCACGAACGGAAGCACAGTTGTTTGTAACTTGAAATTGAGCGTGCTTCCTAGCCAATCACATAAGTTAGCGATTGGTTTGCAGGCGGGAAAACAATTTACAAACCCGATTCCGGCATCTGGCCTCTAGAGAAACGCTACCTTTTGCGTAGTGCTTGCCACGAATGGGACTACGTTTTCTAAACTGGTTATTACCAATTCGGTTGTGTTTTAAGAGGAATTACAAAAGGCGAAAGGATCAACTGGGTCTGATAAGTAGCGATTATAAAAGTTCCCTCAGCTTTCTCCCAATTCTCAAACTAACTAACGTGACTAGTTGAAATCGGTATAAATGGGAATCACTAAGCTCACATGCCGAACTGTTTCGGTTTCTGCGCTTGTGTCGCGCGGTGGTGTTGCTCCAAACTAGCGCATCAGGATAGCTAGGTTAAGCTGTCTCACAATTGGAAAGATGCTCCTCTCCGTTTTCTCTTTCCCGACTCCCGGCCTGGCTACAGCGGCGGCGTCCGCCGCTCTAGCCCGGCCGTGGCCGACTCTGCTGCTGCGTCCAAGACACCGCTCCCGCGAATTCCAGGTAACGGCTGGCAGAATCTCTGGTTTCACTCTTTGCAGAGCCACATGTGTAGATTCAGGTGACGCCGATGGAAAGTTGTTGTGGGTGTCATTTAAAGCTTTGGTTTCCAACCATCTTTCACAGCGTGGGATGGATCCAATTTTGTTTATTCTAAAATCGTCGAACTAGCGTGGCATCCCGGACGCGAGGGGTGAGGTGAGCGTGGTCCTCGTGCCGCTACATATGTTCATGCCACGCTCTCACTCCTCAGTAGACGAGAAGTAGAGGAGGTTTGGCATGTAGGTTTTTCCCAGACTACATGATTTTTAGTATTCTGGATGTGAGTGGAAGGGAAATTGTATAGAATGGCGTTTATGGAACGTCGAATTATAGTACGCAGCCGAGTACCCAAGATGTGTGTGTGAAGTCGGCGCGAAATGCCGCATTTCAGCTTGTTGACGGATAAAGTGGAAGTATTTATAGGATGACGACAGGGACGAGGAAATTTTGTGGGCCTAAAAGGGATACAGTAGATGAAGGTAATGCGGGAAGGTCTTCTTTTGTCGATTAAAATGCGCGAAGTCAAAGAACGCATTCAGGATGTCAACCTCGTAACAGACAATGCACCTTTTACAAAGAGCCCCTATAAGGACATTATACAATAAAAAACCTCTGACTCAGTTATTCTCCGGCTCCCATAAAAGCATGCAGACTCCAGTAAGTAAAGTATACATATCTCGGGCACCTTTAATATGTATTATATCCAGTGCACGGGAACGATCACGCCTCTTAGAAACAGGAATGTTCCCAATTGTGACGGGCCTTACACAAGGAACCCCCATCTCGACAAATTATCCGCAGACTGCTTAGTGGCTGGATTAAGGTAGCTTCGCTGAGAAGGGAAAGGGATACGATGAACTCGATAACATTTCAGCCACACAGAATTATCGTGTGAATAAATTAATTCTTTATTTCCACTTATAGACATTTATGACTTACGACATCGCTTTGTTCACAGATGATGCAGAAAATCTGCAATGAGCGGTTTAAGCACAATACTCAGAAATCCCTCCGCCTGAAATGAATGCAATTGCAATGAACTCCCAAAGTTAAATAAACATTCACGGGTTGGGGGGACCGACTAATCTTGTAAAAAAGTGTGAGTGCCGAGTCGATAGCGCAAGAAACAAGCCGGGAAGAAAATACTGCGGACTCGACAGAATTCGGTAATGACTGTGAACGATTGAACAATCGGGAACGCGCCAGGCATAAACGAATGTTGATAAACCACTCCGTCGACCCGGCACTTACTTATGGCTCAAAAGCTCGGGCCTTGTTACTCTGAAAAAAAAAGCTTACATGGCCCAATAAGCCTCAGATATAATAATAGTAGCAGTAATGCATAGAGATAAAAAGCGAGCGTCTCAAATTTGTGCGCCATCTCTGGTCCTATCCTAAACAAAAAGAAATAAGGCATTAGCATAGATATGTACGACCGAGAACCGACAACCTTTAAACGGTTCATGATGAAAAAATACAACTTTGTTTAACTTTAAAGGGCTTCAGTACCTCACTCAACTTCATTCCGGCCACGAAAGACGTTTTCAACCGATAAAAACGCAAGAAACACTTAAGAAGTTTCAAATTTCGCGCCCCAGTGACGTGTTATCGGTGCGAGTGACGTCATATGGGCCAGCACTAAAAACATAATTTTCAGTGGGTTAGTTGCATGTTAGCATTCAAGTGATTCGATCAAACGGAAATAGCGGCCCCACTAAAATCGTCCAGTCGTGTGTCCTGGCGATTGATTAGTTCGGCCGCCATCAATGACGTCATAGAAAAGTTGCTGGAAACTGGCTAGCGCGTCGCCAAAGCTCCACACGTTTTCTTTAATATCTCCTATATTTTTTGAAAGTTTGCGAAGAAATCGGTATGTATTTTATCAGGACAAAGCAGCCCTTCTAATGAACCAAACTTGTCTCCATGGCTCCTTTAAGCCACTCGTGTAACGTAGGGGCTACCGAAAGATGGGACAACACAACCACGAATACTTATATCTCTGCGGGGTATAGAGGTAAGAAAAGTTGCTGTCAGGAATGAATTCAGACTGCGCAGTGTACGATCAGTTGGAGTAATTGATAAGATTCGCTCCTCTTGCACTGGGTGTTGTAGATGCTTGTGATAATTTATTTATTTTATTTATTTCAGAATACTCTTGGCCTTTAGGCCTTTACAGGGGTGGGACACATAAGGATAGTTAGGTATCAATATGTATAACTCCTACAGCAGTGTAAACAGCAATACATCAGGCTTGATATGTTACATAGCATACATAATACACATCAGAATTGCTAGCAAAATTCACAACGTTTCAGTCGAAGCATACATACAAACAGTGAGGACAATCAGTAACGGTATAGAAAGGTTACAAAAAGAATTCCTTGAGTTGTTTCCTCAAACTTTCCTAGCGAGGTATAATAAAGGAGTGGCAATGATAACGTATTCCATTGGCGATTTGTTTAGGAGAAAAATGAATTCACATAGACAATAACACGCGTTTGAGGTACTTCGTATGTACAGTAATTTGCTCCTCTCACGCTTCTTCGCCACGTGGCGTTAGGTATTTTTTGAGGTTCACGTTTAGCTAATTTTTCGAAAATAAAAGAGGCAAGCTAATCCTAGCCAAAAGTCGACGTTCGGGCTACGGTGGGCAGTTCCAGCGAGCGTAACATTTCTGTTACCGACTCAGTAGTAGAGTACTTGAAAAGAAGGACCCGTCGGCTCGCCTTTGTACTTTTGCCAGCATATTTAAAAACCCGATTTCTGAGGGGTCTCATGCAAGTGCTCCCATATTCGTAAGATGGCAGAATATACGTAAGATATTGCTTCTAGTTTAAAGGGGTTGGAAGCTAAGTCCTAATTACCGCCGTAAAACCATAATTTGTTCTCCGGTAAAGAACAGATGTTTTCATTGTAGATTCTGCAATTTCAATTTCTGGATTTTGTTACACCTAAGTATTTTATTGCATTGACAGTAGACAGGCGGGTAGAGCATAAAGTATAGTCGGAATTTAACACATGTTTACTAGTGTTTGTGACGCGCAAAGCAATTGTTTTAGTCTGTTATTTCCATTTTCGACTCGGTACACCAATTTCTTTACATCTTCAAGAATGTCATTAGGACATTTCTGGTCAGCCTCGACTATGTATTTCTTTATAAATTAGGCAATAATCTCCACAAATTCGCACTGCAGTACCCATATCTATGCCGCGTGAAATGTCATTGACATAAATTAAGAATAGTATCGGCCCTAATACGAAACCTTGCAGTACCCCTGAGGTAACCTTGAGCGCCTTTGATTTGCAACCGTTTCTTTCCACATACTGTGTTCTACCTGTTAAGTATGAGCTTGTCCACCGTATTACATTACAATTTACTCCTCGGGGTGCTTATTTATTAATTAACTTGATGTCAGGAATCTTGCCAAACGGTTTACGAGAAGCCCAGGCATGTTGGGTCAATCTGAACACCGTTATTTAAGGCACGTGTCAAGACGTCGACAGTTTCTACTAGTTAGGTTATTGTAGACAGATTTATACAAAAGCCGTGCTGTTTTGTGAAAAATAGTTTTTCGCCCTCAAGGTACGCGTACTCATATAGACATGGATATAATATGCTCCAAGAGCTTGCAGCATACACAATTATGATGATGCTGCGAAGAATGCTAGGCCGCAGGCAGTTTTCTACAGAGGAAGCGCGTTAACGCGGTCTTGTTGGTGCAGGAGTAAATAAAAACTCAGAGAAAATAGTGCACCTGGCGGGGAAAAACCGATCGCAATTCGAAAATGTTCTCCCAGTTACTAAATACCCACAAAAATTGGTGCATCTTGCACTACTGGTGCAAGGGTGGAGAAACCGCACAGCTTAGAGAAATTCTCCCTTAGTCTAAGACTCGGCTGTTTTCCGACACAAGGATTTTCTAACTTGCCGCTGAATGTTCTCCATGACTGGAAGGCCTGGATTGTTTTGCCTCAAGGAATTCACATCGCTCCTTAATTAAGCGGACCGAGTTAGTACGCGCTAGCACCCGCAGCAACCGGCTTCACGAACTCAGAGTCTGTGCTTCGTATTTCAAGCGTGAAGCACGTGAACTGGCGAGAAGAACAGCACGCGAGATATCACGCTACATATTCTGGGCAGAGTGTTCTCGAAGGTTGAGCTTGCTATGCCGGGAGCTACTCATAAAGCGCACACCCATGTGCGCGGGGTTATTTTGTCAGGTAACGCTGGACAGCCGAATTACAAGCTTCATTAGCTCTTCTGTTAACATTTTGGTGTAAAAGTTATTTTGCATGTTACTCAGGCTACAGTTACCGTATTCATGCCAAAGGATAGATGCAATTTTTCCCCCACGTTAGAATTACTGTGTTATATGGCGGAAAGAGAAATGAGATGAGCAATGGTTGATAGTGAAGCGCTCCATTTAGATGACGGTGGTCATGGCCGTGACAGCACAGATGCCGGCTTCTCACGACGTAATGCTTAATCCTTCTCGGGGATCCCATCTGGCAATACGCGCCACGCCGTCTGTTACCTTCTTGTAACAAGTGTTTAAGCCGATAATCACACAGCTTACAAAATAAAACTGACTCGCCAGAATATGTTCAGTCACAGTTGGAAGCATAAAACGTTTTGAAAAGTGTGAAACAAATAATACGGCGGTCAGCTGTGGCCTTAATTCAGACGCTTGAGTGGTGCCTGTCTCACAGCCTCAGCAACAGCGACGCGGCATCCTTTTCAGGCACTCGGACAGATCAAGAGCCTAGAGTTTTGTGTTCTATCAATGTTGTGCATGACTCCGGCAGACGGCGAATAGCACTTCGATACCGCTCCCTCACCTCCAAACAGTCCACGTGGTATCTCAATTTGTTTATTCTTGCTGGACTGTCCTCGGTTGCACTAAGTGTTTTACCGACGAGTGAAGGTTCTGTTTTGTTCTTGTAACAAACAATAAAATGTGCCTTTTTGGTAAATGAACTAGCCATACGCCGGTTGTGAAATTTTTTCTCCCTAACGCACGGTGAATGTTTTGTTCACCCAGTACATTCATGACATCTGCGAACCATGTTATTCGATGCCATGAAGCTATGCACGTAACCGGTTACTCCGCTTTATTAACATCGTGATTTATGCATAGGCGTTTGAAAAGGAGTATATGCTGGTAGGAATAATAGAATATGATCCGCTGTTGTCGGTGAGTGAGCAACTTGAAGCAACGCTTTCACAGCTGCTTAAACACGTACTGGCTTTACGACATCTTACCTTATCCCGCGGGATTCCAGTGGCGCGGCAGGCGTCAGCCACCATTTGCAGCTTATCCTCGTTTCTAGCCACGAGGGATAGCCAGATTCCCATGGATGCGAAGTGCAGAGCTGTGCTTTCTCCGATGCCCGACGATGCACCTGCGTGGTAGGGAACTCGTTGAACTATCTACGGCAAAATCAGTCATTAAATCGGTAGCAAAAGAATCCGGACACCGTAGCACATAGACGGCACACAAAATGGTCAAAGGAGGGAAGAAAAAGACGTTGCTCTTTGAAAGGGTCACTAATAGGGTAGCAACACTAAAAAATGTCCCGTAAATTTGGGCCTGGGTGGGATTAACACCACGTGCTTCGAGAAGACGAGACCAGAGCGCATTCTTTGGATAATGTAGCGAACAATAGGCAGACCAGTGATTATGCCGTGGGCTCTACGTAAAAACGTGTGTTGTACACGGGAACTGAGGTGTACACGCGTAATTTGAGCATGCTAATTACAGGCATAACGAAAGGGGTAAGTGCATGTCGCTTTGCGCCCTTGTGTTAGTGTTTCCTTCAGGGATTTTCACCCTTTTCTCGGCCCTGAATGCGGCGCCCTAACCGAGAACACTCCTAAAGCATTAGCACGTCGCTTTGAGTAACGCGCCTTTTTTTATCACGTGGCCTCAAGGAAGGCGTCGCGCCATTACCCCGGCGCGGAACTATGCGTGGTGGCGCAGGCGATTCTTTTTAACTGGCGTGCACGCCTGAGCCTGGCTCTCTTTTCTCAGGGACAGCTGCCGACGAGTGGGCTGGAAACTATGAGCTACGAACGGGCCCTTGACACGCTTGGGCCTTTTGCAAGGGCCCCCGGGTCTTAGGAGGTGATCTGTGGCAACCGTCTACCACCGCAGAGGCTGAGCCGTTGGAGCCGCTGTAGATGGCGCCTGACTTCTAGCACGGTTCCTGACGAGAGTCCCTGCGACCGCAGCTGAAGTCAGCCAGTGCCAGCAGTGAACACGCCGCCATCTATACTTTGGGAAGGACACCCGGTATTCGAAGATTGGCCCTGACGCCTGTTTTAAACCGTTGGGCATCAGTTGTGTAAGCGGCGAATAAACCACTGCGTTGTGGAAACAGTTCTTCAGCGTACGCTCCTTGCCGGGCCGAACTACTTCAACCTTAACAGTTGCATTTTACGAGACCAACTTTCACATCTACAAATGACTAGTAAATAATTTTGCGATTTGTAATCGACGTTGTTCCGGAACATACGAGACATGAGGAAATATATTTGCCTATTGCAGCTTCTAGTTGCATAAAACCTGGTGATCTAACACGAAAATGTCATCCTTATTGGCAAACATGGACTCTCTAAGACTGCATTTTTGCACAGCCTGTGGAAACCTTGTAGCTATCACAATCATGTGCCCTAATTCGTGTTTCGATGATGGCCCAAGGTTGTGTATTTGACACGAAGTCCGACATGGACTTCGACATGATTCTATGCCTAAATTTAAACTTATCTAGGGATATAGGTCGTTGAGAGGGGGTTTAAAACGGGAATGTCTTCGTTTGTTCTTGGTTTGACATGCGGCTTCACTCTAATTGCTATCCCTTCCCAGCCTACTTAAATATTTCTGTTTATTATCCTATTCTAATCACAGTTCTCCCGCGGTACTACGTACTACAGGGACAGACTTGAAGCTTTCTATTACTCTTATAGTTTATGTGATTGAGTTAGGCATCATTAAGGAGACGGAAATCGCAGTGTCTCGTTGCTTATGATAAAACCACAAAAAGATGCGCGAGAGTTGCATGCCCAGTACGTAGTGCAAAGTTTGTTCGTGTAATGTACACCAGAATTCCGCATGCGAGTCTCCTTAGGAGTTAAGCTTAAGTGATATAGTGGCAGCAGATAATAACGTTTTCTGCCGAAAAACGTGGGCGCGTGGTCCTGGTGTCTACGATGATGCCAAAGAAAGCGGCACTAGAGGTTCTAGTTGATTTAAGCCTTTGGGCTCTGCTCGGGATTTTCGTGATTGTATGGCCAAGTCGTTTTTCTAATATTATATGCCGGTTCGATTTCTTCTGTGAATATTTACAGCAAATTCATGGGAATCTGGGACTCAAAAAGCACAATCGCACGAAAAATGTTAATATAAAACACTCTCCCGTCGCAAGGTCATCTTTGCACTAGCTCCTCGCTATCCGCTAAATTTGGCTGGATCCTCTGGAGGTATATGACCGGAAACGGGTGAAATGGCACATGGGACCTCCACGGATTTGTTATGTGACACCGTGACTGTTTGAGAGGGATGGCGTCGGTCACTGCCGCGGTATAGACTATGCGTGATATGGCTGTGGAAAGTTAAAAGTTTTTTGTTACACCGGTAACTCTAGTTAGAAAATGCAAGCATTGGTTGTGGAACAGCGATGCCAGGCTAGGCTCCGCAAAAAAGTGTTTTTATTACCAGAAAGACTGAAAGAATGAGAAAGGAACGCGGGTTTGTCTAAGATGGTCGGAGCAAGTCTAGTCACTTTATCGTCGAATCACAGCAGGGCGCAGCGGGAGGGAATTGGAGCCACAAAACATATCGCGTGGATAGGATAGATAGCTACAACACAAGTATGTTACCAAATGAGGATGGACATGGTGCCTCAACTCTACATAATTATAATTTAGAGCGGGAGGATAAATTAGGGGAGCTACTGAAATCGATGGAGTGACAAATTTAAAGTCAGTGATTACCTTATGACAAGTAGTGAACTCTTAACTAGTTCCGTCTACTTTCTCTTCCGAGATTTCTTAGCGGAGTATAAAATGTACCACCTGTGCCACTGTCTGCCGTAGCAGTTTATGCCGTTGCAAACAAAAATTTATTAAAAGCCGAATTATAAGCAGACTGAAATAAATTCACGAAACATATTTCTTAAAATTAATTGCGAGGCAGCAGGCCGCAATTGTCCGCGGCAGTAAGAAATAAAGCTACGAGAACACGACCCTAGCTTCCTGTGAGACTTCGTTATTTATTTAATTATTCATTTATTCAAAAATACCCCTAAAGGCCCTCACTAGGTGGGTATTACATAGGCGGCAGGATACATTGAGAACGAAAAAAACGAGTACTAGCAGCACGTTAATAGGCAAACAAATACATACAAGTGGGTGTGAGGCAAAATAAAAAAAGCGAAAAGAAAACAACAAAAGAAAGCAAGAAAGCATGAAAACAAAGAAAAAATCTTGAAAAAACTCTACAACCTATAAAAGCACTTTTTAGTAAAGTTAAAGGGGTCCTGAAATACCTTCCGCCGATGCGTGGATGTACATGTAACCAAATAAAGCAATGTATTAGCAATCTCCTCCCGCAAGAATTTTGTTTGAAGCGATGAGTATTAGCTGAGAAATCGTAAATCAAAAACCGCGCATTATCGTCGCGCCGCGTTTCCTCCTCCTTTCAACTTACTCTCCGCTGTTAAACGGCGAGGGAGCCTTCCCTCCCATGATGCTGCGCTCCTCCGCGGTGACGTACTTCCGCTATTGCGCTGCTCACACAGCCGTCTGCTACGGGCAAGATTTGTTGACACCATGAATGTCGCACTCCGCTCAAGGCTGGAAAAGCGAACGAAAAACATGGCCCCATGTGTGCGGCGGCATGGCCTTGCCCTTTCGCGGTTGTACGTTGCTGGAGAACTTTGCTATCGGCGGCACGCGACTTTTTATGGGCGGCGAACTCGCAGCCGCACGGGGAAGATCCTGCGCTCGCTCCCTTGGATGCACAGCGCCACTGTTTATCCAAAAGCGCCGTATCAGATGTGGCCCCGCTGGTGCCGGGTCTTATTTTGTGGCTGGTGGTAATTCCTGCCGGCTGCAAGTGGAAAACGACATTTTAAACCGATACAGAACCCGTGCACAAAACGCCAGTTCAGCTTGGGGCGACGCGTGGTGGAGAGCGGCAACGTTGGCAAAACATGCTCCGCCGCGGCTCTGAGCTTTCTAGCGCTGGAGCGGAGAACCATTTCTTTGACAATATCAAACATCGGTTGCCCTGGCAACAAGGCACAAACCGCTCTAGAAGTCAGTTACGGTTGCGTGATCCCGGTTCAGCTTGGGGCACCACCTCGCGGCATATGGGCACTGCAGGCATACTACTCACTCCCATTTGGAAGTGCGAGATGCGTTTGGCATTACGCTAGGCGATGGTGTATGTGTTGTGGACGCCTTTGTTTCGCGATGAAATGCGACGTTGTGCTTCTGCGGGTGGATAGGGCTTCCCATGGTGTGGGTTATCTTTCTCAAGCGGCGTACGACTCAACCTCGCACAGGGTATGTGCAGTGTGCGTGGCTAAAAGCCATCTCGGCTTGTGCGCCAGAGTTAAGTGACTTGCTGTTCGTCCCCGCAAACCGCGCTCGAGGTGAGTGCCGAATTTACGAGGGGCATGGGGAGGCAACCCATCGTCTGTCAATCGCGGTTCGGACTGGCAACGCATGTTGGGACGTTGTGTTCGTTCGAAACGCATCTATGGATTGTTTGGAAGTTGAATAAAATGAATGCGTCAAACCCGGGCATTCGGCTCAGGGCGTTCTCTGCGATTGCAAGAAAGAAGTGCCACGGGGCTTCAACGCTTTCTCTATGGAACGTACTCAAGTAAGAGAATATTCATGTCGTGTTTTGGCTCTGTTGCATTCAATACAAACGGTGAAGCGTTTGTTTCACACTTGTTTCTTTTGTCGTAAATGTCCAAGCACTCCGGCACTCCGCTGGCAGATCAGCCGGCGAGCCGACGCTGAGCAGACGACTGATCTCTTTGCCGGAAGTGCGTGAAAAGCCGCCCAATAGCAGGATGTCTAGCTCATGACGAACATCTGGGAATCGAGGATGTAGACATGTGAAGATGGCGGCGTCCAAAAACACGAAGGAAAGGGTCAGAAAAAAGCGACAAACTTTGCAACAAAAGTGTGAGTTTTCCGCTGCGCGTAAGAGTAATACTTGGCACAGATGATGTTGACGACCAAATCTAACGATTGCGCTAGTCAATTTAGTGTGCTCAGAACGCCTTTCAGGGCCCCTTTAACATACGAAGTAAGTGTGTAAACGTTCTTGGAATTAGGTCGGATCTGTAAAATTTACCAATGCGAGATGATAGGGCATTCCAATCCACAATTGTGCGAGGTATGAAGGATTGTGAATATTTAGCAGTCTGACATTTCACACTTGCCACTTTTAAGGCAATGTCCTGTCGGGGAAAGATGGTCGGTGTCGATGAAAGAAATCAGGATGAAGAGAAGAGTGATGATACAGTTTATGAAACAATGATAAACCTGACAGTTTACGACGAACGATAAGATAGGTAACGATGCGCGAAGTTTTAGAGCCGTGACGCTTGTATGACGTGAATAATCTGAAAAGATGAAACAAACGGCACGATTTTGAAGGAATTCAATTTTGTCAACTAAGTATGCTTTATCAAGGTCCCAAATGGCAGATGCGTACTCAATTTTAGGTCTGATGACGGTTGTGTATGCAAGTTTGCGGAGGTTAGATGGAGCATGTCTATCATTCTGTGCTTAAAAACCCAATGAACGGTTGGCGGATGCAAAATGATGTCGATATGATGATTCCACGTCAGATCACAGTGCAGGTTCAGTCCGAGGTACTTGTAAGTGTCAGCTAGCTTAACAGTTGTGTTATTTAAGGAATAGGAAGTTTTAATGCGCGAAGCGTGGGTTGTAAAGGACATAAGTTTAGTTTTAGAATTATTCAACGACATTAACGAAGTGTACCACTAAGTATATATAAAGTCAAGGTCAGTTTGGAGGGCCAGTTGTTCAGTAGAAAAGGTTATTGTACGGTAAATAACACAGTCATCAGCAAACAGCCTGATCCTTGAAGAAACGCAATTTGGTAAGTCATTGATAAAATTAGAAAAAGTAAAGGGACCAGGACACTGCCTTGTGGAACACCAGAGTGTACTTGACCAAAACAAGAATTAACGTTATTAGCACATGTGAACTGAACCCGTGATGATAGAGAATCTTCAACCCATGAAATTACAAGAGGGTGGATATTAAGTTGTGTAAGTTTGATTAGCAATCTGTGGTGAGGTATTCGGTCGAAAGCTTTGGAAAATTCTAGACATATTGAGTCGATTTGAAGCCCAGCGTCAACGGATGAGTGAATATCATTAATAAAACCATCGAGCTGAGTGTCACACGAATACCCTTTCCTAAACCCGTGTTTGTATTTAAAGATGATATTATGTTCTTCTAAGTAGCGAATCACTTTTTAGTGGATGACGAGTTCGAGAAGTTTACAAATAGTGCTTGTTATTGCTTGTTCCGCTGCTTGAAAGAAAGCCTGAAGTACTTACCTTTGCAAGCATTTGGAAGTGTCTGAACCGCCTTAAAACAGAGTTTAGGGCAGTTTTCTTTCTGAAGAATGAAACTTTCGAAAATCCTGCATCATGTAGGTGCTTTGCCGACCTATGTTCTTAAAAACAAAATAAACTAAATATTTCTTGTAGCCTAATATACCCACGTAAAAACCAACACCCATTTCAATGGTGCGCATCTACTAATTCGCTGCTAAATGGAGCAGCAACATGCCTAGTCCACATCACCTAATACTAATTTTTTTTTCCTAATACGCTGTTCGAAGAAGGGTTAGAACTGTATTTCTTAAACAGGAAACAAACTGAGTCGATTACATCTAATATTGTATTGTCCTCACAGAAAAGCTATGGGGATGATTATAGGTTTCTTAACATTGTAAGGCGGTAGCCTGGTTTGCAGCAAGAGAGAGAACAAAAATATTTATTTCGAAAAACGATTTGGCTTCACCTTGGTGTTTTTGTCCGGGGCCTCGGTCTCATGCTCTCATTTTTAGGCTCCAAGAATTAGGCCTTTGTGAACCCCGAAATTGGAGTTGGTCAAAGCCGTCTCTCAAAGCTCACTATAAGTTGCGGTGTAAAGTGCTACGGGATGATTGTACCCACTCATTGTAATACTAGCTTGTATTTTGGGGACAATGTGTGGCCTAGCCTGGTTTTTACCAGGGAAAATTTTCATTAGAATGTGTCACAATGGCTGGGTTTTCGAGGTGGAGAGACCTTAGTTAGGCATGGAGGGAGGTGCTTTGGTTGTTCGGAAAATATTGGAAGGACTTGGGATTGTGCACTAGGTGGTTTGTGGGTTGTCGCGCAGTGATGTCTGTGGTCTTGCTTTTGTCCAAAGCTTCGTGTCCGGATGTTCAGGTGATGTGTTGAAGGGGGCTGGCTCTTGATGTCGCCTATATTTTGAACTGATTGTTGATTCGTTTGTACATAAAGTTTGATATGGTTTCTTGTGAGTCACTGGCAATTTGAAGCGTTCGTTTTATTTCTGCTGTGCCTTATGGCCAGGAGTACATTCTCTTGTTTTGTGGTATGTTGTGTAGTGTTTAGTAGTATGTCAGAATCTTTTTTGTGTCCCGCTTGATAGCCGAATACAAAAAATACATTTTTCTTCGCGCAGAACGCAGCGTCTGTGTATGCCACACAGGTGGTTTTTGCTAGCTGTTTTTTAAGGTTACCCTTTCTTTTCAGGGTTTCTTGTGATAACGGAGCTAACCGGTTTTGGAAGCAGGCAGCTGTAGCTTTATAATAGGCTCCCCCCAAACCGCGCATTTAAAATTCCTTTTTTCATCCATAGTGAACGATCTGCGTGTCTCTCATCTGCTATCTCTTGCTCTTCACTCATTGAGAGCACGTATTTATCATCTGAGGAATAACATTTTCGGAAATACTGTCAAGCACATTTTTGCCAACTGGTTTTATTTTCCCCTCGACATTCCTTTTTAGCACTAGTAATCTCCAATTTTGAGTGTGTCCGTATTAATTGTATTCACCTAGGGGACGCAGTCACTGCGTCGTACTGCGTCTTAACAGGCGGGCTTTGATCCTACTATTTCTCACGGGGTCCACACCACAGGGGAAATTGAATGGTAAACAATAGTTCAGAGAGATTTACGCTAATTTAGAAACGGTAGTGTTTATAAACGCGCTTCGCAAAATCACCTTAAACAGGGGATTTTTTTTCTTATGCACAAAAAACGCGAAACGTCATGTCGGATCGGGTTGCATTATGGGTGCGGAAATTTCCCGTTTCTTCTCATATAAGTTCGCCTAACCAAAGACAGATTGCGTTTACAAGTGCACTCTTTTTTGAAATGTCATGTTGGAGAGTCAAAACATAAAGTGCTTGTTTAATACCAACTTAGATTCTTCCATATTTTTTTAGTTTATTATCATCACCACCAGCCTATCTACGGCCACTACAGGGCAAAGGCCTCTTCCATTATTCTCCAATTACCCCGGTCTTGTGCCAGCTCCGACCAATTTATCCCCGCAAACTTCTTTATCTCATCTGCCCATATAACTTTTTGACGCTTCCTGCAACGCTTGCCTTCACTAGGGATCCACTCTGTTACCCTTAATGACCACCGGTTATCTTGCCTTCGCATTACATGCCCTGCCCACGTCTGTTTCTTCTTCTCAATTTGTACTAATATATCCTTAACACGCGTTTGTTCCCTGACCCACTCCGCTCTCTTCTCGTCCCTTAATGTTTTTTAGTTGTTAATCTTTAGTTTAGTTTTAATGTTTTTTAGTTTGTTGGTGCAAAATTTTGAAATTCATGGCGCGGTTGCAAGTAGATATTTATCACGGAATTAAAAAGCGCTATTTTCCCTTTCTGGTTGCTATGATCTGTAAGTATCCTAATATAATAATGCATATATGATAAATATACATTAATTGAATGAATGAATTAAATAAATAGAGGTTCAAATATAGGGTAAAGCCTAATCTCTGGGGTCCTCTCCGCATCTGCGCGCATCATTCCAGTCTGATCTTTGCCCTCGAAATTTCTGATCGCATACTTGCGCGAAATGTTAGTTCGGGCCCACCTTATGTCGGAGAACTTTGGTTTCGAGGCAGTTACTATGGTAGTGCACCTTTCTTTGAGCGCTCTTAAATACCTGGGAGGGGTACCTTCCCCTTCTTTTTGTTTAGTTCAGCTGCGATGTCCTTTTTAAAGCAATTTTAAAATCCGTGACAGCAGTTTTCTACCCTTAAACTTTACCCTTACCATGGTGTCTTCCATTGCGCGCTGGGTGAAATTAGCTCCTTTTTATTATTCTGAGTAAAAAAATAGGTTTCGAAAAAAATAGAAATTGCGCCATGTTTGTGTGCTATTGCAAAAGATGACAACAGTAAACAGTGGCTCAGAACTTCACAGGGCGTGGTGAGAGTCGTAGAGCTCGTACTGTTTATACGCCCAATTTTTTTCACGTGCCTTACAGCAGTTATATTTTGTCAGATATGCTAATGACCATCCACTTGTCTTGTTTTCTTACCCAGACTCAATTATAGGGCATTTATTGGCGGTTTAACACTTTCTTCTCAACGCGCAGAACAGACAGGAACCACAAACAATAAAAAACAGGAAAACGGCTGTGCAGATACAATCTGGCCACAATGGCAGCACTTCTACTCCGTATTATTACTTCCAATTTTCCAATATTTTCACTCAAATGAGCTCTAAGAATATATTTGGTCACATACCTGTGATCAAGGCCACTTTTTCTTTCATATCAGGCATTCTTTTATGATTCCGGGAACCGAGCCTGGCCTGAGAACGGAAACAGAGCAAGGACGACGTTGCAGTATGGGTACTTCAACAGAAAATGGCGGATGTTTTTTTACCGTGCCCTAAAAACGGAAACTGAGGCACCTCTCTCCAGCTTTCGTCCAGAGAGGATGTACCAGTTACAGCTCAGGGCAACAGCTGCCTCCATCGACCTACCTAGCGAATGCTCACGTGATGGCTTAGGCCCTATTTTTGAAGCGTTTTTTTTATCCTTTTTTATTGACGCAGAATCACACCTGAGTGTATGGTTTGCTCCACATGCTGTTGTTCATTGCTCTGCACTGCTCGCAATCTCAATAAAGGGCCCGCTTTTGGTGGTACCCTCCGCTGCGACTTCCTCGCGTTCTACGGAGTCATCGGCTGATTTAGAAAGAAAAAAATAGCGTAATCACCTTGTTCAGGTACACGGATTTCGCGCGCTCAAATTTGTCCCTATGGCTACATCTTGGGCAGAGAAAGTGAAGCAAAAACCTCACACGCTATCCTAAGTATAATGTAATATAGTGGACCGGGTACGTACTCAAGACAGCACATGACACTGCTGGCCGCTGAAAAGGATTAACCGCACTAGCCACGCAGACTCCCTAAAACTTACATAGTGGTACGTACTCTTTTTGGTCGGGAGGCCGTCATACATGACTCACGACACAACCGGTGGATGGCAGGGAACATGGCTGACAGACGGCACACGATACCCTAAGCTGCACAAATAAGACAAACAGGTCAATAAATAATTAAAACCAAAATTTCCAGAACCCCAGCCTAAACGAAGCAAGTAATAAAGATCAAAACAAAACTATTGCGGTATTGCTCAAGTTTCGATAAGAACGAACCTTTTCCAACATGCGAGATAGACACATAATCGCTACACCACCACAGAGTGACGATTGTAGCTGACCAAATGTAAACCTAATGAGTAGGCTGAACGGTTCGACGTAGCTACGTGCATTAGGGACGTACACTCAGCACAACAGAAAAACATTTAGCGTGGTAGTGACGCGCGTAAAAATTAGACATGTAGAAATAACTTCTTGCTAATAGTGTACATGTAGGGCTAGCAGGGGCGACTGTCGAAGCATCTCAGTTACAGTAATCAAAAGGTGAAAGAGGTAAGAAAGGGAGAAGATGACGACGATAATGACATGACATTCTAGCACAAATGGTCACGGGGCCCTCTGGGCACCATACCATTACTTTGCATTGAACGACTGCGATTCATCCTCGTGAGACTGCTTGTAAAAATATCATTGGTGTGGTGTGTGTAAGGATGGACTCTGAATCTGTCTGCAGATGGCAACAGCTGTGTAACATGGTAGCACACACAAAGCAGGCATATTCATTTCACAATAAACGCTAATGCTTTTATGCTCACAACATCATAAGAAGTGTTTCGGTGTCCTCAAATGTTCTCCTTTCTCACTCCAAAGAACATAACTCCTGCGTGCAGGTCGACCTGTTATCTGTCATATTTTTTTCCATATCATTTTGCAGCTTATCATTTGATTTCGCCCTATGCATTGTTTCTAACCTTAAAACGTCTGTTTGTATACCATTTTCTACATGTTGTTTTTGTGGGGTGTGTAGAAGCTCTCGCAAAGTTTTATATGCATCTAGATTTTTTTGCGGTGCCTGTACAAGGCACATGTGACATGATTCTATTGAAGGAGCTCATGAAATGAATGCAAAACGTGTTTACTCTGATGGCTTTCCTTCTATACTTCCCGCGTTTTTCGTCCGCTGGCTTTCGTAAAGCACTCTCTGCCAGACCACCGGAGCCCTATGCAGGGAAAAATCAGAAAAACAAACAGTTATAGCAGAGCAGCTGTGCACTATTTTCTATTTTCTTTTTACTATCGTTCTTTTGTTTTCTGGCAGGTGTCGCCTGTAAAAGCGTGAAAATTTATACCAAGAACAAATTCACGTCATTCAGACCGCACCTCACCGACATGGCCGAAGATGAACCGGTTTTTGGCATACAGTCCTCTCTGATCAGTGATGAGAGAGGACTGTATGAGCATGGTTACTCTGGATTTTAGAAGAGAAAGAAACATTTATCAAAACATAGAAAAACCAAGCTTTCCATAAATAAGAACACAATACTGAGGTAACACGGGTTTTTCAGGACCAATTTATAGTAATAATTATTATCGACCCAAACAATGTAATCTTGTAGTTTTGATATGTATATTCGAATTATAGTAATCTTGTAGTTCCCAAATTCAACTTTATATCACACAACCCGGAAGCTTTAAAATGATCATGGTGTGTGATTGTATGCCATATTTTGGTTAGTAGGTCTGATGTAATATTAGTGTCAGTCACTTTGCTTTCAATATCAATTAATTGCAAGGTTTGCAGCCAAATTTCGCATTATAAACACCAGGTCCCCCTGGTTGTGTTTTCGTTGAAATAACCTTCTCTACAGATCCACCTACGTTTTTTTCACTCCAGATTCTATGGTGTGCTATTGTTCACTGAAGAAAGACATACAATGTTTATATACGGGAAAGTATATAAACCTTGAGAGTATGTGTTCTCTAAAAATATATTTTCACTATAACCTGAAACCTTCAAACCGTCAAATGGACAATATACTGAAAATTACCAGAAAATTCTATTCGAACCCATAGGCATAAGAGCTGATTTAGAAAACACTTTAAAACAAATTCTCTGAGTAAAGAGTCAAAACGTAACAAAGAGTGAGGTAAAAGGGCACTCCGAGGGCGAAATAGGAAAAGCTAGTAGTGATGTCAGGTAACAGCTTACATTTTACACCACAGAGCTGGCGGAATCATTATCGCAAGGACTATTGCAAAAAATTCTCAAATTAGGAGAGAACTGCAACAGGAATATTTATTATGAACAGATGACGCCAAAAAATCAAGACGATAACATCGGACCACGCATCCTTCCACAAAATTTATTTACACAAAAGCAGTTACTGTAATAACTGGCATGGCAGACTTTCAACAACTCACACGAGCTTGCTATATAAAGAGATTCCGGCATGTAAATACCATTGATCCTATTTATTTATTCAAGAAGGTAATAAACTGCGCACACTAGAATAGACACACATAAATAGCATTATATAAACACAAAAAAAAACAAATACTACTCAGTAGACATAACCGTGATTTAAGGTGCATTGAGGAGTCATACAATACAGAATAGTCCTTTAAAGGTGGTATAGGAATAGTACGAAGAGTCCACGTGCACCATTATCTTCAAGGGCCTACCAAAAAGTTCCCTACATGGTTCCCTATCAACAAACGGGGTCACATAAAGAGGCGTAATCTAACCAAAAATATGAACTGCGGGTATAGAAGGGCTCTTTAGAAGAACTAATTGTGATCATGCGGGTCACGAATCAATATCATATGCTTGTGGTGTGTGCGGATGTCGTTTTCTCGTAGGGTCAGTTGCGCGAGGAAATACAAAACATGTGCCGTGAACACTGCTCGAACGATGTAGCTACGGGCATTTAGACGAACGCTGAGAAATTAAAAGTAGCGTTAACGAAACCACGTTAAAAATGCTCTTTAACTAGGCAATGAAATTATATACCATCGAAATTATTATACCGATACTTCAAAAATTTCTAGTGATGGTCTAAATATTAAAAAAACATTGGGGACAAGCTACATGGCCCTCGCTGTATTCGGTGAGAAGTTGAATAATTTCGCTTGCGAAGGTTCCTGTGTCACTTAAACAGTAGAATTGCTTGGGTTTTGGCGAGTTGAATTATATTAACTTGAAAATTCAGCTTGAACGAAGACCACACGACTCAGAAATGAAACACGGACACAATGTTGGCCGTATCCGTGTATCCATCCTGAGTCTTGTGGATTTCGTTAAAGCTGAATTTTCCACACACATAACAAATGGGTGGACACTCAGTACGTCCAGTAGGGTATATGGGCAGTGCCTTGAGGCCCCACTCAGCACCTTGGAAGTACACTCTAGAAATCCATATAAAAAGTCCTATTGGAAATCCTCCCGCGGAAGATATTCTAGCCAAAGTACAGAAAATAAATGCGGGTGGGCCAAGAATCTACTGCTGATGACGGGTGACGAGTGGACTACCTGTTTAACCACCTGGTTATTTATATGACCGCAAACTAAACAGAGTATGTCAATAGGGGGAAAAGCAAAATCGCAAAAAAATTGCAGTCAGAAAAGTGAACTGGAGAAATCCACTACAGGCATGACTAGAAATCTTAAGGAGGTAACTTCGAGGTGCAGCGTGAATCATTAGGATGTAGATAATTATAATGGCGTCAACTGAAATCAGCCTTCTAGAGCCCCACAGCCGGCTCTTCGCCATCACCCAGATTATGACACCAACGCTATACTCATCTAAGTACCGGGTATACACATGGTAAAATTTTGTCGTTTTTCAATACCGTATTCTCTTTACTAGGGTAGGGTACATTGCAATTGGGGGAACAATAAAGCCTATTCTCTCTTTTTCTCTCTCTCTAAAGCTCTTGGTCGTTCTCTACATGCTCCGCTTTCGTGGACATTGCCCTTAGTGATTCCGCCCACATTTTGTCTGTTCATCACCTGGAGTTTAAATATTTTATGGTGTCCATGTTTACTGTCGTTTGTTAAGAATTTCTGTGGTCACAAACTATCTAAGAGTGCAGCTACAACCGCAAGCATGTATGTCTTGTTTGTATGTGAATATGTTCATCGTTCAGTAGCAGCAGACGCAAAAAGATGTCATTTATGTGTAAACAGCTATACATGCGAGAAACATTGTTAGAATGCTAATTGTTTTTCTTGTCTAGAAATGTATGCCATGCTAAGTGAGTGCTTCGAGAGGTCGTTACGAAATTCCTTAGGCGTTCCTCACTAAAGCACTCTCTTTCCTTCTCCAATAACCCTACAAGCAAATTAATTTTCTTCACGGCCACAATGTTCCACTAAAGCGCACTTAATGTTAACGTCCGAAAGCCGAACACATTTTCGCAGTGCTTCATCCGGCATGTCAGTTTGATTCCCTACTCAAAGTATCGCGCGCAACATAGACCTAAGGGAGAAAATTCATTATTAAGAAAATTCATTAATAAACGGACTATTCTGGTTCAGCTTTGGCTTGAGCTTAGACACGCAAGCTCATAGGTAGGCTGGGCTGTGGCACGCTGAGACGGAGCAGCACTCGTGCTTTTTGTGGGTAAAGTGCATTGAGTGTTTTTGCCACGCTACTTCTTGGCCTGCTGACCCCCCCCCCCCCCCAGAAACAAGCCCCTTGGCTGTAGAACCTGGGTCTCAGAAGTAAGACGCTGCAAAGGACTTCCTTCATCTTGACAACTGTAAAATTATAAAGCAACACGACGTGAAACAGTGCGTCTGTATACAAAAATGTTCCAACTTTTCCCAGAAGTACTTTTTACACATTGTGGAACATCGCACAAGACGATTGCATTTGCTGCACGCATACATTTGGCACGGTACCCTAAACTGCACATCGGAGCAGCCAGCCTCCGTCCCTTAATCACCGCTAAATGTAGAAATAAATGTTATCTGAATGGATTTGTTTGTATTAGTGTTATACTTACTGGGATGGGGAATGGCCTGTTAAGATATTTTTTCGAACGTTCATAAGAGAGAAATAGAATATTTCTATGCAAAACAAAGTTGAAATTCAAAAATTTCGGGGTCTACGCCCCGACGCTCCACCTGGGTCGTGAAGCCCGCAAACTTAAAGAGGCACAGAATACATTAGACCCCGCAGTACCTTTAACGCGCTCCTATATTTCTAAACACAGGAGTTTAGTCCTTCCCCTTCTTTAGAAAAACATTCCCATGCGGGGATTGATCTCGTGATGCTAAGCAACGCAACGCCCACCATTCGTAGACGTCATAGCATTCGCAAGAAAAATTTCACCTTTTTAAAAAGACAATCAAGTTAACACATAGTAGCAATTGAAACACAATGACAGAACAAAAGTGCAGTACCAAAATTACCGCAACAATGCACAAAAGCACATACAGAATAACATTGATTCTAAAAATAGAACCGTTATGTAGGCTGCACGAAAATTGCGAAGATACAGGGCAAAAGATACGATATGGTGAGAAAATGAAAGGAAAGAAACAAACAAAAGAACAGAAGAACATAATCCATGTGATCCAAAGGGCTCAAGTTCAGTAATATTGAAAGATAAATTTAGAAAGCGATTGGGTGTACAATCGGCAAATTATATTATTTTTTGGCATTACAGGTAAGTAGTTCCACATTTTAGAGGCTGCAAAACCAAAGGTATTTAGCCTTATGAGGGACATGCTTTGTGTACACAATAGCTGTTGAATACACCATTTTGTGGGCATACAAGCGGGTGTGCGAGCTCGAGGGCTGTGTGAAACTTTTAGTCTTCGTGTATTGGCTGTGGGATTCCTAATTTCACACACTAGTGATTTCCCACCCCGCAGCCATCCGCGCTCAGCAAACATGCCTTGCGAGCGCCGGCTGCGGACGGGTCCGTTGTTTGCGGAGAGAGACAAAGGCATGAGGCGGCGAGGGCGAAACATCAATGGCAGCATTTATTGCAAAGTGCCAATCTAATATACTGCATACAGACTAATCGTAGGCCATACCGGTAACACTGGGAGCGAGACATTAAACAAACGCTAGAGATCGAGATGGTTCGACTCACCGATGGCATACGGGAGCAGCGGAGCGCGGCGGAGTGCGAGCGCGGTTGCAGTCACCCAGCTCGTCCGGACGCGTCCCATTGTGGCGCGTTCCCCAGGTCAGGACAAGCGTGCCTAAACGTCCGCGCGCTACCGGATCCCCAAGACAAGAGGGCGTCATCTCGTCATACGACCACCCACCAGACCTCGCCTCTTGGTGGCGCTCGTATCGAGGAAGAACTGGTCCTCGGGTAAGGCAGAGGGGAAAGGGGTCAACGCCTCCACCTGGGCGACAACAAACCGTCCAGTCGCTGGCGTCCTCCCGTATCGTTCCCGTCGCGTGAGCGAGGCGCGTTGTGCGCCGGACGCGATGGGAAGCTAGCCAGAAGGTGTTCGCGTGAAAGTCGCGATCCCCACATGGCTTAGAGGAGAGTCGAATAACAAATTCCTGTAACGTGTTGCATTCAAACATACTTTTGTATTTTTAGGTATATTCGGTGCTATTTCCACGTGCGAAACATCTGCTCAGTTTTAATGCGCGGATATTGTTTAGACTTTTTGCTGTACTCTGTTGTTGCTTACAAACGTTTTAGAGCGAGAGCTCTCCTACGCTACCTTTGCTAGTGCCAATGTTTTTGTAGGGTAGTACAGCTCGCCTGCCAAATAATGTTGGGGCCAATGCGCTGTTTCTGCCAGTGTTCTTTGAATTATATACGGCTGTATCATTTAATCGAGGGTTCCTGTACAGTCAGTGAGTATGGTACCCTTTTCTGTGGTGTTTTGACCTATGTAATGTTTTACGCACTGAATCTTCATCTTCTTCTGCTTCTTTTTTCAAGGTCATTCATGGCGGCACAATGAACTACAGCCGCCAGCGCCCAAGCTGAACCTTTAACACTCTTGCTGAGAGCTTCATTGCTGAGGTGCCACTTGATAGGGCAGACTGAAACGGCCAGTTGGCTTGCGCGTTATCATCCGCCGGCGCCTGGGCCATCTGCGTGTGCGTTGTATCCCAAGCAAACCCCGGGACTAGGCGTGGTTTAATGACTGGTATATAAATATACTGCACTCACCACATGTGCAGGAAGGCAGGCATGAGAAACCAGGGTGTCGAACCGGAGCCGGAACCAAAGTGAAAACCGGAACCAAACCCGAATTTTCGCCCAGAGGGAAACTGAACAAATCCGTAGTTTTCGGTCATTTTTGAACTAATCCCGAACGGGAACAAATCGAAGGAATTGTACCGAACCAGATCGGGTGCTTCAAAACTGTAATTCCAGTTTTTGAATACGATGCCGTACCTTGCGTATAAAGTCATTTTTACCACTCGCCTTACCAGATCATCAAATACTTTGAACAGTCTGTAGACCCACAACACTTCAGGTTCGGATCTATTCTTACTATTGCCGTCCCTTTACTGTAAAGTTGGCGTATATACTGTCAGTTTGTGTTGGATACTGCTCATCTCCACTAATTTGCTTTTGCATTTGGAGTAAGCGAACAAACGTATATTCCGAGGCAGAATATCATGACTTACTTCTCATGGTTCCTATGTGCATGGTGTTTGATATTGTGGTGTAAAGTGAAATGGAGACACAAGTTGTCTCCACGCACACACGAAGGGGGTTTGATGAGGTAATACACCTAGATGGAAAGCTAAGGCAGGCGCGAGTACCGCAGGTGTGGCCAATATGGCAACCAAACACAAGCAAGCACTTCTTCAACGTCGTCTTCGGTAATCCGTTTTTACATAGGGCGGCATTTCATGACACATACCCATGTGGTGAATAGGGGCGTCTGTGGCGTAGACACACATGCAATATTCACGCAGCCTCGCTGGCTCCGCCGTGAACTCTTGCAAATAGATCCCACCCCATTCTAAATACATCGCTTCCCCATCACTGATGGTTCGTCTCATCTTTGTCCTGCCTGCATGTAACAATACTGTGTAAAGCATTCAATGGACTGCTAGTTCGCATGCACCCTCCCCCTTGTGAAGGCGTTGAGGGTCACCATCAACCATAAATCCATATCTTCCACTTATGCTAGTTTCATTAGGCAATTAGATAAAATTAAGCGAGACCAAAACACTCGCAGTTCTCTACTCCCTGGAAGTTCTTGTGCACTTCCACTGTGTCCTTTGTTTAGTGCTCTAAGAGAGCATCACAATTGAAAAAAACTTTAGGCCTTCTCATCTCCACGTTTAAACTAGATGCGACAGCATTACCATACATTTAAGGGGATCTGTATGAGCTTGGTCTTTGTAAGGTGACTTCTACACAATGTGTGTTGCACAGTGAAGCATGCCTCTCTATGGAGAGAGTATGGATACAGCCCAACTTTACGTTTCCTTATACTGCTCGCCAAGCGGCGTTTATCACCCACTGTAATTTTTACGCGTCATTTGTGGTAGATTTGGAGGACAGCACGTGCATGCAGGCTTCGCACGAACACTAATGAAATACCCATTCTGCTGGGACGGACCTATTAACATGGGCTTTCCACGGCCCGATGCGACTTTTGTGCAGTTCTCTGTGGAGTTGGTGGGTTGCGCAAACAGTAACATGCTTACGACGCAGGGGGAAACAAAGCACCAACTTTGCCACCTAAAGTAGTTTCATTCGTCAAGTTTCATTCAGCTCTTCACGTAGAAAGTATACTAAATCGCAAATTGGAAACAAACGTATCTCCTTCGCGCACTGCTTGCAGTGTGGCGAACTTCGATGGTTATTGTTATTCAGTGTGAAAGGGCAAGGTTTCTTTTTTGTTTTACTTTTATTTTTCATGAAAAAATGTTTCTATTCATTTCATACAAGCGTGATGAGTCACATCGTATGCGAAAAATTCGTTTGCCGGAACCAGGTCAGTTGTTTACGCTAGAAATGCTACAGCTACAAATAGGCGACCCTTGTACAAATGACTAATAGGGTCGGCTTTAATGCTGCTCCTAAATGTCGTCATCTTCGGTGTCGGTGTAGTCGTCCTCGCAGATATTGTTGGCACGCAGATTCACAGCCTCTCCGCAGATGTCAGCGAACTGCTCGATGCAGTTCTGTGGCACCTGGTCCACCACGTCCTTCGTAACCCACAGCGTGCATTCTGCGTACGCGGAAAAGCGACAGGTATAGCGAGCAGTAGTTAAAAGTGAGGGTTATACAGTTTGTTGCGAGACACTTTACCTATTGCAATAAAGTAACACACCTTCTCTGGTAAAAAAAGAGAAGCAATATTTTTATGAGAACGTCATAAATAGCTCGAATGCAAGAAAAGGTTCCCAGATTTGTGGGAAATCGCTTACTTTACTGGGCAGCGTTGGGTGCTCTTCAATGTAGGAAACGTACAGGCGTTCAGAATTTGAAACATTCACGCCGGAATAAATGCAATCGCGTGCTCTCGGCCTATTTTAAAGTATTATAGTTCCACTTTATTTTCCGGATTTCCGAATGGCCAGTGCAAACATTGTTTAGCAGAGTTCTGGTGCTCGACATTTGTTCATTCAATTTTAGTAAAAGTTCGAACCACTTGTTTTGTACCAGCATCAATTTATTTACATAGCAAGAATCGACACACCTCAGAAAATAATTTCATGTTCGCGATTACCGCTACGCCTTTGCATGCACTGAAGGCGGTTAAGGGTCTCAGTATATCTCCCATGAACATAGGAATGATATAGTCTGTGGCCCGGAACAACGCGAAAACTCTCGATAACTGGCTTGACAGTTAAGGCAAGAGTGCCAACATGTGACCTACATCAGATAGAATGTGGGAATCGGGCCAGAGAATACTCGGGCAGATGCCATTTTTCACAAAATCTCATTTAAAACTGAAGAAGTGTGCTAAAATGAAAATTTGTGATCTTTGTTTTTACATGTAAATTGACCCCTTGGCCTCCACAATGTCAAATGACCACAAATTACCAACTCCACGAATGTTCGAAGGCTCTAGGTGACTGAGATGAATCTAGTAAAAGCGCCATCACTTTTGACTTAGATACTTGTATTAGAGGCACGTACTCATTTTACTGAGTGATACAGGCCTGCAACTTCAGAAGTAGCTGCGAAGTTTTGTCTAGGTCCTTTTGTTCGGCGGCGAGAAACCGACCACGCGTGGGCCTTGATTTGGGGCTTACGTTAATCGTTGTATTCTGGAGTTCAGAAGTGGTGCTGTAGCTTCGAGTTATATTAGTTTAACGTTGCTTGGCACCACACTGTTTGGCTTCCGACTACCTATTGTTAAGCCCATACAAGGTTCTCGCAAGGGCCAATACTATCTGTCAGTATTGTAATTCTAGTGCGAAAGACGAGCAAGTGGCGCGCAGCCACCATGCGAGCACTAACGAACAACTGATTTCCTACGCGGCCACAACAGTCAGCATTGTCCTTGTGATTGGCGTATGCCCGCTCAAGGGGATTGACCACCTGGTTTGTACAGACGACGACGAGGCAACAAGGTCAGCCACCGCAGTGCCATCGTCATCGGCATGAAGCTCGTGGAGTGCTCGAGACATTCTGCCGGCTGGGCCACCGATCCGTTTGCCATTTCTGAGTGCCCCTCCTTCCTTCCGCTGTCAAGGCAATAAACCCGACTTACACAACAAACGAAAATATTAAAAAGAGAATGAAGACTATGTTAATGCTGCAGAACATTGCTGCGCCACTGTCTGCGTCTTCTTACGCATTAGGACGCATCCACAACCTTCCGCGGAAGACAATAGTGATCCAGGGCACTAGGCACTATGTTGGCATCCCAATCTTCACTATATCCGTTGGGCCTAAAACGCTGTTTTCTAGTAACTCATTCAAAGTGAGGGCGCAGGTGATTTTATGCCTGTCTTAGAGTTTCTTCAAATGCGGTACAAAGAACTCCGAGAAAGGATTTTGGCAGTGACCCTTAGAGCAATGCCAGAATAGAGAGTTACCTTCAAGAAAGTGTGAGCTTTCTGTTATCACGCAATTCTTGTAGTCACTGTAAATGACCCGCTTCACTTCCACTTTGGTATCTGCGAAAGAAATTAGAAAGTTCACAGCTGCATAAATACGTCCCCCGAAGAACATATCACTGCATTGGTCAGAATCACGGGTATTGAAGAAGTTAAAAATATTTTCGAATAGGGGGAGCAATATAATTTGCCTTAAAACCCAGTTTAGGCACATATACAGCGCTTTGGCTTTTAGAAGTCGTGTAGCCCAATTCTGCGGTGAAGCTTACACAATCAGTATATTTTATAATGGGGTTAGCATTTCGGTCACCGAGCAACTGTCAGATAATATAAAGAAAGCACGGTCTATTACGCCAGACCGTATTGAAAGACAAGAAGGAACTTTTTTTTGTCATCGCCTCTTTCAATTACCTTAGTGCGCAAAGAACACGTAGTTTTAAGAAAAATTGATAGAAACTAGGATCACATTTACATGTACGAAAGCTTAAGTGTGGGTAGCTGGTTTAGGGCGCATGTCAGTTGAAAATTTGTATTCAACCATCGATGGCAGGGGTACTGAACCCTGACGAGTACAGCCCAGTAGACGTGCGCGAATCGTGTGTGGGTGTACCGCCACAGCGAAAAAATGGGACTCGGGGGATTATTCATGGACCGCTGTGGCAGCTGTCGACGTACTGGCCAATCCCGTAGCGTTAGATTGCGAGAAGTGTGGTGGCGATGGTAACATCGAAACCAACTGGGAAGTAGGAAATAGGCGTTAGTGTCTCGCTGCAGTTGACATGGACAGAGGTAATTTTATAACAGTTTGTGCGTTGTTTCGCCCCATTCACTTCTAAGCTACAGTCCTAAAGGTTTCGCAAACCATTGTGCTAAGCACTCAAACGTATAAGAATCTACGAGACATGGTAGAATACCACGAGCCAACACAACCAAATTTTAAGCCATTCGATGATGCCGTTCACAACCAGTAGGGTCGTCAGGCTGCTGGATATACGTATTCACAGCAAAAGAAAGCGTCGTACAGGCAGATGCCGGTGTACCATTGCATACCGGTTATCCCAGCCACATGACTCGGCGGAACCAATGCGGATGTTTCGACGGCGCATACCCTACCTTAAATGTCACAGAAACTTAATAAGATTTTCATTATCATCGGGTTCACACTATCGAGTTGAAATGTTGCTCGGATACAAATAAATGCACAAACACACGTTGTGTGTTTGAATTGGCACAACAAGATCAAGCCATGCTGTGTCATCTTACATCAGACGTTTTCGTGGAGCACAGGTTTTCTAGCTACCAATTTTTTTGATGTCATGATTACGCATCAAGCCAGAAGCATTTCTGTGACACTCAGTTATGAATGCCAGCGTGGCCGCGCCACCCTGGGTTATCAATAAAACATCCTTGTCACCGTCACCCCAATTGAAACGTATCTTGTGTTTGTCCTTGCAAACGCGTACCTTTTGGAGGTGTGTGTGAGCGATATGGCGCAGCCCTGGCCGGGCAGTTGATGTTCATTTAAGGTAGAATCAAAACTGCTTGTTGCCGTCTCTGACGAATGTGTCAGGAGCTGTGGCTTGTGGTGTCTCGCACAGCACTGTGCAAGCTCAAGCGCAGCAAAAAGCACTTCACAATGCTTTGTGGCGATTCCGTGTTGCGGTTTTTTACATATCTTCTAGACAAAAAAATACCATAGGTTCAAATTTTGAAAATCATTGAGTTTATGTAAGCTTTGCCCATGGCCTTAATTGTTGCAATGAGGCCGTATACCTAATTTTCGAGTACGCTTTAAGAAAGTTAACTCGAGGGCGAATTATCAACTATCGGGGCTGCGCCGCTATTTTCTTTGTGCGTGCGTTGGCAAAAAGACTGGCAAGGTCTCAAATCAATTCAAAATATTTAAATCCGGAGAGACTTGGGAGTTACCATTCTTTCCGCGGTTTCGAGATCGGCTGTGTCAGCCATCCCAGTACAAATGCAAATGTTGTGTAGCGGCCTCCAAATTAATTGTGGAATAGTGCTAACGTTTTCGACTGGAACAAGCACGTTTAGAAAATCTTAGTGCGAAACAGCTCCATGTATTTGTACTTGGCATTAGCAGTGCTTTTTCTGCCAGCACTACGAATGTTGTCGCAAATACTGTGCTGTACATTGCAGAACTATTCTTAATCTTCCGGCAGAAGGAAGACAAAAAGTGCCTAATAACGTGATAATTATATACTGAACCCAATATAAGAGTTTATCAGTGCACTACACAGCCACATGTGATTGTTTTATTTTGTTGATTTTCTGTACTTTCATGAGGTGCAAAAAGGTTGTGGATGTAAAAGAGCGAGGATATGTGAATTGAAATTGGGGTACAGATATTTCAAAAAGTACCCATTTTTGAACTTGCGCACAACATTTGCAGAAAAGCACTGATGTGCAAGCAACAAACGCCATCATCCTTACCATTCCCAACAGTGAAATACGCAGTGTCGGGCGAGTCTCCCTGTGTATAGTGAAAGGCGTAATGCTTTCTGAAAAAGACAAGATTTTAAAATTTTGTGTATCCTAAAATGTTGTCAATAAAAGTGACGCATCCCACAAAGTGAATCACGATGACTGGGCGAAGCAATTGGGATCGTTCTTATCGCAAATCACCAGTGAGAGTGCTTACTGCTACTAAAACAATTTCCAATCTAATCCAATCCAATAGAATTCAATTTATTCCAAATCAATCCGATCTAATCTCTATAAATCGAATCCAATCGAATGCTCTTCCCGCATGCGTACCACAGCTCTCCAGAACCTATCTCTCTCTCTCCCACTCTGTCTCTAACATTTTGTGAACCTTTAGTTTGTTCTTGTTAACCTTTTGTGAACGTTTTTGTCACGGATGTCTTGATTTACACGGTGCTGTGCGTCTCTCTCTCCCTCTCTCTCTGTCACTCTTTCTCTCTCCCTATCGGTCTGTCTCTCTCTCTCTCTTTCTCTCTCTCTCTCTTTCTCTCTCTCTCTCTCTCTCTCTCTCTCTGTCTAAACCTTTTTGTGAACCTTTCGTTGACAGATGTTTCGATTGCGCGGTGCTGCGCCGTGAGCACGATCGCCGGACACCGGACAAGCTTCGGCCTTAAGGTGCTTGGTTCATAAAAAAATCAAGAATCTTTTTTTGATGCGCTTCAATCAGAATGAGGTTAACGGTGTTTCATTGAAGACATGTTAGGTAGCTAGGGGAAATGGACAAATGTTCTCTGTGCAAAGTTGGTGTCGATGTCAACTCGGAGTGTCCGAAAAAGGCAGAAAAATTTAACGCAGGAACAGTGCTCTCAATCCGTGATTAGTAATTATGGGCAGCGCCAAAACATTTTTAACATCACTTTTCGCATTTTCAAGGGGAACGGAGGTGCTTATATCAGTATATAAAGCACGTGATGAGGTCCTCTTATGCGAAGCAGCGTGAAACCACCAGAAACCGTTCGACCGATAAACATGGCAAATATGAAACATGTTTTCAAACAGGCAACCAGAACCGTGGTTATTATTTTGATAAAGCAAAACGGATTTGGATTTCCGTTTTTGCTAAGTGTGGCTGTTGAGGTGTTCTTGCAATTACTTTTTGTTATAAATAATAGTAGCAATTTAATGCTGCCCTGAGGACAATTATGAAGGTGAGAAAACATAATCTCTAATTAGCTCGCATCTCGCAACACGAATTCATTGGCTCTTTATAAAGGATACGACTAAAGTAGTATGTATATTAAGTATAACGTCATATGAGGTGTTTGTGTCTCATTGTAAAGTAACATTTATTTATTTTGTCCAGTCAGTGTTAAAACACTTTCTGAAATCGGTGAAGTTTTCCGGAAAAAATTGGCTGCATCTCACTCCGTGGATGACGGCGAGGGCGCGGAGTACGCGGACTCGAAATGACATCAAAGTTGTGTACCGACTGACTTCCGATTTGCCCTCCCACCGTGATTCGATTTAAGCCGTGAGTTGCACGTCATTATTCTCTAAATGAAACTGCAACTCACGGCTCAAATCAAATTTCGCTGATTTTCGCTTGATGGTGGTTGTGCGCACCTATGGACGTGGATGAACATAGGGATGTCCTCAGGTACTCCGCACCGTTACAGGCGAGGGAGTAAGCCGTTTGACTCTCCCTGTCGTAGGCCAATGGTTAAGAGGACTGACACTAACTCTGTCTGGTCAACAAGACACACGCTCGAATCTTTCATGCGATTCTGTGATTTTTTGCGATTGTAAATGCTATGCGCACGGACGCCGGCGGGCATTGTGTGGTCATAAGGTACTCCGCACCTAAAACACGCACGTATAATTTGTGGTGGGTATGTCCGAACTTGCAGCCAGCGTCACCCCTGATGAGTTAGCGTAATCTTTTACCATAGCTTCTGAAAGAATTAAGTGCGCATCTGATGTACATTCACCGGGAATCTTCTCTACACATTCACTGGTTACTTGTTGTCGAAAAAGTTTGATCAGCGGCTTTGGTTGTTCTCGGATTAGCTGCTGAAAATTGTGCCAGGATTACTGGCAAAAGAATGTTTTTGACAGTGAAACTGAACTGAACATAGCGTTATCCTAATAACCGCTTAAGAAGAACATAACGAGTGAGCGCAATGCAGGAACGCCGCTTTTTCTGAGGAACGCCGCTTATTCTACGACACTGCCCTAGCAGATAGCACGCAAGCTACGGTAGCGCGGCAAAAGCAAGCTGCGCAAAAGGAAAAAAAAGATGTTTTTGATAAGTACAGCAACATTTGGCGATTGGTGAATTATGATTTTACATGTACGTCATTGTGACCGGTACATAGATATCGCCGAAAATTGTTCTTGCAGTTATAAAAGTGAGGTGGGAATATGTAGCAATAACCTAATGCTACACTAAGATCGATTGATGGTGGGGTTTAAAGATCGCTCTACATTGTGCGAATTTTTTTCGGAGGTCGGAGCTGCAGTGCCGGCCATGCAACAAACGGACTTATTTTCCTAATTTTGGGCAGAAGCTAGAATAGATTGTTTTTGCCGCACGAGCGGAGCCCTAGCTGGAATTCGCCGGTAAAATCGAACCCCGTAAAACGGGCGCAACTCGCCGAAGCTACGCCAGGGTAATGAGGCGGGCCATAGTGGATGGCTCAAAGTCTTGCCCACCTGGGCATCTTGACGTGCATCGAAATCTCGACACGCGGGCGTTTTCGCTAGCGGCTGACATCTCAGAAGCAGCCCCGCGGCCGGGACCGGCTGCCTGTCCTAGGCCTCAGCGGCACAACGCCTTACCCACAGGGCCAGCGCGGTAGGTCAACATTTGAGTATTATTCGCGGTGAAAATGTGCCGTTTGGCTGTAATTTTGAACCTGACTACAGGGTGTGGAAAGACCACGATACTTTTTAAAGCTCGAGGCATTGCCCGTTGAGCCGGCGATTTAAAAATACACAACATCCATATATGTGGAAAGGTCTGCGAAACAGCAGAATTGTGAGGAAAAGTACAAAGCGAAATATCTCATAGTGCAGAACAAGCGCTATTGCTTGCGGGAAATGCTTTAGCAGTACAAATATCAAACGTGCAAAGCGTCGTTTTGAACTGTTCAGCAAGCAGTGTTTTTGTTTTCATATACCTATGAGGAAACATGTCCTGTTATATTTGTGGCGTTTACCTCTTTTGTCCGGGTCCTTGGTTAATCGACCAGATGTACGTCACTGTCTTGGCCTCTGGATCCAAATCTTTGCGCACCACGGTCAGGCATTCCAACCGTTGGTCGTTGTCTATGTCACTGATTGCAATGAAGTAGTCACTAATGGCAAATGCCTGGAAATTGGGGAATATTTGAATCGAACTCTTCATAATATTGGTATTACCAAAGGTAGCATGACAATTTCATTCATCGCAATTCTTGAAATCACGCCAACAAAAATTTCCACCCACTATTTGTCCTAGTGAGAAATAGCATTGCAGATTAAAGAATTCTTTAAAAAGGCGTTCGACCTATGTAATACACTGTTTACCCGCTGCTTAGGTATTTTGTTGGAGTATACATGTCGTGTGAGTTATTTGAAGACTACAGAATGTGTGTATGTTGCAATACGCATACTGCGCTTGTGTTTCGCACTGCCTAGACGAATGTTTGTGCAGAATAATCATTTCCTGTAAATAGGTGTGGGCAAGAATAGACGCAAATATTATCGTGCTTCGGTGTCGCATTAACATGGCTACTAAAGCTGTGCAGCAAAATATTTCACGCGGTTTTTTTTTCTCGTCCTTCGTCTGATGTCATGGGCCCTAAATGAATTACTGAGAGTATTGTGATTACAATAGAGTAGGTGTGTTGTCTGACACATGGCACAATATGTCGAAAAGCTTCGAATGCCCTGTTTGCCAATTTTTACCACTTGACTTCAAAGTTCATTGCACAATGCTGCTTGCTATGAGGTACCTTTGTTATCACACGGTATATTTTTTCTCGCACCCTAAGCTTTTTTGTTTTCTTTCGTTGGCTTTTTTCATAGAGCTCTCTATGAAAAGATCTTCAAGCCGACTCAGTGAAAGGTAGCATGGTCAAACGAGAAAGATGCCGGGTAGATTTTAAAGACACCAATTCAAGTATTCGCTTCGTTCAAACGATAAGCAAGAACATGTTACACTTACGCCTGCCGCATGATCAATTTGTATTTCAAACAGCTAAACTTGCACATTATCGGTTTGTTGAAAGGAGAGGTATGAGATAAGCTATAGTGGTTATTATTTACGAGTTTTTCGACCTAGTTAAACATGCGCTTTATTCGAACGCTTTTGCCTTAGCCAAACACATTTTGAAGAACCGTGGTCGACAGCCCCTACGTAGCAGAAAGAGGGGAAGAACCTTGGGTCCTCGCCTTCATTGTAAACATATAATGTCATGAACACACTTGTGCTATTAAAGTTGTTTTTGCTCCCAATCTGTTCTGTAAATTACTTTTTCATTCTACTTCATTTTTTTGGCCTTGGTCACCAGGGACACATTTGTTGGTTATAGGTCAGTATAATAAAAAGTAGGTCACTTATTGAAGGAATATTGAGCGGTAGTGAGGATAAAGTTGAAAACATGCTTACACAACAAAACACGACGCCCATTGAACAGAAGATGCTTATTATTTTTGACATCACGTTCGGTAGCAAAACCAGAAGTCCAACGGTATCGCATAGCTTGGGAAACATATTTATGCAGTTTGTAGGCTGTTACCGAATTAGTGCTTCGCTCTTATTTAGTTAGTTCCTCATACTACCAACTATTTTAGACAGAAAACTAGGGCTTTGTGCAGTGAGCAATTTCTGGCTTGCAGTATTCAGAGATGAATCAGTGTTGTGTAACATGTACGAAATTACCATGTTAAATTACCAGTAAGAAGCAACGTAGTTCTTTTAAAATTGTGTTTGTGTGGCAATACTGGTCTTCGCTCTTGTAGGCTTATGTAGACTAGTTTAGGAACGACTAATTTTCGCCATTTGGTGTTCCTAGGGGTAAGCTAGAAGATGTGCATAGACAGAAGGACTTTTGCGTTTGTAATGCGTTTTCAGATATTACCGTCTTTTAACTAGGTATGTAGTAACCCTACCGCGACGCTTCAAGTCAATGTCTGATTTCTAGTCTACTTGATGTTTTCTTACCTTGAAAGCATCAGGAACATCTCTCTGGAGTTTGTTTGGACCGGGTCCTGCTCCCACCGTTGAAAAAGCAACGAAGGCAAGAAGCGCGACCAAACCTAGCATCATCACAGAATTCATGGTTAAGGGCATATGTGTGTTACACGCCAATGGCACTTTTTATAGAAAACGCTTGAATTTGGACAAAGAGTGGAATGTCACTGCTCAGATAAATTGTTCAGGCACTTCGCACAAAAATTTGTACTCGGTGCTAATTTGCTTGTCACTAGGGATGAGTTGACTAGTTTGACGTCAGCGAGAAAAACGTAAACCCTTTCCTTGACTTTTCAGGCCTTGCAGCTGCAGCTTTCACGTACCAGTAACGTTCCACTTCAAGGTATTATCCGGATTGTAGTGTTAGGCACGAAACCTGGCGGCTTGAAATGGCAGTGAATTATTACTCATGGCGAGCACTCATTGTTCCGGCATTTCATGTCTGTGTGTTGAATAACCTGACCGCCGCTATGATTGGCATCTTGTCAAGAGCCGTCGGTGCTCATTGTTTCATTAAGTATACGTAGATGCACAGTTGACGCCCTGAAGTTGCGCTCACAAGGAAATGTCATTGGATTCAGGCTGACAGTTAAAGTCTACCCACCGGGAAGCATATAGGGCAAATTAGATAGCTTTGGTGGTACAACCACATCAATAAGGTTGTCAGGTGCTCAGAAAACCTACACCAGGGAACGCTTTGTAATAGTTTAAACTTTAGTTTGCCCGAGGCAGGTTACGTTTTTTTTATTTTGTACTTAATATAGTGTGACTCACTGTCTGGGAGAATGAATGACCGATGACGACGTTCCAGTAGATCTGGTTGTCCTTGTCAGGCGAGATAAAATATCACAAAGGCTCTATATTTTTTAGTGGACGCAAACTGTTGGACCTGAATTAAATATGAGTAAGGTACATTTGAAAAAAAATAGCTGTATTAACTTCGCACATGTGTACCCGTTTTATACAGATTGTAATTATCGCTGGAAATTGTATGGATTCAGTGGTCGCTCGGTTGCGTTAACTAAACACATTCTTCAACACGAGTTGAGCGCACGGAACGTATAACTGTGTTCCTAAGAACAATTGGAGAGCGATGAGTCCGTTCACTAGCATGATATGAAACGGGAAATGACAGTAAGTTAGTAGTATTATATTCGACAGCAGCTTTTCTAACACTGCTGTACGGCTTTCTAAAGTGCAGAAAAATAGCTTCAGGTTCCGCGCGCTCTAAAAGTAAAAAAAAACGAAATAAAACATCAGCAATTTTGTTCTTTTTGCTATTCGCCAATTTCACTGTGGCAAGATATATAAGCATAGAAAGAAATCCTACATCACTGCAAAGCAGATTGCATATTGCTCTACAGGTTCTAGGAAAGGTGTCTCGTACAGAAAAATAAAACCTCTACATTTTTATTGCGTCTTTACAACACCATATTTTTCTGAAGCCGTACAAATAAGTCTAAAATACAACTACAAAAAACCGTTGCCGCAATAGTCTGAAGGTAGAGAATGAACAGGCATGAGAAATTACGTTATAATTAGGGCACGAATCGATAGTGTCCAGAAATTGACAATGCCATTACGTTGACATTTAAAAGAAAAACTGAAGCTAAAGTTGCGCACATTTCCCAAATAAAAAAAATGACCACGGATCTACTCAGTACACTGCCAATGTGGTAGAAGGACGATAGTATTTTGCAACCCTTGCCACACAGCTACATCTCTTCTTTTTCCAGGCTACCTCTCCCGCTTTCCCGCCCCATCCTATTCTGTTGCCGCGATTCAGGGTTCGCGGATTCACCTGGTACCTTTTGTTACAATGTGACTTCTTAGAGGGCGGCCCCCAGGGGGCTAGGCGATTGCTTTTGAATTGTGTGGTCAAAGCACTGAAACCAAATCACTGAAACCAAGCAGTCGTAAACTTTACACCTGTAACAACAAGTGAAATATTACTTACCTATAGATGTTTTGCCGGAAACATGCGTAATGTTTTATTTTTGCCGATAAATGCTTGCAAGTATGAAAACTGCCACCAGATTTTTTAGCTTCAAAAAGTTTCGTGCAATGAAAAATGAACAATAAACACTGATTTTTTTGTATTCCCTATATAAACGTCTCTCTTGGTCGGCCGGCTGAACCAAGGGACAGACAGATAAATATTTTTGCTTTTAACTGGCCCAAGAAACACAATTGTTGTAACTGAGGTTACGCACCGCTGAGAATTGTTTTATCGTAGATTAGCCATACGAGAGTTTCTAAATACCATACGAGAGTTGTTTCTGCGGTGATATTATTTCAGTTTGAAAGTCGTTTTGCTAAGTTTAATATGAGCAGCGGTGCTCGAGCTCTGAGAGCGCAGGAGTGCAGTGCAGTGCAAAAGAAGACGTGCTTCAAGCATTCTTTCGTATAGCACCAAACCGGGTTTTATATCAGTTGAAGTGCGAGGAATGTATTCCCCGCGCATCCTTCTTTTGTTTATTTGCCTTGATTCAGTGTTTTCAAACTCCGACTGAACGATGTGGCGAAGCAACATTTTTTTCTTGGCGGCCGAAGATAGCGTCCCCTTAGGAACGCTCCTTGTTTTAAACCCTGGAATAAAACTTCTGAACGCGAAATGCAATGATTTTCTGATTTCTCCACAGTTGCATCGTGTTTGCGCCTCTTCCTTCGTTTCCGATTCTTCGTGTCTCCGTGCAAATAACTGTTACAGGGCGACTGGCGCAATTCACGCTGAAGATTCCGTTGACACATAGCTCAGCGTCGTGTGCACATATTCTATTCATGTGCCATCCCGTGCACGGAGCCCAAATTCGTTTACAATCAAAGCCTTTGGTGTTTTTTCAAATGCGACGATTGACCCTAGTCGTCCTGGCCAACTCCAATGGATCCAAAGTTGGAGCCGCGGTAACCAGAAAACAAAAAAAAACACATTTGGTTTGGAGTGGGATAAAACTCCACGTCGCATGAGTGGAGCCAGGTGTGCTAACTACTGTGCTAAACAGGCATATCATCTGAATGAATTAAATATTATCCTTATTCGTGTCCTGTGTGACCACTCAACGTATATGTACAGATCAGGTGCACAGAGAGGAGAGTTCTGATTGTTCGTCGATGCACCCTAATAATTTCCGGGTGGGGGAAGGATCTCTCAGAGGATTGTGTCTGGGGTGGCCCTCATACCTTCAGTCACATGTACTGGGCACATTGACAATATGATCCAGGAGCGTGTCCCAAGTGTCGGACTCCCGTTGCTGAAGCTGAGGCCAAACATCTTTTGTGGACGGCTGTTGGAACAAATACTGCTCGAGACGGTGCTCTAAAAGGTTGGCTTCCGCTGGGTGCAGGGAAATAGATACTGCCGATCTGTGGTGGACTTTCTTCACGCAGCGGAAAATCATGCTGAAGAATTCCCGTTTACTAAAAACGGGTTCATAAGCATCGGAACACACAGCGAAAAAAGCACCACCGCAGTTTCAGCAAGCATAGTAATGGTTTTATTGACCTAACATAACAAAATTGAATCCTATAAGAACGGGCGGCCTTTGGCGGGACGGGTGCACGGTGAAACACTCACGGTTTGCTTTGGAAGTCACGGTAGGTGCTAGTGTATTCCAGTCTAAAAGCATATGGCCGGGAGAACGTCGGTGCGGGACACGAGACGCTATGCTACTCCGTTCGTTCACCTACGCAATCTGCCACCACACACTTCCCGGCCGTCACCAACCTCTCGCCATGCACACCGCACACCACCACCCTTTGTCTAATCCCACCGCATTTACGCAGTCCCCCGGTCTTCAGTGATGCGCGCGTTTGAGCGCGAATGCTCGGCTGCCGCTAACTTAATGAATCGTCGCCTCGTGTGCACCGGCACGCTCCGTCTCACGCGCGCTGTGGACGTACACGCACTGCAATCCGCGCACATGCCTACACTCCTCTCGACAAAAAGATCGGCCACCTCTTAAGGTGACTGAAAAGAGAAAGAAACAAGTCAGGGAACCGAGACCACACCCAAGAGAAGTCGCAAGGCCACTAGTTATCGACCCTGTCGAGAATGTGCACACCTCCTGGCGTGTCTTCCTGTTCGGCTGGCAGCAGGCCTGCGATGCGTTTTATTGGAGCAAGAGGCTACTTCAGTATGCGCCTAGCTGCCTGCTGTATGGGTCCCGGTGACAAAGTAGCCTGCAGTGCTGGGTGCATTCTGACCAGTTAATTGTACCTCCGCCAATGTGGCACCAGGTCGCCCCATCCCGAGTCTCGGTGGTGTCGCTGCTAGGACTTCGTGCGCCGAAAGATCGTGGTGGTCTTCTGTAAGACCGTTTGTGCTGGTTAATTTGAGGGTGCGGGTTAGTGTGCTTGTGGTGGTAGCCAGGGTGTCGCAGTCACCTACGCCTGTTTTGTGAGGGAGTAGGCCGACCGCCGTGGTGGTACCCCCTCGAACGTGGATGAGAGTGCTGCGGTATCCTGCAGAGATATGGGTTGTTGCAAGCTCGGAATTATGGATACGAAAGGCGGTGCTTAATTTACTCTTCCCCGGGTTGCCCGGGTTCACTCTCATTGCGATTGTAGCAAGGTTTCAAGCCGGGTATGCTTATTCGCCCCATTTCTGGAACCCGTTGCACCTTCCGCAGTCGGTAAGCGAGTGGAGACAGCTGTTTTGTCACCGTCTGCGGCCCTTCCCACCTGCGAGAGAGAAATGCCGCGAACCCCTTGGCAGCATCGCTTAGTGCGTAAGTCCTTCTTAGGACGTCGCCCACCGTGAAATGAATGTCTCGCCTGCCTTTGTTGTACTGCGCGCGTTGTTCGAGATGTGCCAGTTCAAGCTGCTCCTGAGCTTCCTTCATGGTCTCACGTAGGAGACTGCGGAGATTGTGCGTATATCTGGTAAATATTTGTTTAGCTGTCGCTGCAGCGTTCAGAAGCGAAGGCTCGATCAGGGAGGATATATTGCGGCCAAAGAGAATAGTTGCGGACGTGAAGCCTGCAGATCGAGTGAAGTTTTTGTGGTGGCGAAAGCGATTTCCTGAATGTGGGCTTCGTAACCTCTGTGGCGTACTGTGAAAATTACCAGCATCGTCTTCAGGTTACTATTGACACATTCCGTGATGTAGGCTTGCGGGTGATACGGCGTTGTCTTCTGGCGTTGTACGCCCAACATCGCACACACGTCCGTGAACATCTTGCTTGTGAAGTACGTCGCGTTGTCTGTGCCCATTCTTATAAGATTCTTACACCTGTTCTTATAAGATTCAGTTTTGTTAAGTAAGGACAATAAAACCATTACTATGTTTGCTGAAACTGTAGTGGGGAGGGGGCTTTTCCGCCAGGTATTCTGGTGCTCAGGAACCCATTTTTACGAAGGGGAATCCTTCAGCATAAAGTCCCGTTACGTGCAGAAAGTCCACCAGCGACCGGAAATATCTATGTTCTTGCGCCCAGTGGTTGTAGGCGTCGGCTGTACCCCAACGGAAACCAACCTTTCTGAGCACGTCGTCTCCAGCTGTCTGCGTTCCCGCGCCCCTGCACAAAAGATGTTTGGTATCAGCTTCGCCCGCGGGAGCGGGGTGCTTGGGACACGCTCCTGGATCACATTGTGAATGTGCCCAGTCCAAGTGGCTGAAGCTGGAAGGGCCACCGCAAACAGAAGCCTACTGACAGAACTTTCCCCCACCCGGGAATTATTAGGGTGCATCGACGAACAATCGGAGCTCTTCTCACTGTGCCCCTTATCTATACGCATGCTATCACGTTGACCGGTCAGACAGGACACCAATAATGGTAATATTTATTCCAATCAGGTGGTGTGCCTGATTAGCACAGTAGGTAGCCCAGCTGGCTCCCCTCTTGCGACCTGGGTTTTCATTCCACTCCAACCCGAATGTGTTTTTATTCATTTTCTGTTTACCGCGGTCGGCACGTTGGATCGATTGGAGTTGATTAGGACGACTACGGCCAATCTTCGGATTTGAAAAAATCACCGAAGGCTTTTGCTGTAAAAGGAATTTGGGTTTTGTGCACGTAATGGCACATGAGTAGAATACCCGCACGCGACGTTGAGCTATATGTTTGGGAATCTTCCACGTGAATTGTAGAAGGTCGCCATGTCATTGTTATTTGCACGGAAAGACGAGGAATCGGAAAGGAAATAAGACACGCAAACACGTTTTAACAAAGGAGAAATCAGGAAATTGTCTTTCCCCTTCAGAACATATATTCCAGGGTTTAAAACAAGCAGCAGTCGGAAGGGGCAGCTATCGTCGGCCGGCAAAAAAAAAATATTGTTACGCCACGTCGTTCTGTAGGAGTTTGCAATCTCTCAATCAGGGCCAATAAACAAAAGAATGATGCGTGGGCAAGTATATGCGTGGACAAGTCGGTTTGACGTTGTACGCAAGAATGCTTGAATCACGTCATCTTGTACACTGCAATGCCCTCCTGCACGCCCCGAGCTGGAGCAGTGCTGCTCATAATGAACTTAGCAAACTGACTTTCGAACTGAAATAATCCCCTCAGACAGACTACCCATTTCATTTGTGATATTACAATTACGTATACCGACCAACATTTAGCAACTCTCGTATGGCTTATAAGCGGTAAAACAATTCTCAGCGGTGCGTAACCTCAGTTACCACGATTGTGTTTCTTCGGCCAGTTAAAAGCAAAAATATTTATCTGTCTGTCCCTTGGTTCAGCCGTCCGACCAAGGGATAAAGTAATTCTTGAACGAGACGTTTATATAGAGAATATATAGAAAAAATCAGTGTTTATTGTTAATTTTTCATTTCTCGAAACATTTTGAAGTTAAATCTGGTGGCAGTGTAATAGTTGTTTACATTTACATTTACCGGCAAAAGAAAATATTACGCATATTTGAGGCAAAACATCAATACATAAGCGATTTTTCTCGTGTTCCTATAAGCGTAAACTTCATGGCTGCTTCATTTCACGCAGTTCACATAAAAATGCGTCTTGAAATAGTGCTTTGACTCGACAATTCAAAAGCGATCGCCTAGCCACCTCGGGGCGGCATTCCAAGAAATCACATCGTAACAAACGGTACCAGCAGATTGCGCGATCCGTGAAACGCGGCAAAATTAAATTGAGTAAAGCAGACTTCCATTGTGTTTATCGTGGTAGGAATGAGAAGGGACAGGAACAGTGCGAAAGGTGGCCTGGAAAAGAAGAGATGTAGCTATGCGGCACGGGTTGCAAAAGACTATCGTCTTTCCACCACATTGGCAGCGTACTGAGCAGTTCCCTCTTCATTTTTTTTTATTTCGGACATTTGCGCAACTTTTTCGTAAGTTTTCCTGGTAATTGTCAGCGCAAAGGAATTCTCAGTATCTAGAGACTTTTATTGGTGCCTTAATATTTACCGTAATTTCTCATAGCTGTTCGTTCCATTCCTTCAGACCGTCGTGGGAACGGTTTCTTGTAGTTGCATTTTGCCCTTATTAATGCGGCTTCGGGAATGTATATTCTTGCAAAGCCGCGACAAAAATAGCGAGGTTTTACTTTTCTGTAGGAGACAGCTTTTGTAGAACTTTTCGAGCAATACACGCTTTGCTTTGCAGTGATGTAGGATTTGTTGCATTGCTTAAATATCTTGCCAGAATGAAATTCGCGAATATTAAAAAGAACAAAAATTCCAGGTATTTTATTTCGTTTGTTTTCCGTATTTTATTTTCCGCAAGATATTTTTCCTCATTTTAAAAAGCTGTAGAGCAGTGTTTGTAAAGCTGCTGTCGATACTAGTACTACAAAATCACGGTCCTTTCCCATTTATTATCACTGAAGTGAACGGACTCACTGCTCTGTAATTGTTCTGAGCAACGCAGTTATACGTTGTGTACGCTCACCTCCCCTTGAAGAATTTTTTTTAGGTAACGCAACAAAGCAACCACTAAATCTGATCAATTCTAAGGAATAATTATAAACAGTATAAAACGGGTACATGTGGGCGAAGTAACGACAGTTCTTTCTTCAAGGGTACCTGACATATTTCGGGTCCAACAGTATGCATCTAGCAAAAAAATGTAGAACCTTTGTGCAATTTTACCTTGCCTGACAAGGTTAACCAAATGTACTGGAACTTCGTCATCGGTGGTTCAATCTCACCGACAGTTGGTCACACTGCATCAAGTACGAAATAAGAAAACGTTGCATGCACTGGCCAAAATAAAGTTTAAAATATTGCGACGGGTTCTCTGGTGTAGGTTTGCTGAGTACCTGAAAACCTTATTGATTTGCTCGTACCTGCGAGGCGGTCGTAATTTGCCCTATATGCTTGCGGGGGGTGGGGGGGGGGGGTCGACATTGACCGTCATCATACCTGCAACGACAATTCTTTGTAATCACAATTCCAGAGCGTGGTGGCTGTACATCCACGTAGAGTAGATTTGCTGAAATAGTGAGCACCTAACGCGACTGACAAGATGCCAGTCATAGCGACAGTCAGCTTATTTAACACACAGACATCAAATACCGGAAGATGGAGTGCATACCCTGAGTGATCCTTCACAGGCGTTTCAAGCTGCCGCGTTTCGCAAGTAACTCCAAAATCCAGGTACTTTACAGTAGAATGTCATTGATAAACGAAAGTTCGAGGTGCAATCCGAGAAAACTTCAGGGAAAACGGCTGACAGTTTTTTCTTGGTGACGTCAAACTAGTCAACTCATCTCTAGTGACATGCAAATTAGCACCGAGTAGAGATTTTTGAGCGACGTGCTTGAGCAATTTGTCTGAGCACTGAATAAATGCTGTCACTCTGCTCCAGTCCTGAACTGTAACCTCGCACGTCGGTACATTGTTCTTTTCTTGCTTCGGCTAATCTCTCACCATGCAGTAAACAAGTTAAATTTGCCTTGGGGTTTCTGGTCGCAACGAGACGGCGGACGCCGCCGCGCGAGTACTTACCAAACGCGCGGCCGCCCCCACCGCCCTCGCCTCGGCGGAAGGAGCGGACTGTGAACACTGTGATATGTGCAGTGATGACGACGACGAAACGGACCCACTACTCGGGTATGCGGAGGTGCTGGGCTGGTACCGGTACGGTCGCCGAACCATGCCCCCGCCCCACCCGGGACTGACACGCGAACAGGCGGTGTTATACAGACAACTTCAAACTAGATCCGTGCTCACGCCGGCGCTTGCGCGTTACGTGTGCCCGGAGGTGTTCGAAAGTGAAGTGTGCAGTGTGTGCAAAAGGGCTAAAGCAACTTTGACCCACATCCTCTGGGACTGTGACCTACATCCGAAAGAAGCGGTCGCCTCTCCCGTGCGACTGCCGGAAGACATAGCTCGTGCAGTGTTATCGCAGGACTTGACAGAACAATTGCCGGCCGTCCAGCGGCTCGAGGTGGCTCTTGCCCGACAATCGCGTGGGGCTGAACCGGTTGGAGACCGGGGGTATAAACCCCACAGGTCGACAGCGGGCCGGCCTAGCGGGAGTCGGGGAGGCAACACCCCGAAGACGCCTTAACTACGTCGGGTGGCGGGCGACCCTGCGTGGTCCTCCCCGCTACCTCCGCCGGACATTCTAAATAAAGTTTACTTCTCTCTCTCTCTCTCTCTCTCTCTCTCTCTCTGGTCGTCTTCTCCAAGGCAGCAACATTTGCTGGCCTCTGGTTTCACCACGCTACCACTCGCACGACGGAGGCGACGGAGACCGGCTCGGGGACGTCTTCTCGAATGGTAAACTGCGCAGGATTCCGGAATGCGCAACGTATTCTAAAACTGTTCAAACGCACTTGAAATCCACATTGTTTTTATGTCGCTGGTGATAATATCTTAGCTCACGCCGTATGTAACTGATCACTAGAGCAGCTTTCGTGATAACTTAATCCACATATACAAACAGCGGCGAAATAAGGCGGGGGATGCGAGCGTGTGGTAAAATGCATCGCGGCGCCACCTGATGATGGACTTCGGATGTCGAGATATACATATGCGCGTGCGCGTCCAACCACGTTCGCTTTCCTGGCTTTTCTTTCAGTTGAAGCGGCAAAGGTGATCGAAATCAGCGTGTGGCGATAGGAATCCCTTTTTTTGCTATTATGCCTTTCTCGCACACGCTCCGGCGGCGTACGGCGATGTTGAAGTTTGCGTTTTTTGTTCTGCCCCTTACAACAGAAAGCATATCTTGCCCGTCTCGGGGACGACCTTGTGCCTCATAAATTCATTCGCGTCTGTCTATGTTTTGCCTGTAATATGCAGGTGATTGATAATTATAAATAAGCACACCAAAACGGGAATGAATTCAGGCAAGAGTTAATATTTTACTAAATTTTGATGAGTGGTCACCTTGAACACGTAATAAATCAGGTATTGAGATAGGAAACGCGATTAGAGCTCGGTGCTCTCTTGGGTTTTGAGAAAAAAATTTCTCAAATTAATAATAGGTTGCAATATGTGTTTCATTGATTTACACATACACCGACTAAAAAGTCTTATTTTAGAAAAATAAACAAACGCCATCGCCATTAAAACTAAATTATCAATATCTCGTACGAATGCGTGCTTTGTCAGAGCTGGACAGAATTGGGCAAAGCACCCTTCACCCTCGCCGTCCGCCGCAGAAGTGTGTGCCAGCGAGATGCGTTGCGCACAAAAAGTGGCCCCTAAGGCCGAGCGCTTAGTTCTATCAGCTATGCTCCTTTAATCGATGAAAAAGACGGGGCAATTTCGACGGTTTGGACGCTCACACGCAAATCGGTGTCTCCTCATCAAAAGTGCAACGTCAGACGGGGCCGCTATTCGTTTTTTTTTTTTTTGCGGTCGCCTGTGCCGGCTTATTTTGCTTCCGGGTGCACCTTCGATGAAGTGTCCAAGGAAAAGAAAACACCTAATAATTTGTAAATTTTCTTCGTGGTAACTGAAACATTTTATGATATGTAAATTTGATATCCGTTGGAAAATGCTTTGTCATCAACAGATCGAATATTCCACATCACCGGTGCCGAGTGTTTTGTCGCTCCTGTTGACAGATGTGGCAGTTCGCTGAAATACTTCCTTGCAGCTACGCCACAGCTACTCGCTATTAACGCAACACTAAGCGCTTGATCTTGAAAGCAATGACGAGATCCTTTGACTATCTGGACCTTGTTAACTTGGCAACAGCAATAGGGAAATTAATGATTGCGGATGCTGGACATGACAGGGACACACCGCGCCAGGGAGACGTTATCTAAAGGAGGAACAAATAGGTTCAAGCTCTTCTACATTTTAAAGCGATATCGACTTAGCATAGCTACGTTTATTATACCGAAGAAGCTAATCTCCACATTTCCACTGATGTGAGTTGGAAGCTGAGGGTGCTGTTGCCTTCCGGCGAAGCCAAAGGCATGGAAAACTCCTGTAATGCTTGTCATGCCTAAGACGTACTTTTGCACCTTTGAAGGCGCTGTAGCCGAACAGATTGGAGCTGCTCGTAATATGACAGTACGTCCAAATGCACCACTGGAAACCAGTGCTTCCTTTACCCTCAACCAGGTTGACTTTGTGGACACATTCAATGTTCGCATTTGTTTTTGGCAAGGAAATTGGGAAGCCTTTGTAAAGCATTCATGACAATCTCTATCATGGAGGTACGCGAAGACATAACCCAGGGAATTGGGACTTCCCAGTCAATAAGGACCCAGTGGACTTGCGACATTCGGAGAGTCGCTCCCGAGATATTTACATATTTTGACAGGTAGTGTACGAGAACGACGTGGCTTGCTCAGCGACTGGCCTCTGAATCCGAAGCAGCCGTTCACCTACCTACTCCGGTACTCGATCAGCGGTGTTACAGGTGACCCATTCCGAAAAAGTTACGCCTCACGAGCTGGCCCCTATTAAAACAGTGCGAACTGTACGAATTTCAAGCGCAAGTTCAGACAGAATCTTAAATTTGAAATTCTGATGATGATGATGATGGTTGGATGTTTATGGCGCAAGGCCAACTGGGGAAGAGCGCCAAAATAATAGTCATATATGAGGGGTGAAACCTGAAACACTAAGTAAAGTCAGCAAAAACAAAAGTAAAATCACAAAACGAGAATGAGCATGGCTGGTGTATAGGGCCAGTTTTGATTATTCGTGATAAGAAATGAGGTTTAAAAACTTAATCTCTGACAAATACTCAAAGACACGTTTCACAGAAACCATGGCATCGTCACCAAGAAACAGCGATGGATGTAGGGGGATATGTTGTCTGTAGAGTTCTCTGAAGTGTTTGTGTCGTGTTGTGTGAAGTGCCTTGCATGTTATTAGTATGTGCACTACGGATAGGGCCTCTCCACACCTGCTGCACTGGGGTCTAGGAGATCCCGTCAGCAGATACGAGTGAGTTGCATGCATGTGCCCTATCCGTAGCCTACCCAAGGCGACTTCTGTGTGTCTGTAGTGTGAGTCAGATGTGTACCGTCCCAAGTGTGGCTTTATTACATGTAGTTTGTTGTCTGTCTCTTTATCCCAGTGTGTTTGCCATGTTCTGCGCAAGTGTTGTCTTATTTGTGGCTTAGAGGTCTGTGTAGGGTATCGTCGTAATGTCTACAGTGTTCCTGAGTGAAGCAGCAGCGGCCCTCTCGTCTGACAACTCGTTCCCAGCGATCCCAGCGTGTCCTGGGACCCAGCAGAGGACCAGCTCATGCTTTTGTGCATACACGGACATGATACTGTTGAATACAAGATTAACTATGTGGTTTTTGGGGGGCTTGTGCGATGACAGTGCGCGAACAATACTCAAAGAATCTGTATAGATGATGGAATTGGGAATTTGATTTTCAAGAATGTGTCGTACAATCAGTAAAATTCTATACGCTTCTGCTGAAAAAATTGTCGTGTGGACGCTCATGGTTCTGGCTGCATTGAAATTTGGACCATGAGCAGCACACGACACCATAGTGGAGGTTTTAGAAGCGTCACTATAAAATTATGCACATGTGTATTTAAACTGCCAAGACAGAAAGTGCTGCAATATTGCAGGTCGTGGTACACGATTTCTTTCAAGTCTCATAAAAGAAAGGTCGCACGACACAAGGCGAACTTGCCAAGGCGGTAAACTGTTAGAAAAGGACGACCTGTACACATCTAAAAACGAAGCACTGAGATCTGAGGCTCGCTCTCTCACTCTAAGTGAAAAGGGCAGAGCAATGGATGGGCGATTTACAAAGAGCAGAGATGTTGATGTATCGTTAAAGACAGGATAAAAAGCATGATTATTCAGCGACGAAATTTTAAAAGCATAAAGTAAGTCCATGTACGTCCGTTGGTTCTCAAGGCTCCACTTATTACACTCGGCATACAGACTCTCGACAGGGCTAGTGCGAAAAGCACCCGACGCAAGCCGTAGCCCCAAGTGTAGCACTGGGTCAAGCATTCGCCACGCTGTTTTAGTCGCCGACCCATATACCACACTGCCATGGTCTAAACGAGACCCAACCAAAGCAGTACAGAGCTGTAGTAGGAGTTCTTTGTCGGAACCATACGATTGGTGGGAGAGAACCTTAAGTATATTCATTGTTTTGAGACATTTATGTTTAAGTTCCTTGATGTGTGGAATGAATGTGAGTTTGTGGTCAAACACAACACCTAAAAACTTGTGCTCCTTGTTCACAGGAAGCGACACGCCATTAAGAGCAATGTCTGGGTCCGGATGGACCCCGCGCTTCCTAGAGAACACAACGCAGGAGCATTTTACAGGATTCAAATTAAAACCATTCTTGTCTGCCCAGCTGGCAAGTTTCTTTACGCCGAGCTGGACTTGGCGTTCGCATATTGACAGATAACATGATATAAAAGATATTTGCACGTCGTCTACATACATAGAATAAGAGATTGTTGGTGGCAGTGCCTTTCCAAGGGAGTTCATTTTTACTATGAAGAGAGTGCAGCTTAGAACTCCGCCTTGCGGCACGACATTTTCTTGCACGTGTACCTTTGGACAGTGCAGAACCAACTCTGACGCGAAAGGTTCGCTCCGACAAATAACTAACAAGGGTGTTAAACATATTACCAGAAACACCGAATGACTTCAGATTAGTAAGGATCCCATAACGCCAAGCGGTGTCATAGGCCTTTTCTAGGTCGAAAAACACAGTTAAACACAACTGTAGGTGAATGAAGGCATCCTTAAAATATGACTCTAGTGACACAAGTTGATCGTTTGTGGATCTCCCCGCCCTGAAGCCTGCCTGGCAGCTCTCGAGAAGATCGTTGTACTCCAAAAAGTACACAAGCCTCAGGGTTATCATCTTCTCGAGAAGCTTGCACAAGCAGCTAGTCAGGGCAATGAGTCGATAGGTAGCGGGAGAAGAAGGGTCCTTCCCTTCTTTCAAGAATGCTACAACTATGGCATCCCTCCAAGACATTGGTATGTGCCCCGAAAGCCATATCTTGTTGAAAAGGTGACGAAGTGTTACAAGAGTGTCTGTGTGGAAGTTCTGTATCATTGTATATGTAATGTTGTCTGGGCCTGGAGCTGAGGGTTTACACGTGCTCAGAGCACCCCTCAGCTCATTAAGTGTCAACTCAGAGTTATAAGAAGTGGCTGCCCTGTCATTGTCATGTAAAGGCTTCTTTTGGGCCACAAGTTTGTGTTTAATGAAAGTGTTCGTGTAGTGTGCTGAACTGGTAACGTGTTACAAGTGTTGTGCGAGTGTGTCAGCCTGGTCTTCGAGGGTATCCCCTTTTGTGCTAACCAGAGGCAGGCTGTGTGTTTGTTGTCCCTTGAGTTTGCATATTCGTGTCCATACTTTCCGTGTCTGTGTAGGAGTTAATGGATGCTATTAATGTACGCCAACTATCGCGTTTTGAATCACGGCGCACACGTTTTCCAAACGCCTTGGCCCGTTTGAACAAGAGGAGGTTACTCGACGTGGGGTACCGACGAAGGATACCCCACGCCCTGTTCTGGGCCTCTCGCGCCCGCCTACAATCCTCATTCCACCACGGCCTCCGCTGGTTGCGCGGGGCAACGAGGCGTGGGGAATGGACTTTTCGGCGGCGTCGAGGATGTGCGCCGTCAGTAGTTGGGTTGCCTGCTCAACGTGTAGTTGTGTTATGGACGTGTAGTGTAGTTTAGATGAATCTGTAAATATATTCCAGTTTGCTCTTGCTTCATTAAACCTGTTTTGGGAAGATGGACTGCTCGGACCCTTACCTATATATGTTAGTGGGGTGGGGAAGCGGTCACTATTATATGGATCAGTGCCCGCACCCCACGCAAGACATGGAAAGAGAACTGCAGATCCAATAGCCAAGTCAAGGTGTGAATAAGTGTTGTGCCCTATATTATATGTTGGCTTTTTTTGGTTGAAAAGACACGCTCCCGACGATGTTAACAATTTTTCAATTAGGTGACCTCGGGCATCCGTGCGAGCAGAGCCCCAAAGAGAGTTATGTGCGTTGAGGTCTCCTAAAAAAATGAAAGGTTCGGGTAACTGATCTACCAGACCCTCGATAGTTGGAAGTCAGGAGTGATGTAAAGAGAACATAGTGTTATAAGCCTATTAAAATTATCGTCGAACGGCAACAGCCTCTACGATGGTCTGTAGTTGGACAGTGTGGCACGCCAAGGTTTTCCGGGCAATGATAGCCACACCGCCTAAGGATGTGCCACCAACATCTCTATACCTCCTAAATACCATGTAACTATTCAAGAAATTTGTGTGCATGGAGTTTAAATGGGTCTCTTGGAGGCACATCACACTTTGCTGATTGGAATACAGTAACTCATAGACATCATCAAGATTTTTAAGAAGGCCTCTGCAGTTTCACTGCATGATATTTTCTCTTCCCATTATTGAAGTTTAGAGCTACTGGAGTATGTGTGTGTTTATGCGTCGGCTTTCGGGGCTTGTACTATTGGAAGGGGCTTTTTGATTCTCTCTACTGATCTGGACGCCGGAGCCCGTTCCTTCCACTGTTGTGCATGCTGGAACGGCTCGACGTCTAGGTCGTCATCTGAAGGCAAGGGGGTGCCCAGCGGACTGGGCCCCCTAGACTTGGACTGGGCACCCTTTGCAGTGCCCTTCCTTTTGGCCGCGACCACCAAGGGCGTCAGGAGCTCCCCGGGTAGCACAGGCGGTGCGGCGGAAGTGGGAACTGCTGCGGTTTCCTCCAGCTCCATCTGCTCTGGCCCTCGCATATGCTTCGGGCCTGTGGAGGCGAGGAGACAGTGGGTGCAGCAGCATCCCCACCAGACGTGGTTGCCACCACAGCCGCTTCTGGCTCAGCGAGCGGTGCGGAGGCGAGTTGGGCCGCCGGAAGCAACCCAGGGGGCGGGGGGGGGCGGACCAGGTCTGACTCGCGGTACTGGGTCCCCGCCGAAACAAGACGCCACTCCGCCCCCCGGCGAGCTGCGTCGGCATACCTCCCCAGGGGGAAAAAGGCGAACCTCTTTCGCGCCTCTGGGAAGGTGATGTTCTGGTTTACTTTCAAGGCAATGATCTGTTTTTCGTTGAATTTTTCGCAGCTCCTGGAATAAGCAGCGTGCGGTCCCTGGGAGTTCGCACAGTTGAAGCTTTCGGATTCGCATTTGTCGGTTAGGTGATCGTGTGCTGCACATTTTGCGCACGTCGGTTTACCACAGCAAGAGGTTGCGCCGTGCCAAAATCGCTGACACTTGAAGCAACGGCGTGGGCTTGGCACGTAGGGACGGACCGGGCATCTCATGAAGCCTGCGTTGACCGACTGAGGAAGTGTTCAGCGGTCAAATGTCAATATTATGTGTTTAGTAGCTATTATTTGGTCGTTTCGGCGTATGGTGATTCGCCGCACTGCTGTCACGCCCTGATCGCTAAGGCCGTCGAGCAGATCTGCTTCAGTCTCATTTATTAGACCTCTATCAGAGATGACGCCCTGGCAGCTATTTATACTGCGATGGGGCGTGATCTTGATGTCAACATCGACCATGCGCGTTTGCTTCAAGAGGTTACAGGATTGTTTTTTATTTTGGGCTTCGATTGGGACTTCTCCGGTTGTGAGCTTTTTAGCCTTGTACGATTTGCCTACAAGGCTTTCAAGAAACTTGGAAATGGGAAAGACAGACTGGGAAGTGATGGGTTTTGATTTATCCACGGATTCCATTACCAGGAAGCGCGAGAAATTATCGCGCTTTGGAATGGAGATCGAAGACACAGGAGGAAAAGATACTTCGGTGCGGCCCCTTTTCAGGGACCGATCACGTTTGGGGGGGGGGTTGAAAATGCCATATGATACATAGGAAAACATGGACACAGGGGTACTTTCTCCTTTGACCTTACCCTGGTAGTCAAAGAGGTCCCGGAGCTCCCTGCCTGGTAGACAGGCAAGGGGCCCATCGGCCGGAGCTTGACCAAGGCTCCGACGGCCACCGTTTATGGCTTCTACACTTCACCTTTCAACACGTCGCCACAGTTGGACACGGCTTATGTTTAGGAGCTTGGGGTCCGTGGTGTCGCTGCTCACCGTCACCATGAATACTCAAGGTGCCCCGTGCGGGGAAATTTTAAAATTCTGAAATTTGTCTTAATTAGAAATTCGGACCGTCTGAAATTTTGCGCTTGAAATTCTTACAATGAATTCCCTGCTGGCTCGAACCCACACGTCGTAGCAAAGTTCCTGCCATAGGTCACAGCATTGATTCCGTATTTTTGCAACTCGAATCATAACACAAAAATAGCCCACTTATTCAAACATTGAGAGAAGCGCAGCAGCTGCCGCTCGACCAGTTTCAGGAAGAGTCATTTGGGAGCGCAATAGGCCGCATCGCACAAGACGAGCCTCCTGATTAGGCCTTCCTGTAGCGCAACATGGCTGTGTTTAAAGGCGGCGACAGGTTTTTGCGAGAGAAGGTGCGCTTTCAGCACTCTGTGCTGCTCTGTATTACGGATCACTCATTTTTGCTGAAGGCGGCGCAGCCCAGTTTAAAATTGTTAATGGTTGTTACTCGAACAGTTCTTGCCGGAGCATACACCTCAAAGGGTGACAAAAGCGGCTGCCCCACTGCTGCTGGACCGGGTGTTGGAGAAAGCTCCATTTGCAGTCACGGGTCCGACCTTGCGAGGCCACAGAGAGAAAGAGAGAGAGAAAACTTTTAATGAACGCTGAACAGGGCAGCCCCACTAACGGTAGGGCTTGCTACTCCAGATGGGGTGAATGCAGTGTGATGACAGTGGAAAATAGAGAGAAAAAGAAAAAGAAAAAAAGGAAAGGCCAGTCCTTACTATAAACGAAGGAAAAAGGTGTAAGTCGTACATTTTTGGGTGGTTTGGTGCAACAAGGGCTGGGCATTTAGACGTTGTTAAGGGACACGTTGACGGGACCTCGTTGCCGCCCGTTTTGGTCGCTTTATGGAACAGCGTGAGCTTTCCCGCGCTGTATACTCGGCGCAACGCCGAATCTCTTGCCAGGTTATGTAGCGCGCTCGCTAGGCTGGGGAAAGCCATGGACATTGAAGAAACAAGGAATTACTTTGCCTCCAAGGCACTTAGTCTAAATATATCGAGGCCTCGTGGAGGCTAGGTTTTTGAGAGCGGATATAAAATTCAGTAAAATGCCTTGAAAGCAGCGCTTGGGTGCGGTGCCATGATTTTCGAAGAATTACCCACCATCTGGGCCATTATAAAAGTGGAGTAATGTCTCGTTAAATAGAAGTCGAGAAACCTCTAAAAATGTCGAGATGAGGGGGGTTTCCAATTAAGGGAAATGCCGGAAATTTGTTGCATAGTCCCTGAAATAAGAGGTAATGCTGGTAACAAAAACTCCATCGCACATGCTAGCCTTCTTAATAAAGGCGCACTGATTGTTTGGAAAATAAATTTTATATTTTATTTTAGAAAACTAACGAACGAGTGTTTATATAGCGACAAAAAAATGCGTGATGCTCGCCTGTTCCGCGTTCGCATATGGTTTCAGAAAAGCGTTCCCCAGCTGCTCCATGCATCACACTAAGTGTTATTCGCCAGAACTACAGTCTACCTCGTTGCGAACGAGGCGTAGCATGTTTGCTCTTTCTGTAATTATCAGCACTTCTTGAGGCTCGTGTTCGTCCTCATGATCAGCTTCCTCGCCAACAGCTCTATCGACGATGTAGGCTTCGTACAAGGTTCCTGTAACGGAAACATCGGCCTCGTACGGCGCAAATTTCCTGTTCATGACTGCATTCGGCGTATATGGGGGAGCTAAGCGCTAGAACAGTACTAATCAGCTGCCTGCAGCGACTTTGCTTTGTGTCAACTTTGTGAATATTTTGAGATAGCCGTGGTCCCCAGAAAGAACGTTTCAAGAAAAGGGGAGCAAATATATAGCGCCTACGGGAGGTAAATACATGGAGAAAAAAAGGTCCCACTTAACCAATATTTCGAGATATCCGAGTTCGAGTTAACAAGGAAATACTGTAGTTATAATTTTATTATAAGTAAAAAGCGTTTTCTTGGCCAACGTTATTGTAGGCCGACTCTTCACCTCTCTGCCAACACGCGGCAAAAAGCCATCAACAGCCACTGGCAGGTATAGTTAACTCGCCGCTTCACACAGCGTTCGTCGGAAAAGTAGGTGCTGGAATGCTTTTTCGGTCTGACGTCGCACTCCTACTCATCTCCTACAGCATACAGCAACGTGAGAATAAAGACACTGTTGCTGCTGCACGACTTCTATCCCGGAAAGACCAGGTCACACTGCTCGAGCGTTTGCAGTTTGGCACGGTTGCACGCGCTATTCATTTGGCTGCCAGAAGGAACCGCTTATAATCCATGGTCCATCTATTGTGTTACCTGGACACGTTCAGTAAAGAGCTGTGCCCATTTCAGGGTCGGAGGATATTGACTATTGTGCGATAGAGTTCTGTTTACCGCAATGCCATCGCGACACTGCAGACGCATCGACACCGGATTGGTGAAAAAAGAGAGCAGCGGCGCTGGTATTCTCATATAGAACGCATGTGCCGAATTCCAAGCCAAGGAGATAGGAGGATGGGTGCTGGCGCCCGTATGGGGTTCTCTGCATGGATTGCAGGTGGAGAGGGTGCGGCCGCTACGTTGAGTGTCGTGGTCGGTGCCGGTGCACAGCGCCCAGCCTAAAACGATCCTGGATTGAGTGTAACGAAGAAAATAAACCATGCACCCCTCTGTCAAACAACGACGCTAGTTGAACACCAAGCTCTCCCGTCAGGGATTCCTCGTCCAACTTTGGACTCCAAGAATGTCTAGGCTTTATTCGCATCTATGTTTTGACGGGCATACGGCTACAACTTTACACTTGTTGAGTTTTGACTTTGACTCGCACGTAAATTCGGCTTTCAATCGCAGCGGTGCTACTTTGACCCTTCGCCATTTCACTTTGCACAAAGAAAGCTCAGCATTAAACATAGGGGTGCGTGGTTTATCGGTCCAATTTTCCCGCCATCGCAATGCTCCCCAAATCAAAATTGTAGCGAGCGTGGCGGAACGCCGAGTTGGAATAGACATCATATTCAGAATGTGAGGGACCCAGGTTTGGTTCCGGGCATGGGAATTGTTTTCTTCCACTTCACTTACAGTCGTCGTCGTCGTCAGAGAAAGTAAGCTCTCCTGCTCTGCGTTTTTGACGCCACATACACCTTCAGGGAAACGTAAAATACTTTCAATAACTCCCGGTTTCATTAACAAGTTCCCAATGTTTTCGTTTGACAGCAAATCTGTACATGTCTAACCCCGGTTCAGCGCCAGTGTTAAATAAATCTCGGGCTCTGGCGTTTAGCACATGGAATAATTTGTATAAATAAAATAAGGTTGCCGGCGTCTATATCCTGATTTCGAATATAGTACACTTGGAAAAATTTTGCTCGGGCGATGCGTTTGTGTTCAGAAGTGGAGCCGAGTTTAAGGGTATTGGTATGCGCTTGGTCTTTGTATGTTGGATATACACATTGCGTGTTGTACCGTGAAGAATGCCATCTCTACGGATAGAGTAACGGTTACAACCCCACTTTTTGTTCCTCTCCACCTTCTCCACTTCTTTCGCCGAGTCATGCTGATTCCTCGCCACGTGTGGCGTGTATCTCCCCAATGCCTTTTTTACGCGTTATGTGGGGGAAGGGAGTGGCGCAGCGAACACGATTGACGTACCCATTCATCTGGGGGGAGATATTGTCACGAGTGCGTCTGCTATGAGACGGAGCCACGAAGACGACGACGACGAAAGGCTCCTCCACGTGGCGCGTGTAGAAGAGTTCGTGGAACGGCTCGTGCTTTGGAACGCTGATTGGCTGATCGGCGCTTCGCGTGTAGACCACGTCGTTTTGGTGGCTTTCTTTCTAGTGGCACAAGTTCGCCTAAATAAATCTCCGTTTGTCTTTGCCCCAACTTCACCTGCTGCACTTCTTGCAACGAAACAATATTAAGGTAGGTTTCCCACCACCCGATGCGACCGTCCTGCTGCTCTCAGTGGAGTTCGTGGGTCACTCACATGGTAACATGCCTACGGCGGAGGGAGAAAACAGACAGTCCCGCGTTTTTCCCCTAGATTAAAACAGTCGTTTAGTTAAGTTTCATTAAACTAATTAGCTGAAACGTATGCTATATCGCAAATCGCAAACATCCGTGTTTTCCTTACGACACGGCTTGCAGTGTGCCCATCTTCGCTGTTTACGGTTTTTTTAGTGTGGAAGGTCACTGGTTTTTGTTTTCATTTTATTTCTTTTTTTCACAGTAAAATGTTTTTAATTGTTCTCATACAGGGAAGAGGACGCACACTGTGTGCAAAAAGAAATTTGTTTGCCGCCACCGGGCCTGATTATTTCTCTAGAAATGGTACAGGCTACAAACAGGCGACCCTAGAAAAATGACTAATAGGGTCGGCCCGTAATGGTGCTCTTAAATGTCGTCAATCTTCGGGTCGGTGTAGTCGTCCTCGCAGATATTGCTGGAACGCAGATTCAAGCCTCTCCGCAGATGTCAGCGAACTGTTCGATGCAGTTCTGTGGCAGCCTGGTCCACCACGTCCTTCGTAACCCCAAGGTGCACTCTGCGTACGCGGGACAGGCGCAGGTATAACGTGCATTAGTTAAAGATGCGAGATATTTAGTTCGTTGCCAGACATTTTACTTAAGGCTAGAGAGTAACACACGTTTTCTGGTAAAAAGACAGGTAATAGTTTTTTGTGAACGTTGCATCAATAGCTTGAAGGCAAGAAGAAGGTTCAGCGATTTGTGGGGAGTCGCTTACTTTACTGGCCCAGCGTTGTTTGCTTTTCAGTGGCGGAAAAAATACAGACGTTTCGAGCTTAAACCTTCCCGCCAGAGGAAATGCAAGCGCGGTGCGCTCTGGGTATTCAAAGTACTAAAGTTCCAATTTATTTTCGGAATTCCGAATGATAATTGCCAAAATGTCTTCAGCAGAGTTCGTGTGCTGATCGTATTGCTCAGCAATTTTAGAAAAAATGTTCAAAAACCATTGGTTTATATGAGCATCAAATTCTATTACATAGCAAAAATCGAAAAAACCACAGAAAAAAACTTCATGACAGAGATTTAGTGACAACCGCTACGCCTTGTGGCTTGCACTCAAGCGGTTAAATGGGCGAAAATATCTCCTTTAATGGTGTCGTTTGCCTTAGACAGAGTGATATGTCCCTGTGGCCCAGAACATTGCGAAACCGGTAGATTACTGGCTTGACATGGAAAAGAAAAATCACAAAAAGTGACCGACAGCAGAAGGAATGTAGAAATCCTGTCACGAAGTACTCTGAGAGAAACGATTTCCTCAAGAAATCTTCTTTACAAAAACTGAGGAAGTGAGTTGAATTAAACTTTTTAATTTTTTTCTACATGTAAATTGAACCCATGTCCCCATAATCCTGGATGAAAGCCACATACGAACTCCGCGAAGGTCAGAAAGCCCTAGATTACTAGATAGATCTAGTGAATGCGTTGTCACTTTTGACTATGTATACGTGCATTAGAGACAGCTACTGATTTCCAGTGAGTGATGAGGCCTGCAACTTTTGAAAGTAGCCACGCAAGATTTTGTATACGTGCGTTTTGGCGGCAGAAGGGAATGAAGCACTGCGTGATCCTTAACTTGGGGGCAAATCGTTAAGCTTTTGCGTTCTGGCTTCATCAGCTAGCAGCAGCTTCGCTTTCTGTTAGTTTTGAAGTTGCTTGGTACCGCACGGTTTGCTTCTGACCACCTAATGTTAGGCCCATATAAGGTTGTCGCAAGGGCCAAGGGCTTTCAGTCACATAGTTGCAACTAAAAATACAAAACAGAGAATGAAGACGATGATAAGCTTTTAAACGGGCCTCCTAAAGGATACTCCGAATGGTTTCCCTGTTCAAACTGCCATTATAGCAACCGATGACTGTGTCCGTAGGGGAAAGCAGGCGCGAGTATTTTTCTCGCGGTCTGGATTGGGCTTTTCCCTCCGGTCAGCGTAGTTTATATTACTTCTTTCCCTCAAAAATTTTTCGTATTAGTCTCTGCACTTCGGAAGCTTGGTTCTTCTCAACAACAGGCAATAATACTCGCGAATTTGTTTACTGTGTGTTATTCACTTATTTCCTCAACATCATCCTCCCTACGTCGAGATCTTGCTTCTGTATCGCCTTCCTCTCTGCGACAGCTTCGTTTTGTTTGGAAATACCTCTACGTGTAGCTATCTGGCCTAATGAATCGGGGGATGCTCGGCGGTAATATCATTCGGTGGTTCAGTAGTTGGGCCCTGCCGCCCATTAGTCTAATCCCTCGGCTCGCTTCGTAGGCTGTGCTTACTTTCAAAGTATGCCTCATTCTCTTATGCACAGGTTCGGAGGCCGAGAACTTTCTGTACTCATAGAATTGAGCATAAGCCAGTGGCGAGCTTGCGAAGTGATTGTAGCTGGGATTTGCTGTCGATTGCCATATTTAAACTAATACTTGCCCCACTGTAGTCTGACCCTGTCGCCCACCTACGCGCAATTCTGCAACCAAGCAGAAACATCGACCATTGTAATGTTTGTTCTGCCAACAGTTTCTCGTCTATAAGATGATGGTACTTGGAAGACACATGTAACCAGGTAAACCTCCCAATGTCTGCTACACTGATTTTGTCATTCACGGTGAAGAAACTGGATTCTGCCACGGGGATGTTTGCCGGTGTTACACTTATTAATTCAAGATTCGGGCCGTCTGCCATGTTAACCATGATTTGGCCCTGCTGCATTCCCCAGTCATACCTATGCGCGCCTTGCCCACTGCTTCGTCTGCGCCACTCTCTCCCTTCGTTATTCTTACTTTCTAAGTTTCATGCAAGGGTGGTTTATTTTTTACTCATGTTCATAATCCCTCACTACATTCTCTAGTCATAAAATGGTAATCCATCCTATCTTTAAATAATTATTGTTTACCTCCAAACCTACAGCTTTTTTCGGAAAGGCGCCTATTTCCTGGCCAATCCCCCTGAGTGGGTATAGCCATCTGAATGGTACCACCACCACCACAAGGTTGCGTCAAGTCGCCGCCTTCTTTTGCATTCGGCCACCTCCACAACCTGCCGTAGCAGTAAATTGTGGTCCAGGATTATGTGCAATAACCCTTATAGGATGTTTTCTTTTTATTAACACATTCAAATGGTGGTGATTTTAGGCCTGTCTCAGAATTTTCCACGAATACGGTAAAAATAACTACGGAGAAAGGATTTCCCCAGTGATCCTTTGAGCAATGCAAGACTGTGAGACTTACGTTCAACAAAGTGCGAGCTTTCTGTTTATCACGCAGTTTCGTAGTCACTGTACCTGACCCGCTTCACTTCCACCGTGTTATCTGCGAAAGAAATTACGATAGGCACAGTCACATCAATATGTTCACCTCAGAACACGTGACCGCATTGTTCAGAATCGAGGAGTATTTAGGAAGTTGAAATATTTTCGAATAGAGAGAGAAGTTGAATTCGGCTTTAAACCCAGTTTGGGCACAGTAACAGCTTTTTGGCTGCTAGACGTCGTGTAGCCAAGTTCTGCGGGCAAGCCTGCACCACCGATACATTTGATGTGGGTTGAGCATTTCTGCTGGCGTGCTGCTTCTCAAAAGATACTACGAAGGCGCAATGTATGAAGCCACACCATATTGAAATAACAACAAAAAACTTGTTTGGCATTGCCTCTGGAGAATCATTCAATGCCCAGTAGAACATGTGGGTTTAAGAAATCGAAGAGAAACCTAGGAACATCATTACATGTGCAAAAGTACAAGTGTGGGTAGCCGGTTCCAGCCCTACTTATGTGAATTCATAATTCCTCTTCCATTTTCGACGGGAGGGGTACTGACCACAGAAGAGTACAACCCAGTGAATGTGTGAGAATAGTGTGTGGATGTAATGGCACGACTAAACCGGTCTTGAGGGATCATTCATTGGCCGCTGTCGGAGCTGTCAACATACTTGGCGAATTCCCTAGCGTTTAGATTGCGAGACGTGGTGGTTTGGTATTTCGACATCAAAACGCACATTGGAAGTAGGAAAAAGGCGTCAGCGTCTCGCTGTACTTGAGTTTGGCAAAGGTGATTTCATAGCAGTGTGTACGTGTTTGGCCCAAATTCACTTTCAAGCACAGACCTAAAGGTTTCGCATACCTATATGCTAAGCCTGAACGTATTGTACGTTAATCTTTGAGTAAGAGTTAAATACCGCGGGCCATCGCAGGGCTGACTTAAGACACGGGATGATGCCGTTCACATCAAATACGAACGAAAGGCTGCTGGATACCCCTTTTCACAGGAAAGGGCAGCGTCGTACGGGCACATACAGCGTATGAATGAATACCTGCGTATGAATGAATACCGGCCCTTCCTACCCACATGACTCCCCGGAAAGAGTGATGATGTGTCCTATCGCGTATACCGCAAACCGTAATTTCCGTACAATTTATTCGGATTTTATAATCACCCGGTTCACGCTACCGATCTGTAATTGGCGCCAGGAGCATGATGCTGGTCGAATAGAATAAATTCACAGACACTCATTGTGTTTGGAGGTTGGCAGAAGCATGCCATGTTGTGTGACCTTACATCAGAATTTTTGTTCACCACAAGTTTTCTATCTACCATTCTGTTTGACGTCATGATTGCGCACCATGCCAGAAGCCGTTTATCTCAACACTAAGACATGAATAGCAGAATGGCTGTGGACCATGGGATACCAAAAAACATCCTTGTAGTGGTCACAACCCGTTAAAAAACCGTTTCCGATGTGTGTCCTTACAATCACGTTTTTTGGTGGTGTTGGTGAGCGATACGGCATAGCCCGTGGCTGGGCAGTTCGTGTGCATTTAAGGTAGAACCAAAACCGCTTGTTGTCATCTCGGACGATCGTCTCAGGAGCTGTGTTGTGGGCCCTGCAGAACACAGTGCATTCTCATTCGTAGAAAAGGGCACTCAACAACGGTTGTGGTGATACTGTGTTTGCTGCTTCAACATATCTGCTGAACAACAAAGTAGTTACCTTATGTTTAGCGTTGATTAATCGTTGCGTTTAGTAAGCAATGGCCCTTGGCCTTAATTTTTGCAATGAGGCTGCATACCTAACTTTTGCTGAAAGCTTTCTGATTCCCAGCAGAGAGTTATGTCGAAGGCGGATTACTATAACCCAAATTTCGGGGCTACGCCACTCTAGTGTTGTGCGTGCATTAGTAAAAAAAACCGCCGTGATGTCGCGTCAATTCAAAAGAACTACACGGGGAAAGATGAGAAGTTCTCTCTCCTTGCGCAGTTTCTGGCGGGGCTGGGTCGGCCACAACAGTAGAAGAGCAAAATTTGGGGTGCCTCTTCATGAATCGTACAATATGGCTACCTTCCTTGATTTGGAGCGGACGTTCAGAAAATGGTAGTGGAAAAAGCTCAGCGTGTCTGTATTGGCATGTTGAGCGCTTTTTATGCCAGCGCAGAAATTTTGTCATCGCAAATACTGTGCTGTGCATTGTAGGACAATACTTAATGTTCCCGCAGAAGGTAAACAGCAGACATCTTGTGCTTATAGCCCGATACGTATCTACTGAACGCAAAAAAAAGGCTGTCTAGTGCACTACCACGGCCACATTTCTCTCTTAATTCTTTATTTCGTTGATTTTTATATTTTTATAAGGCAAACATGGACAGACGGTAAAAAGTGTCGACTGTGTCACTTGAAATAGGGCTTGCCAATTTCAAGAGCCCCCATTTTTGAGCGTGCGCAACACATTTGCAGAAAAGCAGTGGAATGCTAGCAACAAAATCTTTATCCTTACCTTTCCCAACAGTGAAATTCGCAGCGTCAGGAGAGTCTCCATGTGTATAGTGAAAAGCGTAATGCTTTCTGAAAAAGGGCCCAGATTTAAAATTTTTCGTATCGTAAAACGTTATCAATTAATATAAAAAAGCTTTATTTGATGAGCTTCCATCAGAATGCGGTGTCCTGTGCTTCATTGAGGACACATCAGTCAGGTAGTGGAAATGGACAAATGCTCTATATGCCACGCTTGGTGTAGGTTTTAACTCAGAGTGTTTGAAAAGGACAAACAAATTTCACGCAGCGTCAGTACTCAGCATCAGTTACTATTAATTACGGTGAGCGCCGAAACATTTTAGCATCGCGAGTTTGCCTAGAGGCTTATTAATAAAATGTTAAGAATGCAAAAGAGGAATAGGCGGGACATTATTGAGGAAAATTGCGCAGGTAAGAACAACTTCGCCCTTGAGTTCATCAAGCCTCGAAGTGAGAGAATAATGGCGCAACAAACACCTTAATCCTTTTGTTAGTGACTCGCAGATCAAGAAATACCGAAGGATAACAGCATTTTCGTCTCGAAGTTGGATAAAAAGGAGTGACATTAGGAAGATTTAAAAGAATTTGAGTCGATTAAAACACAACCCAGTCTGCAGTTATGCAGAAAAAGGGAGCCAGGGCTATGCGGCCATGCAGTTGAAACGTAGAGGCAGAAATAGGATAGCGTAGAATAGCAAGAAAGCGTAAAATTAGTGTTGCCACAATGTGTCGAATGTACGTGCGATCAACGTAACGCAGTGGGAAAGTTCGGATTGTCCATATCGAGTCCGCCTTTCACAAAATTTGTCACAGATGTCACCAGTGTTGAAAAAAACAGCCTCTGAACTACTATTGCAAAAGCGCTTAAAGCGCAAAAAACTATGGTCTACAGTAATCCCCGATTCTTTGCTTTGCTAAACAATACGAAGTCCATCGAGTTCTATGGTTTTTCTGAGGTCACTTTACAATAAACTTGTCATTCGAAGTAATATTTTAAGAGTAAAAATACCGTGGCTGACATTTCACATTTTTAAGGTGAACAGAGCGCTTACGCCAATATATACATAAGCACGTAGTGAGCACCTCGTTAGCGAAACCAAGTGAAAACCATCAGAAATCGCCAACCGATAAGAATGGAACATTTTAAACTTTTTATATAGGCAACCAGGAGCCGTGGTTATTATTTTAATCAAGAAAACCCGCTTTTCGATTTCAGTCATGCTAAGTGTGACAATTTAGGTGTTTTTGCACTTTCTTTCATTATAAATATTAGTAGCACTTTTGAAATGCTGCCCTGTGTACACTGAGGAAGATAAAAAGTTAATCGTGTAGTTTCGCTCACATCTCCGCACCGCGAGTTGGCGCTTTATAAAAGATAAGGCTAAATCACTGTCTGTTAAAAAAACGTCGTCACACGATGCTTTTTGTGTTTTGTTGTAATTCAGTGTTAAAACACCTGTCGGTGAAGCTTCCGGGCAAAAACGCGAGTTCATCGCTATGTCCCCACTTCCAGCCAGCGTAAACCATGGGGCGTTAGCGTAACCTTTTTCAACATCTTTTTTAAAGAATAGCTGCACAGGTTTCTTCTGTATGGATTTGCTGGTTGTTTGTTGGTCGACAAATTTTTTGCCAGCTTGCGGCTTTGGGTTGTTCTTGGATTAGCTGCTGAGAGTTGTGCCAAAATTTCAGGCAAAAGGAAGCGTTTGACAGTAAAACTGACTTTAACATAGCGTTATGCCAATTAGCTTTCTAGAAGTCTACGAGTCCACTGAATATAAGAATGTCGCTGCAATATCTACTGAGACGGGCCATTCTACGGCGCTGCCACAGTAGATAGGAGGCGAAGTGCAGTAACACGGCAACACCAAGGTGCGTAAAATGAAAAACAAATGTTTTTGACAAGTATAGGAATATTTCGCAATAGGATAATTACGATTTGCATGCACTTCAGCTCGTGCAGTACTTAGATATCGACGAAAGTTTTCTTGTCGACACACGTGAGGTGTTAATGTGTAGTAATGACGTAATCCTGCAACTAAGAATGATTGATGGTGGGGTGTCAAGCCCACTCTACGTTGTGCGAATTTTTCTGCGAGGGTCGCAGCTGCGGCGGCCGTTGTCCAGCAGAATGGACGCATTTTTAGTTTATGCAAGAACCAGAATAGGTTCGTTTTTGCCGCATGAGCGGGGCCGCAGCTGGAATTCGCAGGTAATACAAGCGCTACATAAAACGGACTTAGACGCGCCGACGCTAGGGTTGTGAGGCCGGACGAAGTGGATGGGTCCGGATCAATTTTCACCATTTCGGCATCTTAACGTGCATCGAATCTCGATAATGAACTCATACTTCTACGAGCTTTAACACAGGAACGAACAAGGGAAAGACTAAACCCACGCTAGACTTGAACTTGGTTTATGCAAAGGGGACAAGAAAACAAGCATATACATGTACACCCGGCCGCAAAATAGGCCGGACAACGCGAGCCACGACAAAATGCATCGCAGCGCCATCTGGCGTTGCACTTCTTGTGTCGAGACCACCGCCGCTTGTATGCGCGTGCAACATTTATACACTGCCCTGTCTTTACCTAGGCTTCAACTGACTAAGCTGATAGCATTGAGAACTTGCCGCTAGGGTCCACTTTTTGTGCTCAACAGATCTCGCTTGCCCACGCTTCGGCGTCGGACAGCGAGGGTGAAGCGGGCTTTGCTCTGTCTGCTTGTATCTGACAAAAGACCCATTGCAACAAAAATTTGATATCTATGTTTTAAAAACGGTATAGTGTTGTTTCCTGGTCTAAAAAAATTTTTGGTCTGTGTTTGTGTCAAACAATTGAGCGCGTGTGGAAACATGTGTATATATGTGTTTTTGTTTTTGTAAAATCCACGACAGTGCCGATTTCTTCGGGCGTTTTTTTTTCGTCAGTAACTGTTTTAGTACGTGTTCAAAGCGATGTAATTACACTTTTTTCCGATAAACTATATCTCACCGCTCTTCCTTCACGTTTTGGCGTGCTCGTTGTTAGTTAGCGACCTACTGCAATTTTAGGCTAAAATAAGTTTGTCACCGGGACGGGCAAGATGAGTCGTTTTGGGGCAGAGCGACAAGGCCCACTTACCACCACCTTTCACCTCCGAAGCCTGAGCGAGCGAGGCATGTTAGAAAGACAGTGACCCCCATCGCCAGACGCTCAATGTTATAGCATTCCGGCTTGAAGGGAACAAAACGACAAGATAACGAGCGTGGCTGTTCGTATACACGGACATCGATGTCTTGACACCAGAAGTGTAACGTCAGATGGCGCGGCGATGCATTTTGCCACGCGCTCGCCTGCCCCGGAATATTTTACCATGGGTGTATATGATTTTAAAACCAAACACTATATTCTATGGAAATGAAACACAGCAATCTTTCTACTCGGTCTGTCATTACTTACATGGAAGCACTAACAACGCATAGTACATTGCAGGACATGATCTTTATCGACAAGTGTGCACACCAGTCACCGATTAGGCATACTCAAGGACACCCCTTCTCGCACCAAAAGTAGAATATCTTGGGTTGAAAGTACCAACGAATTGTGCACTGACGGAGTTCTCGCCTTCCCTGTTAATCACAAAAGCCTCGAACGCTTCCCCATCAGTTTAGAACTACATCTCAACGAGATGCTGGTCTGCATGAATTTGGGCGCGCCCCCGCACCAACGGCCATCGTCAGCAAGGTGGGCCAGCCCCCATCTACGCACTCAGCGCTGCGCTGTGCTCGCTCAATCTATTATAGAGGCACCTGCTGGTTTGGCCGACGTAGCACCGTTTGCATTCCAGAGATATGTAGTAAACAGCACCGGTCGCGCACTCCACAAACTTCGTTCCATGTTTCGTGATGCAGAGGGGCTCATTGCATGGCTCACTGACCTTTCGCACCATCTTCGAAAGCTCCTGAGGAGCCGAGAATATCACCTGCTTACCATGTTTGCCACCGACGCTTTTCAGACGGTGGTACAACTTGCGCACGTATGGCACAGTCACTACAGGGGTATTTCCCCTCAGCCCATCCACACCTGGCACTTCGGTGCTCTTCATGTCCTTGAAAAAGCTCTCCATCACAGAAACCACTATTTCTGGAGGATAGCGCATTTCTGGTCGATACGAGGGTGTTTTCGCTTGCCGCGCGCACCTTAAAAGCAGCCGGCGCGGCCGGGATCGACTGCCTGTCTTTGGCCTCAGCAGCACAACGCCTTAGCTACAGGGCCACCCCGATGGGTAAACATTTGAGTAAAAATCGCTGCAAAACAGTGCCCTTTGCCTGTAATTTTGAACCTGACTACAGGGTGCGGAAAGACCAGATTACTTTTTAAAGCTAGACACTCTGTCCTTTGTGCAGACGATTTATGAATACACAACATCTATATATGAAGAAAATTCGACAAAACAGCACGATTGTAAGGAAAAAGACACAGAGGATTATGTCATAGTGCAGGAGGAGGGATATCGCCTTGTGAGATGCTTTAATACTGGAATTAGCAACGTGCAAAGTGACTTTTTGAGCGGTGCATCAAGCAGTGCCTTTTTAATATATTTAGAGGGAAACATGTCCGGTTATAATGGTGGCGTTTACCTCTTTTGTTCGGGTCCTTGGTTAATCGACCAGACGTACGTCACTGTCTTAGCCTCTGGGTCCAAATCTTTGCGCATTACCGTCAGACATTCCAACCGTTGGTCATTGTCGATGTCACTAATTGCAACGCCGTATTCAATAGTTTCAAACGCCTGTAAATTAGGCAATATTTGAAAAGAGGACTTCAGGTATTGGTAAAGAGAACATGACAATTTTACTCACCGCAATTCATAAATTCATGGAAAAAAATTTCGCCACTTTTTGTCCTAGTCATAAAGGTCCTTGCATAATTCAATATTTCAAATAAGATATTGTTGAGAATAATATATATCACGTAAAATATATTGTTTACCAGCTGCTTGATTTTTTATATGAGAAAACATGGAATATGAGGTATTTTAGGCTTCCAAATCACAGGTTTTGTATGATGTGTTTCACACTGCCTGGATGACTGTTTGTGCTGTCTCATTTTCTGCGAATAGATGTTGAGAAGAATGGACGCAGATATTATGGCGTTCCCGTGTCGCAGTAACATGAATCCTAACGCAGTGCCGCGAAATATTTCACGCCGTTTTTTCCTCGTCCTTCGTCTGATGTCATGGACCTTAAATGAATTACTGTAAGCATTTTAATTTTCAATAGAGTAGGTGTGTTGTCTGACACACAGCACAATATTTCTAAAAGCTTCGAATGCCCTGTTTTCACTTTTTATTATTGACTACAAAAGTTCATGCGCACAATGCTGCTTGTTAAAAGGTACCTTTGTTGTCACACCAGATTATTCTTTTCTCACGTCAAAAGCGATTTTCTATTCTTCATTTGGCTGTTCTCATAGTGCCCTGTTTGTTGGTCTTCAAGCCCAATCGTGAAAGTTAGCATGGTCTATCGAAAAAGGTGCCGCGTAGATTTTAATAAACACCAATTCAACTATTCGCTCCGTTCATACGATAAGAAAGAACATGTTACACTAACGCTCGCCGCGTGATCAGTCTTCTGAGAAAACACTCAAACTTACACATTATCGGTTTGTCGAAAGGAGAAAACTATGACACAAGGTAGTAGCGGTTATTATTTATAAGGTTTTTAACAGTTTGCACATGGGCCTTATGCGCACAATTTTGACTTATCAAGTACATTTTGAAGTATTTTGAAGCAAATTTCTAATCACCACAGCCCCTGTGTAGCAGAAATGGGAAGAGGTTGATTGCATCGCCTCCATATTATGAAGTAATGCTGCGAACATACTTTTGCTATTAACATTGTTCGTGCTCACGATCAGTTCTCCAAATTACTCTCCCAGGCTACATAAATGTTTCGGCTTTGATTATAAAGTACAGGTATTTTGGTTGGCGGTCAGTATAGTAAAAAGTAGGTGCCCTTAATCAAGGCATATTGAACTATACTGATGACAAAGACAAAAATATGTTTAAAGAACAAAACACGACACCCATTTAACAGAATATGCTTAATATTTTTAACATCATCTTCGGTAGCAAAACCAGAAAACCAATGATATCGTATAGCATGGGAACAAGTTCATGCTATCTTTAGGCGTATTTCCTAATTACTATTGTGCATATCTCTTATTTAGGTCGTTCCTCATACTACACAACTATTTTACAGAAAAGTAGTGCTTTGTGCAGTTCGCATATGAATCATTCGCATACGTATCATTCACATTATTCGCATATGAATCAGTGTTGTGTAACATGTTCTAAATTACACTTTGCGTAGTAAGAAGCAACGTACAAATTGTGTTGCAGTACTGGTCCTGGCTCTTGTAGGAATTTTCGCCATTTGGTGTTTCTAGAGGTAAGCAAGAAGACGTGCACGGACAGAAGGACGTTTGCATGTGTAATGCGTTTTCTGATATTACCGTCTTCTAATTAGGTATGTAGTAACGCCACCGCGACCCTTCAAGTCAATGTGCGATTTCCAGTCTACTTGACGTTTTCTTACCTTGAAAGCGTCGGGAACATCTCTCTGGAGCTTGTTTGGACCGGGTCCTGCTCCCACCTGTGAAAAGCTACGAAGGCAAGAAGCACGACCCAAACCTTGCATCATGAAACAATTCATGGTAAAGGAGATATGTGAGCGTTACCAGTCCTTAGGGGTCTTTTTATGGAAAATGTCGGAGGTTCGGCAAAGACTGCAGTCAATCACTGCTGAAATTAGTTGCGCAGGCACGTCACTCAAAAATCTCCACTCGGATCTAATTAGCTTGTCAAAAGAATGAGATGACTAGTTTGACGTCAGCGAGATAAACGTAAGCCCCTTTCCTTGACTTTCTGGCCTTGCAGCTGCAGCTTTCATGTACCAATAACGTTCCACATCAAGGTATTATCAGGAATTTCGTGGCTAGTCGTAAAACCTGGCGGCTTAAAATGTCTGTGAATGATCACTCTTGGCATGCACTCCGTTTCCGGTATTTGATGTCTGTGTGTTGAACAACCTGACTGCTGCTATGATTGGCGTCTTGTCACGCGCCTTAGCTGCTAATTGTTTCACCAAATCTACGTGGGTGTATATGTGTCAGGGGCTCAAATTGTGCTCAGAAGAACATTTTATTGGATTCAGGGCGACAGTGAAAGTTCACCCCCCGGGCAAGCATAAAGGTCAAATTTCGAGCGCCCTGCTGTTACGAGCACATCAATAAGGGTTTCAGGTACTCCAAAAAACCCTACACAGGGGAACGCGTCGTAATATTTTAAAATTTATTTTGCACGAGCAGGCTACGTTTTTTTGTACTTGATGTAATGTGACTCACTGTCTGGGAGAATGAATGACCGATGACGACGTTCCAGTACATTTGATTGTCCTTCTCAGGCAAGGTGAAATTACACAAAGGCGAGGTGAGCGCACACAACGCATAACGGCGTTCAGAAGAACACTTGGAGAGCCATGAGTCCGTTCATTGCAGTGATAATAAACAGGGAAAGAACAGTGAGGTAGTCGCAGTAGCTTTTACAGCAGCCTTTCTACCACTGCTGTACGTCTTCACAAAATGCGCAAAAACAACTTCCAACTTCTGCGCGACCTCACACCCAAAACAAACAAAATTAAAACAGCAGAAATTTTTGTGTTTCTACTATTCGCCAATTTCGCTCTGCAGGATATATAAGCATTGCGGAAAATCCTACATCACTGCAAAGCGGAGTGCATATTGCTCTGAAGTTTCTAGAAAAGCTGTATCCTGCAGAAAAAGAAAGCCTCGCTATTTTTAATCAGGCTTTACAAAACTGTAAATTCCTGAAGCCGCATAAATACAGGTAAAATACAAACAAAAGAAACCATAGCTACGGCGGTCGGAATGTATGTAACGAAAAGCAGGAGAAATTACGCTATAAATTAAGGGAGGGATCGATATTCTCTAAAAGTTAACAATTCCATAACGGTGACATTTCAAAGAAGAACTGGCGAAAAAGTTGCGCACATTTCACAAATAAGAAATGACCAGGTATCTGCTCAGTTTGCGGCAAATGATGTGGAAAGATAATACCCGTCCCGTCCTACTCCTTGCCCGATAAACACAGCGCCAGTTTGCTCAAATCAATTTTATGTGGCCGCGTTTCATGGCTCGCGCAATCTGTTTGTACCTTTTCTTACGATGTGGCTTCTTGGAATCCCGCCCCGAAGGGGCTAGGTGATCGCTTTTGAATTGTTGGGTCACATAAACACTTTCAATACGGATTTGTATTTTAAACCGCTAAAATAAAGCAGCTTTGTGTTTTACACTTATTAGCACACGGCAAATACCACTCATGTATTGATCATTTGCCGAAAATATTCCTAATATTTTCTTTTTTGTCGATAAATGTTCACAACTATGAACATTACCACCAGTTCTTGTAGGTTCGAGATATTTGTAATAATGAGAAATCAACAATGAACACTGAGATGTGCTGTCTATTTATTGCCTATATAAAGGTCTCGTCATGGAATTTTTTTACCTTTTCGTCGGGAGGCTCAATCAAGGACGAGACAGACAGACGAATCATAATTTGTGCGTTTATCTATCCCAAGAAAAACTATTCTCTTTATTTAGGTTACGCACCGCTAGGAATTGTTTTATCGCAGATTAGCCATGCAAGAGGTGCTAAATGTTGTTCAGAGACATCTACATGTAATATTAATATCACTACTAATACGGGTAGTATTTTTGAGGTGATATTATTCGAGTTCGGAAGTCATTTTGCTAAGTTGAATATGAGCAGAAGTGCTCGAGCTCGGGGAACGCATGAGGGCAGTGCAGGGTACATGACGGCGTGCTTCAAGCGTTCTTGCGTGCAGGGTCAAATTGGCTTTTATAAGTATTCCCTTGCTGGAAATTTACTTTCTTACGCTGCATTCTTTTGTAAATTGGCTTTGATTCAGAGTTGTCAAAATTTGACAGAACGATGTGGCGTAGCAACGTTTTTTTCATGGTGGCCGACAATCGCAGCCCCTTACGCACGCTGCTTGTTGTAAACCCTACAATTTATCTTTTGAATGCACGCGCCTTTATTGGTGGGTTCATACATGACCCCCCCCCCCCCCCGACACCAGACTTCAAAAAAAAAGGCGTACATGCGCAGTCGAAGAAATACACAGCCCTGATTAGACCCGACATTTCTCGGACGCTGAGGTCTGGTTACGCAAACAGAGGGAGAAAGCCAGTGGTTTTCAGATGTCTCCGCCGTTGCGTTGTGATTGCGTCTCCTCCTTCGTTTCGGGTTCCTCGTCTTTCGGTGCGAAGATCCGCGACAGGGCGACAGGGCGACCGGCCGCAATTTATGTAGACGATTCCCTAGCCTCATAGCTATCCGTCCCGGGCGCCTATTGAACTCACGTGCCTTCCCGTGCACCTTTCACGGACGTGCATCGGGATAATCCTTGTTCTATTCTGGTACGGTTCGGGGTTTGCATTGTGCTTCGCGCACTTAGTTGCAAACTCTCTTTTGAACGAAAGCCTTTGGTCTTTTCCCAAGTGCGAAGGTTGAGCACACTCGTCCTCGTAAAGACCAATTGATCCAATGTGGCCGCGCTGTAAACAGAAAATAGGCAAAAACCCGTGGGTTGGAGGGGGAAGAATAACCACGCCGCCAATTGAGGGGCCCGGTGTGTTAACTACTTTGCTAAACGGGCACACCGCCTGAATGGATTAAATATCACCTGATAGATGTCCCGTGACAGGTGGACGTGATGGCACGTGCATAGATCATGTGCATGCAGAGGAGTGCTTGAACTGTAGGAAAGCTGCGCGTGAGTTGTGGCCAGTCTCTCTGTCAGAGTGATTAGCCGCAGAAGAAGAAACAAAAGCAAAAAAAAATGAGGTGCACACGACAAACTTCTTTTTCCTGTCTCAATATTTTTCCGTCACTTTAATCTTTATTTCCTTAACATAAACCGGGTCACAGCTTAATCATTACAAGCAGCTTCTTGGCCAATACCCCGCTAGGCTATGCGCCATGCTACAAGGGTTTAATGAGCCAACTACCCAAATTACCTTTCTGGAGTCACTCGAATTGCTGAAGCGTACGTCATTATGGCTAATCGGAATTTTATTCATAGCGAACTTCATTCATGGTGTTTTTCTTTCCGGAAAGAAATTGGTATTCTGATGTCCTCAAGAATTCTAATACGTGCCCTGAGCAATCTGCCCGTGTGGGTACGTGTCACATTCATTGAGGGCTTCATCATCATCAACAACCACCAACCAACGATGCAGCAATAGAAAAGTACGTAATGATCGTTGGCTTTCGCTTGCTGTTTACAGCGGCCGTCATGGCACCATTACTGTTGATGTCGGCCACGACGGTGACTAGTACTACAGTCGCTTGCGCGTTTAATCTGACATCTTACGCTTCCAACTTACAATGTTCATAGAATGAAAGAAACCATGTAATAAGTAGAATACAGAACATTACGTAGCGATATCACCAGTGACTCTCATAGTAGGATGGCATTATCAGTAATTGAATCGACGAGGTATGATTAATGCCAGTGGTGGCGCGCCTTTACGATAGCCCGCATGTTAATTACGCCAATGGCAGCATACCCGTGTGGATCAGTAACCACGACTTTCCCACAAAGCGACTGCTCTGCAATCAGAGCTGGCTGTCACCCGCCATCTTTGGTTCTTCAGCGAGCCTACAGGCTTCAACAAGCATAACAAGCACGTCGGTTGCAAACCAAACGGTTAAGTCAGCCAAAAACTTGCTGCTTGTCTCTTACGGTTTGCGATATCAGGAGAACCACTGCAAGAGAAACCAAGGATCACAGCGCTGGAGTTGATAATGCACCAGTCACCTTAGAAGACAGTTTGGTTTGCGGAGGGTAAGCACCAAGTTCACTTTCTCCCTTGGCACTTTGTTGTTCCCCATGCCAGTTTCTACACTTAACTGGCAAACAAGCCAACTGACCTTCCGCGCCCAGAGTCCACCTATTCGGCGTCTACACTTCAACAATGTATCCCCGAAATGAGTAGCCACATTCCAGCCAGCTCTACCAGTATATACACGACACCAGCATTCGAGATACTGTGATTAGAATGACCATTATTTCTTCGAAAGCCACCGAGCCCTCCACAAGGCGTCCCTATTTTAGTTCCCAGTACATCGATCGCTGTTATTTGCCTAACCTGTATGGTTTTAAAAAAGTTTCTTGTGACTTTAAGACGAACCGCTTTACAGCCAGGAGTACTCATTGGGAATTTCACCGATGCTATTAAAGCAATCCTCTCACTTCATGTAGTCATTCGGAGCCGTATGCTCGCCCAGAGCGTTAAGACGTTGCTGCTCCAATTTGCCACACATTTTTGTCCAGTGGATAGTGCGCAATCTATGCCCACCTTAGTGCAAGTCATACGTGGATGTCAGAAAATGGTGTCAGCAATTGGCGCACGGATCTACAATGGGCATAAATCAGACTAAAACAGTTGCTTTCCGTGTGACAAACAAGACCAAACATGTCTTTACTTTATGCTGTACCTGCCTGTCTACTGTCACAGCAGTAGAATACTTAAGTGTAACAATATCCAGCTATTTAAATTGGGGGACCCACATATGAAAGCATTTTTTCAGTAGCGGGAGAAAACATTAGGGTATCAATGGAAGAAAATTCACACTTTCTTCGACCCCCGTGAAGCTAGCAGCATGTCTTACGTAAATTCGGTCAACATTGAAATATGCCAACATTGTACGGTAGCCCTCTGAAACCTGCCTTTTAAATATGCCGGAAAAAGTACAAACGCGATCGGCCGGGTCCGCTCCTTAAAAGTGTTCTACTACAGAGTCGGTAACAGAATTGTTATGCTCATTAGAACTGCCCTTCCTCAGCCAAACGTGGACAGGTGGCCAGAATGAGGCTCCTGTTTTTATTTTTGAAAAATAGGTAAATGTGAACACCACAAAATACCAAACGCCACGTGGCGGAAGAAACCTCAGAGGAGCAAATCAATGTACATACGAAGCACCTCAAAAGCGTGTAAATGTGTTCGCGAATTCGTTTTTTTTTTTCTAAAACAACTCGCCAATGGAATGTGGAGCCCTTTCCTCTGCTTTATTGTTATTCGCTAGAAACGTTTGAGAGAGGTCTAAAAGAATTCTTTTTGTAGCATTGGTCTACCGTTATTTATTTCCTTTCTGTTTATATGTATGCTTGGACTGAAACATTGTGACTTTTGCTGTATTCTGTGTGACATATCAAGCCTGAGGTGGTTCTGCTTTACAGGTGTATGGGTTATATGAACTGATAATTAACTGTCCTAATTTGTCCCCATCCTGTAACGGCCTATAGGCCAACAGTATTTTGAAATGAATAAATGAAAATAAGTTATGTAATATTCCGCTCAGTAGTCTTTGTTTTCTCATACTAATCCGCTAGAGCTGGATGATGATACCCTCCTCCAACCAAGATGGGAAATCTTCCGGAGTCGCACCTGTTATTCAATTTTAACGTGTGCAGTCGGCATCGTTCAAGGTCTTACCCGTGCCAAAGACGTCATGCTTAGGACGATTACAGTGGGGATGGCCTGAACTACTGCCGCGACCCGCCAATGGCTTCGCTTTGAAGGCGCTTTTCCATACCCCCTGGGTAGCCTGTCTTTTACAGCAGCGAACCTGCAGTGTGGTCCTGCCTCTTCTTTCCGGCGCGACATCTGGCAGCGGTTCGTATCCGCATCAACGACGCGTCCACTTACATTGTTTGAACTCAGAAACACTATTATCGTTTTTTTCTGGACCTCATTCGTAAAGGGGAACTTTACGTATTCATCTCATCACCTCTCCTCATCAAAATCTGATCACACCCCTTCAACCATTTCTTGCTGCAAATAAGCGCTAAATAACAGACATTTTCTTCGCGAACGTGGCCGTGGTAGTGAAGGTCACAGAAGAAAGCCGAATCTGGTAACCGTCAATATGCGGAATAATACTCTTTATGAAATGAATAGTTTGAGCAGTTTGTGAATAGGGTCAGCGATGTCATGCTGGATCTTGTTACAGCAAACGGAACGAGGATGTTTATACTCATAAAAGTGAGGAAATATGTTCTTTAATTTCGATTGAGGAGAACTCACCAGCGGCTTATGTTGCATGCTTCCAGGACATTATTTTGAAGCGTATAGTAGCCGACGGGAATTTATCGTTACTTTTACTGGGAAACTGAGATCTTCGTATATGTACTTACATAGTGTAATTGCTTTCACCTTAAGTTGAAGCGAAATTCCAAGGAAAACACTGGCTTCGTTTTCAGACAGTGGATTTGGTGAATTTTATTGATATGAATCGTCAAAACCCGATGGCCCCATCGAGTGTGGGCGGTCCACGTGGGATTTTAGTCTAAAAGATAGCACATATGGGGCGCTAGCAGAAACAATCACTCAATGACGGAAATGATGAAAGTACACGGGTCATCTCAGTCTGCGTCCTTTATTTGAATAAAAAATTTCAGGGCAAATAATGTTGGCTAAACTCGCACAAGCCTGTGATAGCGCGTGATAGCCTGTAATAGCGGTTGTCCTTGCCTTCTGTGTCCGTGTTTTTCTCTGCGCTTAAGATGAACGTTAATACACTGATTCTTCCGGTGTAATTCCGAACGGAAATGAAACGCGGTAAAAAAGTTGGAGCTTCACCTTAACCCACATAGAGATACCAAACAGCCTTTACATAAATGAAGTGCGTAAAATTGGTCGAAGAAACCAACAAAACAGCGGTAATAAATCTCAATACTGCTCGACTCGAATACACGCTGTTCGCGTCACAATCAGGGAATCTACCACGAAGCGATGCGGCCGAACGACGATGTCAGCAGTTGCTTCGGAAAATAGCGGCAGTGTTCAATGTGAGTCATGAGCCCCTGCCGGTCACGCAGGAAGTACCTGTTCCCGCCCGCTCGTCCACTCAGCCAACTTTTTTTTTAGGAAATAAACTTTTGTTGAATAATATCTTCCTTCGGGGTTGAACGTTGGGTCAGTTGGTACGTCGACATGATGTAAAAACTGCGCGGTAGGACGGAAATACTCAAGGAAAGAAACCAGACAGGACAAGCGCTAACTATCAACTGAATATCAACTGAAATTTATTTGATCGAAGAGATATATACTGAAAAATATTGAAACGGCGTATGTGCTAACATCCGGGCCATACAAAACACTACGAATATGTTGAGGATATGTACTGCCACCAAACGTTTAGAATATCTACTACTCACTGCCTCAAAAACATCTTTTGGCGGCAGTAGAAGAGTGTAATATGGTTTACAATGATGAATTGGCCTTCCGAAACAGTAATGGAATCAGTGTATAGTCAGTCCTTGAACTGCTTTCGTTTTATTTGAACTCTACGTATGTCGGGTTTAACGAAGATGTGTTTTCGCATAAATCTGGTGTATGAATTGTTTCAGTGGTAGCTCCCATATCAAGAGGTATTTTTCTGAGTAAAGTTGATCGTGCTCTGGATAAAAGTTTGTCGGGTATAGTTGAAAACATTTTCAGGCATGTACACGACTTTTAGTGATTGTTGAAAGGGGTTATATTTCCCGTACAAGTGTGGATGTCTTGGAGGTTTTTAAAGAGAAGAGTATCTGCCTAAAGTTCACCTTTGAAGCCATGAAAAACTCCTGTATACAATTTCTGGACCTCTCGTTTAAATTCGGAGCGAACTATATTTGCTGAACATTTGCACCCAGATCAGCAACACTCTCGCTGAACTGCAATTCGGGCCACAGTAAGATTGTTAAAAACTCTTTAGATTTTCTAGCCTTCGGTCAGCATTGTCCAAATCGTGCGTACACTGAATGAACACAAGTTTCAAAGAAAAGGTAAAACAGCTAAATGATGCTGGTTTTCAAACTAGTGCGATGGCGTCAGCATGCAATAAGCTTTCAAGAATGATAAAAGGCTGAGACAAGCTTAGCGCACAAATAGAAGTAGACCAACACAAAAAGTTTGCTGTAGTTCCGTACATCCACCGTACCACTCACAGATTAAAAACAGGTTGCTTCAAGATATGGGGGGCAGGCTGCCATATCAGCACCAAATAAATTAGGTAAAGTCTGTGCTTTAGTAGACAGAAGGAAACGAGACGAAAATTCCGCTAGTTTTGGCAATTGCACTGTTAACCACAAAAAACAAGTATATCCTGCGTTGTGTTGGTGTTTTCATAAAATACCTTTTAATTGTGGTCGGGTTTACGTTGGCCAAACTGGCAGATGTGATAATGTGCGTTTGAGAGCCCACTTTAATTATTTGAAAGGTACGCCTACATCTCATGTGTACGATCACTGTCGTTTGTGCGCTGCGAGCTCCCGTCAGCCCGAATTTGATAAAGCCGTCTTACTGTTCCGTCGTTCTAATCAGCTAAAGCGCGAAATAATAAAGGCGTTCAAATAAACAGGCTTGGTGAGGAGTGCATTAGTCAGGCTTTCGTTGCATTACATGAAAAAAGTGGCTTATCTTGCCTGTTGTTGATACTATGTACCAGAAAACTTGCTTACTCATTTTTATCGCTATGAGTGTTTGGTATGGCACGGATACTAGCGCATGCGCCGTTTGAATGTTTTCTCTGTATATATGTGTTTTTGTTCAAATGAATTTCAGTTGATAGTCAGGGCAAGTCCTGTTTGGTTTCTTTCCTCGTGCATATCGTCCTACCGGTCTGTGTTTACATAATATCTTCCGCGTAGCCATAAACTCGCGGCATGTTTCTGTAACTAGGCATTATATTGCCGCGAACCATAGATTGGGTGTGTTTATTTAGTTTTGCTTTTACCGCCCGGCTGTGCCGGTCTTTGTTATCTTGTGCCAAGGAAAGTCGATGTTCCATTCTTCATTTGTATGGCGCACGTGTTATCTCTTTCTCTTTTCATAGGAATAAAGTTTCCAACTAATGTCAACAGCCTCGAATAACTTTCTTTGATGTACAATGATCTGGATGTAAATCGACGGTTCGAGAAACACTCGCGCCGAAAGATAAAAGCGTGCAGAGCAGACGCCACGGGATTCGGATCGCCGACGCTCGTTAGCGCACGTCACTTTGTTGACTGCTGCTTCACCGCGTGTGTATTCTCTGAGTTGTTAGGGGAGTACAAGTTCACTCCAATAAACTTGTTTTTCTTGGTGACAACTCAGTCGTGTTGGGCTTCGTGACATCTGGTAGAGGTGCTGGGTACATGCACCCTAAAACCTCTTCAAGTCGCCAATCAAGCCCAACTCGTGCAGCTGCCGACAGCAAGGCCTAAAGCTGGAGTTTGGACTAGTGCCGGATAAACTGAAGGCAGAAGACGTGACAACTGGTGCATTGAGAAAAATTACACCATCTTCTCGTGGGAAACCATGAGGCGTATAATGATGACAGCGCCCACGAACCCCGTCTTGACGATGACCACACTTCCTTCTCATGGCCTTGTTGTGTCTCCCCTTCCGGTGGCGGAATGTTGGGGCGGCCTCCACCGACGCCAGCCAGTCGCAACCCTTTGTATGGGCCTCGCCGGCGGCTTTTAAACGGCGTCGGGGGAGGCTTTCCTTTCATCCCGACCTTCGGGGACGGCCAGGGGGGGAGCGGAGGTCAAAATCCTTATTGGCACGTGCGCTTCTGTGGGGAAGGCGGCGTTGCTCGCGCCCTGCTCGCGCATGCTTCGACGAGTTGGTCGAGAGCTGCGACTGCAAGCGGTCGCTCGAAGACTCGCTCCCGTGGCGGTTTCTGGGCGCCAGAACCCCACGCATCTTTCCAGCCAACCGTGCAGCGGTTTGGCACCTTTTTGGCCTCCGGGCCCCCACCAGGGATCGCGCCGCGATACCTTCTTGCGCGCTGCGGCGCCTTTTAATTTTAATCCAGTTTTCCTTGTCTTGTGTTATGCTGCATCGTCTTCTCTGTAAATAAGTGTAAATAGACTTCTTTTCTTCATCGTCTACCTGCCTCGTCTCGTCATCGGGTCCTTCACCACCCTCCGCGACGACACCACCCACCTTCTTCAACGAACCTAACTTTACTGGCGCAGCCGACAGGATTGTGGATGTTTTCGTCTCTTCAAGTGACGAATTCGTGATCGAAGTGTGACCCAAAGGTGACCGCGAGAGCAGAAGAAGAAAGTCGACTACACGAAAGGACAACGACGAAGCTGGGCGGCTGCTAGCCGCCTGCAAGACAGCGATGCGTTAGTTCAACTGCCGGGAAGAAAACACCGTTGCACCCTCCGATCTCCGCGGGAGAGAAGGGGGAGTGCTGTGCGCGGTGCAGCTTGGCGGCCAGATCATCGCCGGTGAGTGGTCTGTCTCTGCACCTTCCTTTTTGGGGGACATCCTCATTGCCAGCGCCCAGCATGGCCAGGGACAAGGAGCTGGAGGTTGAACGCGCAAAAACGCGAGAGCTCGAGCGGCTCTTAAGGTTGGCCGAAACCGAATACCGGGCGCGTCCGGGAAACAATGACGTAGTACTGCCGTGCTGTAGTTGCGGGCAAATCACGCATTCGTCCGCCGACTGTCGCCGTTATCGTTACCTCGATCGTGAACGTGATCCATCCCCGCAGAGGGAACAGTGCGTTGAGGTAGTGGTTCCGGAGCCGCGAGAAAGACCTCGTGGGGTCACTGCGGCGGTGTCTGGCATCTCCAAAAAACGACCACGCAAGGTGGGCGGCGGGCTAGTGGGGCCGAGAGTCACCGCTATGCCGTTCAAACTGAGTCTCGACACCGTCAAGGCATTTGCGGTGTTAAGAAAGGTCATCACCCCTGATCAGCTGAACAGGTCAGCTAAACCTGATTCGCTGGCAGAAGCTTCCCATGAAGGGGTGACTGCGGACCCCGCTATTCGTCCGGCGCCAAAGCCTATGGCCGTTGGCACCGCGGCTATACAGCTAGGGGCAGCGGAGTCGGCCCTTCAGGCGAGAGGTACGACAGGTACACTCGTCTCGACGGCACGCACCGTTGAAGGGGTGGTCTACTTTCTAGGAAAAGCAGATGAGCCGGGCAAATGGAAGACGTCTCCGCTGAGCGTCACGGCTACAGGAGTAGAGGCGGGTGGTCAGATTGCCAACGCTTACTTGGGTTAGACAAAAGCTCTGCCGTACCGTGACCAGGCCGGCCAAAACCTTTTGCTGGTGGAAGACGCTCCCGCGGACATTTGCGGGGGCGAAAATATGGCAGGCACAGCGGCGGGAGGCAGAGGGCTGACGCAAAGGGGTCCCGCCTTTGCGGGCGACATGGACTCGTACAGAACTGAGCCGCTGTCCGCACAGGCCGATACGCGCCCACAGCAGTCTCCGCCAGGGCTCACTTGCGTTGACAATTCGCCAAAGGGCTCTGACAACGGCTCGAACGTTGCGCTCGACGGGCTGTTGGGGCCTTCCACGTTTGGGTGCAAGCGCCGAAGCGCTGAACGGAGAGAACCCGCTGCTTGCGTGTGCAGCGAATCAGCAGGAGTCACAGGGAAGAAGAGGGGCCGGCGAAAATGTGGCGGAGAACAATTTGGCTTGCGCTGGAGGGAACATGGTCAACCGCGGACAGGAAAAGGGAACCGGCCTAAAGCTTCGGATACTGGTCATGTACGTGGCACTGGAATTGTGGACCTCCCGCACGGGTTGCAGAGGCGGATCACCTGACGCCTCGGCGACAAACGCCAAAAACCGCGGTTGGTGCAACAACCGAAGTGTGGACTCTCACCCCGAAGCTGCGCCCGATTAAGTCGAGTGTTATAGGTGAAAGAGAGAATGGACTGCGGTGGACTGATTGAACGCTCCTATACGGTTTTCATTTCGCTGCTGTTTTTTTTTCTTTCGTCCTATGCTTAAGTGTGAGAGTAACTTTTCACCTTGTGTTGTTTTGCAATTGCGTTGTCATGTGGCTGCCGTTTTCTCTTGTTCCTCCCTTTGTTCTCGCGAGTGAGCCTAACTGTTGCCTTTGTTGTTGTATACAGTATCCCACACGCAGGTATTTTGCAGGGTGTATGATGTTCCCCTGGAGTGTTATGCATCCTTCGTGTCTTATTTCTTTTTGCGTAGCATTTTACCTTGCGCTTTGCTCGCAGCGGAAATGTCGCTTGCAAGCATGGAGTCCTCAAGGGATATTCGTCGCAGTTTTTTGTGTGTGTTTGTTTGGGTTACAGCGCTGTAATCACTTTGTTTTGGTGCCTGTAGTAGTCCAAGTAGTCCTGACACAGGCTTTTGATAGGGGAGCTGTAATGATGACAGCGCCCACGAACCCCGTCTTGACGATGACCCCCCTCCCTTCTCGTGGCCTTGTTGTGTCTCCCCTTCCGGTGGCGGAATGTTGGGGCGGCCCCGCCGACGCCAGCCAGTCGCAACCCTTTGTATGGGCCTCGCCGGCGGCTTTTACACGGCGTCGGGGGAGGCTTTCCTTTCATCCCGACCTTCGGGGACGGCCAGGGGGGGAACGGAGGTCAAAATCCTTATTGGCACGTGCGCTTCTGTGGGGAGGCGGCGTTGCTCGCGCCCTGCTCGTGCATGCTTCGACGAGTTGGTCGAGAGCTGCGACTGCAAGCGGTAGCTCAAAGACTCGCTCCCGTGGCGGTTTCTGGGCGCCAGAACCCCACGCATCTTTCCAGCCAACCGTGCGGCGGTTTGGCACCTTTTGGCCTCTGGGCCCTCAACCAGGGATCGCGCCGCGATATCTCCTTGCGCGCGGCGGCGCCTTTTAATTTTAATTCAGTTTTCCTTGTCTGTGTTATGCTGCATCGTCTTCTCTGTAAATAAGTGTAAATAGACTTCTTTTCTTCATCGTCTACCTGCCTCGTCTCGTCATCGGGTCCTTCACCACCCTCCGCGACGACACCACCCACCTTCTTCAACGAACCTAACTTTACTAGGAGGATGCGAAGCATCATGGGGGTTCCGTGTAGGTTCGATTGTGTTGCCGTTATGTTGTTTCACTTATCGGAGCAAGAATGGGAACGTAGTGTGAACCCCCATGTAGAGACAGAGAAATGTGGAGAAATGTAGAGACAGCGAAGAGACCGACACCTGCGTTACCTGATCGAACACCTTCTCGTTCTGGTCTTTCTTTATTGCGTGCTCACGCTTCTACCCCGCTACCCGCCCTCTTAGTCCTCTTCTCTGGTTGAACTACAAGGCGCGTGGAACTTCCCGCCACAGCTTCCCCACGGGAAAATAAACGTCCTCCTCTAACGTTTTCAGTTCATATTTCCGTTGACGTTCAGCTTCGTGTGCCTTCGTTGTATGAGTAGCTTCTTGCCGTAGTTTGAATGAGTGAAGGACATAAGGCGCGTTCGTAGCATATGCTCCCGTCTTGGTTTAAAGCGCAGTGGTAAGAGCGCAACGTACCTCCCGTTGCGGCCAGACAGTCGTGTGACCGAAACCGGGTGCTGCCTAACTATTTCTTTTTATAGTGGACTGCGCTGACGTCAGGCCAACGCTGACGGGGTTGAAGAGACGCTCATGCGCAGTAGAGTGCGGACTGCGGACAACAACGACAACAACGGAGGGAGGGACACAGCCCCGAGCATGAGATGCTTCACATCTAAAACGCATCCACAATTACCAATGCAGTGAGCTCTTCCTGTAGTTCTGCAGCAACCCCGGAAGCCACCAACATTTCATGGGTCACCTACGGAAGATCCTGAGGAATGGCTGGAGCATCTCGAGAGGGTCGGGAGGTTTAAGTAATTGGATGGTGGCGAAACCCTCAGGCAAGTGTTTTTCTACCTTGATGACTTCGCGCGCATTTAGGTTCGAGAAACAAGAACGAACACTGACGGCCTAGGAGTTATTCAAGACAGAACTTTCTAAAACATTCTCGACTCTGGTAAGCAAGGAACGGGCCGGGCAGCCGCTGCAGGCACGGACGCAGTATCCTAATGAAAGCGTGCTGGTGTTCGTTGAGGAGGTGACGCGACTTTTTCGCCGCGATGACCCCCAAATGAGCGAAGAAAAGAAACTAACGTTTTTGGTGCGAGGTGTTTAGCAAGAGCTTTTCGCATGCCTTCTCCTAGCCCTCCGAACACTGTGGTCGAATTTGCGTCTGAAGCGGCCGCGCTGGAGAAGACGCTTGAAATACGAACGAAGGCAATACGACCGCCCAATCAACTGTTTTCGGAGAGAGTTGGTGCTGGGGCTATTAGCTCCGCATACTACGCGAGACCATCCATGCAGTAGTGAGGAAGGAGCTTCGAAAAATTTTCCAGCGATGCCGGAACCTCAAGTTCTTCCCTGACCGACGTGATCCGCGAAGAAGTTCAACACGCTTTGGGGACTTCTACGCCATCCAGGAACCCAGTGAGCCCCAAGCGATGTCTTACTACGCCACTGTTCTTCGACCCCGCCCTGCTCCATCCGGCCGTCAAGAAGTCCCGCCGTACCGCTGTCCACTGCGGCACGCCCGACCCCCTGCAAACCCAAACGCAGACGCCGAGGAAGAGCGGCGTGTGGCGAACTCCTGATAAGCGTCCGCTGTGCTACCATTTCGGAGAGGCCGACCACATCTACCGTCGCTGGCCCTACAAGAGGCTCGGTTTGCGAAGGTTCTCCGTCGACGCCCCACGCCCCAGATCCGGCCAGCGGCATTCTGAAATCGAAGATTACCTGTCCAGTACCAACCGAGGTCCAGCGCGCTTGAACTGTTTGCTGCAACCCTACCCAACGCCGACTTCAGGTGTGGGAGTTCCCCAAGCCCACGTAAGGGGAATTAAAAGCAGCAACTTCTGTAGGGGTAGTTCCACGACGGTGCAAAATATAAAACCCTCCATGGACGCAACAAACCGCCGAAGACCATCATTCACGACATGCCCTCACCCCGACCACCTGATCTAACCTGGATGTGACTACGGAACACGACGAAAACGACACGACGCGACGCATGTCCGAAATGACAGACTCTGCCGCCGAGAAGACGACAATGACGACGCATAGTGCCCGACCGCCAACACGCAACCGACCCTCCAAACAACCAACCTGCTCGTGGAAGGGGAGCGTGGGCAGCTCGTCGGCAGACGGTCTAGGTGTTTCTTGCACGAACGTCTCAGCCAGGCGTTCGCTTCCTACTGGGGGTTTTGGGCAGGTTTAGGTGATTTGGTCCCGTCTTTTGTTTTGTGACCCGCTTTTTTCCGGTAGTACTGAGGGTGGGCGCTATTGTTCCGAATGGCGACTAACTCTCCTGGCTGGGGGTCGTCCTCCTAGTCAGCCAGTCTTACACCGCCGGAGCTCACTTTGCAGGCTTTCCTCCACAACGGGGTCACAGACATCCCTGTGGCTCTCGTGCACACGAATGGGGGAGCAATACGGCACACAACAATCCTGGAAAATGCAAGGCGCCCTTTATGCTGCTACGGAGGGCTACCAGAACATCCCCAGCGTGCGTCGTTTCGGGAAAGGAGGCGTGGCGATCCGATCGCCTGACCAAGAGTGCGTGCAGGACTTACTGCAGTGTTCAACCTTTGCCTCTTTCCCGCTGAGCTCATTTGTGCCTGCCCATCTTGCCTGCTCGAAGGGCATCATTCGCGGAGTTGACCCCGATATGTCCGTGTCAGCTATGCTGGGGGAGTTCGCTTCGGCTGGTGTCATTGCTGTGCATCGCTGTAGCCGAGTGGAGAACGATGTCCTCTATCCGACCGAGTCAGTCATTGCCACCTTCGCTGGTGTGTCTGTCCCTGTGGAGTAAAAGGCGTGGCCCCTAATCTTCAAAGTTCACCCGCTTTCTGCTTCTCCACTACAGTGGCAAAAATGTTGGTGATTCGGCCACAGTGTCGGAGGCTGTAAGTCGTCCGCTCGTTGTTGTACTTGTGGAGGAGATCACCCCCCTGCTCCGTGCCAGAAAGATGAGGAAACTTGCAGCTTGTGGAAACTCACACCGCGCGGGCTACTCCAACTGTTCCGGTTCGAGTACAAGAGGTGAAGATCCTAGAGGTAATTGAAAAGCGCCGGTGCACGCTGAGTGAGCTGATGGCTGTAGTTAAAGATAGATTGTCAGGCTATGCCTTAGCTGTGGCACGTGGCTCCACTACTGCAACAACATCTCTTGTTGATGCGATCGCGCCAGCCATAAAAAAGTCAGTCCGAGATAATAAACCGCTACTTTCATGCTATGCCAGAGCTCCCAACAGCTCCTACAGCACACATCACACAGTCTGTGCCCGCGTTGTGTGGCACACCTGCGCAAACCGATTTAGCGTGTGGTTTCAATGCTAAGGCTGTTGGGTCACTCAACCAGCAACCTTCGAATGAGGTTGATCCCACCCAATTTTCAAGCCGTTTCAGCCAACCTTCACCATCCACTTCTGCTTCTGTAAACCCTACGTCTCCGTCCCGATGCGGAGAAACTTCTCTTCCACAAAAGTGTTAGCTCGTCCTTCCTCAAATGTTCGTCACACATCCAAAGCCGCAACTGGCTTGCCTGGCTCCCTCCCGGCATCTCACATTCGTCCTGCTAACGAGGATAAGGTCGTTTCTGAGAATCACCTAGAAGACATGGAGTGTCAATCGGTGGCGTATAAAAGAACAGGATCGCCGATTTCGGGTTCACCTGATTCGTGCCCAGAACAAACGACAAAGAAATGTCAAGCGAGTCAAAACACACGTGACATATTGGCGGCGGCTGTGGCTGCCATCACTTCCCCATAATGTTCCTTCGGGTACTTCAATGAAATTGTCGTTTAATCTTTTCAGCGCTAACAGACCTTCACTATATTGTCTTTAAACCCCGACCAGATGGTATTGTACTGGATGAAACTTGGCTGGGTTTTGATCGGCCATTTAAAAATCAGATTTACCGAACGTTTCGTTTAGACCGTCCAACTGAAGGAGGAGGATTGCTAACTTTGGTATCCCCTCATTCGCCATAAAGCCCATAATTGCAATTATGGCCGCGGAATCAGTAATTCTGGCAGTGACGTTCAACCTTTCAGGTTGCGTTGCATTTTCTATAGTACGTACTTCCCGGGTGGAGTTACTTTCACCTCTTCACTCGATCCGATCTTGCCGGCGTGTGAAAAGCGAGTTGTTCTTTGTGGGGATTTAAATTCGCACCACGTATCGTGCGGATTCCACAGATTCCTGTGGCTGGCGTCTTTGCGGCTGGATGCGAGACAACAATTTTTGCTGTTTTATCTCTGAATCTGCGACATTTTTTCGATGGCAGACAAGTTCTGTTCTGGATTTGACCTTCTCCACCCCGGGGAAAATATTTTCATGGTCTACGTGGGACCAAGCTACAGGTAGTGGTCACATCCCAATTATATGTGAGTTTTTATGCCCTTCTAAGTTACCGCGAGCACATATAGTTCGGCATATCCATCTTCAACCCGTTCAAAAGGAAATAAACACAGCACTGAGCTCTATTCCTTCGCGAGACAAGGATCTGGGCAGGTCACGTGATATCAATCCTTTCAGAATCTGTTACAAAGTCCCAATTTATTGTTTGTTCGCAAAACATTGGCGGCTCCAGTTTATGGTGAAATAAGCAATGTGCTCGTGCCTATAGTTAGAGAGAAGCAGCGTGGAAGAAAGTTCTTAAAAACCAATGCCCTTCCAATTACGCCAGTTACAAGTTGGCGGCCGATATTAAAGCGGATTGTTTTTAAAGCAAAAGAAAACTATAACACCGAAAAGTTTGCCTCCCTATCAAAGTCCAAAAATAGACGCATGTACATACATTTCTTCGTTCAAGAAAGGTCGTACAAGATCAGCATTACGACAAGTTAATTGTTCAGTCAACAAGTGAATCTATGGAAACATTGGAACGAATTGCGTGGGAACTGGAATCTCGGTTTTTTCGGGGTTGGCCTTTCCTTTTGTTTGCCAGGTTCCAAAAGAGGGCTTCACTCCTGTGGCAAGGGCTGAATTAGCTGACATTGTTTTGTAGCTGTCTGAGTCTGCTCCAGGATCAGATGGCATTACGGTGTCAACGCTAACATTTCTGTTCGAGGAGTCTCCTGAAGATTTGCTAAACATTGTCACCATGCCGTTAAAAAACATGTGGATACCATCGGAAAAGAAGCTTTTCGAGATAGTACCATTGTTGAAAAACGAAAGCTTGGGTTTCATCCAATATAATATTAGGCCGATTTCGTTGACTAGCATCCTGGTAAAGCTGGTTGAAAGGTTATTGCATAGTCGGCTTATGCGATTTCTGAATTGTAATCGTATTCTAAGCCCCGCCCAGCCAGATTGGCTTCATACCTGGGAATTCTATTTGTAAGGCCCACGTCAGCATCGAGAGCCGTATTAAAATAGCTCGTCGACTAAAACATGTCAATGCACTTGTAACCCTAGATATAGCAAAGGCTTACGATATCGTGGTGTACAGCACGTTGATGTCACGCCTTGCATATAGCGAGATTCCAGGTTACATCCGCTCCTGGATTTGTGAGTTTTTAAAGGGAAGAAAATTCCTTTGTTTTAACGGTGGGTTATCAACGTCCCAGTATCACCAATTTCGTGGGGTTCCCCAGGGATCAGTTCTTTCTCCTGTTATTTCTAACTTACTCCTAAAATCTATCCCAATGCGGAACGGCATATCTTCGTATGTGTATGTCGATGATATTGCTTTTTTCTCGTCTGATAGCCCAATCCAAGCATTGTATCAGCGACTGCAGAACTATGTGGTTGTCCTGGATAATTCGGCTCAGCACGCTACACCTCTCGCTAAATGTCAAGAAATGTGCCGTTATAGTATTTCCCTACAATAACCCCATATCATTATGTCTAAAATGCCGGTTTCAATCAATCCCTTAGGTCATGGAAAATAAATATTTGGGTATAATTTATGACGACCACCTCACATGGCACACTTATATTTCGCATCATTGCTGCCAAAGGTGGAAAAGCTGCTGGAGTGCTGCGTGGGCTGTGCAATTATCAATTCGGTATGCGTAGAGGCGCGCTGCTAATTATTTAATGTTTCTATGTTCGCCCTGTATTAAAATTTGGTTGCGTGTTATTTCTGGTTTTGCGACGCACAAACTCCATCCCATATTTCTGATGGAGAGATAGGCTTTGCGTTTAGGTTTAGGGCTGCCAACGTATGTAGCTAACTCTGTATTGTACCTTGTGCGCGGTTTCCTTCACTTCTGTATCGATTTAAATTCCTAACTGTAGTAACAAATCTAAAACTGTTTGAATCTCCATTGTACGAGGCTCCACCTGTTTTCCTTGTGAGGCCTGACCTTTTTCGAATATTTACGTGGCCCCGATTTGAGCATCCTCAATTGGATTGCGCACAGGCATGGCTGCCGCCCCTTCATGCTGATCTTTTTCTACTCGAGCCCCATTCTGATCATTTGTCGCCTGTCCGCATAACCGTGGACAACATTTTTCCTACGCAAGCGACATTATTGCCGGCACGATTACTCAATTGACTTGAAGATCATTTGGCTACTCTTCATACTCATGTCGTCATTGCCACACATGCTTCGCAAAGTGATGAGAAGGCTGGGGTAGTAATATATTCTCTGTCTCTAGATTGGTCTTTCTCAATCAGGCTGCCAGACTATACCCCGATTTTTTCAGGTGGAACTATTGGCAATAATTTTAACCCTTAATAAACTGCAGCGTAGATTTGCGAGGGTGGTTATCTTTTCGGATTCTCTCTGCGTGTGCACCGCTTGAACAAATGATAAAGATTGTTTCTGTTCTCCGGTCATTCCGTTCGTTCGTTTCATACCAGCTTCGCGAAATCCAGTTAGTGTGTGGTCACACAAGGATAATCTTCAATGAACTCGCAGAACAATTAGCCAATTTGGTTCGTGGGGGTTCTGCTATCGTGAATTGCCCAATTGACAGTTTTCTGCTAGGGGTGAGGTTCAGGCGCCTTCAAGTTTTACAAATTATTCGGTAGGATTCCCTTGATTCATGCACCTACTATATTTACCTCGCTGACTTATGGAAGCTTAAACTCTACGAATCTCATCCATGTGAGGTAGCAATCACAAAATTTCGCTGCAGAATCACCCCTTTAAATTTTTCTGTACACAAAGCTGGTCAGGCTTTATCTCCTGAATGCCCTTTCTGCAAGGCCCCCCAAAGCATAGAACCGTGTTTTTAAAATTGCAGCAGCTTTTCCTCCATGCGACGCACGCACCTTGGATGCACGTTTAATCGGCTGAATCTCCCCTTATCTTTAACCGTTATACTTTCCCTGGGTGCTTCCGTCCTAGGATATTGCCACAAAGATGCTGTGATCGCCTTTTCACTGCTTTGTTGCGGCAACAGGCCGGATGCCTTGCTAGAGCAGTTATGTCTTCATTCGTAAGTTTTCTTCCTGGCAATCCTGTTCTATCGAAAGATTTCTTTTTCTTCTCTCAGTATTTTTTTCGTACTTCAGTTTACCGGGTACAGCCTAATCAATACAGGCAGCTTCTTGGCCAATCCCCCGCGTAGGTATGCGCCATGACTTCAGGATCCAAACAAACAACCAACCAACCAACACGCACAAGCCGAGATACAACGCCCCGACGCACCCGAAGCCCAAGGAAAGTGGCGTCCGATGTCGAGATGTGCCATCGTCGGCTTTGACGTATTCGCCCTCATCGACACGGGAGCCGACTACTCAGCAATGAGCGAATCATAAGTGTCTCAGGTGAAGAACGTTACAAGTTGGGACGATCCCCACATACACACAGCCGGAGGCCATCTCGTAACACCAAGTGGAACGTGCACATCGCACGTCCACATAGACGGCACCACGTACTCTGCTGAGTTCATTATTTCACCTAACTGCTCCTGCGATTTATTTATTGTGATGGGCTTTTTGACGAACAACGATGCAATAATTGATCTGCAGACAAGGTCGATTACTCTTGCCTCCGATCACTCCACGACACCCGTACCAAACTCCGAAACACCGTGCTGCTATAAGGATTGCCGACAATCACGTCACCCTGCCGCCACACGAAAGCCTAATGATATCGTCTACTGCGCGGATGCTGCTCCTGACATCGACGCTATCGTAGAGACTGACCAAAGTTTGCTACTCGACAGCGATTTCTCCGTCGCAAGAGGTATTGCGCGCTTTAAGCAATGCAAATCCCACGTTTTGGTCACTATTTTCACGGAGGAATACCAGCATCCAAACAAGGGCGCTGCAATTGCTCCTTCAATTGCGTTCCTCGAAGAAACGCAAGAAACAAGTCAAGTAATGGCAGTCGCCAACTTTGAACGGGCACGCACAGATGCTTTCAAGCGGCCGCATCCTTTCGACGTGAACCCGGCGCTGCCGCAAGAAAACCGGGACAAATTATTAGATTGGCTGCGTCGCTACAGCGAGTGTTTTTCGTCGAACTCAAAATTACGTCAGACACTCCTAGCGGAGCACCGAATTGTATCCAAAGATTCAGCACGACTCTACCCGACAGTCACCATACCTCGTGTCTTCACACGAGCGGGAAGTCATCCGGACACAAGTGGAAGACATGCTTAGCGAAGACATCATACATCCATCGCAAAAGGCTGCTCTGGTCGCACTCATGAAGGAAAAAGACGGCACATTGAGGTTCTGCGTTGTCAACCGGCGACTGAACAAATTCACCAAAAAGGACGTGTACCCCCTGCCACGAATCAACGACACCCTCGACCACACGCAAAGTAATTCTCTTCGATTGATTTTAAGACTGGATACTGGCAAATTGAAATGGACGAGAGAGACCAACAGAAGACGGAATTCGTAACCCCGGACGGCCTATACGAGTTCAAGGTGATGACGTTTGGGCTGTGCACGGCACCAGCAACGTTTCAAACAGTCATGGACAGTGTGCTAGCTGGCCTGAAGTGGCACATCTGCCTCGAATACCTCCATGGGGTTGTGGTATTCTCACGGACTTTCGACGAACATTTTGCAAGGTTGGAGACTGTACTCGAGCCCATTCGTACGTCGGGGTTAACGCTGAAGCCTGAAAAGTGCTGCTTCACGTACGAGGAGCTCACGTTTTTGGGCCAGTAATATGCCAAGTTGGGCCACGTCGTCAACGCCGTGGGAGTCTTGCCTGACGCGGCGAAAACGTCAGCCATAGCGAAATTCCGAAGACCGAAAGACAAAAGGGCGTGCGAAGATTTCTCAGATTATGCGCGTGCTACCTGCGCTTCGTCGCAAACTTCGCACGCGTTGCAGAGCCACTCACGCGCTTGACGTAAGGTAACACCCCTTTCAGCTGGGAAAGCGCCCAAGAGGAAGCATTATGCGAGCTGCAGCAACTTCCAGCAAAGCCCGCCTGTGCTCGCTCATTTCGATGAAAACGCCGAAACGGAAATCCACACTGACGCCTGTGATATAGGCTTGGGTGCCGTCCTCTTCCAAAAGCAAAGCGGTTGCGAAAAGGCAATCGCCTATGCCAGCCGTCGTCTGTCAGAGGAGGAGAAAACTACTCTGCCTCCGAGAAAGAGTGCCTCGCTATTATATGGGCCATTTCAAAATTTCCCCATTCGTGTATGGGAGACCGTTCATGGTTGTGACAGACCACCACGCGATGTGTTGGCTTCCCAATTTGAAGGTCCCCTCGGGCCGTCTTGAGTGATGGAGCTTGCGTCTACAAGAATTCGACGTCACAATCATCTCTAAAACTGGCAAGAAACACTCCGACGCCGACTTCCTGTCCCGCGCCCCCATCGACCCACCACCTAAAGACTCCGCTAAAGATAGCGCGTTTTTCGTAGTCGGGACGGAGAGCGACCTAGCCGCACAGCAGCGTACCGACCTGGAGTTACGTGTCATGATCGTCTACCTCGAAGGACGCAGTGTCGCCGTGCCTACTTCCTTAAAACGCAACTTCTTAGTATTCAGTATACTGTACTCCGTCCTCGCGAGAAAAAATTTCAACCCTGGAACGAGAACAAATTATCGTTTAATCATCCCTGCAGACCTTCGTGACGACATTTTGGAGGCCTGCCACGACGACCCGTCATCCGGAAATCTGGGCACTGCACTTTGTATTGGAAAAATCAAGGCGAAGTACTACTGGCCTCGCCTTACCACCGATGTGCCCACTAAGTCCGGAGCTGCCATGACTGCCAGCAAAGAAACCCTCAGCCGACTGAGACCCGCCGGCCTTTGCATACGATCGCCGTCCCATTGAGGCCCTTCCAAAAGACTGGAATGGACCTTTTGGGCCCGTACTCTACGTCACCATCCGAGAATAAGTGGATTGTCGTAGCGACAGACTACATGATGCGCTACGCAGGGACCGCCGCTCTTCCGAGAGTGACTGTACAAGAAGTCGCAAAGTTCCTTCATAAGCCAAAGTTGTGCTATGACATGTAGCCCCTGAAGTAATAATCAAGGACCGCAGGAACGGCCTTTACTGCGGAGCTGATGCAAGGGATCTTGCGCTACAGCAACACGGATCACCCGAACAACGACGGCGTAGCCCCCCCAAACGAACGACTTACGGAACACTTGAAGAAGTCTATTGCGGATATGCTGTCCCTCTACATCCACGTTTAACATCAGACCTGGGACGAAATTCTCAAGCATGTCAAGACTGCGTACAACACGGCCATCCAAGAAACCACGCAGATGACACCGTTTGAGCTTGTCTACGGAAGACGGCCGACTACGATGCTTGACGCTATGCTGACCGCACGTACATGACGACGACCTCAACGCCGACGTCATAGGATGCTTTTAGCGTGCGGAGGAGGCCCGCCAGCTCGCTAGGAGTTTGTACAATGAACGGAGCCGCTAGTGGATGCCGGACACTACAATCTCCGACGCCGTGACGCCGAGACGCCGAGTGCCACCCGGGGGATCGTGTTTGAGTTTGGACGACGCGGACTCAGTGAGATCCCTTGAGCGGGTAGGGATGCGAGCGGGTGCGTATCCGTGAGTGAAGCGGAATCCGACGACGCGGACTCAGTGAGAAGGCTTCGGGGACGGTATTTAGGAGCCTACTGAATTCTGCAACATGTTGGCCAACTTACCTACGAGGTAATCCCCGACTGTGATTCCGGAACATCCCGATGACGCACTGCGGCCCGAAGTCGTCCACGTGGTTCTCCTTAAACCTACCTCGACGCCTATTTGCAGCGCCACCTACCTAACTAACATGCCACGCTCCGACATCACCTTACTACTTTGTCGCCTGCGGCTAGGTGTTGCCTTCACCGGTGCTTACTCCTACACCATTGGAATGGCCAACAACCCTGCTTGCGATGTGTGGGCCACCGACGAGATGACTGAACACCTTCTGTGCCATTGTGAGCGATTGATAACGGCGAGGCTAGAGCTATACACCACACTTCGTCGACTCGACGACCACCCCTTTACAGCACAGACAATTTTGTGTCATAGGCGTTGTCCGTCACAGGCCGAAGAGGCTACAAATGCCTTACTTCGCTTTTTGAAGGACACGGGCGTGTTTGAACGATTATAGGTACATTACTACAGTGCACTGCTCTTAGTTCGCCAGTTTTATCAGTGTGCCGCCTTAGTTTTGTGCATTTCCTGGTTTTGTGTGCGTCCTTTGTACCGGCTCCGTAGTTGCCTGGTCACGCCTTGCGTTTTTCATAATTTTCATCCTCTCATTTTATCCTTTATTAATATACCACTGTCCTTTCTTTCCCTTTCATGTCCCGTATCCCCTCCCCCTTAATACGGTAGCCAACCTGACAGCACCCTGCTTAACCTGCCTGCCTTTCCTGAACTGTTCCTTCGTTCCTCCTTCCTTCCCACGCAAGATGATCGAAGGATATTTGTGTTGTTTGTTCGGACTGTCCTTTTTTTAGCATAGGGTCGATGCACTTTTAGTGGGGGTAATGCCGCGAACGAACCATGCAATAGGTTTGTTAATTTGTGTTTTGCTTTTCCTGCCAGGCAGCGCCGGTCTGTGTTATCGGTGTGCCAAGGGAAGCGCGGGTTCCCTTCTTTATTTGTATGCCGCACGTGTTATCTCTTTCTCTTTTGATAGGGAGAGCGTTTCTAAGTAACGTCAACAGCATAGAAAAAATTACACCATCTTCCGGTGGGGAACCCTGACGAGGATGGGAAGCATCGTGGCGGTTGCGTGTGTTTCCATTGTGTGGCCGTTATGTTAATTCATCTGGTTTTTACTAGCGCCAACGGGAACTCCGCGTCCGGGTCCACACCGGTTGCAAAGGAACGCAAGTACTGTTGTGTTACGGTGAGTAGGCGGTGGTTCTCGAGGCGTCGAAACTCATCCATGATGTTCTTGTCGATGTTGTCGTCTCTTTGGTATAATCGGTAGTCACCGTCAGCGTTAGTGAGGTAAATGTTGTTGACATTGGTGCACCGGCTGAGAGCAATGTACACGCCCTCCTCTTCGCAGCTTTGTCTTCTCCTTCTTCTTCTTCGGCGGTTCCCTTACGGGAAGATGACGACGGTGGTTGAACACGAAGCTATCTCGTGATGGATTCTTTGGTTGGCCAATCCCTAGGGGCATCCTGCCACCATCAGCATCAGAGGCACTGCGGACGGGGCTGGTTGAGCTGCAAGGCGTGTGGCGCTTCCCGCCGCAGCTTTCCCACGTGAAATTCAACATCCTCCTCTAAAGTTTTCAGTTCGTCGTTTCCGTTGACGTTCAGCTTCGCGTGCCTTCGTAGTATCAGTAGCTTCTTGACGTAGTTTGAATGAGTCAAGCACATAAGGCGCGTTCGTAGCACTTGCTCCTGTCCCGGATTTGTAGCGTAGTGGGAAGAGCACCGCGTACCTCCCGTTGCGGCCAGAGAGTCGTGGGAATCGAAACCAGGCGCCGCTATCTATTTCCTTTTTATAGTGTAGGGGGAGAGGTGCGGACAACGGACGGAGGCCGGACATAGCCCCGAGAAAGAGATGCTTTGCATCTAATAATCTTCTTTGATCTCCAATGCTCCGGATGTAAATCGACAGTTCGAGAAACACTCGCGCCGAAAGATAACAGCATGCAGAACAGACACGGCGTGATTCGGAGCGCCGACACTCGCTGGCGCACGTCACTTTGTTGACTGCTGCTTCGCCGCCTGTGTATTCTTTGAATTTTTTGGGGAGAACAAGCTCGCCCCATAAGCATGTTTTGCGTGAAGACAACTGAGTCGTCTTTGGCATCGTGACAATATTCACTGCAATTTCATCTCAGTGGTCATGTAAGAATTGCATGTGGGTGCGTGGTCAACGCTTACTAGTGTATGTCAACCCACCCCCGACCCCCCTCTACCTGCAGGTCTCATCGCCACAGGCTGACTCCGTTCATTTCTTACGGAGCCAGTCTGAAATCGACTTGTAACTATGTAGAGTGACACTACGAATAAATAGTAACGTATCTTGAAAGAAGCAGCCGAACATACACGTGATGCACCGACGACGCCGACGCCTGAGCCATTGAGGCCCACCAGGAGGTGGTGGTAGTGGAAGGAAGGAAGGAAGAAAACATTTTTAAGAAAGGATGGCCCGTAGCCGCAAAGGAAGAGGAGGGCATGAAAGACGCTAGTAATGTCCAGCCATCGACGCCACACAGACGAAGCTCCAGAGTGCTGTCAAGGTGTCCTTGCCGCGCCAATTTATTGGCCTTTCGAATTGGAGGGGTTTGAGGAAAGGAGGCCCAGACTCCGGCTCAGGGGAATCCGAGTGGCATAGACGCGGCCTCTCCTCTGCCGACCAGTAGGAGCTGGTTCTCGAGGGAAGGGCTGTCCAGGATAAGCCTTCAAGGCCTAGGAGCATGACAAGAGGGATAAGGGACGCTGTTGTTACTTCTGGCATGCTGGGGTGCCTGTCCCAAAAGCAAGGAAGGAGGAGTGCCGATCCGAGGAACCAGAGGAGGGGTGGGCGGGAGGCCCGTGGTGTGACTGCAAAGCCACACCAGGTGCTCCACGGTTCCGTCGCCTCAACCAAACTTGCACTGAGGGTTGGTGAACTTCGTTGGGTAAAACTGGTGGAGTGTACCTTGACACATGAGAGTGTTTGTCTGCAGTCACCTTAGCATTGTCTGTTGTGGCTTGGTGAGGTTAGGATGGGGATGTGGCAGCCGTCACCGTCTGGACCGAAAATGCACAATGATTTAGGCGAAATACGTCAGGCTGTCGGTTATAAAATCCACAGCCTCGTCTTGATAGAAATCGATGCTTCCGGAGCCGGGAGAAGGAGGGCGAGTTTGAGGGGCTCGACGCTTGTGGGTGAGGTGGGTTAGAGCGCTGGCTGCCGCGAGTCGCTCGCGCATTGCCCCTGTTGCTGAGTGGGCCGGGATTCAAAGCAGGTAGAATGTTGTACTTGTATGGCGGTGTCTTGATGACGAGGCGAGCAGAATCTCATTGGTTGTCTTTGAGACTTACCCCAGAGATGAAGTTGCTGCATGCCACTTCTGAGTCAGAGACTACGTAGATGCTGGGGGACATTGTTAGTGCCTGGGCAATGGCCAAGACGATTGCCACTTCTTCGACTTCTAGGGCTGAGTGCGGCGGAAGGATTGTCATAGCGAAGACAGAGGACACCAGGAGGGCACCACAATTTTCCAAGATGTCACCACCTTCGGCGAGGCCTGCACCGTCCTGGCCCGCGTGGTGCAGACGATGCACCCCGACAATCGAGTGGTGAGTGGCCTGGCGTCGCGACCGTTGCCTGCACCCGTCAGCAGGGACGCCCGTTGCCTGCTGCTCCGCATGCGGCTCCACTGCTGTAACGTGGCGGAGCCCCTGCACCGCCTTGGCGCAAGGGCTCCCCTACATATCTGGACTCTATTGATCCAGGGATGCTTGACCACCTTCTGTGTTTCTTCCCGCACCACGCGGGGCCGAGAGCAAACTCTCACCGAGTGCTCAATCATGGAGGCCTTCCCAGCGGCGGCACGGAAGACTTGTTCCCGAAGGGGCTTGCGGCAACCCAACCAGAATTATTCGCCCATCTGCTCCATTATTTGGAAACGAACAGCCTCACCCAGAGTCTGTAGCCCGGACCGCAACAACGACTAATGTGCCCGCACTGACAGCTTTTCGGACTTACAGCTCTATATATACCTTTCTCTATTTGTCTCTGTCTCTCTCCACTTAATCCTATCACTCCCACTCTAATTCCTTTCCCCTGAAATGGGTTGTAGGCAGGTGAGCTCCCTGCCGAGCCGAAATATCCCCAGTGCATTTCTGGTCCATTTCCTCTCCTGCAAACCACAACCAACCAACAAACCAGAGCTTGAAGTAACAGGCTGTAAAATGACGCCAGTACCTTCATTAGAATTACCTGTATACCTTGTTTTAGTTGTTAAATGTTGTATATAGATATGCTGAGTGGTGACTCCCGCCGCGCAGGAGGAACTGCACTGAGGGGAGAGGAAAAAAGTGGCGCGTTTATACTATGAAAAGCTGGGAATGTGGATGGAGTAAAGACAAAAATAAGGAGATGGAGCTTATGGGGTAGTTCGTCAGCACAGTTTTCGCCACAACTGAAATAATAGAAGTGGTAGTACATCGACATAAATTAGACATATTTTCTACTTAACTTTTTTGGCAGAGTTGACGGCATTTTATAAAAACTCGGCATTAAAAATGTCGTGTATCTCGCCGCATTCTTGAGACTACTTTTTTGCGTGGTTCGGAGAAGTCCTGAATCCTGACGAGGTTAATTCAGCCGATTTCTGACGCATTTAATTCTAGAAACGGCGTGCGAACAAACACAAGGAATATGTTATCATTGAAAAAAATTGATATAAAGATGTTGAAGTCTGAGATAGCACAAAACATAGATTAAGAACGAGTGTGACGTCGTCGCGGCAACTGATACAGTAGGTGAAACGGCGCATGATGTTTACTCGTGTGCTTAGAATTAAAATAGAGGTGTAAAAGTTTTTCTAGGTAGTAAAATGTTGATTAGTTACGTTAGTCTCCACAATCTTGCCCAGAATGGACGGCTCCATAACATAGGTTTATTGTTTCTTTAGCGGAGACTATGTCCGGTCTTTCATCAACCGCTTGTGCCACTGAGAGTACCGGCTTTAGGTAAAACGCACAATGAACTGGTTTTTACAACCGACGGTAATTTCACTTCAAACGGAGTATGTTTATCTCTATCTATTTTCTTTGTACGTATACCGTGGCTGAAGCCAAGCGATTTGGTCTGGGAGGTATAATCAGCTCCAGTATAATGGAAAAACTGTACCGTCCCCAGGACCGCCTAAGCCACTTCGAAGTGTGAAAACTGACACAAACCTGTTTTCAACACTTTTATTCGGCTGCAATTGTATAAATTTTTTTGTTTATTGTATGTCGTTTATTAGTAAGAAGCACAGGAAAGTCTTTTCACAAGAATTACCACCCTGGCGGTCATATAACGAGGCACTTCGTTGGAGTCCCAAGACACTGTCTTTAGCACACACGAAGTCTCTTGACATACGGTAGTTTGTTCGCATTGGAATCAAGATTCTGCAGAAAGAAATGAAAGCGAGGAAGGTTATGGCAATTAAAAAATTTGGGTCTGTGGGGTGCTGAAAAAAGGTAAGGAATAGACCGGGAACAAAAGAGGGCTATTGTGACAGGTTGGCTCAGAAGATCCACCAAACCCAAAACTACGCGATTTGACATACGCTACGCATGACAACTGATGTGTTTTTGTTTTCTTTGCACAAAACTGTTTTTCATATCTCAATATCTATGGTAAATATACTGTGTTGGTCATGATTGAGGCATTTTTTTGCTTTTGGTTAAATCATCATGTCGAACGAAGTCAGGTAAAACGTGGTTGGTGCACGTAACCTTTTGTATGAAGATGGCCTTTCACTGTAAAGTTTTGGATATAACAGAAATACAATGGTGCAAGTTTGGCAAGGATTTCGTACGTGAATTTGAAATAAGAAAGCCCAAAAACGTTTTTTTCATTCACTTGGGCCTTTTTTGGCAGCGTATACTTTGTTTACACTGCACCTTGCATACAGGTTGCCTCAAAAGCGTTTCTCAGTTGCCGGATGGGTTAGAGGTTTCCAGCATTTTTGTGATTGCTTTGGACACTTCCTTTTGGCATCAATATTTATAAGAGTTAATTACGTCAGCTCATTTTTTTTCGTCGAAATTTTCCGTTATATTGAAAATATTCGGTAGTCTGACGCAAGCAAATCACTTCCTCAATTCTTCTCCTTACGGTACATTTGAAGGGGTGAACGTCCACCTGCAAACTTTCGCATAGAATTACCTGCTTTATTTTTATAAGAGGTTGCCTGCCTTCCTATTTTATTCTCTATATTTTCCTTTTCCACTATTAGACAACTTTATTTGTGTTTGAGCATCCGTAGTGTACCTTTCCGTGTGTTGCAGTAGCGCACACATTCTGGGCAGAAAATTTTTACCAAACCTTTGCAATATTTACAAATAAAACATAATGGGGTTTGTCTGCTTCCAACTGAAGCATACCTGTATAGTTTCATCTTTGCCGATCACGGGTTAAAAAGTTCCTTTTTGAGAATTACTACGGAAAATCTGTAATTCATAGTTTTCTGAAAACATATACGTACTCGCATTATTGCGACACTAGATGTATAGTACAAAACAAAATAAATTAGACCTTTTTATTCCGCCCACGACTGCCGGAGATTTGGATGCGCGTCTAAAAAATCTTTTGCTAACAATGCGGACTAGGATTACAAGCAAACGTGCCTGTATTTTTAGCAACAGCGCCCTCTGCGGCCCTTATCGTATTTATATACCTACACTCTACTAAACTGACAATCCCGAACTGTGGACGTTCAACAAAACAAAGACATAGAGGCAATAGTTCACACATTGGCAAGGCAAGATAGTATGCAAGACATTAATCCAAACACACGTGGGCAATAATGAGTGGTGGTAAAAATTGGCGGCGTATCTACCCACTTCACAGCAAATGTCGTCGAAAGACGAGAGTCTTCTGCCTCATCTATCACGTAAATGATTTTTTTTCCTCCGCCCCTCCCATGCCGTCCCCTCCATATAGATCCTCTCACGGTAATCACACAGGACCTTTAGAGAAATTTCTAAAGTCAATTTCATTCTGCCGCCTTTCACTGAGCGCCCAATTTAGTAGAACGTTCTGTTACTGTTGGACGTGGAATACTGCCACTAGATCCAGGCTCGTGCAAGCTGTTCTAAATTTTCGGGTCAGATTATTGTTTCCTACGTGTATATTTTATTTCCTGTCGCACATAGCAAGCAAACATTTATTTTCAATTAAAACAACACAGCAAGGAACGGTTGGGCATTGATGTTTCGGGTGTATGTTAGCTTTTTGGTCGACAATGATGACTAGCATAAAGTTTACTTTCAGATTCAGCTCTTAACACACAAACGTTTTGTCTATTCAGACTTCCCGTTCAAGAATTCTCCTAATTTTAGCCCAATATCTTAATCTCAAGAAAGACAATCATAGTTGTTGAAGTATTTTATTATTCTGGTGAAAGCTTCTTCCAAAATAGGTAAAGGAGAAGAAGGGAAATAGAGGAGTAGCCTAGTTGAGGAAATGATGCGTCCATCGAGACCACACAGGAGTCCAGTTCAGACGGTGGAAGCCAGGTTAAGGTCAAGTTCATCTGCCATTAAAAGTTTTCCCGACCAGGGTGACCCCAGTCTGCACTAATCTTGAGAGACCACTCTCTACGCCGACAGCCCAAAGCCTGTGAGAAAATTTGGGTCTTCAAATGGAGGGTCATTTTGTGAGGCATCGGGACGCATAACGAAGGTGAGCATGGACTTGTACAAGGAAAACACGAAGCAGCGCCAGATGAGATGATCAAGGGTGGCGAATACCTTCACCTGGCAGTGGGCACAATAAGGAGGTGGAGACCCCACTGGGTAAATTCATTTTCTTGTTATGTGGGATGCGAGGGCTGCGTTGGCCCCAGCTTTGTTGACGAGTACTTCCGCAGAGTGAGGCATCAGACGAGCCACAGCCAGGTAGCCAGGAGTAGCGGTATGGGAAGGAAGACGGCACTTCCATAACTGACGTGAGGGAAGTTGAAGGCGAAGGAAGGGGGAGGATGGCGACGCGTGGTAGTCCAGAGGATGGGTACTAGAAAGACGCTCCGGTGTTGCATCATGCGTAGCCTGGTTGACGCCAGCACCTATGACAAAAAAGGTTGCAGTCCCATTGCGATCCAGAATGGTGGTAAAATGTTGCAGTCGGTACACACTTGGATGATTGGTGAAGGGCGTGCGTAGTTCTTGAAAGGCTTGGTGAGTGTGTGTTAGAATGTGAATGCTGTGGGTTTGCAATGTGAATGCATGGAGAATGTGAATGTGAATGTGAATGCTGTGGGTTTGAATGCGAATGCATGGAGGCTGTGGGTTTGCAACAGTAAAAGCCAAAGGATCCAGTACGCTGAGGATGCTCTGGAGATCCGCTTCCAGGGAGGATGAGTTAAAAGCGTGACGTACGTGTCAGGGAGCTGTCTAGGTCGGTCGGGCTGGGCAGCGCCAGGACATGCGCTCATGAGAAGGGTACATGCTGGCATTCGTAAAGATATTCATCTTATCAGGGAATTTCGCGGCGAGGACCCGCTGAAGTGCCTGTTCCCGAGCAGTAGTACGGGAATGGGACATTTCGTTTCGTTAGTGAGCAACTGTAAAAGGCGGGCTCAAACAAGGGAGGGGGGGGGGGGTAGCACGGTGGATGGAAGTACCGAAAGCATAACGTTCGTTCCACGACAGTGGCCAGTCACGTGTTGCGTTAAGTGTCCGCTAAAGCTCATGTTGTACGGCTTCTGCAAGTAGCTGTACAACATGTTTGAGCTATAGAAACTTCTCGTTCAGGAATTCTTTTAATTTTTGGCCGAATAGCTGAATCGACGGGCAGACAGACTAAAATTTAGGAACTTTATAGCCCGAGAAAGACTATGGTCTTTAAAAATTGGCTGCTCATCTCATTTCGCTGCAAATTTTGTCGCAGCAAAGGTCGCCTTCTGCCGTTATTGATGGATATTCATTTCACTCTTCCACCCACAAGTCATGTTCGTCCTGTTCCGTATCGCTCCTCCCGCGATAAATATGGTGGAGGCAACTAAAATTTTCTGCGTTCCCCCGCTCGTGTGCCCTCTACGGGAATCTTCCGTCGATGCTTCCTTTTTGAAATGCCGCCATTCGGTCCAGTCACGCGAGCGAGTTCTTTTTTAGGTTGTAACCCGCCGCGGTGGCTCAGTGGCTAAGGCGTTGCGCTGCTGAGCACGAGGTCGCGGGTTCGATTCCCGGCCGCGGCGGCCGCTTTTCTGATGGAAGCGAAAAGCAAAAACGCCCGTGTGTATGAGATTTCGGCGCACGATAAAGATCCCCAGGTGGTCAAAATTAATCCGGAGCCCTCCACTACGGCGCGCCTCATCGCCTGCGTTGCGTCGGCGCGTTAAACCCTACAATCAATCAATCAATCTTTTTTAGGTTGTGGGTGAAAAATTTTGTAACGCGTATTTCATATTTGCTATCGCGAAAATGAACATGCCGTGTCTTTGTAAACAAATGCCAGTACTTCTTCCCTCTAACATGCCTAACGTTGCCTTTTCGCTGAGAAATATCGACAAGAATGAAGTGTGCTTCCAGACAAAATGGTTTGGAAAATATTTTTCTATATTAATTTCCCGTTTAAGAATTATATTAGGTTTTGGCCGGGTGGCTGAGGACCGGCCGACGTACATATGGACAGGCAGATAGACACATACCTTCGGTCTTAAGTAGCCCAAGAAACAGTTTCGTGTGTGCGCGTTTGTAAAGCAGAAATAAATACTAAGACCTATAAGTGAACTAAACAACAGCAGACTGTTTCTATGCAATATAACCCATTGAACGTGACATTGGAGTTAACCCAGTGCACTGACAGAAATAGTCGTGGGTGGGGGCATGCCAAATATCAGATGTTTACGCAATGTTTCAAAAGTGTCGCCAATATAGAAACCGGAGTTGCGCCGAGAAGGTATTCTGATCAACGATTGCGGTCATGAATTTCTGATTGGATGACTATAGCAAAAATGTTTCCGGTGACATCGCTCATGTATTTTATTGCCAGCTTTCTTGGATGGCAGACTGGGCATGGATTTCGTCTCTACTACAATAAATGGATGACCATCCGCCGAAATCGAAATATACCCGAGACTATATTGAGTAAGGTTGATTTTCTGGGTATAACAAATGAGCTTGAACCTTTTTGGGACAGCTCCATGCCTAACTTCATTGAACGGTCTGTTGAAAGTAACTGGTAACTTTTCAAGTACTTCGTAAATACGGTAAGTACAGTACCCTGTAAATATGTAGAAACCGCTAGGCGTAATTGCCTGTAATCATCCAGCCCCTTGGTTCAACATGTCGTTCAAACGCTTATCAACCACAAAAAGCGGCTGGTTTATAAAGCTAAAAACGTAATAGCCTGGATTGTTGGTCTACGTATCGCGCATGCTCCTTCATGTATAAATGTGTGCTTAACGATGCCAACCGCGAAGCTTTCATGATACAATTCCTACGCTTCTTGTTGACAACGCTAAACAATTTTAAAACATCGGTAGCAAAACAGTGAATCCTGGTTCATTACCCGAGTGCGACGGTGCCGAATTCCGCCGCCTCAGTGTTGTGTTGTTGTAAATTCAATATTTTCAAAATCATTTCCCACTCCTCTATGGTTGAAATGCCCCAAATTGTTCATTCTGATTTTTCTACTCTTTATGCTGTCCGCTTCGACTTGGATGGTATGGTGAACCTAATTAGAAACTTCAAGATGTCGTCGTTATCAGGTGTAGACGGCAGAAACGAATTTTTTTTTTAAATACACAGGCGTACTTCGCTGTGATTTTAAGCAATCGATTTCATCAATGCTGTATTGCGGGCCTATTAACTAATAATTATTGGAAGATCAGAAACGGGTGCCATTATTTAAATCTGGCGATCCTTTCCACCCTTTGCGTGTAATATATTCTGACAGTCAAATTTCTGGAAAATAACTTTTTTTTTCTCTCCCCTTAGCAACGTGGGTTTCCAAACCATTTTCTTGTGATCAGCAACCTATGTGTTTCACAGACGACATTGCTACTGCTTTAGATTAAAAAAATTGCAATGAATGTATTTTCATTGACTTCTTTGAAGCTTTTGATTTAGTTAATCAGCAATTACTATGCATGAAATAAACAAAATAAATGTTGAGCCCAACATTGGTTATTTGAAATTTTTTTATCTAAGAGAACTCAGTTTGTAACTGCCAGAGAATTTGAATCACCAAACTGTTTTGTAACATCAGGGGTACGACAGGGTTCCGTGCTTGGTAGCTTGTTTTTTTATATATGGGCAAGATTTTTCTTGAGTAGTTACAGCAACTTTTAGGATGTTTGCAGATGATTTCGTTATGTGTAGCGCTTTCACTGTGATCTTGACATTTCGATACTTGCTAGTGACCTCTATAATATTACTACATGCTGTAACACATAAAAAATGCGTTTGAATACTAACAAATGTAAAACAATTCGATGTTCAAGTCAAACTGATACCTCCAATATTTCCGTCTACTATGCAATACTCAAAACTGGAACATTTGCGTCTGTCTCACAAATGTTTAGGAATTTCTATCACGAACAACCTTCCTGGGACCAGCATGCATATTTTATTGTTATTATTTCTGACCGTATGCTTGGGTATTAGCCACCTAATTTTGATGTTGCGCCTTTCCAATTTAAACCACTTGTATATAAAACTAAAATTCGGCCTATACTTTTAGTATGCGTGTTTAGTGTCGTATCACCACTTTGACTATCTCATTAACGTGTAGGGAATAGTCCAAAATCGCAGTGCCCGTTTGATCCTTTCTAACTATGCTCAGACATCTAGCGTTTCGAGATGAAAACTGTAGCGTTGGGCATCTACTGCTTCTGCCATTAGCAGAGTGATCGCGTGAAGAACAATTCAACATCAAACTTTCGCTGCATAAATGGGAACACAAGTCGCTTTTCACCTATCTTACCTTAGTTTGTCGTCAATTCCAGTGAGATTGAAGATTTCTGCATATTTTTTTGGAGTTGTCCAGCAGAAGTTCTGCGTTGGAGACAGACCATTTCATTGTTAGGATTACAGCCCGTGTACCCCAGTATCATACTACCTAACCCAAGATGGCGGTTTGCGAGTTAGTGGTCCCAGACAGCGCTTTGCTGCCCGAATGAATGCCATCTCACGTTTAGTTTTTGCCTAATGTCTGACTTTTCGTGATAAAAGACGTTAATTTGTTCGCAACGGCCAGCGATGTTTACGCGGACAAATTCTTTACTGGCAGGCACCTTTGGTTATAAGGGGTCTAACCCGTTTCACTGCACTAATAAAACTAAATCTACCATTTACAGAATTTTGTAAACATATGAATAACACCGTAAATAGTTGCACGTTCTTTCCAGCGCCACAAATTGGAAATTCCTGTATTAAAGCATCACGAACGTTCGTCTGGTATCAGTTTTGAATTCTTAGCCATAGACGAGTGATTGGTAAGGGATACGAGTAAGGCAATCATTTATTGAACTTTTCAATTACGTGAAACAGGGTTACGTACCATAGCAAACTGAAAAAAGAAGTACTGGTGTAACGTAAGCTTCATTTCAGGAATGTTGGACTTGACGAACTCTTCCGCATATTTGGCCATGAATACTAGGTAAGCCTGTAAAATAGGGAATGGAATCGGGAAAACATACACCTTTTATTATGGAACCAGTCGATACGCCTCCGATGCAGCCTCCTACATAAAATATAATCATCATTGAGCAGCCCACACTGATCGCCATACCACTTATCACAGCGCACATCAAGGTCATTCATTTGGAACGCAAACTCAAAATATTAAAGAAGAAGAATGCACAGTCTGACGTCATCAGAGAGCTTAAAAATGCTTTGCGAAACACAGCGCGCTGCTCAAAAAACTACTACTTTGAAACGTTCCTGCCAAACTTAAAAAAATGATCCTGATTAATTTTGGCATTACATTACTGACAAAAAGCAGCCTGTAGGGGAAATGAAAGTCGATGTTGACCTAATTTCTGACAATGGAATCATTGCTGAACATTTTAATCAATATTTTCTTAGTGCATTTTCTCCTGCTTGAACGTATCCACTGGTAATACCACATCCTCCATTTATGACACTGATTTTATATCTTACCCTGGCGTACTATCGATGCTATTAAATTGGAAAACCAAGTCTTCTTATGGTTCAGACCAAATTTCAAACGTCTCTTTACGCAGATATGCCTAACTACTTGCTAAGCTTCTGGTTTATAATATTTCTCTCTTCTTTGTCCACTGCGAAGCTACCGAGTGACTGGAAGATGGCTCTCATTGTTCCTGTTTTTAAAAAAGGTGACCGGTCTAGCTTTCAAAATTACCGTACGATGTCTCCAACGTCTCAATGCTGCAAGATCATTGAACATATTATTTCTAGATTATTTCTAGACGAAAACGCAGTACTGATAAATTGTCAAAATGGTTTAAAAAAGGCTATTCCACGGCCATCCAATTGGTGGCAATAATTCACTCGTTTTGCAGCGTGTCTTGACAGCAATGGACAAATTGATGCTATATTTTGAGATTAAAAAAAAAGCTTTCGACAAGGTACCACATGACAAATTAATAGTAAAACTTAAAAACATTCACATTCCGGATATTTTTGTTTCTTGGATCGCAGCTTACCTATCCAACCATCAACATCTTGTAAAAATTAACGAAGAACAATCGCGGTGTCTTCCTGTCACCTCTGGGGTTCCCCAAGGTAGTGTTGTGGGACCATTGCTTTTTTCTGTTGTATATTAACGATTTAGTAACTGTTGTTGACCTTACTGTCCAAATTCGATTGTTCGCTGGCGACTATGTATTGTTTCGAAAAGTCACAAGTAACAATGATCAGAACAAACTCGACAAAAACATTGAAAACGTGCGTAAGTGGTGTGTAGAATGAGGAATGGAACTAAATTTGGAAGAAACTGTATATCTTTTTGTGACCAGAAAGAAAAACCCCAGTGAACACGTGTATAAATTAAGATCGTCTTCACCCACACAGGTTCACAGTTGTAAGTACCTAGGCGTTACACTAACAAACATCTTTTCATGGAACTTGCACATAAATAATATTTGCTCGTGTGCCTTCCGGAAATTCTGCTTCTTAAGATATAAGCTCCGAAATTCCCCTCCAAACGTTAAGCTTCTTAATTATGTTTCTTTCATTAGGCCGAAGCTGGAATATGCGAGTATCGTGTGGGACCCCAATACTAAGCAAAACATTAAGAAACTTGAAAGGATTCAGCGGAAGGCCATTCAGTTTGTTTATTCCAGGTTTTTGCGAACGGACTCCCCCTCAGACCTAATGCTAGCTAATAATATTGCTTCCCTTCAGGATGGTAGAAAGAAGTCCCGCCTTGATTTTCTGTCTCTTTTATATTATCGCAAACTTCATCTTGATCCAAGACCTTTTCTTTCTCCCTTAAACACAAGACAGACAAGACCTCCCCAACTAAACGCACCAACTCCCTATTTCGCGAGAACGGACATGTTAAAATATTCGTTTTCCCACGCGCCGTTTCAGACTGGAACCAGATAATCGAATCAAGTCCATCCGATGCTGGAGAACTGTGCATTGTTTTTTGTGTATGTTTTTTGTACTGCTCTTTGCATTGTACCATGCCCTCTTGCTTGGACCGAAGTGTCGTCCACAGTATGCATTCAACAAATAAATAAAATACATAAAAGTGCGGGTTATCTATGATAATATATAGAGCCTTTGACAACACATTCAAGCATTTATCTTCATCTCTTCAAACCTAAAAGTTGCTATCCCAGAAATTCTTATCGCATTCCTAGAAAAAATGAAAGGGAGCAAAACAAGGTTAGCTTTCCCTTATCGTTTACCTTGTAAGAGAGGGACAGTCCTCCCGATATCATTGTCAATTCTTCAAGAAGTTCGGGATACTTCAACTGAAAAGTGAAAGCAAAATACAGTAAATAATTTTCGAATAACAAATACTTTGTCAGAAAGCAAAGCAGTCGGGGAAACGCTGGTAAGAGTACACGGATTTTCCTAGGTATTTACTAATGCAGAGAAATGTTTCGCGAGAAATTACTGTTCTCGTAACGGGAGTACATCGAGAACAGGAACAAGGTTACTTTCCTCCTTATCAAAAAGTACGCAGCCCGCGTATCTTCTATGAAAAATAGTGTGCACAGAAATATAAACCGGCTTTCTTCGATATGCCAAGCTTTATCTTACCTCTAGAAATACGTGACTTTAAAAGCATGGTTTATACGTCCTGGTTCCGAAAAATTATCAATGTGATCGATAAAGTGTTCAACCTGTTGGTATTGTATGATGTCTATATTTGTATGACACGAAAAACGTTGCTGCATGACATAGTCACAGCAGAAAAAATGTTTCCTTAACCCATCACTAGCACTTCCAATATGAAGAATCTTCAAATGGGAGTGTGACAATACTAGTGAAACGTTGAACAGATGTGAGATTTGAATTACTTCCTCCTTATTAAAATTGCTTTAACAGGAAGTTTGTCTTGCGTGGCCCCTTTATGGTCTGTTTAACATTCTTGATATAAAGTTATTTTCAAGAGCAAATTAGATTATCTGCCAACTTTGTAAAAAGTATTAGTTTGGGGTTTATATACCTTATTTTATTAATTACTGATTTATAAATTAATATGATTAGGAATCCCCATATGGGGTGCCCAATAAGACAATCCGAATAACTCGCCAGGTTGTTCTTACAATGATTATGAATCTGTAGTCTGAAATCCCTTACTTAACCAACAAACCACCGCAAAATTTCTATTGGAGTTTCATATGCCTGTCCATTACCGACACATCAAGTCCGCCAAAATATCTTCAACGTGCTATGATAGGAAGAACCGCCCACAGAAACGAACAAAGTTTGGCCCCTATGACGGCAATAACAACTATTTTGTAGTCTGTTTGAGCAAGCCTTGTTCTGCTATTGAATAACAAAAATATTTTAGTTCGTATGTGAGACAGGTTCAGTGTTTGCAAGGTGGTATTCCTTTTCACTATAGAAAAGCACTGGAGAATACCGTCCTTCTTTTTTCTTTCTCACTGCAGCCATGATGATAGTGATGGCCCGCAGTGCTGTCAAATAAATACAATTTGTAGACTAAACGATAGTTGTATAATAATTACTGAGGTAGAAAACCGCGGTTACATCGGCGAAACATTTTGTAGGGTTGGTCCCCTTTAGTGCACTTTTTTATTTTTGCAAAACAAACCGTCGTGCTGTGCACTTACCCACTGTTGCGCGAAATCAATTAAAGTCAGTTAGCAGTAACCGAGGCTTGAAAAGTTCCATGTTAGCCGAATTTACAAGCAGTTATAGTAAGAAATTGCGTACAAACAATACAAGCGATGTGAAATCACCGCAAAATAGGCAAAATACAGGAACAAAGCCCTCAACCTGAAACAATTCATTTTGATCGGCCCGTTCGTCGACGCTGCGAGCAATGCAGTTGAGCACATCGTTGAAGCGTTCCTTCGTTGATTGTGAGTGCCAGCTTTCCAATTGCAACTTATCGTTGATCATGGCACCTAAAAAGATATTGCCCAAGAGAAAAAAAGTAGCACATTTTGTTAGTACACTCTAAACTTTTTTTCCACCCATATACTCCCTAGAGGTTCTTTTTCGCCTGTCCTCTAGTGATCCTCCTTGTAGGAGTTTTTTTACTACATGGAACAGGGAGGTTTTGTTTACCTCCTCAAAACAGGGTGTTTTTAGGTGATAGAAAGGAGGTAGTTAGGGAGTGTTAAGAAATGTTAGGGAGAATTTAAGGAGATCAAAATGGAGTATTCTTTACTTCCTCAAGGCGTTTTTAAGTGATGTTTATGGTCTTTTTAGGCGGTTGAATAGGAGCTTATTATGGCTCCCTTGGGAAGTACTTCTGTTATTTTAGGGGCGTTTTGAGGAGGTTCAAGGGAAGCATTTACTTCTTTTGCATGGAGTTTTACGTTTTGTAGGCCTCGCGAGGGGAGTTTTTAGGAGGTTCAAGGGAAGCATATATTTCTTTTGAATGGAGTTTTGCAAAGCTGGGGCGGTTTTGTAGGCCTTCCGAAAGGAGTTTTTTCAAGGCCACAAGGGAGAGTTTCTAGTTCCCTGCGGGAGTACTGATTTCACACGGTTTTGCTCGGTTTCAGGTTTATTTCAAACGAACTATCGCATACAAGTTTACATGGTATATGGTGTACACAAGGAGGCTCCGAAATAAAAACTTAGGGCGACCTCCTATAAGAAAGCAAAAATGGTAAATTGCTAAAAACACGCCAGTTAGGAATGGAAGACAGCAATAGAATGCTAGTTGAACAAACCGTAGAATTAATATTACTACAAGAACTGGAAATACGCGAAAAACAAAGATAGGCGCAAACACAACCACATGGTAAGTGAAATCATTATATAATAATAGCGGATCAAGAACGCGTCAGTACTTATCAGAACTTATCAGAACGCATCAGCACTCAGTACACAAAGTGAAAAAAATGGTTGCAGTGGTTTACAACAACAAAAAAATTTCAGTTGGTGAAATGAGCGATCTGTGTGCTAGTTGAACAAACTGTAGAAACAATATTACTACAAGAACTGGAAATACGCGAAAAACATATAGGCACAAACACAACGGCATGGTAAGTGACATCATTATATAATACTAGAGGATTGAGAACGCGTGAGTACTTATCAGTACGCATCAGTACTCAGTACACAAAGTGAAAAAAATGATTGCAGTGGTTTACAACAACAAAATTTTTTTTCAATTGGTGGTGAAATGTGCGAGAGCTGTGTAACGATTTGATATTGAAAGGTAACGAGCATTTTGTAGATGGTAAAGGCACAAGAGATAAATGATGTAGGAGACAGACAGCAATGAGATGGCTATGGATAAATGAGTAATATAAAGAACGAGAAATATGCTGCGGAAAATACCAGTGCGTTTTGATAAAGACACAAATGCGCCAAGAAAAGTGACCCAGTCTGAGGGGTTAATTGCAAGGATATAGAACAGAATGGGTGGTATCGCGACAGCTTCTTCAGAGTGAGAAGAAAAAGCCATGTAATTCGTGTTTTTCCGATAATTTTGAGTTGATTCATTTGACACCAGTTGCCAACATTATTTAGATAATTGTTTCAAGTTATATTAGTTGGTTAATATTATTGCTTCACTAAAAGATAGCTGTATTATCAGCATACAGAAGGGCCCATCAAATATCCCCTGTTCAGTAAAAAAAAAGAAAACGTCAGAAACATAATACGAAATTCTTTAAACTACTATCCAATGATTACAGGATTGAAAACAAATAAAATATTGGTGAGGGATATTGATGCGATAAAAGTTAATTAGTTCTAAATCCTTCACACGTGGTTTGGTGCTGGCAAGGTCCAAAAAGGCATGTTCCACAAACGTTAGAGCTCTGTGTGCCTTCTTGGGATATTGAATGTTGAAAACCCAGAACGATGCAAACAGACTACACAGTCCTCCCAGTAAAGATGATGCAGTCAAGACACTCTGGCCATCGATGCGGAGGCTAATTTCCCCTTTCGCGGAATGCAGGCAGGGAGTCAAAGGAACATCTACCTGAAAAAGCAAAAAAGAAAAAAAAATGCCCCACATGTAAAATTCAAAACAGACACTATGGTTAAACGAACTTAATAATTCGGCACAGTAATAAAATTGTTATGCCAGGTTCCCTGCGAATTTCAGTACTTAAATTAGGAATGCAAAGGCTTCATAAAACCAAGTGCCAGTACATTAACCATCGTGGCTTTTGCAGCAATAAAAAGATATTACTTCCGCACAATATACTCGAGCACAACTTTAAATGACAGTGAAGTTAAAATGCAAGTCTCTCTAGGTTGATAGATTAGCTCACGGGGAACACTATTATACCCCTCTTACACCTGGCATTTTTTTTTAAATAAGGTTGAAACTAGCAAAAACACGTTTTCACCGGAAGGGCTTAAGTGGCCTGACGCGCACAACTTCTTTCTTGGCTGCCGCTGGATGGTGCTACTCGTCCATACTTGGGGTGGCAGTACCGCTTTCCAAGGGAGCATGCGAGCTACGCATGAGAAAATCGTTCGACGCCAAAACTTGCGAGGCCTCAAAAGGCCAATGTTCTTCTTCAGTGAAGCGTAAATACTGATCACAGGTCCAATGGAGAAACATTTTGCTTAGTGGTCTCGAACGGCAAATGACAGGGGAGTTTGGGGAAGCATGAGCGATTTGACCGGAACTGACCAAACTGCTTGGTACGTGGTAATGTTGTATTCAGTTGCTTGTATACTGTTTGCGTCACGCTTGATGAGCAGTTGAACAGCGATTTCTCAGCACTTAAGGCATCTTGGCACTAAATCAATGCTGAAATGGCCTATGCGGAGGTCCGACTTCCGTTTGAAATCAACTTGCTGGTTGTCTTCAATGACCCTTTAACAACAAGTTACCCTTATGCCTCATCACTGCAACCGATTGTTCCTCCGTGTGGTGCAAAGTGTGTTAGTGTGTAACGTGAAACGAACCGTTTCTGTGATTTGTAGGACTGATTCTGCTATTAATTACTGCAGTGACAACAAGCTATGAAAGAAAATCCCGCCATCTCCACGAAGTGAATGATGATGAGAGGGGCGAATCTAAAATGCTTATCAGCAGACAATGTGACGCATTAAGTGCAAGCTGCTTTCATAGTGTGTGCATTGACATTAGGATACGGCCCCCTGGCAGAATGATGCGCTGCGCGAGATTTTGCCGTACCTAAAAGGACATGCAACTCATTTTTACGGAGTATAGGATCTGTAAAAGGGTTGCGAGTTGGTAATTATGCATTGCGAAAAATAAACTGCGCGCAAATTAACGAGGACAAGAACACATGAAGACGGCACAAGCGCACACTCGCAACTAGTTTATTATTGCACAATTCAAAGCTTTATATGCCCAAGCGCCCAATTGCCGCGCCCCCAATGCGTCACAGTTCTCGGCGCACTCAGCCGAAAATACTAAAAAACCGTAACAACAAAACCACAAAACGAACTTTGAGGCGCACGAAAGGCGAAAAATCAGCAAAGCTAACCGCATCATACATGGATTAAGACCCCCCTTCCCACCCCCAACACGCATTCCCAGAAGCACCGAAAGAGCGCTCAATGTGCGTCTAAATATGCGACTTCTCGATTAAGCAGGGCGATAGAGGGATGACTGACACATTCGGAACCAGCTTTTCTGATGTGGCTGGCTTCTACAATTTCTCGCGTTTACTGGTTCTTATGTCGCAAAAGGATGGCTGTGCGCTCAAACACAGGGACACAATCAGGTCTGCATGCGCGGCAATGAGAAGATAAGTGGCTCAGGTCACGTTGAAAAATGCAAAAAAAAAAATATACGGTACTTTTAGACGTCGTACGCTCGAGTTTGTGACAACGTACCCGTGTGCGGCTCTGTCCTGAAGTTCGGAGAAATGCAGGCGGGTTGTGTTATATTTCTCGTCTTGCATTACGCTTTCTTTTATATATTAGCGCCCTCTTCCCCGACCTCTCTACCTTCCTTACCGCTTCCGTCTGACTGCGCTGATTTTCGCCAGCACGAAGTAACCGTCACGTTGCTTTGAAACGACGCCGCGCGCGACAAACGATTTTACCTCGAATGCCCTGTTACAAACCAGCCTACAAAAGAATGCGAACGCATACCCCAAAACCCACAAACAAGTAAAATAATACGAGTGTGCGCTTTTTTCTTTGCCCGTGCGCGTACGAGCGGTGAGCGGCACGGGTACCCGGGTACTTCGCTGTTAACCCTATCCAAACGTTTGACAAACGCATCGACTGATGAAAGACCACTTACCAGCGAGCTGTCCACACCTGTCGCCGTATCCAAATGCTGTTTGCGGCCGTTCCTCGTGTGACAGGGGCACATGAAAATCTTTCCACCAAATGGCACTACTAGTCCTTCACAAATAAGAATAAACGACGGCCCAAGGCGAGGCTTGAAGCTCCGGCCGCGCCGAGTCACCGGCCGTGCTGCGTCGTTGTATACATCCGGGCAGCCAGTCGTGCCGCCAGGGCAAGTTGAGTCGCTGCAGTCGGGTGCGTTGGCGCGCTGGCACGGGAATTTAAATCGTCTATGTATGCGCAAGCAAGCGAAGCAGATGAACGTTGCAATTGTTTGCAACGGCGAGAACTGCCTCTTCGTTAGCAGCAGAGTTTGACACCACCTATCGCCAAAATAAACAGATTGAGACAACACGGCCGCGCTCTCTGCCTGTGATCGCGCTGGTTGAAGCATCTATACGGGTATACGTACGGTATTGGTTTTGTAGCTGCGTGCAACCGTTGCGTCCTGCTTACTCGTTCTAATTAGCATTAGGCCACGGTTGAAGTGCTGGTGCACGGAGACAACAGAAGACTAACATGGCGACCGCCCGCTTGAGATGATTACCTCAGATAGGGCGTTTATTGTGGACGTGGTGGTATACAAGGAACCGAACGCCATCTCACAAATGGTGTTAAGTCGTTCTAAATCCTCCCTTTTGCTACCCGGATGGGCAAAGGTACTACCGTGGAGGTTCGTCCACTTCTTTAGATCATGCCTAGGGAGTACATTTTTTGCTATAGGTACTTTTCAGGGCACATTACTTGATTAAAACTCCATTTCCGGCTAGTTTGCGTTTAGAGTGTATGCTTTCAATAGCCACAGAAAACAGTTTCTCATTGAGCACCGAAACACTCTGTAAATGTTGAGGTACTTCTTTTCCCAAAACAAATAATTGGAACACCAAAGTGTTACGCGAACCGGAATACGTTCACGCTCACGGGTGGCAGTCTAGAGCAACCACAACATTCGCACCAATATTATTTGCACCAACACTATATGCAAATGAAAACAATTAATTCATATGAAGTTTAGCGGACAGATTTTGCCATTTTGTTTTCTTTCATCGGCTACTGGTACAACTCGGCGTACGTGAGCGAATAAATAAAATCCCGTGGTAGCTAAACAACCACACATATAGCTTAACACCGTACGGAATAAAGCGCATTCACGAGGCTAATCAAGCTTTAAAGGTTTGCGAAAACTTCGAAATTAGTTTGACTATACGACCCTCTACAGAGAATACTGCACAATTACTGCATATATGTGTTAAAAACTGCATTCCGGCGGTGTATTCTCAACATAAAAAATCTGCAACCTTCACGTGTTCCTGGTTGGATTATAACCCATGCAAACGAAGTTAAGAAAACTCTAGAGAGGCCTTCTTTGTATCCAAGGTAGATGACATTAAATGTCCCTGAGGTGATGTAAAAAAAAAAGGGTTCATGGAGAGTGTTATTGATTTTTTGCACCTTGGGTGCGTAACTGTGGGTAAATTCATAGAAGAATTTTTATGCGCTTCGACAAAGTATGTTCTTGAACGAACTTTTGTCGGAGAAGGCTAATTCTTTTCTCTGTCTTTCGTTTTGTTCCCGATAGTCCCACCCAAAAATGTTATTCCGAATAGCCCATTTTGCGGCAAGGTTAGCTGATGTCGCAAACTTCACACCCCCGCCCTGCCCACTCCTCCCCCTCCCAAGCGTAAGGCGGTGTCGGACGACTCTCTCTTCCTGAATCAGTCCTTCCCTCCCTTGAAAAATCAGTTACAAATCACATCACTCAGGTTGAGGCTTCCTGCAAGCAGGCGTTAACGGAACAGAAAGCAGAATTCTTTAGTATTCATGCGACACTTAAAACCAGTGTAACAAACTTGCACGCCCATATCGAAGCCCTGCGCTGTGAACTGCACTCCAGCATACGGGACATTGTCAAGAAAATCAATTCCCTCTCCGCCCCTATCCCTATTCCTATTCCCAACCCCAGCTACAACCCCGCCTCTCAGTAACAACATGGGGTCCACTCGTGTCTGGCAGTGGAATTGCAGGAGATTCCGTCGTAAACGGCGTGTCTTACAACTCCTGATAGAGGCAGCCGAATCTCCCCCTAATGTGATAGCCTTGCAAGAAGTAGGTATCATGGCCAGCTCCCAGGTTACAGAGCTTTTCAGAGCAATAATAATCATGCTACAGCTGTTTTAGTCAACCGCAATATCCCTGCCGAACGGATACAATTTGATAGCATTTCTATTCCCCACGATCTAGTGGTTCTCTACCCAAGTAAACGGGGGGCTGAGCGCCTATATGTTCTCAACATCTACAGCGGCCCTCGTTCAACAGGAGACACATTTAGCCACTTGTTTACTCTCACTAAGCAAACAGTAGGGCCTCATGCTCTTATTATTGTCGACGACTTCAATGCGCCACACACCGCCTGGGGATACCCTCACTGTTCTCGCAAGGGCAGGCTCCTCTGGGATGACATCCAAGCACATCGGCTTACTACAGAATCGGATCCAATGTCACCCACTAGAATTGGCAACCGCGTACAGAGAGATTCCTCCCCAGACCTAACCTTCACTTATAACGTCACCAGCGCATGCTGGTCTAACACCAATGACTCATTAGGTAGCGATCACTTTTTTCTCCAAACTGGGAAACTGATGTAAATTTAAAAGGCCCCCTTTGGCAGACACATCTGCCAAACTGGAATGAATTTCGCGAGGTGCGGCAAGCCCACGAGCCTCCAGAAACCACCCTTCGGGTCTTGAACAGTGGGGTAAAGCAGCTCCTTACTGACGCACGAACCACGAGCAGTCCCGTAGACCCCGGCACTCCATCCGAAACGGTGGATTCCCACTTGGAACACTTACAAAATGCATTTCGAAGCATCCAGCATAGATGGCGGAAAATAGGTGCAACAGAAAATTAAAACTGAAAATTGCTCACCTAAATAAACAAATAGAGAACTATTCTGTACAACTTGCTCAAGTCAGTGGTACGAAATATGCAACAACAGAAAGGCAATCTTGGTATGCGGAGAACCTGGTCCCTTTTGAGATTCCTCCTGGACCCCACTCGCACAAAAACAGAACAAGGTAATCGGCTCATAGCGATCATACAAAAATTACCGGGTACAAAGCATGAACTAATGGATAGAGCTTGCTCCTTATATATTCCACGAAAGACCCTCAGCCACTTCCACCACATCATGGATCACCTAATCATAACCTAGATTCCACCATCACGGAGGCGGAAGTGCGCAGCGCTCTTCTGGCTATTCTCCCCGGTCGGCACCGGGGCCAGACGGTGTAACCAACAAAATGCTGCGCAACCTGGACGATCCCTCAATATCGGCTCTCACGCGATACTTGAATTATTTTTGGGAACGCGGGACACTTCCTTCCGAATGGAAACATGCCAACGTCACGCTTATCCCAAAACCTGGAACGCCCCTTACTATAGATCACCTCCGACCAATATCTCTAACTTCATGTGTTGGTAAGGTCCTGGAGCATATCATTCTCGCCCGCCTAACGCTTCACCTGAATTCCACAAGCGCTCTTTCCACACTCGATGATTGGCTTCCGCCCTGGACTTTCTACTCAAGATGTCCTTCTGCAACTTTCCCGTGAGGTAATCAACCCTTCAACCCGACTTGATACTGCTGCGATTCTTGCGCTGGATCTCACCAAAGCATTTGATCGAGTCACCCACAGCGCCATCTTGCGTGGCTTGGAAACAATATCCCCTGGAGAGCGCGTGTACAACTACGTGCGTAACTTTCTAACGGCGCGTACAGCGTTCGTTCAAATAGGGGACATTAAATCTGACGTGCTGACTCTCTCTTCCGTAGGAACTCCACAAGGGGCCGTTCTTTCTCCTCTATTATTTAATTTGGCTCTCCTCAACATTCCGAAAAGCTTGAAAAGATTCCGCAACTTCATTTTAGCCTATATGCGGATGATATAACGTTATGGGTCACTGGTGGTAGCGACGCATCCATTGAAAACACATTGCAGCAAAGCGCACGTGTCGTGAATGAGGAAGCACAGTCTGCGGGCCTGGAGTGCTCTCCCGCAAAATCGGAGCTTCTCCTCCTACCAGCCAAACCAAACTCTCAAAATTCTGCCGACAATCAAAATTTACCTGAATGAACATTTGATTCCAGGGGTGCGCACCCTCAAAGTCCTCGGTCTTATCATGCAGCATAATCGCAGCAACACAAAATTTATCTCGCAATTAAGCTCATATGTTAATGAGACAATCGGACTCATCCGACGAATTACCGGGCATCACCATGGTCCTCAAGGAGGCTGAGAGAATTAGGCTTGTCCAAGCCTTTATCATTAGTCGTATAACATATTCTCTCCCTTACCTTCGTGTTTCGAACGCCGAAATTAACAAAACTAATTGTCTCATTAGAAAGGCATATAAAGCTGCACTACAAATTCCTCAGAGATCATCCACTGCCAGACTTGAGGGCTTCGGGGTTCATAATACTGCCCAGGAGCTGGTCGAGGCACACCATATCAATCAGCTCCGTCGCCTCTCAACTACGTCCACTGGACAGCATATACTGGTCCGACTTGGTATCAGGGCCCCAGTCTGTCCCGAACCGGCTATTCCTATTCCCCGGCATATCCGCGACTGCCTCCGCGTCCGCCCTCTTCCGAGGAACATGCACCCCAGCTACCACAGAGGTAGAATGGAGCAGCGGGCACGGGCGCTGGCCAAAACATTTCCCACCAAACCTGACATTATGTATGTGGATGCGGCAGAATACCGCCATCACGACGCCTTTGCCCTCGCCGTAATTAATAGCCCGAATGACCCCCCTGTTACCTCTCTATCCGTACGCACCACCACCCCTTCAGCGGCAGAGGAGGCGGCATTAGCGCTCGCACTAACAACCCGGCCGACACCTACAATTATAATCATCGATTCGAAAACGGCCATCCAAAACATCGCCCGCGGGTACATATCGTCCGTGGCGTCCAAAATTCTCTTTCGAAATCCCCCGTCCTCCCTGGTAGACATCGTCTGGACCCCGGCGCACACTGGTTTGGGGGGCAATGAGGCAGCGCACAATGCAGCACGAGGATTGACCATCCGTGCCGGTGCCAGCCTCGTCCCCTACCACGGCGCCAGGTCAGCCAGGGATCAGTTAATCACGTACCACGATATAATCGCGCGTTACCGCCTCTCTCGCCGTCGGTACCCTCCTGCCCACCCTGAGCTAACCAACATCAGGAGCGCTTATGGCGACTCCTGCAGACAATCTCTTTGGCCTGCCGAGCACTACTGCATCGCATTCACCCCTCGCAATTCCCCTCGCCAAACTGTCCACTCCGTGTGGACCCAGCCACACTGGTCCACTCTATGTGGGCCTGCCCTCAAGATCCATTTCCTTCCATAGTTATTGACGAGCAGTGGGAGGGAGCGCTGGGCAGCTTGGACCCAGAGGTCCAGATACTTCTGGTCACCCGCGCTGACAACGTCACCGCCGGCCTCAAACCGACGGCCACACCGCTCCCGTGAACCCGGTTAAGGCTCAATAAAGTGATCTCTCTCTCTCGCGGTGACCGCTGGTTTCCACGGCATTGGCATGGCTAGATGCACTCCAGCAGCTGCGCATTGAACCCAACTAGCGGCGAAAAGGCGAGGTAAATAATGAGAGGGTAGGAAAGTAGGAAAGGTAGGAAAGATGATAGGAAAAATGATAGGATATTCAGTGTATATACTGACTTGACAGAGTCTATGAACAAAGGTGACACTTGGGCCTATTACAACGTTTCTTGATACCTGCTTTTCTAAAACTCCTCCACGGAACGTGACCCCTTTCTGTTGACGCCGCGTAGTGGAGTGCGACGCGGTCAGCCTTGAGATCCCGTCTATGCTTCGCTGAGTCGCGCCTCTGATTTCCATGAGCCGCCGCGCCACCACTGCCACCTGACACGAAAGCACGCCTTCAGTGCTCCGCCTCGAACTCCTTTTCCAGTTGTCCCCAAGTAAACCTCTGCGGTTGCCTCGTGCAGGCGCATCCGGTAGAACACGCCCACGCAGATTTAGCCGGTGCAGTGGCTTGGTTGGCATGACGGGTGGATTTCCGGCATTACTTTGGAACTCAACATGGCGTATGTACGCGCAATTAATGCACCCATAGGCCAAGGAGGTTATCTTAGTATAACCTCCTTGCTATAGGTTGTATTCACTGGCGTGGCACGCATGCGGATAACCATGTGCATGCGCCGCCATGTTTTGTCAAATCCTCTGCGTTGCTAAGGTGACGCCGCACTGATTGCGGCTGGCTCCACAAGATGCCAGTAATTGTCCGTGCTGGCTCTGATTAAGCACGGCGCATAACAGCGAGCTGTTCGATGTTCCAAACTGTGCCCAACCTAACTGGTTTGAGAGTAGGCATCAACTAATTTTATGCATAATTTTTCGACGAGTTTGGCCTTGTCTTGTAATTCTGATAGACATGCCATGAAGACTTCATTTTTATTAGTGAACACTCTATACGTTATTAGTAGCCGTTAAACATAGAATGATAACAGATGGAGGATGTCGTTTTTCATACGAAACAATGTTTATACTTCAAATGCACCGAATAGTCCTCTTTTGAAGAAAGTGTAATTTAAGTCAGTGATTTCTCTCGTACCCACGTCAAGTGCATTATTGAAGAATGCAGGAAACCAATGTGGTGTATAGCGGTATTTTGACCTTATGACCAAGGATGTTCCCTACTCTATGTTCATCTTCTAAATCTCGAAGTCTTAGAAGTCGTGCCAGCGGTTGACTAGCGCATACGTCACATGTGGGAGGCCAGAGCGACATCTAGCAAAAACAGAGGGAGGCAGTGCTTCAACCGTACACTACGACCATTAAGGGCCAAGGTAAGTATGGAGGCAGACGATTACGCGATTAAGCTCCGTAAGTGACACTCATGAAACCCGTGCCACGACAACAACCACTAGACCGAAATGTGGCCATCGATCGGCTACATTGGTGCAGCAACACTCCGCATGAACCCAGAACCCGAATGCAGACAAAAGTGTCAAACCAAGTTTGCCTATAGAGGTAAAAGAGAGTATCGTAAATACAAATATATCGCTCCCTGTATATAGACCTGCTTATAAATACAGAAATAGCCAATAAAGGGAAAACGCCTGTTTCCCGCAATAAAATTGCCTGACACAAACTTTTGTTTCCCGCATATTCTCCCACACTAACGTTGGTGACATCAGAAATTGCGAACGCATGGTGAAACAGGATTCGTATGGCTTGCTAGGCCTTCTTTAGAAATAGCACTGAGGCAGCCAGAACATCAAAGTGAAAAAACTGCATTAGAAACCTTTTGCTGGTCACGCGATTTTTTAAAATACCCAAACCTTGGCCAGGTGAAAAAGTGTAGAAGAATATGATGCATCAGCCAAACTTTGGCTCTTTTCTGACTTTCAAAATGTTTCGTCTTGTATCAAGTGTAGAAGAAATATACCTTTATGCGGGTGAACGTAAGTGTGTGCCGTACGTACTGATCACTACAAAGTAGATATGCAGTAGGCTGCGGTAAAAGCGGATAGTAATAACACAATCTACTGGAAAAGCAGATGTTATAATACAATCTACTGGAGGGATGGCTGCCCGCTGATTCATCAATTTCAGGTGCATTTTCAACACTTGCTTCCAGGGCGCACCTAGCCCTGGGCAACCTTGTGAAGCTTCGTTGGTATCACCAAGCCAAGCCCATAGAGTCCTGGTACAGTGCCGGTGTTAATGGCCGGATTAGCTTATACGCTACCACACTAACATGGCCTTGAAAGGAAGGCTGCAACAAAAAACAAGGCAAACGATACCAGTTCTAAAAAAAATGAGGACAATCTTGTAACGTGCGCGTCGGCAAGCTTTCGGTTTTTTGTGACGGGATCTGAAACGTCACAATAAACGGAAAAGGAAAGGGGATACTAGTTGACTTGTAATTTTTGGGAAAGAATGAATCGCCGGCCGTCGAACTAGAACTGAGAGAGTTACAAAGCATATGATTGTTAAATTAAAATAAAACAGATCTTGAGCCTTTAGGGTCCCCTAATGATGATTTCAAATTCATGCACCCTCGAACTTAACAGGAAGTATTCTTGAGGTACGCTAGATAACAAGAGGAATACCTTGATTATTAAGAAGAAGGCAACACAGATATCGGTGAGACCTTCACAATCCATGAAACTAAAACGCAACTTCTCCGAGTCATAACATTAAGCAGTTTTGTGCCCTTCCACTCTAGAAACAAGGACGTCAGGCGAAGGTGGGCGCAAGCCAGTTGGTGCACGAAACAAACTACGTTTGTTTGTGATTTGCGGTAGAAAATAAACTATGTTTGTCTGTGATTTGTAATAGAGAATACTTCCTAGCTAATTCGAAAAGTGAATCTTAGGAGGGCTAGAGTTTTAGTATAGCCAACAAACATGGGGCTGTCCATGAAGATAACGCAGCTGACCAGACTGGCATACTTATCCTCCGGATAGCCAATCGCAACCACGGCCTCAAGGAAGCTAAACTTCTTGGTTTAGTGCAAGTATTCATTGCTAGCAGCATTACATAGCGCCCGCCTCCACTGCCTGGCTCAAATTGACGGAGACCGAACCTGGACGCCTACAACGCCTCATCGGCAAGGCGGTGAGGCTGGCCATTGGCATCACCCGTTGCATCGATAAAGACAAAGTTCTTCACCCCTGTACATTCAGTACCTTCAAAAATTACACCATGTTCCCGTAGGGGAAACCTGAGTAGCATACGAAGCAGCCATGGGGTCGACTCAAGTTCCCATTAGTTTTCAGTTCGTCGTTTCTGTTGTCGTTCAGCTTCGCGTGCCTTCGTTGTATCAGTAGCTTCTTGAAGGAGTTTAAATGAGTGAAGGACATAAGGAGCGTTCGTAGCACATGCTCCCGTCTTGGTTTGAAGCGCAGTGGGAAGAGCGTCACGTACCTCCCGTTGCAGCCAGAGAGTCGTGGGATCGAAATCGGGCGCCGCCTAACTGTTTCCTTTTATAGTGTACTGCGCGACGTCCGCCCAAACGCTGACGGGGCTGAAGAACGTGCATGCGCAGTAGAGTGCGGACGGCGGACAGGGACAACGTGGGAGGGAGAGACACAGCCCCGAGTATGAGATGCTTCGCATCTAAAACTAATTGAAGACAAATGTACTGGCCAACTCCGCCGTGTGGCATCTACATTGAAGGGTTGGTCCATCCGGACAAAACTGATCATCTCCCTCGGTTCGCTGCACGTACATCACTTAAGCTTGGATTATTTTCTGCGATCCCTCTACAGTGTGGCTCCTATACCCCGAAACACATATTTTACCTTCCACGAAGAACGTCGCCTTGTCCGAACAAAGGAATTACACCAGGCCGATGGTTTTCACAACCTATAGGCCGACACAGTGGAATACCCCGACCCTGTAACCTGCGTTGCGTTAGTCGTCAACTTCAGAGGAGACGCTCTTTCCTCATTCTCGGTGTCAACGCCTTACAGTGAAGTTGGTTAACAAGTCGCCATTGCGCTTGCCCCAGGCCGGAACAATATTCGGAAGGTCGATGACGGCTATCAAAACTTTGCTTCGGGTCGCATACCCCTCACCTTCGCACGCATCCTGCAAACTGCACCAATTCTGTCTACACTCCTTCCACAACCGATATGGACACCGGCACATTCTTCTCTTCCGGGTGACCAGCTCGCTCACTAGGTATCTCGACAATTGTGCTGTGTGGATACCTCAAATCATGCCTCTCCAGCAATCCTACGCCGGCCTCTCCCTTAGTACTTGAGAAAAATCGCAGACTACGCCGTTCAGTTACGACCCACAATTGAAATGTGTGTGTTTCAGCTTGCCAAACTCGCCGATATGGCTCACGGGCTCCTTGCTGTCACTAGACGACTGCCGTGTGCCGATGCTGCCAACCTGCGCCTCTTTCTCTTCAATTTTGGATAAATAAAGCTCCTACTACCACCACCTCCCGCTTCGTAGGCATCTAAAAAAACTAAGCCATACCGCTTGACCAGGGGGGGGTGGATTAGGCTCATCATATCGTGACACGTGAAGGTTGAAATTTCCCAAGAACACAAATGGTAAGTAATGGGTGATCGCGTGAAGCCTGGCGAATGAACCCCCCTCCCCTCCATTCCCCGACAGTGCACGCATCAAGGCTCAACCGGGGATTTACGTGAGCTTAGACGAGAAAGCCACTGGAAAAAATGTCGTTTGCGAAGTCCCTCACGCTTTAGGGGACAAACACCGGCCACAACGTCACTCAAGAAGATATTGAAGAAATAAGCGAATTAGTACGTCTTGGGTGATAAAATTACCGTCCTGTGGGTATTTCTTTTGCGAGCGATGTATGGAAACCAAGGAATATGCGCCTTCGCTGCGAAGGAACATGGAGCTGGTACGAGACCTCATCACGGCCAGAGCTCTCCATAACCCAGAAAGCTTTTTCTAACTCAGCTGACGCAGACATTAAAATTTGTTACGCTGTTTTCAAATAGAACTTTTGGATATCTTGCTCACTTCCACAAAACTACACAACATGCAAAACTTGGGTTTTACCCGAAAGCGGGACATGTGCTGAGAGATTGAAATCCTGACGCCCCTCTCGCTGATGTTGATTGATGAACTCTCCGAGCGAGTGTTCAAAACATATGTGAATGGTTTCCCACCCCGCGAACCATAAATCTGAATAGAATATTGCTAATGCAATCTACATGGAGGAACTGTGTGACTTAGACTAAAAAATTGCAGTAGAAGAATCAACAATTTCATCAGGGCGTTCAAACCTAAATACAAGGCGTCTCAAGACTTATTTAAGCGAAATGAGATTGCGAAACGTCTCACGGTGCAGTCCTCTCCCTCTTGTCGTTCCTCTTAGAAGTGGCCATTATGCTTTTAAATCAAACAGCAGTTACTAGTCCTCGGCGTGCACTTTTTGAGCATGTCACACAACGGCACGACAATTATGCGCCGTATAAAAGCAGCTAACTGCAGTGCAAGGTCGAACCAGCAAACACAAAAATCAGACAACGCATTCATGTCCGTTCCCTCCCGAGAAACTTGCACCTGCAACACGATCGAGTTCGCAGATCTCCTTGAGCCCATGACTCCATGACTATCGAAAACATGGGAGTCCCGCCCGGCTCTAATTATGTGAAGGTGCGCGCCAAACCGATGATGTAACCTTAGCGGCATATGCTCGTCAAGGGCAGACAAAGAGCAATGGCTATAGTGAAAGGCACTAATACGACCCGCCCGAAGGAAGTGCCATCGGCTTGTCTTTTCTCCCAATCCTTGTGCATATTAAGTACTGATTGTCAAGACGCGTGCCATGATTGTAGTACAAGGTACGTCACCGCGCCCTCCTAGTAATAGCAAATCATCAGCTTCAAATTTCGAAGATGATATGGTTTCCGGGACCTCACCGCACTCGCCCTAGTCCGAAATTTTTTCTCTGCTGCTGCCGTCCCCAGTGGCGTGGTTGCCGCCCGCACAAGGGAACGGTCTACGCGAAAAAAGTTCGACATATCCGCAGCTTTTCTTCCACACTGAAGCTTTTGCAAGCGTCCGCCGGTTGGGATTCACTGATTTAAAGCGCGACACGAACTGTCGTACAAAAAATAAGCGAAGGGAAAAAAATACCGCTAGCTTCTTTTTTACGTTGCCGAAGAATGTAGTCTTGGACGTTGAAAAAAATACAGTGCGACACAAATTGACCAGCAACTTCAACGCTATTTTCCCCTGTTTTTACCTGCTGTTTGTATAATACAATTTTTACATAATATGTTTTATAGGCCGGTTCCTGAGAAAAACGTATCAACGAGATTTCACTGTATTTTTCAGTGTTGAGGGCGAAAGCAGGCTTTCTGCTGCGCTCAATTGTAAAGCAAGAAGTGCTAGCTGCCGCCTGAACAGTCAAAAGTCAGACAGAAATCATGGATATTGTAAGCATTGAAGTTATGACATGCCCTACTGTTTTCTAATGGGAGTGAGCCTGTTCGTGCTCCACTTCATTTATGGAATTTTTAATTATCCAAACTGAGATTGCCTCTACTTGGGGTTCAAAAATTCGAGCTTTGACTGTGCATGAATATGTTTTTACGCTCGCACGCTCAATGGAATACAAGAAATGACTGCTATGTTTCATGTCAGCAATCAACGTAGTTTGTCTTACCTGAGAACATGGTGGCCTCCAACAACTTTACGGATATCATGGCACCGATAGTGCTGAATGCGTAGACACTGCAAGGGGCGAAGTTGTTATTTTGTATGAAGATAACATAGGTAGGCGTTGAATATGACCGCCATTGCTTATAATGATTGCATTTTACGAAAACGACGTTCGTTTTCTAGAGAACATAAAACTATGCGCTGATCGGTTCAGGAGGTGGAATTTGCAAATATAAGCACAGTTTTGTTTTGAAACGCGTATCCCGGCCTATACTTAGGCAGCTACTGCAAGAAGGTTTTGACGGAACTACAGATAAATCGTCATAACTAAGACTGCTATTGAAAAATAGGCAAAATTTTGATTAAACCAGTAGGCGGATGTGGTTATGAAAATGCGACTACTTACGGTGGAAGCTCAAGGAGCTTTCTTGCGTCGTAGGTCATAACAATGGGTATTACTGAAACGGCATGACATTACAGTACATTGGCATTGTACTATAGTTCTTATTCCCCGCGTACTTATTGCAACAGTTGTGTAACCTGGCTATTGCTGAACCGAACTATTTTGAAGGAACACTGTGGTACGGTGTAGCCGCATTACCCTCGTTGTAAAATATCAGCGCATTCATTTCACCTACGTAACATCAAAGCCAAACCCTGTGGACTGAAGAATGCTTGAAATAAAGGTAGCTTCCGCGTGTATTCTCTCATTCCGCTCAGAAGCAACACCTCAGTCGAGTACGAACATCTTACGTCCTCATAGGACATACTGAAGTAAAAAAAAAAACAAGTTTACATATCCCTAAAAATGCGTGGTAATAGGCAGACATGGAATTGGCACACGGGAATAAGTACATTTAAAGGGTATTGAAACAGTAATTAGGCAAATTGTGATCAGTTGTTCTTATGAACAGCCAAACCCGCGGCACTAAATGTTTGAACACGTTTTTACTGCATGCTCACTTTTGTTTATAATGACATCAACAGCGCCAGTACCGCTGTTTTTGAACGGTATGCTCAAAAAACAGCCTAAGCTTATAAAGTCGCGGAAGCCCTTGAACCACAGCGAAGCTGAAGGATTTCTTTCCGCGTGAGCACTGATGGACACATCACCACGCAGTTGTACAAGTTTGAAATTGTTCTTTTCCTTTTCCGTCGTGTCTTTTCGCCGTGATAGTAGTAGTCATCCTCATATACATCCATATCGTCGTGTTCCTCACAACAAGCATTACATGCGCGGTAGCGCTTGACGACTGCTGGGGCGAAGCTACGGCGCGTACGTGCATGTCGCATGCGCGGCGCTTCTGGAGCTCTGTAGAGGTTTCGTGGAACAGGTGTTGCGCCAGCTGTGGCGTTGTTCGTTGCCAAGCAACCCGAAGGGCTCATCGGTGTTTTCGAATGCATTTTTTTGGTAGCGAAAGCTACAGTACGCTACCTGGGGCAGTCTTCGCGGGGTGACTTGTTTTTACCTTGAGAGCTAGAAATCAAACCACACACCTTTCGCAAGCGCCCGGATAGGAGCAGCGCCCGATGGCGGGGAGAGATTGGCGAAGAGGGAAAGAAGAACACGGATAACTGACAGAAGAAGAAGGATAACTGCGCGCGACCAAGCAAGGCGACGTGCGCGCAGAGCCGAGTGCGATGGAGTATGACGAACATCCAGTTGTGGTCGCTCGTACAGCGGCGACGCTGAAACAACGCGTGAGGCGAAAAAGAGGAAACACGCTACTGTTGAGTCTAGCTTCACTACCTTCAAATCTTTCGGGTTGGTTTGAGCTTCCTTCATTTTTTTGGTAAAGTCATTGCGCGAGCCGGGGACACTCAGCGGTCGCCGCTAGGAACGCGCCCACGTTGTGCTCGGCATTTTCTCGCTCCTTGAGAATTTCGATAGTTTTTCTTCTCAAGCTTCCCGCCAGGCGTCTCGCCAACACAGTACAAGCGCTTGAATGGCTGTACGACCAGCATTTGCCTTGCGCTAAACTTAGCCTGATCATTGCGATATCAATCGACCTTTTTCCAGTACTGGTTCTAGCGGCCATCACCTTCGACTAAAAAAGGCAGCAAGACACGCCCACCAGAAAGTCTGGCTTTCGCAGGACTCGTGCGCAAAATATTCTCGTCTTCCAGTCGCTCCAGCACCAACCCGTCACCGTACGTTTCACGTGAATTTTACGTTAACAGGCGCACGTTCCCGTAAGTTATCTGCAGTGATCAAAGCGCCCCTTTTTCTTTCCTTTTTTTTATTTTCCTTACTCCCTCACTCGCAACCTTGTGCTCGTAGCGTGGTCAACCTGAATCGAATTTGCCCCTTTTCTTTGAAACTGTTTTTGTATGCACGTACAAGCCCTGCACGAGCTGTCCAAAAAGAGGAAATAAAAAACGGGCAGGGCTAGAACCTTTATTCGCTATCTAAGCAGCAAGATGGAAGGGCGCTATCTTTTACTTCGCCTAAGGTTACTGCCCCGAAAGGCGGAGTGGCAGACAACGCATGCGCAGCTTGCTACTAGAAAAAGGTTCATTAGCGATGTACACGTGACCCTGTCTGGGCAAGGATTAGACCTTAGCAGGTAACCTAATGATGATTTCGCGATGGGAACGTTTTTAAAAGTGTTGCTCCAACGGTAAGAAATATTGTGTCATCATGCGTAGAGAATGAACAACTTCTGTAAGGACTTTAATGTCCCCACAATGTCGATTGTCCTTTCCTATTTCAAGAAATCTCTTTTCCTGGTCGGCTTATAATTCTCTGTTTTTTCTTTGTTTTTTTATTACTTTTCCTCGTTACCGGTTATACTTCGCGGTACCGGCCGGTGTCCATCACTCTTTCCCTAATATAAATAATACAAATTACATCACCAGCTAAGACCTGTACTGCTGAACACTATTATTCCGAAGATAAACAGATGTTGCATTGGTAAGCTATACATTGGTTTCTGCAAGGTTGATTCAAGACTACGGGGTCAGGAGTCGTCGCCTTCTTACTGTGTAGATCTGTAGACGTCATGGAGGCTAGATATAACATTTCAATAAGGTTACGAATATTCTGTGTTGGTGAACATGTTTTCGTCCTACGTAACCCTACTTACCTAGTTTGTTCAACCGATGTAGGTACTGTACTTGGGGTGAGAAAGGCGTGACAGACCTGTGTTCATGGAAGGAGATAACCACAGTTGTAACTTTTCATGCTGTTGACTAGGACCATGCCCTTTTCTAACTTGTCACTACTCTTTATGTCATCGAACAAAGCACCCGCGGGATCATTTAATAATGCACTACCAGTAATAACACGCACGTATTTTGTATAGTTACGACAGTTAGTGACCAAATCGTCACTCTTTGTATTTTGTGATACCGTTATATGAACACCACTGCGACACATGGCGTCGCAGCGCGCTCCGCGACTGAACCGAGCCTAACCACCAAGACACTGTGCCCTCTCAGTATAGATTGTTTTCGACTGGGGGAGTAATTTTACAAGGGTACTGACAGAAATTGTTGGAGGCGAGATAACTTAGGAGGTAGATTCGTGTGAACACACACCCCTCTGCAAAATATCAGCGGGTAAAATAGAGCCCAGAACATTTTAAAATAAATTTTAACGTGTGCGAAACGCAACCAAGCGGCCAGCGGAGGACCTCGCGCCAACTACATTCTCTGAATGTTGAGTAGATAAACAACGTCCAAAAAATTACACCATCTTCCCGTGGGGAACCCTGATGAGGATGCGAAACATCGTGGCGGTTCCGTGTGGTTTCATTGTGTTGCCATTATGTTGAGTGATCTGGTTTTTACTAGCGCCAGAGAGAATTCCGCGTCCGGGTCCACACCGGTGGCAAAGGCACGCAAGTACAGTTGTGTTACGGTGAGTAGGCCGTGGTTCTCGAGGCGCCTAAACTCGTCCATCATGTTCTTGTCGATGTTGTCTCTGTGGTAGAATCGGTAGTCTCCGTCAGCGTTGGTGAGGTAAAGGTTGTTGACATTGGTGCACCTGCTGAGAGCAATGTACACGCCTTCGTCTTTGCAGCTTTGTCTTCTCCTTCTTCTTCTTCGGCGGTTCCCTTAAGGGAATATGAGAGAGAGAGAGAGAGAGAGAGAACAAACTTTATTGAGCATTCTAGAGCCGTTTAGGCGCTTGATGGGGTGGTGCCCTCTTCTCGGGCCCCATATGTTTCCAGGTACTCCTGTCCTCTGGTGATCAGCGCGATCTGTTCTTCCAGGGCAGGGCTAGACAACAAGGTCTCCCATCGCTCAGGGTTGATGTGAGGGGAGGGGGGGAGGGGGGAGGGGTAAACTTGGGAAAATTGCACTCTCCTATTATGTGCTGGAGTGTGCCCAGTTGTCTGCAGTTGGGACATTCTTTCTCATATCTATCCGGGTAGAACTTGTTTCGGAGGTAAGGGTGGGGGAACGACCCGGCTTGAATCTGTCTGTATATGACTTGCTGCGCTCTGCTTAGAGAATGGTGTGGTTCAGGATATCGCTTCCTCCCGTCTTTATAGTGATTGACTATGTCCCTGTAGCTCGTTATGGGTAGCTGTTCCTGCCCCTCTGCCCGGCTGATTAGTTTCTCGGGCCCTGTTGGTGGGCAAATTCATTGCCCTCCACCGAAGAGTGGGCTGGCACCCATATTAGCTCTATTTTGTGGCTTGGTGGTACTTTCCTTTGGAGGATTCTAACTGCCTTATAAGAAACCCATCCTTTTCTGAAGTTCCTATATGCTTTTTGGGAGTCCGTGACTATTTTTGTCGCTTTGGTTGGGTCAAGGCTACGGCAATTGCTATTTCCTCAGCTTTCCTCTGGGCTTGGTGTGATGACTGAGGCAACACGTGATGAGCTCGTCCCTTCCTGTTATTGCAATCGTTGCTCTCATTGAGTGTTTCGGAAGTGAGGCGTCGGGTACGTCACTCCTGTTTCTTTAATTAGAGACTCGTTTAGGGTCTTCGCTCTGGCATGTCGTCCTTCCTTCGTTTCTGTCCGGCTTCATGTTTTGAGGTAACGGTTTGCTATCCCCGTTTCGGCCCATGCGCGCGGTATAGGGCCTTTGTTTTTGACGATAAGCTTCTTGCCATCCTATTTTATCTAGGACGGCTATTCCCGCTTTTGTTTGGCTCAGTCGCACCCTTTGGTTTGATAGGTGCGCTTCGATCAGTTCGGAGACCGTATTATGCTTGGCCATTCCCAGTAGCTTCTCGGTGGATGAGTGTATCGGAATGCCCAGCGCGAGCTTCCGTAGCTTTTCTAATAACTGTGTCCAGTTGGTCCCTTTCGTTTTTCAAAAGCTGGAGGTAGGGAGCTGAGTAGGTGATTCTCGAAATCACAGAAGGCTTGGGACAAGCCTGAGGGATTCCTCTTCTTTGAGTCCTCTTCTCTTATTTGTGATCCTTCTAATCATGTTCATGATTTGTTCGGATGTGCTCTTGAGCTTCTGAGTGCAGGTCGGGCTTTACCATTCTCCTGTATTATTAGGCCAAGGATCTTGACGTGAGGTCGTCGGTGTGATGCTGCAGTCGTCTATAACTATGCTTATGTTTCTCTGTCTGCCTTTTTGGGTCTTGGCTGTATCACTAATAGCTCTGATTTTGCGGTGAGCAGCAGAGACCGCAGGTGCTTGCATATTCCTGGACTATTCCGCTGCCCTTTGGAGTGTTTCCTCCATCCACCCTTCTGAGCCCCGCTTGCGCTGTCCAGACCGTAATGTCGTCCGCATAAAAGGCGTGATCTATTCCTTCTATTTTCTCTAGTAATGCTGGTAGAGGTAGAAGCGCCAGGTTGAAAAGCAGCGGGGACAGGAACAGACCCTTGCGGAGTTCCTCTGTCCCCTAGTGCTATAGGCTGTGACTTCTCCTCCCCAATCTCGATTATAGCAGTCCTATTGCTGAGGAAGTCTTTGACGTAACTGTAGATTCTTTTCCCCGCAATTCGTGTTATTCAGACTGCGAAGAATGCTCTCGTGCGTCACATTGTCAAAGGCTCCCTTGAGGTCAAGGGTTAATATTGCCCTCGCGGTCTGGTTCTTTGGCCTTTTTGATGACTAATTCATTTAGTTGCAGGAGGACATCCTGGGTGCCCGGTGTTCCCTGAAACCGTACATGGACGACGGCATCCGATCGGTGGCATCAAGGTGTCTTTGCAGGCCTTTTCAGGATCATGCGCTCGACCACTTTTCCCACACACGACGTCAGAGAGATGGGCCTCATGTTATCGACGTGTGGAGTCTTGCCTGGCTTCGGTATGAACCGTACCTCTGCTTCCTTCCATTCCTTGGGCAGTGACCCTTCGTTCCAGGCCTTGTTTATATATCCTAAGAGCTCACTTCGACTACCGTCGCTGAGATTCCTCAGCAGTTTGTAGGTAATGGCGTCCTTCCCTGGGGAGCTGGCTTGGTTGCTCTCATCGATCGCTGTTACCAACTCCAGATCGGTGAAGGGTTGGTCCAAGTCCGGGTTTTCCCTTCCCTCGTATCCGGGTATCGGTGCTCCCGACTTTTCCGTTTTCAAATACTTGTCTTTGAGCACCTCTATCAGGCGCTTGCTGTCTCCTTTAAAATTATTCAGCGTGCGTGCGAGATTTCGATTGATCGCACTTTTGGTGTTCAGAGGATCAATGAGGTGCCGTAGGAGGCTCCATGTTTTCCTCGCAGACAGGGTTCCCTGGAGCCCGTCGCATATCCTTAACCAATTTTCTTTACAGAGCTGAGCTGCGTATTCTGCCGCCTGCCTATTGAGCTCGTGTATGCGCTTTCGTAGCTTTCTATTGCGCCTTTGCCGTTTCCATCTCTTGGTTAGCGCGTGTCTCGCCTCCCAGATGTGAGCCAGCTTGTTGTCCACATATGGGGTTTGTATTGTGGTGGCTATTTTCTGGGTATATTCCTCCACCCAGTTCAGGTGTTTTTTGGCGCAGTCTTGGTAGTTCCCAGTTCCCTGACCGTCTTCGTATTCAATCTCTGTTCTTCTTCTGAGGCGATCCCAGTCGGTGATCCTGGCCTGTCCTAGTTTTGCCCTGAAGTCTTGTCCCCTGTTCTTCAAGGAGATGATGTCATGGTCTGATCCGAGGTTAGTGTCTAGATTAGCCCAGGTGACGTCCAAGTCTCCTATCAGAAGTGATAGGTCCGGCGTGGTGTCTCTGGCCGTGCTCGTGCCTATCCTGGTGGGGGTCTTCAACTCGTTTAGTATTGTAGCGTTATGTTTTTCTATAGCGTTCATGAGGTGCTTGCCCCTTCTCGACTGGAATTTGTATCCCCACTGCGTGTGTGGGGCGTTAAAATCGCCTAATATCAGCGTAGGTCTAGCTTTTGCTGCTCGGATGCAATCCAGCATGGTGCCTTCGATGTCCACGTCCTTTTTAGACGGTCGGCAGTAGGCATTTAATATAAATATGTTTTTACTGCTGCCTATATCCCTGCTGTGAATTTCTACTAGCACGTGTTCGCACCCTCTTTGGGTTGTCATGTGTTGTGTTGCCGCTACGTTTGTTGTAACCAAGGTCGCCGTGCTCTTTTCACTTGGGTCCGTATACGTAACGTACCCCGCCAATTTGGGCCTCTCGTTGGTTTCTTGTAGTACTATAACATCTGGTTTCTGTTCCAGTGTTTCGATGTATAGATGAAGCTCGCTTAATTTGTTCTTTATACCCCTGCAATTCCATTGATAAATCGTTGTCAAGCTTTGTTTGTTCTATTCTTCTTCATTGTCTTGAGGGGTGTTACCTTCTGCGGGATTAGTTCCATGGCTGCGGTTTGCTGTGGAGCGCGGTTTTGTGTGACTTCCTCATTACTAGTGTCGTGTGTTTGAGCTTTGCATCGAAAGTCGACATTCTTGAGGACACTTGGTTATACTTGGCTTCTAAGTTATCTAGTCTTGACGTAAGGTTTCTCATTTGCTCGGTAAGAATTCCCACTTGATTGTTGGTCTCAGCCTGTTGATTTGAAATTTGAGACAGCATCTTCATGATGGTTTGCAGGGTAGGTTCTGGTTGCTGTGGTATAGTCGGATGCGTTGCTTGGGACGGAGCCGGTTCTATCCTGTCGGCCTCCATTGCCTCACCTTGCGGAGTTCAGGGGAATGGGTGTCTCTCTTAGCTACCTTTCTCTTGGTACTATCCTCCGATTTCTCGGTTCTGTCGCGTGCCTCCATGCGCTCCATGAGCGCTTTAATCTGTTGGTTTTTGTTGTGCTATAAGCTTCTTAAGCTCGGCACATTCCTTTCTAAGTTCAGAGCATTCTTTGCAATTGCTACTGAGAGGGGAGGGGGTGAGAGGGGGGAATTCTTTGTCGTTGCTGTGAGCGACAGAAGGACCCAGTTGCCCAACCCACCTGTTTTCCGGCGATCCGCTTCGGCGTACTGCTCCTAGTCTTCGACCTCGAGCGGGACTCGCGCCTGCGAGCCTTGGTGTCGGCGCCTGGCGATGACGTCCTCGAACCTGGTCCTCGAGGCACAGCTATTGCTCCGTCCTTCTTTCCTCTCCCCCTGGAGAGTGAGCGCCGGCTCTGGCGCTCTTGGTGAGGGGGCGACGACTTCCGCGCAGCTTGGCGTCTCCTCTCGATTTGGTGGTGTTCTGGAACTTTCTTCGTAGGCTGACCTTTGGCGCTCCCATCTTCGCTTACGCACGACGTATGGGGTCTTGTATCGGGCCTTGCATACTTTGTCTGCTGTGAGGTGGTCTCCTCCACATAGGCTGCACTTTGGCTTACAGTCGTGGTTGTGGTCTTCTCCCGGGTTCTGGATTCCGCAGCCGCGGCAGATACGGTTCGTCGGATTTGGGCAAACATCCATTCTGTGGCCCAAGCGGCCACATTGAAAGCACTTGTCAATTTGCTTTCTGTACAGTGAGCATTCCACCAGGCAGGTTGCCGTACTTGACGTAATTTGGCACTTTCCCGCCGCTGAAGGCTATGACGACCGACAACGTTTTTGCCGATTCTGTTGGCCTGCAGGGCTGTCGGGTTAAATTCATGGACGATAAAGTCGTTTATCTCTTGGGCCGAATCCGTGAGGGGAACCCCTCTGATGACTCCTTTCACTGACCCGTGAGGTGCCGATACGTATGCACTAACGTCGTGCTCGGCGCCGTAGACTGTGAGCTTCGACACTGCCGCGTAGCGGTCGGCGTTTTCTTTTTTTGGGGTACTGACCATGACGATGTTTTGTTGTTTGTTTGGACATATGACGTCTCTCTTGGCTTCTTCTCTGCTGACGTCAGCGGCAACGGTGATGGCGCGGCTAATTTCAAAGCGTGATACCACCACTGACGTCGAGGCCCCCCCTCGGTCTCATGATGACCTTGATATCTTCTTTAGGTAGCTCGGGCATTCTCGCGGCCTTGAGGATCTTGCTCTTGAAATTATTAGCCGGCCGACGAGATGAGTCGGCTTCCCTGGTGAGCTTACTTGCTCGGGTGTTGGCCATTAGGCTTCGTTCTCGTTGCTGTTGTTGCAGCGCTTGAAGTTTTCACCTGCCACTTGCCAGCCTTGAGCTCTGGTCACTTGGTCCGGTTGAATTTCCTCACCGTCGACTTCAATTCGCATGGCGCCGGCCATGTTTCTTTGGATCTTGATGAAATAGGTCCACCCTGAAGGTCCGCGCCGGTGACAACTCCGGCGTCAGGCCTAGGCGTCCACGAACACGCCTAGGCGCAGCGGCGACTTCGGCCGGCAGGCCCAGCTGGCGTTAGGCTTAGCGCCGGTCGGCGTGGCGATTCCAGAAAAAGAGTCCGTAAATGCACGAAAAATGGTCCCCTACCTTAAAGTCGGGCATCCACCTTTTCCTCTCAACTTCACGGATCACTTGGGGAAAAAAGTTGGGGGATTCAAGTTGAATTATCGGCGTAATCATCGAAAATCGACAGAGCCGAAGTGAAGAACGTAGATCGGCTCCCGCACGTGAGCACGCCAGGGAATATGACGACGGTGGTTGAACGCGAACCTATCTCGTGATGGATTCTTTGGTTGGCCAATCCCTAGGGGCATCCTGCCACAATCAGCATCAGAGGCGCTGCGGACGGGGCTGGTTGAGCTGCACAGGCGCGTGGCTCTTCCCGCCAGAGCTTTCCCACGACAACATCCTCCTCTAAATTCAACATCCTCCTCTAAACGTTTCAGTTCGTCGTTTCCGTTGACGTTCAGCTTCGTGTGACTTCGTTGTATCAGTAGCTTCTTGACTTAGTTTGAATGAGTCAAGGACATAAGGCGCGTTCGTAGCACTTGCTCCTGTCCCGGATTTGTAGCGTAATGGGAAGAGCACCGCGTACCTCCCGTTGCGGCCAGAGAGTCGTGGGATCGAAACCGGGCGCCGCTAATTGTTTCTTTTTTATAGTGTAGTATCGCGCAGCTTTGGGTGTAAGGAGGAGAGTTGCGCATGCGAGTGTGAGTGCGGACGGCGACGCGGGACATGCCGAGACCATAAGATGTTCCGCATCTAATACGTTAAGAGCTTGTGCTTGCACTCCTGCACTGCCGGCGTTTCTCGCTGGCTCGCCGCACCGATCAGAAGTAGAAAGTTCCGCTTTCGAGCAACAAACTATCCTATCATTGGCGGCGGAGGCGCGGGGATTTTGTTGGGTAATCGGGCAGCTGGCCATGACCGAAGTTCAACAGCGATTCCGGGCCCTCCATTTTTATTGCTTTCTATTACCCTGGACGCAAAAACGTGCCTGGTCACGAAAAGCGAACTGAGCGCGCCGCACGGTCGCTGCGCCGGCGGCGGCCACGACCGCGAAGTGGCTCAGGCCGGCGTCGGTAGCTCGAGCGATGGCTTGTTACCGTTTCATGAAGTGGGACTCAATTCCCAAACCAGGGGCCGATCTCTAAAACGACGGGGCGTCGCTTTGAAACGACGGGGTGGCGCCATGCAAATGCATGTATTCTGGGGTTGGGGCGCGAAGCGACACCCATTGCACCCCCGTCGCTTCAGTTGTCGCTTCGCGCCCTTGCCACAGCGCTTTTCTGCGGCTCACGCACCTGCAGGGAACCCCAAAGCGACGGCCCCAACCCCAGAACACATGCATTTGCATGGCGCTACCCCGTCGTTTCAAAGCGACGCCCCGTCGTTTTAGAGAATTCGGCCCCAGGCTGCACATACGAGGAAGGAGTTGGAGTATTGTATTAAAAATCGTCATTTACGCAGCTTACGAGAGCGGCAATCGAATATGCGCCGGAGTGTTAAGCCTAGCACATCTGTAGGCGGACCTGTCGGCAGACCCGCCGGCTGCTCCCAGCGGCGTCTCCCCACCCACTGTCTCGAGCGTCGCGCGTCGTCCTGTAGCCACGGCAGCAATTTCCACTTGCAGTGCCTGCGTCCCGTCCACGGTCGCTTTTTAATTAAGCCGGCGACGAGATCGGTACGTAGGGGCATTCACGGAAACTGCCGAGGACGCGTATTCGACGGTAATACGGCAGCTGGGCTCTGTGATTTTCATACGACGGTCTCGTGAACGGCTTTGTTTAAACAAAATCCCGCCTTTTGCGGCACACGCTGAAACCGAAACTGTGATTGGCCGTATTATAAACGTCTCTAATTAAACAACCGTCGCGCGCTGAAGCAAGTGAGGTTTGCACACGTGATACGTAGGTCATTACCTACTTATCGCGGAAAAAACTAAGACGCAGAGTTTTTGTGTTAGATCCTTTGAAGTGCGGAGCAATCTAGGGACCCGGATAGTCGCCGCAGCTCGACTGGGGTCATGGTGTCTAACCACCGCAGTAACGCGTAAAACAGCGTTACGCTCCCAGACGGAGCCCTCGAAAAGATAACCGTTTCCCCTGGTCTCGACCGAACACTGGCCCCTCGCGTTACGAAGCCCATGTCAATCCCGTTGCGTGCCAGAGCCCCACGTTTTAATATGCAAAGTGCTCGGGTGATCTTTTCGCTCCGCCGTAGCCACGGAGGCTACCATTGCTAGGTCGCAGATAAGCACACCATAATGTCAACGCCTCGGACAATCGTTCAATACAACTAATTACCCCAAATAATTAAAAACTGAATCCACTGTACGTTTTCGGCTTGTGCAGGGGTTGCAACGCCCTCTCGTGACTAGTTGTTGTATCGACGTCGGCTGGTAGCAAAACTAGTCAAGACGGAGCGCCACAGCCCTTCTAGGCAATCGCGGTTCCGCGCATAAGTGTGGCTGGCCACTCTCAAACGCCAATTAAAAAAAATCCACAGTATTTGTTTTTTATATTTTCACCATTTACAAACAACCACAAACACTTTACAGAAAACTTGTTTCTATCCCAATTATTTGTGGAGTTACACCGAGTGTTTGAGACCTTAACCTGGTATTCAGAAAGCGCAACTAACGTGAATTGGTTCTAGAAATGAATAGTTTTTTCTTTACCCAGGAGTATTACGTACATTTTCATACTTCATTGTCTTTAGTTTGTATCGTGATTAGCAGGTATTCCTTTTCTTGTCTGCACAATCATTGCTCTTATAAAATCTCAATTTGCCTTCAGATCAATAAGTGTTATTTAGGTTGGCTGCACATTTCTTGGCAACTTTGGCTGGTGCTCAAGTTAGCGTTCATTTTAATTTGTATGTTTTTAATACCTGTAAGCATTCAGAGACAAATTAGCAGAGCGTTTACACTCCTTATTTTTAGTTTTGGAGTTACAGCCAATTTTCCTACTCTGCCTTCGTTTCAAGGTTTGCATTTCTTGCTAGGAATAAACAACAATTATTCTGTTTCGTACCTTTCAGGCATCATTAAACATACAGAAACAAGTTCGGATAAAAAGTACGTTATTATGAGAATTTCTTGGTTGTTCCAGGTGGTTTTCTATTCCTTGACCTCGTATTTACAATCCGCAGCAAAGCCGCAGCGGTTTAGAAATCAATTAAATTTTTATAGAAAGACATTTCTCTACATTTTTCACACGCAAGCCCAAGCTATAAGCTCGGTAACTTTACACACCTATGTGTTGTTTCTCTACCTCTCACGCTGCTTCATTTCTTTATTTACTTTTTTTTTCGAAACACGTTTTTGCATCAACTTGCATCGCGCAGACCTTTATGCGTTTTTCGAAAAAGTTATTTTCATTGAAACCTTGTGTACTCGTTTTAAAAATAAAGATCTGTGCAGTGACCTTGAATAAAATAAGTCTGTGCAATATTTTGTATTCTGGAGGTCCTTGTGCAAAATGTTCTCTTCAAATCTTCAAAATGGCCGAGTTCCATTTTTATGCATGTTATTTGGCCATTACTTTCTTACTGTTCCTTGTACTAAATGTATGCTAAGGCATTGCTTAGCTCAAACCTTTAGCTAGATAAATGCCAAATCTTTCTCCTATTGAACGCATACATATTTACGTATTATTCCTGGTGTGAGCGGCAATGTCGACGCATTGATGGAAAAACAAAACTTTTAAAAATGAACAATAACGGTTTTATTCTAAAGAGTTCGGAAGCTAAAAAACCACGCTAATTTAGCAGTAAAAAATACAACCCTGGCTTTTGAATTAAGAAAAAAAATTTAGTGCAGCCTAGCACCTTAACAGCCTTCACATTCGATAGAACTGCTTATTTTTTGCATTTCTTGCCACAAAACGGCAGGATTGTCGGCCTAGAACGAGGTTTCCATATTCTACAAGTTAGTATTGCACTGGTTTTAGGAGTGTAGTGTGTTCAAATACAAGGAGTTTCCGATTAGTTTTGCTAGGGAATCTTTTCTCCTTTTGCGTTATACGCGAACACCGTATTGAAAAAAGTTCACCTGACAACATCTGCATTCGAGTTGGTTGGTAATGCATTAATAGGTTTTAAAGCGCCAAATAACAGGCAGGGGACGAAAAGCACACAGACATGCGCATGTCTCTGTCTTCCTCGCCCTCTGTCTAGATAGTTGGCACTTCAAAAAAAAGTCCCTGAGTATCGCGTTATCGGCAAAGCAGTCTTCGAACTTGGCGACACAAGACCCAGTGGCCAATTTTGTGTGGTCGATCCCCATTCAACGTAGCGAATATTTCTAAATTCGGCCTGCGTGGTTTCCATTTCACTTGTGTACGTGCGCACTTACTCGCATTCCAGGCAGTCGTTTTCAGTGCCGTTCTCGAACAGCCATTTGATTTGTTCTGCACTTTTTTGTTGCTGTAGTCGCAGTGCGATGGTAACCAAGGAGTGATTCTGATTCCACCATTCATGTATCTTTCATAAAGAACCAAAAAAATACGCAGTTATCAAACACAGCAGCGCTCAGAAGAACTGAACACAAATATATGTAGACTTCAGGAGCTTCTTCGGTACCGAGAAGAATGTCTTACACCGAAAGCTGAAGCCCGAGCTTCGTTTCCAGCTGGCTAAAAGACTGAGTGCCCTAATGTGGTAGCAGTGCTCACCACTTGTTAAGCTTATTAACGAAACACGGAGACCGGGGTAGCACCAACAGTCGTAGAGCGCTGGTACGTCCAAAAGACGTTTCCCGTCCCTAGGTTACGAGAGGGGCGCAGGGGCATAAATGGCGCAGTGTTTAGTGGGCGCGTTTATTGCATCTGGTAACGGAAGTGTAGGCGGGACACCACTGAGAGCGCTGAGCACAATTCAGATACCGTCGTACTGGCACAACTAGGGTAACACATGCTGACGCGAGGCTGCGCAGTATTCTTACCGTGCGAAGCCTGAAAAAGTACTAGAAAATATTTTGGTTAAAAACCGCGCCAAAACGTAACAACTACGTTTCCAATGCTGTTACAAAAGCAGCGAAAAAATCTATTCCTGCATTTATAATGAGCCATGGTTGATAAATTGTGCGTTCAACGTTAAGTATCGAAACAGGCTGCCATGCCCTCGCAATACAACTGCACCAGCCAATTTAGTGCACAATGAAGACACAAAAGGCTCATCTGTACCTGAAGTGCTTCTGATCGAGTGCCTTTGTTTTGCGAACATAGATTTATAGATTGTTAAACTGCAGCGTATAACATTACTAACGTGAGGTACCTCTTCTTCTGAGAAATAGACACTTAAAAAATACACTTAGTTGCAAGCTATAGAGCGTTTCCGTAACCTTAACTATTTCCATGCACATTTTTATTCGAAAGCCTCAGAATGCCATCGACAGTTTTCATTCGTGGCCAGGGAAGTCAGGATTAATACAGCACGTATATTTTCCCGTATGCAATACGTATAGCACCCTTCTGAGAAAGTGCTAAGATTGCACAGGATCCTTAAGCCGATTGCTGAAACATGAAAACGCCGAAAATTGCCGGAGGTTGCAACTGAACTTCGGAAGACGACGGCTCCAAAGTACCGACAGAAGCGACGCTGCTATCACGCGGTAAGTTTCTTAACCTCAGGTTCAGACTCTACGGTCCGCTTGCTTTATATAGTACATAGCCCGAAAAGCAGAACCCAACCGCGTGCACAGCGCCGTGCTTGCATACGTCATCTTTAGAATAACAGCGTCTGAGATTGGGAATTTTCGCCAACACGGGCTAGGAAGCCAAATGGGGCAAATTCTGCTCGGCTTTGTGCTTTATTTTACCTGTTATTTGTCTTTGGTTTATATTTCATGCACTCAAAAACACGGAACTGCACATGGCCTTGGGCCAGAATTGCGGTGACGTTACCGTGCGTCGATCGGTTGTATTGTCGTCACTGCCGCGGTTTTTTCGATGGGCAACGTAACATATGCACTACAACAGGTGCGGCTTTTGCCGAAGCCTTTCTTTGAGTGCAGATGTGCTTTCGCTGTCATGAACAAACCTGTAGCGTTGAAAATACCGCATGTGAAACAGGTATCGCCCAAAGGAATGACGCATGACACGAATGACGCGTGATAAATATGTTATACTTCTGGGAGACCCTGGTACAGCTCACGGGACACAGCGGGCATCTTGGCGGGCAACTATGGTAGTTATTGTACCATTGGCCGTATATGAGCGAGCAGTGGGATTTCCTTCACGCCCGACATGCTTTTGAAGTGAAGAAGTCAGCGTTTTCAACTATGCAATGAGCTGACTTCCGAGCAAAGAGAATAATTTTAACGAGAAGTGTTAAAAGGCTTGTGACGCAGAAAAGCCTACGTCGTCGGTGAAATTGACCGTGAGAAAAATTGGCGTCAGTCAAGAATTCCGCAGGGCAAACACACTGTACGCAGCGGAATTCCTGGTATCTTAATTTTCTCGTCAATGAATGTAGGGGCCAGAAATTCAAATCCGATTAATGTGATGTTTACCCATACGGTGCAGAATTGGGGAAAACGGTTTTGTTAAATGAGTGGTGAAGAAAACCGCTCGGGAACGGGTTATTGTTGAATAGTTGTGTTTTAAATGTGGCTGCGTGCTCGCTAATAATCGTCGCTCACTGTAATGCACCTTAGGCCACCACTCCTGCAATTGAGGTCAATATTGATTGCGTTTTCTCACAGCGCCACCAAAAGGCCGTGCGCAACAATGCCGACGTTAAAGGCATTTTGAATTTAAAAACGTGCACAAAAGGAAGCACAGACAATTCTCCGTGAAAGCGATTTTGTGATGAGGTTGGAAATATTGGCGGCGCATGGAAAATATACGCAAAAGGATGTCATTCATACATTCGATGTGTATTTGTTGTACCACGTGAAGGATTTCCAAAATTAGCCAAGACCGCTTTGTCACTAAGAAGGCGATGTCGACTGTTTTTTGGCAAACCCAGGGACTTGTTTTTATCTAAGACTGACGCAGTAGCAGAATAATAAAAGCCACTGTGTGTGGACCAACACAACTGCACTATTGGAAAATACTCAAAAGGGCTGAAATTAGTAAAGGCAGAAGTTCTCTCTCAGGAATACAATATTCCCTCCCACGAAGCTGTTGTCGCGATCATAGGTAACCAGATCCATCAGGCAATCAGTTTCTTCAAGCAGGTTAGCAGGTTGATCACAGTTTCGATTTTGTCTTCTTTTCGCGAAAAAAGACTTTGTTTCGAAAGACGCCGTCACTTCCGCCTATGTATTTAGGCTGCACGCAAAAATCTCAGTGACCCAAAGACGTTTTCTTGAATTTATGTCACTAACAGTACATCCACAAGCGGCACCAGGCCTCTCTGCAGTTCGATGTTGTTGAATCCAGGTGGCTCGAAAAAGGCTGCTTGGTCACTGAGTCGAAAAGGAATTAGAAGAAAATTTGTATTTTCCGACAGGATTACAAGTGTAAAGCTCACGAGACCATCTGGGCAGTCTCAAACTAAACGCCTCTTCACGGGTTAGTTGTCAAGCAGTGAAATTAATGCATCACTGCCTGCAAATAAGTAACAGTAACGACTGTGCCGTCATTAGTTGACGAGTTGGCAAATGAAACAACTTTTGTATTTTGCAAAATATTTGCTCACCAACCTTTCTGCCATATATAACCTCACTTCCGAATGCGAGGCTAATGTAAAAGGGCTTCATTTTATCCATGGCGTAATACAAACTGGCCCAATTCAGCTCACAATAAAATTTTAGCAGCGTAGGTGCACGGTAAAAAATCCTGCGAACTTATTCGCCCAAATTGGGTGCTGTTTTACTCACCGGATCTTGTATTGCGTCTCCGCTCGCGATTGCAATCTTCATCGCCTTCACCTTCATGAAATGTACAAAAAAGATAACGTTGTAAAAAGACGACATATCCTGCCCTGTTATAGCTTCCCTGCTGCTATTATATTAATATCATCAGATTAGATGGTTAGTACGTTATTTATAATAATAAATATATATTGTTTCAAAACGGTACCTACAAATAACGCGTGCGTTTTTTACTTAACACGGTTTATTTTTTGCGGTAAGTTTGATCGGCATGCTCACACTAAATATCTGGCTATTCCGGTTGACCCCTTCGGTATGTAAATCATGTAAGCCGCGATTTAGGTATCAGATTTGAACTGTGGTCTCTGTTTATATCTCCAGAAGTGCAGTAGCTTTAATTACACAACAACCCATTAGATAAAGCCGCTGCAATGCGCTATGCTGAAACTTTTAGTAGCAACGTTCGTTTTAAAAACCTGTAAAAAATTGGAGGAAGTTCACACTATCGCGTAAGAATTGAAGGTAACGAAGCTGTATGCAACTTTCACTAACATCATGAAGCTTTAAGTCACTGATTGCAGTAGATTTGGTTGTTCTTCGCTGCCCCAAGAACCTTTACTTCAGCATTGTTGCTATAAGTCTGAGCGTATTTTATTTTTTGGAAGTGGTAATCAGTGGACATCACATTGGAGGTGCGCAAGCAATGACGTGTCTTTCTCGTTCCAAGCAAATGTTTTCTCCATTATGTCGAATTCTGGAGTCTTTGCCCTTTCAAGCAGGTGTTTCTATGATTACGGTGAACGCTCGAGTTTTTGTTTTGGCCAAACTTAACCAATCTCCCTAAGTGGGCACGCTTGACTTGACAAACGTCTGTCGGCGACGCTTGGCAGTCGCCGCGAGGTACGCACGCGTGAGGGCTCGGCCTTTTCTTGTTTTTAATTTAACCTACAGGGCGGTCCCCGCAATCTTGGCCAACCTCCAGCGCTTGGCTTGACAAACGTGTGCAGGGGAAGATGGGCGTTCGTCGCAAGGCACGGACACACGAGCGCTAGGCATTTTGTCGGTTTTGTAAACTGCCGGACGATCGACGCGAAGCCCACACTCACGTGCGCGTGCTAGGCAATTTCTTGAAATTCCTTACTGCGGACACAAAAAACTATGATTTGCTTAACAGCTTGGCTTCTAAAACTAACCGCGAAACCACAACCTTGTCATTGAGATATCGGAGAATGCAAAGGCGGCCTTTGCACATTTCTGTCACTTTGAGTTAAAATTGCCGCACTTTGTCTTCAACTGTCTCTTAGATCGTGTTGATGCTCAGAAACACGGGCGCAGCCAATGAGAGGGGGGAGAGGCGTGTTTAGGTGCATTACTCTCTGTGTCAGCTCCGCACTTTGGCCTTTTTTGTCCGCTCTGTTGACGTTGCGCATCGGTATATTATTATGTAAAAACAGAATAACAAAATAAGACAAGAAGATGAGGTTATGTTTTACCGCACGCTACCTTTACTTTTTGGTTGTTTTTTTTTTATAGCGGCCTATCACAAACATGCGCCGAAAAATGTTCCTGTCTAGCCCACAGCTCAGACATTTAAACCTTCGGAAACCTCTTTTCCACAACTGTCATGCCACTGTGATCTTTATTTTCTTGTAGCCCGGATGACATTTCTCTGTAGTACTGGAGGACTTGTCTAAAGTGTCCCGTTTGGCCCTTAACTTGCGTATTTCAAACTTGCCACACAGCAGACATGTTTACTGCTCGTTGAAATGGAGGATGCGCTCTTCCTGCAAATAGGTTAAGCTCAAAATGAGACGCCCGCAAAATGAGAGCGCATCTAACATCGATTTCAGTTGTGATGATGAGACGCTGGTCACCTTCTGTGCAAAGATCACAATGTTGGCTGAGCGGCACGGATTTCTCGCTGGGCGATCGGTGACGAAAAGTATCATCAATTTCGTCGTGCATGCTGCGGAAACGGTGCGGGATAGAAGCCCTTTTGACGACCTTTATTTCCATCTGACTACGTTTTTCGATGTCATCAGCTGAGAGCAGGTATTTAAATGGCACAGCTCTCTTTAGAACTCTTCCTCATATGCTTCTTACAAAATTAGTGTGTTATAAGTAATTTATTGTGCGGGTAAGTACACAACCTTCACGTTGATAAGGGGAACCAGTGCTGTCCCGGAGGGCTATTTCCTCCGGCCAGCCCCTTTTTTTCAATTGTGACAAAGAATTTTGCCAAGGTGGTTATTATTTCTCAATTTTTCTCACATTTGGGGGGTGTTGAAATTGCGTGTTTCGGATTGAGACATACCAGCTGTACCGCTTCCAAGATACAGATCACCTTATGCTGTTCCTCATGAAACTCCCAGGACATTTCGCTAAAGTATAGGTAATGAGAGATACGGGTCAATTGTGCGCCGTGTTGTTTTTTTTTTTTGCGCATTCACTGTAAACTTCTTCCAGTCGCAGAAGAGATTGGAAGATTGGAGTCAATTTCGATGAGAAACTGCGCTTCTCCTTTCACGTAAGGGCAATTCCTTTTAAAACCATCCGTACAGTGTGGTGGTATCGCCTAATAATGCAGCTAAGGATTCAGTACTCTTTTAATTTAGACAAGACTATCGGCATTCAGCCACCTCAGCTTGCTTCCGTAGTCAGGTGGGGCCCGCACAACGCGAAGTTTATATTTATTCACACTAATTGATATATATTTATGATAGTTGTACTTTTTGAAAGTTGACGTTTATGTTAAATGATCGCTGTCCAACAAAAATGTCACCTTGGCGCTTCTTCTGTTTTGATATTGCCATTCCGAGCCCGCAGGCGCAACAAAGGCGTGTTCTCTACACCTGCATAATCATTAACAGCACGGGTAACTCAGTGGAGCTAATCATCATCATCATCATCATCATCATCATCATCATCATCACTGTCGTCTTCTTCATCATCATCATCATTATCATCATCGTCATCATCACCACCACCAGCCTATCTACGCTGCCTGCAAGGCAAAGGCGTCTCCCATTATTTTTCCAATTATCCCGGTCCTGTGCTAACTGTGACCAATTTATCCCCGCAAACATCTTAATCTCATCTGCCCGTCTGACTTTCTACCGCCCTCTGCCACGCTTCCTTCTCTAGGGAACCGCTCTGTCACCCTTAATGGCCAACGGTTATCTTGCCTTCACATTACATGCCCTGCCCAGGTATATTTCTTCTTCCTAATTTCTACTAATATTTCCTTAACCCACGTCTGTCCCCTGACCCACTCGGTTCTCTTCTTGTCCCTGAATGTTACATCTACCATCTTCCGTTCCATTGGTCGCTGAGTCGTCCTCAATTTAAGTTGAACCCTCTCAGTCAGCCTCCAAGTTATGCCCCGCAGGTGACTACCGGTAAGATGCAGCTGTCATACACTTTCTTCGTCAGGAACAATGGTAGGCTGCCATTCATCATCTGAGCGTCCCTACCGTATGCACTCCACCATATTGTCACGAAGACAAGAACGATGCAGTTGTCTTGAATGAGAGACACGTTTATTGGAGCGAACTTGTGCTCCCCTAACAACTCAAAAGAATACAGAGGCGGCGAAGCAGCGGTCAACAAAGTGACTTCCGTCGGAGAGCGTCGCAGAATCGAATGCCCCGGCGTCTGCTCTGCAGGCTTTTTATCTTTCGGCGCGCGTGGTTCTCGAACCGTCGATTCGCATCGAGAACATTGTAGATCCAAGAAGATTATTCCAGGCTGTTCACGTTAGATCGGAATGCTCTCCCTATCAGAACAGATAACACATGCGGCAAAGAAAGAAAGAATGGAACACGCGCTTCTCTTGGCACAGAGATAACACAGACCGGCGCAGCCGGGCGGTAAAAGAAAAACACAAATAAACAAACCCAATGCATGGTTAGCGGCATTACCCCCCCTCAAAGAGTGCATCGACCAGATGCTAACATAGGCGGCAGTCCGAACAAATAAAAATTAAAGTTCGTGATCGTCCGTAGAAAGTTTTTAAGCGAACCACGTGGACGACTTCGGGCCGCGTGTGTCGTCGTGATGTGCCGGAGTCACCATCGGGGATCACTTCGTAGGTGAGTTGGCCAACACGTCGTAGAATCTTGTAGGGTCCGAAATACCGTCGCAGAAGTTTCTCACTCAGTCCGCGTCGTCGGATGGGAGTCCAAACCCACACACGATCCCCTGGTTGGTACTCGGCGGCTCGGCGTCGGAGGTTGTAGCGGCCGGCATCCACCAGCTGCTGGTCCCTTATACGAACTCGAGCGAGCTGGCGGGCCTCCTCCGCACGCTGAAGGCATCCTTGGACGTCGGCGTTCAGGTCGCGTCTTCTACGTGCGGCAGCATGCCGTCAAGCATTGTAGTCGGCCGTCTTCCGTAGACGAGCTAGAACGGTGTCATCTGCGTGGTTTCTTGGATAGCCGTGTTGTACGCAAACGTGACATACGGGAGCACTTCGTCCCAAGTGTTATGTTCAACGTCGACGTACATGGACAGCATATCCGCAATCGTCTTGTTCAAACGTTCCGTTAGTCCGTTCGTTTGTGGGTGGTACGCCGTCGTTCTTCGGTGATCCGTGTTGCTGTAGCGTAAGATTCCTTGCATCAGCTCCACAGTAATGGCCGTTCCGCGGTCCATGATGAGGACTTCAGGAGCTCCATGTCGCAGCACAACTTGTCTTATGAAAAACTTGACTTCTTGTGCAGTCCCCGTCGGAAGAGCCGCGGTCTCCGCTTAGCGCGTCATATAGTCTGTTGCTACGACAATCCACTTGTTCTCCGATCGTGACGTAGGGAACCGGCCCAGAAGGTCCATTCCAATCTGTTGGAAGGGCCTTGATGGGACGGCGATCGGCTGCAGAAGTCCCGCAGGTCTCGTCGGTGGCGTTTTTCGTCGCTGACAGTCACGGCAGCTCCGGACGTAGTGGGTGACGTCGGATGTAAGGCGGGGCCAGTAGTACTTCGCCTTGATTTTTCCAATTGTGCGGGCTGTGCCGAGATGTCCGGAAGACGGGTCGTCATGGCACGCTTCCAAAATTTCGTCACGAAGGTCTGCGGGGATGACAAGAAGGTAATTCGTTCTCGTTCCGGGGCTGAAATTCTTCACGAGGCCGGAGTTTCTCAGGCTGAATGCTGGTAAGCTGCGTTTGAAGGTCCTAGGTACGGCGACGTTGCGTCCCTCAAGGTAGTCGATTATGACGCGTAAGTCAGGGTCAGCACGCTGCTGGGCGGCTAGGTCGGTCTCCGTCACGATTCCGAAGAACGCGCTGTCTTCATCAGAGTCTTGTGCTGGTGGGTCGATGGGGGCGCGGGACAGGCAGTCGGCGTCGGAGTGTTTCCTGCCGGATTTATAAACGACTGTAACGTCGAACTCCTGCAGGCGCAAGCTCCACCGCCCAAGACGGCCAGAGGGGTCCTTCAAATTGGCGAGCCAACACAGCGCGTGGTGGTCTGTCACAACCTTGAATGGTCTTCCATACACGTATGGGCGAAATTTTGAAATCGCCCATATAATTGCCAGGCACTCTTTCTCAGAGGCAGAGTAGTTTTTCTCCTCCTTCGACAGACCACGGTTGGCATAGGCGATTACCTTTTCGCACCCGCTTTGTTTTTGAACGAGGACGGCACCCAAGCCTATATCACTGGCGTCCGTGTGTATTTCCGTTTCGGCGTTTTCGTCGAAATGAGCGAGGACGGGCGGGCTTTGCAGGCGTTTTTGCAGCTCGCAGAATGCTTTTTCTTGGTCGCTGTCCCAGCTGAAAGGAGTGCTATCTTTCGTCAAGCGCGTGAGCGGCTCTGCAATGCGTGCGAAGTTTGCGACGAAGCGCCGGTAGTATGCGCACAGTCCGAGAAATCTGCGCACGCCCTTCTTGTCTTTCGGCCTGGGGAAGTTCGCAACGGCTGAAGTTTTTGCTGGGTCAGGTAGGACTCCCGGGGCGTTGACGACGTGGCCCAAGAACTTGAGTTCCTCGTACGCGAAACGGCACTTTTCAGGCTTTAGCGTTAACCCCGACGTACGAATGGCCTCGAGTACAGACTCCAACCTTGCGAGGTGTTCGTCGAAAGTCCGGGCGAATACGACAACGTCGTCGAGGTATACGAGGCAGGTGTGCCAATTCAGGCCAGCTAGCACCATGTCCATGACTCGTTGAAACGTTGCTGGCGCCGTGCACAGCCCGAAAGGCATCACCTTGAACTGGTATAGGCCATCCGGGGTTATAAATGCAGTCTTCTCTCGGTCTCTCTCGTCCACTTCAATTTGCCAGTAGCCGGTCTTCAAATCCATCGAGGAGAAGTACTTCGCATGGCAGAGGTGGTCGAGGGCGTCGTCGATTTGTGGCAGGGGGTACACGTCCTTTTTGGTGATTTTGTTCAGTCGCCGGTAGTCAACACAGAACCTTAATGTGCCGTCTTTTTTCTTCACGAGTACGACCGGCGCAGCCCAAGGACTTTTCGATGGCTGTATTATGTCGTCGCTGAGCATGTCGTCGAATTGAGTCCGGATGGCTTCCCGCTCGTGTGAAGAGACGCGGTACGGTGACTGTCGGGTAGGTCGGGCTCCATCTTCGGTTATAATTCGGTGCTTCGCTAGGGGTGTCTGACGTAATTTTGAGGTTGCCGAAAAACACTCGCTGTAGCGATGGAGCAAATCCAGCAATCTGTCCCGATTTTCTTGCGGCAGCGCCGGGTTCACGTCGAAAGGTTGCGGCGGCTTGGAAGCATCTGCGCGTGCGCATTCAAAGTTAACGACCGCGATCACTTGACTTGCTTCTTGCGTTTCTTCGAGGAACGCAATTGCAGCGCCCTTGTTTAGATGCTGGTACTCCTCGGTGAAATTGGTGACCAAAACATGGGATTTGCATTGCTTAAAGCGCGCAATGCCTCTTGCGACGGAGACACCGGGGTTGAGAAGCAACCTTTGGTCACCCTCTACGATAGCGTCGATGTCAGGAGCAGCATCCTCACAGTAGACGGCGATAATCAAGCTTGCGCGGGGTGGCAGGGTGACGTGATCGTCGGCGATCCTGACAGCAGCACGGTGATCGGGGTTCGATTCCGGCGTCATGGAGTGATCGGAGGAAAAAGTTATCGACTTCGTCTGCAGATCGATTATTGCGCCGTTGTCCGTCAAAAAGTCCATTCCGAGAATTACGTCGCGGGAGCAGTTAGGGAAAATGACGAACGCCGCTGGGTACGTCGTGCCGTCTATGGTGACGCGGGATGTGCACGTTCCACTTGGCGTCACGAGGTGGCCTCCTGGTGTGCGTATATGTGGACCGTCCCGTCTTGTCGTAACTTTCTTCAGCTTAGACGCGAATGACCCGCTCATTACCGAGTAGTCGGCTCCCGTGTCGATGAGGGCGACTACGTCAAAGCCGCCGATGGACAACTGGACGTCGGACGCCGCCTTCCTCGAGTTCCGGGTGCGTCGGGGCGTCGCGTCTCGGCTTGTGCGTGTTGACGGTCGGGCACTGTGCGTCGTTGTTGTCTTCTCAGCGGCAGCCTCGGTCATGTCGGGTACGCGTCGTGCCGTGTAGCTGTCGTCGTGTTCGGGAGTCTCGTCAGGGTTAGGTCGGGTCGTCGGGATGAGGGCATGTCGTGAATCGGTGTCTTCAGCGCGTCCTTGCGTCGTTGGAGGGTTTCCAGTTTTTCGCCGTAGAGCAACGTCACCTCCATAAGTTGCTTCCTTTAGTTTCCCCCGCGTGGGCTGGGGGACCTTCCACGTGAGAACTCAGCATTGCTACGGTGGTTCGGCAACTGGTATGGGTACGGTGACGGCGAACGGTTGAAACGGGCTGGTCGACGGCTGGTGTTGGACAGGTACTCTTCGATCTCCGATGGGCGCTGGCCAGTTCGGGGGCGGGGTGCGTCGACGGAGAACCCTCGCAAACCGAGCCTCCTGTAGGGGCAGCGACGGTAGACGTGGTCGGCCTCTCCGCAGTGGTAGCACAGCGGACGATTATCGGACGTTCCCCACACGTCGGTCTTCCTTGGGGCGGGGGGTTGCGCCGCAGGTGGTCGGGCCGGCGAGAGAGGACGACGGTACGGAGCCTCATGACGATAGGGTGCAGGTGGGCGAGGGCGATGTACAGCAGCCGTGTAGGTCATGGCTTGCGGCTCGCGAGGTGCTACTGGCGTCGTTGAAGTTCCCAGCGCTTGCTGCACTTCTTCTCTAATGACGTCGGTAAGGCAAGCGACTTGTGGTTGCGGCGGCGTCGGGAGCAGTTTCCGCAGCTCCTCCCTCACTATTTCGCGGATAGTCTCCCGTAGGCTATATCTTCGGTCACGAATTCGGCGACGGTCTTTGGCGGATTTCGGACAAGTCCAGCAAACAGTTCCTCCTTCACACCGCGCATCAAGAAGCGTAACTTCTTTTCATCCGTCATTTCGGGGTCCGCGCGGCGAAATAGTTGCTTCATCTCCTCAACGAAGATCACGACCCCTTCGTTGGGGTGTTGTGTCCGAGTTTCAAGCAAAAGCGCAGCTCGCTCTTTTCTCACAACGGTAGTGAATGTCTTCAGGAACTCCCTTTTGAAGTGAGTCCAGTCGGTCAAAGAACTCTCATGGTTCTCGAACCAAGTTCGAGCAGCATCTTCTAAGTAAAAGAAGATATGCCGGAAAGTTTTTTCGTCGTCCCACCTGTTGAAGATGCGGACGCGCTCCAGCTTCTCCAACCATTCTTCGGGGTCTTCAGCGGGGGCTCCCCGGAACGATGGCGGTTCCCGGGGCTGCTGCAGGACGATTGGCCACGTTGTTTTTTAAGTGCGAATGCACTTTATAAGCGACCCCAAACCATCCACCGCCGGCGGCGGCGGCGGCGGCGTCCGCAGTGCTCCTCTATATTTAAAAAAGAAACAGCATCCGGCGCCAGGTTTCGATCTGAGGACTTTGCGGCCGCAGCGCGACGCTCTACCGACCAAGCCACGGACGCGACGCTGATATCAGTGTTAGTGACGCGCCTTATATCTTTAACGCATTCAAACTACGTCGTCAGCGGCGTGCGTTGGCGACTCAGCGGCGTTATAGGGCTTGATAACTGCGTGGTGTACACGTGATACTACAAACCCGATGGAAGAGATGGAAGAGAAGGCGGCGAGGCGGTGGGCTGCGGGGGCCGAGCGCAAGCGCCGCAAGCGGGCCGACAACCCTGCATTCGCACTTTTACATTCTCCCCCTCGGGGAAATGCGGGGGAATTTTTTTTTGCACCATGGTGTTGGTTGCAGCGTTCCTTTTCTTCTTCGTCTTCTCCGGTAGTAGACCGAACTCGGGTGGTAAATCTTGCACGCGGAGGCTGGCTCTTGTTGGACTGGCTTGGCGGCTTCCCGAGGTTGTAGTGGGCATGAAGGGTGCGTACCCCGCACCTCCACCAGATGTCACGAAGACAAGGACGATGCAGTTGTCTTGAATGAGAGACACGTTTATTGGAGCGAACTTGTGCTCCCCTAACAACTCAAAAGAATACAGAGGCGGCGAAGCAGCGGTCAACAAAGTGACTTGCGTCGGCGAGCGTCGCAGAATCGAATGCCCCGGCGTCTGCTCTGCAGGCTTTTTATCTTTCGGCGCGCGTGGTTCTCGAACCGTCGATTCGCATCGAGAACATTGTAGATCCAAGAAGATTATTCCAGGCTGTTCACGTTCGATCGGAGTGCTCTCCCTATCAGAACAGATAACACATGCGGCAAAGAAAGAAAGAATGGAACACGCGCTTCTCTTGGCACAGAGATAACACAGACCAGCGCAGCCGGGCGGTAAAAGCAAAACACAAATAAACAAACCCAATGCATGGTTCGCGGCAATATTATTATCCCTCTAATTATGTCTGTGGCATGGTTGGGGTTCGGGGTCACACCTTGGCCTAAGTAGATATATTCGCTTACCACTTCCACTGCCTCGCCACCTATCTCAAAGCACTGCGCTGTCCGGAGGTTATTTATCATTACTTTAGTTTTCTGCATATTAATTTTCAGGCCCACGGTTCTACCCTGTTTGCCCAGTGCGGAAAGTATGCTTTGCAATTCGTCCCCCAAGTTACTGAGCAAAGCAACGTCATCAGCAAATCTGACGTCACTGAGGTATTCTCCATTAACCCTTACTCCCACCTGTTCCCAATCCAATGTTATGAATACTTCTTGTAAACACGCTGTGAATAACACTGAAGAGATTGCGTCTCCTTGTCTGACGCCCTTCCTTAAAGGTATTTTACTGCTCCCCTTATGAATGATGATGGCAGCTGTGAAGCCATTGTAGATATCCTCTAGTATTCTCAGATAATGCTCATCTACACCCTGGTTCCGTAGTGCCTGAATGACTGCTAAGGTTTTGACCGAGTCAAATACTTTCTCATGATCTACGAAGGTTATTTATAGGGGTTCAGTATACTCAGCGCACTTCTCTATCACCTACTGATTGTGCATGATCCATTGTTGAATAGCCTTTACGGAACCCTGCCTGTTCTTTAGGTTGACTGAAATCTAAGGTTGCAGAAAGTCTGTTAGCGATTACCTTGGTAAGTACCTTGTAGAAGACTGACAATAAGCTGATCGTCCTTTAATTTTTCAAGTCCTTCATGTCATCTTTCTTATGGATTAGGATGATATTCGCGTTCTTCCAAGATTCCGGTACTCTTGCATTCATTAGACATTGTGTATACAGGTTTGCCAGTTTTTCAAGTACAATTTCTCCGCCATCCTTCAATGGGTCTGCTGTCATCTGGTCTTCCACCAGGCGCTCACGAGATGGAGCTGATATACCATTGTTAACTCAAGGTAGTGAAAACTGCACAAGAAATGCAGCTATTTATTTTTTTAAAGCGATGGCATGGATGTTGCCGGAAGTTAATAATCCAATAAACCAAGTCACTATTCCATTTTCCGAAGAAATTTATTTATTCTTTGTCTCAATTGTTTGAATCTGTCTGAGCTCATTTAGGTTCCAAGCTGAGTCCTAATTTATAGTTGTCTTCAGGAATTAGGGCTGCCCTTATTGCTGTGATTCTTGCAATATTTCTTAATACTGTATTTTTTTTCTTTTTTATTGCTGGTAGCTGTTTTTTGTAACGTTTGTGTCACGGAGGCGCGCCTCGCAGCGCTGCTCGTGGTCGCGCTCAGCGCGAATTGCGGTTGTACTCCCTGCTGCCTATTCGCCGCAGAGCCGCTCGCGGTGGTGCTTAATATGCCGTCACGGAGCTCCTGCTATGGGTCACACTAGAATCAATTCTCTGCGGGCGGGTTGATTTAGTAATATGATTTGGATGGATTTCTGGCGCCGTAATGCACTAATACTCTCCGGTTTCATGACCCATGGAGGGTGTGCTGCACACACTCGTCTGCTAAGGGAGACGACGAGTGGTGAGTGCGAGAGAGTGCCAGTGGTGACAGCGAATGGTGAGCGTGAGTGTGTGCGAGTGGTTAAGGCGAGTGGTGAGCAAGAGGGCGAGTGCGTGCGAGTAGTGACGGCGTTTGGTGAGCGTAAGTGTGAGTGAGTGCGTGAGGAAAAATGTATTTTTTTGTGTGAGTGTGAGTGAGTGGCGCCCAGTTTTGCCCACGTACGGCTTTAGCTGGGGCTTGGGGTGGTAAAGTCACGGGGAGAGGGTGCAGGCGTTCCCCTAACGTAGGTGGCTCTGCTCCCGGACGCGTGATGGGTGGCGTTACCGCATCACTTTAGAACTTAATGTGGTGAATGGACGCGCAACTTTGCTTCCCTGGGGAGCTAAATCCAGGAATGCAAGCGAGTCCAGTCTCAGAGAGCCCTATACTTGTCTTCGTTCAAAGGGGTTGGTGGTGCAGTTTTCTGTCCATCCGCTTTCCAGAAGTAGCAAGATAGCCAGAAACGTTGAACCGGTTCTGTTAAAAGTTCAACTGCGAGATCCAGATTATTTACCGTTGGTTTATTTAGATTACTGTGAACAGAATAGCGGAAAAATACTTTCATTGTAAACATTGTCACTGTTATTACTTTCGTTGTACTGATTAGAGTACCATAAAAAGTAGCTAAGAGCGTTTAAGCAGGAATTACTAGTACTTCAAACACTACAAGGTTTCTCTAAAATATTATCTTACTATAGAGTATGTATCGTAATGTAAACAGCAGTTCTGAAAGGGGCCATGTTAACGGAAGAACGAGAGAAGCGAGACCTGGGCCATGGCTGCCCTTAGCGGGGATGACAGATTTAATGACACGGGCAAACTACATGATGATGCTGATCATTACTGATGCGTACCCATCGGGAGATTCAACATCCTCCCACGCGCGCAACGTTCACGTTTGCTATTAAGGGCACAAGCAGCATCCTTCAATGTTCTGGTACAAGGGTTGCAGCGCGAACCGATCCTTTCCTGCGTTCTGTAACACGTTCCTTATGGACGATGTTTGAGGAAGGAGCCCCGTTGAGTGGCACCTTGAACGCCTCGTTCCGTCGCGAGCTGATGCGCCGCTCCTGGTTCGTTTCGAACTCGCCTACGCTGATTTGTGGTCCAGCCTTGAACGCAGAATATTTACTCTTCGGTTGGAACCACGTGGGTCAGTTCTTCCTGAGCCTCGTGACAGCGCTGCTTTTCTTGGCGGCCCGTGTCCTCCGCTCAGGCGTCCTTTTCAAGGGCTGGTCGCATCTCTCTCCCGCCCGCGAGAAAATCGCTGCGAGGATGAATAAGGCCACAATCCTAAAAGGTTTTGCCTCCGGTCCATAAGGTCAGTCCTGAAAGAGCTGTCGGGAGAAGCTGTCCTCTTTTGTCTCCAGCGGTGCATGCGCCATCGTGCAGCCTTGAGCACAGCCTGGCGTCGCCAAAGCGAAGTGGATGTACACAAAACTCTGCACCTAGTCGTTTGAATGGTTAGATATTTCATAGTATTGCAGCCATTTCCCGAAAGGCATTGTCGCAAAACTGTCAGTGTCTTGTTGGTGCGGTGGCTCGTGCGAAGACAGCCGAGAACTGTTCTTAGAAAAATCTTGTAGTTTCTTGTAGTTTCTTCTCTTGACGAGCTCATTTTCGTGCTCGTTGTCGGCACTCTGCATGGTTATCGTTCTCGACCAGTCCACTGGGTCTCCTCGCAGTTCAGAGAAGTAAACACAAGTGGTGCAGATTTTCTATCTCCAGGAATACGGAACTTATCTGTGTTCGGGTGAAACCTCCTGGAGTACTGAGATTGGTGCTAGTCGGCCTTTCCGAAGGTCCGGTAACGATTCACTCTTTATGAAGTCGGGTGCAAAGACGTACTCGAAGTCAAAATCAAACCGTGGCAGCTCTATCCTTTTGTTCACGTCCTTAAATTCAAGTGTTTCGTCGTGTACTTGAACAGGATCCACTAAGTCGTCCTTGTCTGCGGCCCGCGTGGCCTCGCGTTCGTCACGTTTAGCTCTCTCCGCGTCACTCGAAGCTAACTCCGTGCTGGCTCCCACCTGCATGTTTTTCCGCTGAGGATCATCTTCTGCATGGTGGAACCTTGAATCGTGCATTGCAACGATGGCTTGTTCCTGCACGAGGACTTGCGGAACGTTCTCAGAAAAATTGTTCTCGATCGCCTGATCTTGTTCGGTTTGAGCTAGGCAGCCGGTTTGAGGTAGACAGTCCTTCTCAGCGTTGTAGGGAACGGGTTCTTGCAAAGCCGTCATAGAGCAGTTGTACTCCGACGGACCTGCCGGCGTCACGCTATCTCCAGTCGATGTTCTGTACGTCGTCATGTGCACAACACGGTGTGCACTCTCCCTTCGTTTTCCCGGCGTGACAGACGTGGACGACCCCGTATCTGGCATCTCCATCTCGGACAAGTCACTGCGCTCGCGCCGAGCGCCGTTGAGCCCAGATATCAATGGGCGAGGGCAAATTGGCGTGCCTGATGTGTCATTGGTAGTGGCTGTCACGCCGGGCGCCTTGCGAGAGTTCAAAGCAGAGCGCAGACGGTTGATGGTACGATCTATGGTTTCTCGGTAAGCCAATGCATCAAAGTTATATCGCTCAACCGTATCATCGTCCAGAAGCTCTACAATTTTCACTTCAACTTCATAAAGTGCGCTGTCCTTACTTTCCAGAAGGTCAATGGCCTCTTGAAGGTCGTGAGGAGTCGCTGAGACGGCTTCAAGAAGATCGTTTGCTGCCTTGAGGAGTCTAGTACTTGCGTCGCGAAGGATACGATGATGCCGGCGCAGCTTATCGATCGCACGCATTCGGTCGGTCGTCACTACGTGGTTAGGGCCAGCCATGCTGACCTCCGGCTGAGGACGGGGCTAAGCAGCGTAGTAGCAGTCAAAGGAGTGGGGTTTTACGAACCTCAAGCCGGAGGGGACGTCGGTGGTCTCCTTCGCCGCACGTGTTCATTCTCCCGGGCTTAACGGCACCAGAAATGTTAACGGAAGAACGAGAGAAGCGAGACCTGGGCCATGGCTGCCCTTAGCGGGATGACAGATTTAATGACACGGACAAACTACATGATGATGCTGATCATTACTGATGCGTACCCATCGGGAGATTCAACAGGCCATGCAGACAAGATACAAGATTGTTTTACCCCAAGTATTTCGTGTTTTGATTGACCCCACCGCTTCACCGGCAGCAAATGATGACACTGTGATGCCGTATTCACTGAGAAATATTTCAATCTAGGTTAAAATTTTGATTTTCCCGCCATATCAACCGTTTCCGTGACGTCGGCAATTGGGTCATAAGTCCGCGCATTCAAACGAACTTCCACTGCATCATGCGGCTCTGCAGCCTTGCTTGCCGTCCGTCCTCCCAGATGGCGCAACCATACTCATCCAGGGACCGTTGTCTGCCGTTGCTTTGCTATTGGCCGTAATTTCACCTGGCTTGATTTTGTTAGTATTGAAAGTAATTGTTTCGTGAAACATGGAGTATGCTCGACAAACAGGGTCAAGTAAGACAACGTCGCTTATGCCAGTCGGCCAGTGTCGTGTAACAAAACTCCAAAACGGCGGAGTGCTGGAAAGCTAAAACAAGCATAGTCCGCTAAGTACCAACTGCATCGCGCATCTGTACTTCCAGGCTTACGTGTATGTTCACAACTTTCATTTTTTACTGCACCATTCTTACTCCTGTAAAATAAATGCGCATTATATTTAAGCGCAAACAGCTCGTTGAGCAAGCCTATAGGACGTGCCAAATTTGAGTTTGCTTTTGCCGGCCTCAGCCAATCGCACAACTGGGCACAAATGACATCGTAGGTTCTGTTAGGAAAAATGAGCTAGTGGGTCGCATGACCTTTTTTTCCTTTTTTTCCAAATTATAAAGCGCATTTGAGCGAATTGTACATTGTACGTTAAAAGTGGCGCCAGTAAGGTTCTAACGAGGCAATCTTCCGAATGAACCAAACTTCTAAAGGGGTCAATTAAAGGGTCCAACCTTTGGAATGGCCCATTTAATGTAAAAAAGCCGTTTGCAGCTATTTGCACAAAGGACGACAGTTTTGTGGAAACCTTTATATATCCTACATTTATAGATGTACAGTTCTATAGAAATCTGCAGAAAGGTCGCCCCTTCGTCTTTCGTGATCTTAATGAATGTATAGAGGTTTTCTGGTTGGACATACGTACAATTATCAAGTTGCTTTCTTTTGAGATCACTACGATGATGGAATTTCGCGGCTTCCCTTTTCCTAAAGGAGCTGATACTGAATACGTTAATCAGAAAACAGTGGCCACCTTTCTAGCACAACGTATCACTTGTGGTTAGCGTTTCTACAAATGCACAAAATACATTCAACTCTCGTTTATTGCGTTGCAGATACGCCCAACGGATGCTGAAAGCTCGGCACTTTAATTATTTCGTGACCATGGAAAAATGGCCGTTTTTGTGGGCTTCCACAAAAAAATTTTTGTCTCTTGAGCTAATCAACGTTTAGAATGACGCATACAATTGGAGCTTATAGATTGCTCTTTCAAACACATAACAGTAGTTTTGTGAATTGTGCAGTTATTTACAGTTTATCAGTCAAATAAACAGAAAAAAATGCTCGAATAAGGTATCCACAAGGAACATATGCGCGATTGTACTGAGGCTAAAATTATTTAAAAAATTCTAAGATATATACGTTCGTTTTACGTTTTTAAACTATTATTTAATATATACATCAAGGCTGTACCCCAAGGTTTAAATTTTTTCCGGGCCCACCAACCTAGCGGCCCTGACAGCTGTGGCACTCCTCGAATCACTGGAGGGTAAGTTGGTCTCTCTGATATATGCTTCCAAGCATAACTGTTCGCGTTCTGACACAAAATGATTATCTGTTCAGTTGTAAAAAGCAAGAAAAAATCCAGCGTTCTTGCGAAGCGGAGCGCTTCGGTTCTGAGTGCTGATCTCAAACGTGCGGCAGGCTATCTTGAAGGTGATAACGCGATACGGCGTGGCGTATTTGGCACAATATACCCACTGCACGTTGTCCAAACTCCACACATGAAAGTAAAACCACAGTCGTAAGATATGAAGCAGTTACATTTATAAATACAGCCCGAGTTCGAAGACGACCCCTACCTGTCAGCACCTGTTGAAGTCTGAGGCCGTTAAATGGGAGCGTCTTCATCAGAAATAAAATCTGACGAATCAACTTCGTTAATGTAGTTACCATTGCTGCTGGGGTAACAAAAATCAGTAGAAGCAGCGCCAATGTTCCTATAAGAGCTGTCCGCCTCTTCGGAGCGCGCAGTGAAATAAAACGACATTTTCGCCCAACTCGCCACTACCTCAAGTTCAAATTTCACTCCCGATGCAGTCTACATTCGCAAAATGGAAACAAACAATATTCAAATAGAACATTGAGCTACCATAAATATGCCAGATGACGTTAGTTGTCGGCAAAGCACCGTTTTTAGCTTTCGCAAGAGGTTTGAAAATCATTCACCCGTGAACGATAACCTATGGGGCGGAAAATGACGCAATGTCTCACCTTTTTAACGGCGATGTTTATAGTTTCATCATCCATCCATTCTAGGCGGCGCAGCTGGTCCACGTACGCCCACCGAATCTCTTTGGCTATACGCAAAACATAGGCCTGGGGAATAACGAAGCAAATGACATTAAGAACGCACAAGAATGCTATAGAAATGCCACAAGCAAAACACACAAAAAATGTCTGGTAGCTTTTATGCTGTGTAAACGGTCTCCGTGTGATGTTGCTAAGCGCGCGCTCAACTGGGCAACCCCCAACTGCTTATCGTGGCACTTCAATCACTGACCACAAATACGGGTCCCTACCTTTCAGCTTTTTTTACTCTTCATATAAAATAGGTCCTTTTCTTTTTCTCTATATTTAGCACTGCTAGATGATTTGTAGCACTGGTAGGTAATTATAATGGTTTCTCTCTACGGTAAGAGTTATTCTAGAATCACCTCAGCATTATAAGCCTTGTGGAAGAAATCGTCGTTAAAGAAATAATATGTTATTTGTACCGACCGTCTTTATTACTCTACAGAAAGTGAACAGATTCCGGTGAACTGCACTGCACAATTCTTGAATGCCTCAGGTATATTTTTCTCAGCAGTGAAACTCACGTGATCAAATCCCTATAAGGGGTCACAGTGCTCATAAATGGACAAATATATAACAAGGAAAACGTAAATAAAATAAAAGTGTAAATGCGTAAAAATCGGAAGTACATTCAAAGCAAGTCGTTACTTGTAGCTCAACTGGCGTACCTGGGAGCTCCAAAACGCGTATTTTTCAGAATGCACAAAAATTTGTTAAAACTAGATAGAGTCGTCCCTACAGAAAAAGCAACGGTACATTAACCTTGATAGATTATGAGCATCATTCCAAGATATTCAATGACAGGCAGAGAATTCGTCATGACCAGATGTTGACTTACTGAAGCTGCCGTGTACGATTCGTTTGAAAAAGCAATTCTAGCGGCCGTTGCGGGAGCGAGCTTCATCGCCATAAAGGTGCAGATGTTCTCAATACCAGCTCGAGAATTTGGTACAAATGGCGTACTGTAATGAAAGCTGTCGTTGAAATAAAAGGCGGAGTGTCCAAGGCTTTCCACAATCAGCCATCCCACATAGTTGACCACGGCGCGCCTGCATCAGCGTTGGTGGGCAAAAAAGAAGACTTTATGTGCTAGTGTCGTAAATGTCTCTTCTAAGAGAACGCTGGAAATCTTAAGGCACAGTTTAGTAATTGGCAGGTGTTATGCCTCGCTAACTTGGTATTGTGTAATATTGCACGCCGTAGAGAAAACACACGAGAAAAGACAGATTCCTGCAGCCATAATACGGGACCGATAATTGAGAGCTTTGTGCGTATTCTTGAATTCCAGATGCAAAGTCGATATTCGTAGGCCAAAGAAAGCTACGACATAAAAATATAGGAAATTCATTGAGCAGGAGTCTTGTTATATCGATACCCTTAACATGAGTTCCAGCCTCATAACCGGCATAACGGCCACTACTAGATTCAAGATAGCCCTACGTAACGGCACCGGGTTGAACCTTTCTCTAAAATGTCTTCAGCGCACCCATGCCGGCCGGGTGACCCAATGCTAGCATCTGCTACGCGTGCGTAAATCCTCTCCTGCAGATTGTTTTAGTTTAAAACCTACGTGTCCAACTTTTTAGACAAGCAACGGCTAAAAAAGAAAAAAAAATTCCCTCGAACAGTTTTTCGAATAAATACCTGAGGGCATGGCAACGTCGGGCGTGCAAAATAAATATAGGTATCGAAAAACATCACGCCGCTCACACTTCTAGGCAATCGCATCACGCTTTGGTAAAATCACGTCGCTGGCTTATGCTTCATTAGAAAATTACCTGCAAGTTTTTTATGGGTTTGCCATGTTTCCTTTCGGTATCAGGGCACTTGAAAGGTCATGAAAACATTTATGAAAAACAAACGCTGAGCAACCTTCGGGCTTCCAATATCGGTAATACGGCCGCTAATTCCCGAATAATAACTGCAGTTAACCTCCTCCTGTACTTTTCAGTTGCCGTTTAGTGGGTTACGCGGTGTTTTTGGATGCGTGAGGTGATGCGTGCTGTTGTCTGGTCCATGTTGTCCGTTTCACGTACTGTTTTTAAAGACTTTGTGGTAGCCTTACCCAGCTGTCCATCTTTTTGTCTGCCAAAAACTATAACTACAAAAACAGATTTTCAACGAACCAAGGAAGGAATACGGTAAAGAGAAAGCTTTTCAAAACACCCGCGATAAGATTGCGACTGATATCCGTGTTTTTAAATGTTATGAACTGCACCAAAATTGCGTAATATGATATTTAATTTTGTAAATGTCATTATCTTGTCCCCTGAATGAACAAGTGATAACACTTATATTTTAATTTAATATTACGTAATTGTGCCTCGTTGTAAGTTAATTGTGGCTCAGAGCGTGCTAAGTACTAAATTTGTGTCCACGCTTTGACTCTTCTGCGTAATTGCAGACATATACTTCCTACACACAGAGGAAAGATATTTATGACTGTTCGTTTGTCCTACTTTGATGTTATGATGATTGTGCTGTTTCTTCTAATTTGTGAAGATCACTTTTCTGGCTGACATTGTAAGTAGGGTGGATGAGGACTCGGTCGGGCCCCATGCGGCTTACGCTTCCGTATGGTTTCCACAAAAAAATACAGTAAGTAATTTCAAAATGCTTGTATCAAGCAAAACATTGTAAATAACAGCGCCCTAAAATTTGAACTTTCCAACTTTTACCTGTGGATGTACCTTCGGTGTAGTGCGTTGGTTTCGTGTGGTGGCACGGTATATTAATTTCTCGCGTCCATTCTGCTCTGAACTTCTTTTTTCCAGATACACACCCCTAATTTGTATGCCTTCTTAATTACTTTATGGGTTGGAAGGTTCATTCCAGATTTTATGCTTTCGCTGACTTTCAAGAGAAAAATATACGTAAGTGTTTCTTCTGGCATTCCATTATACCGCAACCGAGCTTTCAATCATGATATCAGTCCTACATTTACGCAACCACCTATAGCTTCAGAAATGATTTTTTCTTCATTCTCATGTGCAAACTTAGGAGCACACATTTGTAAGTGTAGCTGCTTCGCAACAGTGCAATGGTGCCGAGTTGGACGTATCTTTAATTTCTTACCCGAAGTTACCTACCCAATGTTTTGTGTACCTTTTTCACTTCGAATACTGGTGCAGGTTGAAAAGAAGCGATCTTGGTTTTGCTATCCCGATCGTACAAATATGACGTTGTTCAACCTGGTGACTTCTGTATTACTGTGCCGTTTTCAAACGCTCCTGTTGTACAACCTTGTCGAAAAAATAGTTCGGATTTTTTGAACTTATTCTTGTCATCTGCATAATGTCCAGCTGGAGGCACTCTTTATAAGAATTGTAGAAGATCTCCAATTTGTTCTACATGTATTGTAACACTTAAACTAGGTATGGTGAAAGACTCTCCTCAGCAATTGCGTTTCGTATCTTGCTAATCATTGTTACACCTTTTTGCGAATTGTTGTTTCCCATTCGAATGCAAAATATTGCCCCTGCCCCAGATGCTCCGCCATAGGAGGGGAGAAAAACGCTGATCTTCCTGTGGTCCGGCGCGAGTTTTGATTGAGTTTTTAGACGTAGTTTACGGAATAGGGCAGACTTCAGCTGCACAGCCAGAACATATAAATGATTTCCGCTTGAGGCCGAATATATCCAATTACGGTTCACGTTTGGCGACATCTGCAGAGGATACACAAAGAGATTGTGCATTCTTAACCTTTCGTCTTCTTCATCAGCTCAAGATAAGCACATTTTCTTCAGCATTTCATTTGTCAAAAACATGACCCGAAAACTGGAAAAACGAGTAGTATTTTGTTCCTATAAACTGGGCCACCATTTTTCGACTTTCACGAGGGTAACTGTACCCATTCGCCTGTATGTAGGAATAAACTGGAAGCATTCATGGAGCATCAATGTTTTCCCCAGGTCTTATAATAAAAAAATTTAAAGCAAAGCTTTTCTACCTCTACCTGCCAATGGTTATTTCGTGGCCCACAATATATATATATTTATATATATATATATATATATATATATATATATATATATATATATATATAATATATATATATATATATATATACATATATATTTTCTCGCTTAGCAAAACCCAAACGCGTCGCGTTCAGTACGGCAAAGACATTACAGAATAACACTTTGAACTACTCACACCTGTCAGTGGTTCGAAATTTCTAAAAGGTCATCACATTGGCCAACAAACAGCAGCCGAAGCCTCTCACGCTCACATCTTACGCCCCAGAAGCGCCGATAGCGTGGGCCTCCCTTGGGCCACGGCAAATAAAAGCTATTGATGCTAGTATTTCTCTCTTCCCTGACCTTCAGTGCTCGTGAAACACAGATCGTAAATGCAGCAGCTGGGCCCCAAAATGCTCTCGGGCGCCTAATTAGCGCTATCGCGTCGTACACCTTAAGAACTAAACGTAGATTTTACCTGCAACTTTTTTTGAGTTAATAGCTTCTGGCCCTTACTAGCTCTCTGCAGATCCAAATAATTGCTAAAAGATGCTCATGTATCCGTCTGGTCTACAAAGGCTGCAAGCGCTCACGTGTGATTTGAAAATCTAAGTTTTTTGTGAAAACAATTCGGTTATCAAAGCGGCTATTGTATTCCAAGAGTGGTTCGTGTATAAAAAGTAAATGGCAACCAGCACTAGATGCACAACACGCTGGTTATGTAGTTATACGGGAAATTGAAATCACTTGCTTGATAAAGGGGTCGCTGAAAAAACGGTTGAGGTAGAGGAGGTAATATTCATCCCAGACGTTAATAACCGATTCGCCAGCTAGTTTGATGTTATCTCCACGGCGAATACCAGCCAACATATCATGCCACCCACCCTGAAAACAAACAACAGTTTGCGGCTTGAGAAACGCAGTCAAGTGAGCAGTTCACAATATCGCAATCGCAAGAAGTCGCTCCAAAATACTTTTGTCGTTTACTGCACAGTGTGGATTAAGCAGCAACTGCGTAAACAATCTTCTTCTGTACGCGTGCTCGCCTACTAATTTTTCTACCAAACTTCCGTTTTCACAACCTATAGTCGACTTTCTGGATTGGGCTTGATAGGTTCAGTTATATTGGCAACAGTCACAATGTTAAGAAGGACGCAACGTTCAGGTACTTACTAATCATATCTCTCTTATTCAAACACTTGAATCCATCCAAAATCGCGCAGCCAGATTCATTTATTCAGACTACTCCTATCACAGTAGCGTCACCGAACTAAAATCTCAAGCTAACATGGTTAACTTAGCTTCACGCCGAAAAATTTCAAGACTGTGTTTGTTCCATAAATTTTATCATGCATTGCAACTAAACCATGTTATCATTCCAGCTCATCGTCTTTCATGCCGCATTAGCCATTCGAAAGCCGTTTATCCACCCCGTGCGCATACCACTGCTCATCACTCTTCATTTTTTGTGTAAACATCAACAGAATGGAACGATCTTCCTGCTGACATCGTGCACCACTCCAGCATCGCCCATTTCAAAGAAGCCATCGAACAAATCATCTGTTTGTGAACTGTCTACCCCCTCATGTAACACCCCTTGACTGGGGCCCTTGAGGTATTATAAATAAATAAATAAATAAATAAATATTGTTTACGCGCGAACTGGTGCTATGCAATAAAGTTTTGAAAAAAGAACAAGTCGAAGAAACACTGAAACAAATTTGCGTAACCCAGCGTCGGCGAGTCTGGGCGAGTAAATAAACTGTTACTTTTACTAACACTATTACTGATAACGCACGTTTCTTGGGTGTGTATTTACCCCTAAAGGCTTTTCTTTGTAGGACTTTGCTATCGGAAATTGCACAAGTTGTCTAAAACGACAACAATCAAAGCAAATAACGAGCACAATGCATTTTACCTCCCCTCTCTCCCGAAACAAGATAGCAAGGTTAGGCTCAATCGTAACAGAAACAACGGGAAGCCATGCCTTCAGTTTTCAACAGGATTCCCGTGACCGGAAGGCACTTATGCCATCCTGTAACATGCTGTGGCACCATCACCTAGACCATACCTAGTAGCTAGACACTAGGAGCTAGTTCCCCCTAGTGTCTAGTCTCTAATGGCTAGTGGCCAGCTCTTCCCAAGGAAATCGGCATTAGCCCCACGAAAGCATGCCTTGTGAAGTTCAGAAACAAATTATTCACGAAAACGTATCTGATTGCTGGTTTAGTGTAGCACTGGCGAAGTAAGTGGTGGCGATTACAGTGCAAAACAAGATGAAAACAGAGCACACTTCAAAATGCTGAATCATCAAAAGGACATAGACTAGAAATCTGAGTGGTTTGTGGAGTATCTAGTAAAACAAAGAATAGATTGTACCCAATTTTCGTGTGTGTTTTTCTCAGCAGAGTTTTGTAAAGCCTTGATTCGGTGTGTTTAACCCGAGATAAAAATTAAAAACGTACCCGCAGCATATAAGACCCACATACATGCATAATTTGTTTGATATGGGCTTACCAGTGACATGTTCTTTAAAAGGTCGTCTAAAGGAAGACTTTGTAAGTAGTAATCTTGAAGTTCTGGCTTTATATAGAACATCTGAAAAACAGAGGACACCAGAACTGTTAGTCTCTTTTTGCCTTTTCAGTGGTTACGAGGATTACAAAGGGAAGGGAGGAACCTGAACTTATTTCCCAGTTTAATTCCTGGGGCGTGACAGGCATAACATACTTGGAATGCGAACATTAACGCCAAGAGTGGACGTTTGTTGTTTCGCCCTTTTGCGGCGTTTTAAGAGTGGAAACCAACACGAACTGGGAGACTCCAGTGTTGAGCGGAAAAGAAATAAAAACGCCTAATGCCCCGTAAATTTATTAATGCATTTCACTGTAGGGTTTAACGCGCCGACGCAACGCAGGCGATGAGGCGCGCCGTAGTGGAGGGCTCCGGAATAATTTTGACCACCTGGGGATCTTTAACGTTCGCCGAAATCTCGTACACAGGGGCGTTTTTGCTTTTCGCCTCCATCAGAAAAGCGGCCGCCGCGGCCGGGCATCGAACCCGCGACCTAGTGCTCAGCAGCGCAAACTTTATAATGCAAACCCGGACGTTACTCTTCAGCTCTGAGTGAACGGTAATGATGATGGACAAAGCTCGAAGTTCTAGGCAGCGACGTCGTGCAAGCGCTGCGCAGGTAGGGGGTGTAGTATAAAATTTCGGGAGTATTGTATGACTCGTTTGGTCAACATTCAGGTGTGTGTCATATAGACGGCAGAAAATATTACCGACATCGCAAAGAACGGGGAGACTGAATAATTTGAGCAGAAAACAAAAATAAAATCTCCCCAGAACATTTAAGTCTCCCTACGTGCTCTGAAGGCAAAAGGCTGGCGAGAGTTGATATAGATTTCAATACATAAGATTTGACTTTCTTTCGTCGCTTTTCTTTCTGTGTATTCTGGCATAAAAAACCTCGCGGGGCTCCTTTTCTGCTACATCGCGTTTGCGTCTGTTTCCTCGATTTGATTTGCCCGTCGTACGGCGTAAATTATGCCAGCAAGCAGACTGGACAAATCACATCCTCGTAGGAATCAGTTTTTTAGATGCGGAGCATCTCATGCTCGGGCCTGTATCCCTCTGTCCCTTGTCGTCCGCCGTCCGCATTCTACTGGGCATGCGCGTCTACTCAGCCCCGTCAGCGTTCGTGCTGACGTCAGCACAGTCCACTATAAAAAGAAATAGTTAGGCGGTGCCGGGTTTCGATCCCACGACTCTCCGGCCGCAACGGGAGTTACATGGCGCTCTTCCCACTGCGCTACAAACCGAGACGAGAGCACGTGCTACGAACGCGCTTTATGTCCTTCACTCATTCAAACTACGTCAAGAAGCTACTGATACGACGAAGGCACGCGAAGGTGATCGTCAACGGAAACGACGAACTGAAAACTAATGGGAACTTCAGTCGACCTCATTACTGCTTCGCATACTACTCAGGTTTCCCGTACGGGAAGATGGTGTAATTTTTTCTTCAAGGCTGCGACGCACCCATTCTACTCACGGTGCATATCACGTTCAGGAATCACGCGGCGTGCACTATTCTACAACTTGTACGTTTGCTTTTCACAGGTTTGTGAAAGTTGTGAATCGGGAACCTGCGAGCTAATCACGCAGTTGAGCATGGCCACGAAGGAATGAACTACAACGACCCCTTGTTCTACCGCCCGTAATGTGCTGGGATAGAGAAATCGGTTGACCATCAGGTTACTACTGCGAAGACCCGGGCTGGAATTGCCCCGAATCACACACGTGTCTCTTTGTTTGGTCTTAAGTATGATGAATATGTTCCTGCCAGGACAAAAACAGCGATTTTCCGCAGAATGGAGCGCTTAAGCATTTCGCGTAAAAGTTCATTTCTGATCTATATGGGAACCATACCCAAGTCTTTCGGAATGAAATAAGCACGCAACATAACATCCACGACTGCTCCATGACTGAAGCTGTTAGAAGGTGGATCAGCTGAAAGCGTTCTTGCTCTTCCGTAGAAAATGCTTCTTTGAGCATGTTGGTAACAGAAGAGACTATTAACCAGTAGTATAGTACGTCACCACTAAATGTCCTTTTTATCCCTTTGGGACACACATTAGGGTGTAGACGCCAGATAAATTTGAGACTGCATGTGTACATTTCTAAAACGAAATTTTTACTTAATACCCTGAAACAACTCGATGAAAAAAGTAGGTAATAAATTAGGCCGTGTCCTAATCGTAAACACCCTATCGTAAACGTGACCACCATTTGCCAACTATTGCTGCGATAAAAACGCATACACATTATTGTGATCTCTAGCCCTTATATATTAAGGTAACAACTTCAGTTGTGCTTTAGTGAAGTTGTAACTAGATATAAAACGTAAAACCGAGAACACCTACTTGACGCGCGGAACATTTGGCGTGTCAAGTAGCTGTTCTTAAACCGCCCAGAAGGTGTTCTTCAACCCCACTTGTACCGACCCGCAAGCATTCGCTTTTCCCGCCGTAAAGCGGGGATCAAGTGGGTATCACGACGATTGTAGCTCACCAAAATGCTCTTAAATGCCGCGTGCATACTTGTAAGCACTGTGTCGCAAAGGGTTATGGCTGCTGGAGCTTCGCATGTGAACGATCAGCTTTAACCCCACTGTAAGGAGAAACCCGTAGCTCTATATAAAGCTGGCGTACTACCCGGCGATGCCCAGTTGGGCAACTATACTTACACTAATACCTATAACAAGTGTTTTAGTTCTCTGTTAATAATTCGTTCACGTTGGAGTTGCGAATACTTATCAACACCCATCGCTTCTCAATACATGGTCTCCAAAGAAAGGCGTGTGTTATGGGGAACAGTTCTAAATCGTGTTTTATTGGAACAAATCGCAAAACAAATTGTACGACGATAGGGTGCTCAAACAGCTGCTTCCTTATCGACATAAGTGAGCACCTGTGATGAGTAATCGCCAGCCATTGTTTTCTAATAAACATGAGGTCGTTCGAGAGGCGTGTGGTTACACAAAGTGAAAACAGAATAAGCTGGACGTTTCTTCTCCCGTGATAAGATACCAGATACAGCTAACTCTAAGCCCACTTACCGGTGCAATAAAGCCGATTGTTTTTAAGGCTCTCATAATATCGGGAAGACGAATAAGGCACAACGAAAAAAGATAAAGATTACACTAGCACCTGGAATAAACGCACATACTCCGCGGAAGTTTGAACTTGCCTCGTTTCCTGGATAGGCGGTACGGCAGGATAAGGAGACCCAGAACTCTAAAAGGTCTTTAACATTCATCTTAAGCTCACAAAATCATACGGACACAGAAGACAACGACAAGCGCTTCTGTGTCAGTGTGATTTTGTGCGTTGAAGATGAACGTCATGGAATACCACCTAGCCCGAACGCAAGCCCTTCTAAAATGTTTGCCCCAACACCGGCCAATTTGTTCAGGGATTGTGCGATAAGCCTTGCACATTCCCTATGTCATAAAAAAGTGCTAAAGTGTCCGAGCTATTTCAGCTTTTTATGCCTAACCTCTATGCTGTATATGTCCATGAAACGACCTGTATGCCTAAAACTCGCCTCGAGACGCCACTTGGACGAGCCAAAAAACAGAACCGGTTATGTGGCCATTCACACTATTACCAGTTGATAATTTACCTATCTCGGAATTTAAACAACCTGCTGCCGGACCAACCAAACTTTGTGCTTGGTTTTTTGTGACTGCCCTAATGAGCGATTGTTAGATTATTCCTAATCAACTCTGAATTTTCAATTCTAAATTAAGTATAAATTGTTTTCTTTGCAGACTTAGAGAGGTCATGACTAAAATTATCTTCCGTCTAATGCCGTATATCCTCCCCGCGGCCCAAAACTTAAGAACCGAACACTGTCCTTCCAAATTGCAAACTTCATCTACAGCTCGTAGTTTTGACGTATTCCTTATGTAATATTCTTTTCCTGGAGTAAAAGTTATCTGAACAGAATAGTGCCTTCAAATTTAGAGGTGTGCATTATTTCAGGGGTACTGCATTGTTGATTTCTGCAAATAATATGCAAAAGCTGTAGCCCGGATGTGTAAAGAACATAAACCAATTTGCTTTTATATGCAGTTGAAGCGAAATTTATTGCTGCGAGCTGAGAGGTTTTACTGGAACATAACCTGTTTACTGAGACATAACCTGTGCAGTCGGCACATAAATTGTTTGATAGGCTGTACTCTTTCTCGGGCTAAGGACAGGCAAATATTTTTGGCCGAGGAGTCTCTCTGTCATACGGACGAGCTTGAAATGCATGGTTGGTTTTGCTGGCTCCAGAGGTCGGCGAACTCACTCATGAGTCCACTCACTCAGACTGATTTGGACTCAAACTCACGCGTGAGTTTGAGTTTGAGTGAGTGCGAGGCTAGTGTGGAATGGTGAGTTTGAGCCGATTGAGCCCGACTGAGTTTGAGTACGCCTGAGACCTAGTGAATTTGAGACCATTTTGAGTTTGAGTCCATTTTGAGTTCTGAGCACATTTTGAGTTTGAGTCCGTTTGCAGTTCTGAGTACATTTTGAGTGTGAGTCCATTTTGAATTCTGAGTACATTTTGAGTGTGAGTGCATTTTGAGTTTTGAGTACATTTTGAGTTCTGAGTGCATTTTGAATTTGAGTCCATTTTGAGTTCTGAGTATATTTTGAGTTTGAGTCCATTTTGAGTTCCGAGTACATTTTAAGTTTGAGTACATTTTGAGTTTGAGTACATATTGAGTACATTTTGAGTTTGAGTACATATTGAGTTTTGAGTACGTTTTGAGTTTGAGTACGTATGAGTAGCTAGCAGGCCGCTATGGTTGGCTGTTAAGTTTCATGCGTCGCTGTGGGCTCGGAATTCAGGTTACCTGCGGGTACGGCACCATTCGCGATCCGCATGATCGGTTGGGAGGGAGGGGGTGTCTGATTTTTTTTTAGTTTCTTGTTGAATTTTCATGACCCTAAGCACTTGCTGTATACCAAGTTTTCGCGGCTGGGCGCGTTAGTGACAATTGACTGGTGAGGTCATAAAAAAGGGTTGTCTTAACTTTTCCTCCTGATGGATCCACTAAGAGGGTGGGAAAAGGGTGGTGGGAAAGCACACTGCGGCGCTTGCTTGCTGGTTGTTCGCCTGCTACTGTTAACGGCTTGATATACTAGGGGTCACAAAGGAAGAGGTGAGAGCCTGGGGGAAAAGAGGGCGGGGGCTGTCCCTTCAGCTGTTTCAAATGAATTAGCTGAATTGACTGGGCAACGCAACTTTAGACAGAATAATGACCTTATTAGATTGGGTGAAAAGTCAAACTGATGACGCTAAGGCGTGTAAAGTATCAAATGAAAGGTCCCATTTACGGAATTACGCGCGGTAAATAAAAAATGCTTGCTGATTGTAGTCATCAGGCAGTCATAATGAATCATAGATGGCGTTAAAATTCATAATGGCGCTGCAAGGGCATGTGGGGAATCAAATTGAAGGTCTCGATGTGGGGAATAATTCGGGACAAAAATGATTTATGGTTATATCATGACGTAGTCATGGTTAGTCATAGATTATGTTAAAATTCAAGTTCATGACGCTAGGGCGTGTGGCGTATCAAATTAAAGGTCTCGATTAGGGTAATCACGTGCTTCCTGATTATTATCATGACATAGTCAAGGTGTGTCATAAATTAGATTAAAATTCACAATGACGCCACTGGGTGTGCGCGGCATCAAATTGAAGGTTCCGATGAGGGAAATCACGTGGGACAAAAATACGGTATGGCTATATCCTAAGATAGTGATGGTTAGTCATTGATTGGTTTAACATTCAAATTGATTCTGCTAGGATGTGATGGGTATCAAATTAACGGTCTTGATGAGCGGAATCACGTGGGAGAAATACAAAAATGCTTCCTGGTTATAACCATGAGATAGTCATTGCGAGTCTTATATTGGGTTAAAAATCAAAGTGACCCCGCTATGGTGTGTAGGGTAACAAATTTACGGTCTTGACGAGTGGAATCGTGTGGTACAAATAAAAAAGGCTTCGGGGTTCTAATCTTGAGAGAGTCATTATGAGTCATAGATTGGGGTATATTCAAGGTGAGGCCACTAAAGAATGTGGGGTGTTAAATTAGAGGTTTCAGTTAGGGAAATCACGTCGGACATTTAAATAATGCGTCCTGGTTACAGTCATGAGAGTCATGGTTAGTTTGACTAGTATTAATTCCATATGATCCTTCTAGGGTGTGTGGGGATATCAAATTAAAGGTCTCGTTGAGGGGGATCACGTGGGACAAATATAAAAATATTTTCTGGTTATAGTTATGAGGATATAGCAAAAGGTATCTTTTTTTAATTGCTGGGTCGAGTTTAACCAAAATTCCTTGCCAACCCGTAAGGCAGTTGTGCTATATAAATGCGAAGGCTTGACCAGAGATGTCCATCAATGCGGTATATAGTAATAGAAATATTGGCGTCTAATTGCTCAATCATCGAGGCAGGATGGTATGGGGTAAAAAACAAAAGTCATGCCAAGCTCTCGAACTTAAATCACCAGACTCAAAAACTCTCTGCTAATAATTGCATTCAAACGTTACTTCCTCCATTTCCCCGTGTCCCAACAAACAAGCAAATCCTTCGACACATATGGTGTCGTGGAAATTGTGGACGACCATAGGTAACAGGGGGCATCAGAGCTTATCAGAAAGGCGAATTTCACATGTGTTTATGAATAAGCCTTGCGGCCGCGTTTCGTGTCTGCAATTATCTTCCCACAGTGTAGCAACGTGCACTCGAATCCAGAACTGACCAATTACATGTGAGATATTAACTCCTTGCTTGAGTGTAGGAGATAGAGAGGCAACAGAGCCACCAAGACACAAACAGACATTGCGACAGAAAGAAAACACTTCAGAAAAATAAGCAAGCGCAGTGTGTGTGTGGGCTCGAACTGATTTTATTACAATAAGAAATCAGCGCAAGAAACTAGCACATGATAACAATGTAAAGGAAAAAAATTAACTCGGGCTCTGCAGTTCTCCAACGACTACATCTCAAACACAATGAAAGAACTAATGACTGACGCAACACACACACGCACACGCACGCACACACACACAAACACAAACACAAACACACACACACACACACGGAAACGCAAGCGCACACGCACTCGCACACACGTGCATGCTGGAAGTTAACAGCTGGGTACGGTGGCGCTAATTGCTTACAACGATAGCGTGGTGCTTTTCCTAGCTACGAGAGCTCATCCCACCTAGCAAATCATAATAAAAACTAATACAAGTGTCTCAGCAAACACCACGTGATTTCCCTCCTCTAAACCCTATATTTGATACCCCACATTCTTTAGCGCCACATCTCTCTGAATTTTAACCCAACCTGAGGCTATCCATGACTCCCGTATTACACGGTTCGCCAGTTTCGATATTTTTAGATGCGACGCATCCCTTTAACTTGCCTTGTACCTCCGGCGTCTTCCGTAGTCCGTAGTCCCCATCCCTCCTCCATTCTCCTCGCCGCGCCAGCTGCGCGCTAACGCCGCTCTCACCGCAGCGCCATCTGCGTGTTAGCGCTCGCTCCCGTCGCCGTGCCAGCTGTGTGTCAGCACGCGTTAGCGCTCGGTTAAACATCGAACACATGCGCATGCGCTGCTCTCTCTCATTCCCCTCACCGTTAACGCGCGGTACATATAAACGCGGTAAATGCGCCGCTCCGCTCTGTCGTTCCGCCGCTCCGATGACATCCGATGACCACCGATGATTTGAATGGAGACTAACAGGCCTGCTATCGCGATGGTCGGCGCAACCGTACGTAATATAATGGAAACAACGACAACTTGACACGCTAAATTAAAACATCATAACGGAAACGCAACGGAAACCCCACGATTCCCCTCTCGGGAAGATGGTTAAATTTTTTGTTATTATGTCTTTTTTAGTTTTTTAACATTTAGTTTGATCAATTGTCTACATTTACGCTTTTATAATGATTATAGGTTGAGCTTCCGTAATATCTGCATTTTGTGTAAATGCAGGGCATTACACGATCCAGGCGGGGGTAGGAGGAGGGAGATACTCGGCAAAGAATGCTACGCATAAAAATCAAAGGCATATCCGTGAACGCCTCGGCCATCAGAGATTCGCGGGGACAGTTCGCTTTGACACAAGCCGTTTTTTTTTCAGGATGCAGAGTAAGTATGCACGGAACCGTAACCCTAAACAACTTCGACGTAACTGAACGGTGCAGTAAGCGCACGTCCCCTCCCCCAATCTTGCTTGTTTCGACCCAGGGACCCAGAACACCATCGAGTCTGGACCGCCTCTGTCATAAACGCGAACACGAATCCTACATCAAGAGTTTGGTATCCAATATATACGTACAATTGCTCGCAATCAGCGCTAGTCATCATGGGCAGCAGGTATAGCTGTATTAAAGGGACACTGAAGTGATTTGTAAACAATGCGGGATTACGAGCGCAAATTGTAGTCCGGAGTCCCTAGGCCCTGTTTCGACCACTCTGAGCGCGTTTACGCGAATTTATTTAGTAGAAAAATCAATTCTAAAATGCTGTCCTCCTCTCTTTATGCTCGCCCATTTTCTATGGAGTTTTCGTGTGACGTCAGCAGGAGAGGAGCTGGCAATTGGCTGCGCTACTGCACGGCTAGCCGACCTTCCGCGACCGAGTCAGTCGGCCCAGCGTTTATCCGCCGGCCGCCGACGGGTCGTCGCACTTCGCTCCATCAGTTGAAACTAAGCCACAACACGCTTGGGAATGGACGATTGTGCCTTTCTTTAGTTCGTTAGTTTGTACACTGTATCTAGCTCCAAGTCAAGGTCGCTTCACACAAGCCCTGAACAAGCGCACATGCGACGCGTCGCTGACTGGTACGCCAGTAGGAAACTATAAGGCCTCTTAAAGGGGGAGAAGAGTCAGCGAAGTCAATATAGGTACTAAGGAAATAAAATCAACTGATATTTTTATCGTACAGCGTAAAACTAGTGTGCGGGAAGCACTTTTTTGCGCTGGGCGAACAAGCACAGCGGTCAGCAGCACGACTACGCATCTGCGAACGCTTTTCCTCCTACGAAATGCAATTGCTAGACGTGAGCTATTGTGGAAACTCGGGGGACGCTTACTGCAAGAGCGCAATACAACAAATAGTCACCTAAGCTGCTTGATATACTAAAACTACATAAAAGTGTAAACTGGTTATACATTATATAGCTTATATTTACATCATCGGCATCGCCCGCGCCCCCTCCCCCCCGTAGTCTAGTGGTCTGGAGCGCTAGGTATGTCACACGAGTTGTTTTGCCAATCACAAGTTCGAATCCCCGCGGGTACATGCTTTTTTTTTATAAGTTCACATTTTCTTTTTTCGCCGATGTTTTCTATACTGGGTTCACCTTTTTGGGGCCGCAGCGTTTATTGCTCCACGAACTAGTCCACAGAACTCGCGCAGGCTGGCACTGGCGCGCTAGCGAGTTATCGTTGGCGTGCTGTTGCCATATGCACCGACTGCATGCAGGCAGTGGGCCCAGGCCAGAATCAACAGACCCTTGGCCTGGTGCGAACACGCTTTTTACGATACAGGCATGAGTGAGGCAAGCTCCAAATATGGGGGAAACGCGCATGCATTTGAGCGTCTGCGGGGACGTGGAGGGCGTTCATGCACTGCGTAGGGCTCAGCCAATGAATGCTACGATTCCAAGCCGTCCTGGGAGGCTTATCTTATGCATTTTACAGTCGACAACATGGCAGAAGTGCGGTACTACGATTAGTGTGATATTGAGAATGCCCATCCAACGATGCCATCGGATGTCAAACATGTTGTTTTACAGAACCGAAACCGAAACTTGTTTGATTGCTAACCTTGGGCATCGTCCAATCACGGTGCCCCCTCCTCCCAACGTCACAGCTTAGTTGGTGCGGCCGCCGCATACCGCGCATGGTAGTTTTTCTTCTTTCGCGCTTTGTAAAATAATTATCCATTAGTAAACCAGATAAACGATGAAAAGTGTGCTAATTTGAGCCAGTCTACGCAGTGCAAGCAAAAACAGGAGCTTGAAAAATTCACTTCAGTGTCCCTTTAAATCTGCAATGAAAATTGTTTCGGACCTCACAGGAGCTACCGTGTCATGTCATGCCGAATGCAAGATTTTGAGCTCACGAATTTGCACCCGTAATATTTTTACCACGCGTGAATTTGAAAACACTGAATGCTAATGAAATCACAGTCCATCTCAGCCCGAGTAAATTCCTAGTACGAGTGAGTTGTGAGGCCATTTGAGTTGTGAATTCATTTTGAGTTCTCAGCCCATTTTGAGTTCAGAGTTCATTTTGAGTTTTGAGTACGTTTTGAGTTTTGCGTACATATTGAGTTTGAGTACATTTTGAGTTTTGAGTACATTTTGAGTTTTGCGTACATATTGAGTTTGAGTACATTTTGAGTTTTGAGTACATTTTGAGTTTTGAGTCACTTTTGAGTTTGAGTACAGTTTGAGTTTTGAGCCCGTTTTGAGTTTGAGTACACTTTGAGTTTCAGTACATTTTGAGTTTTGAGTACATTTTCAGTTTTGAGTCCGAGTGAGTTCTGAATTTTGCGCCCAATGTGAGTTTGAGTTTGAGTGAGCGCAGATGTGCTGCTCAGCATTGAGTCTGAGTTTGAGTGAGTGCTGATTCGAAAAAAAATGTTCAGTGAGTTTGAGTGAGCCGCGCCAACTTTGCCGAGGTATGGCTGTCTTATATGCTGCTTGAAAGAAATTTGGGGGTGCATGGTCCCCCGCTGAGGGTAAGCGCCCGTAGGACGGGAGGACGCTAGTACGTCGTGGTCACGGGGGAGGCAAAGTGATAGAGCGGAAGAAAAGAAGGGGGAAAGAGAGGAGAATGTGGAAGAAGCATTCCAGAGACTTAAAGGGAAGAAGTGGAGGAAGTCAGATATGAATGAAGGGAAAGGCGGGGTTGAACGAGTTAAGGCGGGGAAAAAAACATACAAACATTGAGAATATGTAGTGTTGAGGAGTTCATTGGAACAGGAAGGTGGAGTGTGACGAGGGTGAGGGGAGATGGTAGAGTGAAGATAGCAGAGTTGGTTGCAGAGGATCGGTGGAGCCGATAGCGAGAAGGATGCTATTGCAAGGGTAAGCAAGGCGTGTTATCAGGCGGGGGCGGTAGTGACTCTAAAGTCCTCGAACGGCGTCGGAAATGAATCCAGCATATGTACGTCCATTTTATAATTGGAAAGCATAAATTGCCATCTGCGCGTAAAAGGCGGCGCCTGGCGGCACCTGCCGTCTGAAGCCACTTCGTTCAACTTTGTGATTAGCTGGTGGCATCCGGACTCGAGGGATTAAAGTTCCCCATACAAAAAGTAGAATTCGAAGGACGTTAGAAGCGAGACGACCGCTTTTTCTTTGTAATTGAAACTAACATGAGATTTGAGTGAGTAGCAGTGAATCTGCTCCCAAACTTCGCACTCGAAATGAAGCGCAGTGCAAAGCATCCACCGTGCTGCCGTGGCAATACTGAAATTTATCCCGCACAACTCCAATCCGGTAACTTGAAACACGGTCAGGCAGAAAAACTTCAAAACCTTACCGAAATGGCAGTACCTTTACTAGCATTCAACAGTGTTCAACGGGACCTCACTGGTATCACATTCACGACTTATACTTGATTCGATTTTTGATGGTTCTCGCTCATGCACACCCATTTCGATGGAAGATAGAAAGCCTGCTTGAATTAGTACGCATGTTTTCTAATTAAAAAAAGAAAGCTGTCCCCGGCTCTCCTTGTGTCGTTATACTGTTACAGCGCTACGGTTTTAATTACGTTTGCTTATATCAGCCTGATAAATATATCAGCCTGATATCAGCCTGATATCAGTATATCAGCCTGATAAATAACAACTGGGGGCCTCTTGCTCTCGATTGGCAAAAGACACACTTAATACGAGCCGTCACAATAGGCCTTTCAAATTTGAAAGTTAACGTGCTCCCTGAGCAAGCCGGTCGAATAATGCCTCCCGAGAAGCGATTTGGGTTGTTCTGTTGCTTTTATCACCAGTTTATTGTCGCGGGCAATTAAGGCGTCTAAACCAGTAGCCTGCCGGGTTCCTAGCGCACCGACACCCCTGGCAGTCTTTCGAATCAACTGGAAGTATAGAAGACATTTTGGTCCAATAAACTGCATATCTGCCTCTGGCGCACTGAGTGGGCAACGTAAGAGATTATTTAGGCTCACAAAGCGTTTAAATCAAAATCCCATTATTCTAATTTTTCATTCATAAATATCGAGAGCTTGAGGTTCGCAATGCCCCAAAATTGATCACTGGAGCCGCAATTCATTTAAAACAAGGGCTCGACAAGTATCGTGGATTTAGTTTTAGAGCATTGCAGTAACAACCATATCTAGGCTCGAAAAACATTGTGGGTGTATTGTCAAGAAGCAAGGGACGCGACGCAGTTGTTATGGAAAAGAAACAGGTAAACTTGCACTCCCCTAATCACTCAAAAGAATACCGAGGCGGCGAAGCAGTGGTCAACAAAGTGACGTGCGTCGGCGAACGTCGCAGAATAGAATACCCCGGAGTCTGCTCTGCAGGCTTTTAAATGCGAATGCATTTCTTAGTCGAGCCATGTCAGGCGCCGTGCGGCGTCCACGCGCCCGCAGGTGTTATCTCTCCGCTCTCACCCCCTCTCCCATAGCAACAGCTGCGAACGCGCGCGCTCCTCCTCTCCCCCAGCAACCGGAGCAGGTGGAGCGGGCGGATCAGCGGCGAGTGAGTGGAGAGGAGGAGTGCGCTCGGGCGTGTGAGGGCGCTCGCATCGCGGGAGCTCGCCGGAGCTCCCGCGTGTGTGGGAGAGTGTAGGCGAGGGTAGGCGCGGCGTTTCGGTGCTTCTCCTCTCGGCGCTCGCCCCACTCTCCCGTTCGCTCGGTCGCAAGTATATATAAATAAAATGTCTGCCGGCAACGGTACCTCGAGCAAGAAGTGTAATACAATCCAGTTCGAGCATTACACCTCTCGCTGGAGGTGACGTCACTGTAGTGGCTTCAACGTCATCTTCAACCGGAGGAGAAGAGGAAGCGTAAGACAAGGCTGCGAAGCGAAGAGCGCGTGATGCCGAACGCAAGCGCTTGAAACGAGCTGCCGACGCCGAACTCCGTGCTCGGGAAGCCGCTGCGAAACGCCAACGCCGAGCCGAAGACCCCGAAATACGTGTTCGACATGTGCATTCGCATTTCCTCAAGATTCCCTTAGGGGAGGAGGGGTGAAGTTTTTATCTTTCGGCGCGCATGGTTCTCGAACCGTCGATTCGCATCGAGAATACTGTAGATCCAAGAATATTATTCCGGGCTGTTCACGTTAGATCGGAACGCTCTCCCTATCAGAACAGATAACACAAGTGGCACAGAAAGATAGAATGGAACACGCGCTTCCCTTGGCACAGAGATAACACAGACCGGCGCAGCCGGGCGCTAAAAGCAAAACACAAATAAACCAACCCAATGCATGGTTCGCGGCATTACCCCCCTCTAAGACTGCATCGACCCGATGCTAACATAAGCGACAGTCCGACTAAATAAAAATAAAAGTACGTCATCGTCCTTAGAGAGGTTTTAAGCGAACCACGTGGACGACTATGGGCCGCGTGTGTCGTCGTGATGTGCCGGAGTCACCATCGGGGATCACTTCGTAGGTAAGTTAGCCAACACGTCGTAGAATCTTGTAGGGTCCGAAATACCGTCCCAGAAGTTTCTCACTCAGTCCGCGTCGTCGGTTGGGAGTCCAAACCCACACACGATCCCCTGGGTGGTACTCGGCGGCTCGGCGTCGGAGGTTGTAGCGGCCGGCATCCACCAGCTGCTGGTCCGTTATACGAACTCGAGCGAGCTGGCGGGCCTCCTCCGCACGCTGAAGGCATCCTTGGACGTCGGCGTTCAGGTCGTCGTCTTCTACGGGCGGCAGCATGGCGTCAATCATTGTAGTCGGCTGTCTTCTGTAGACGAGCCCGAACGGTGTCATCTGCGGGGTTACTTGGATAGCCGTGTTGTACGCAAACGTGACATACGGCAGCACTTCGTCCCAAGTCCTATGTTCAACGTCGACGTACATGGACAGCATAACCGCAATCGTCTTGTTCAAACGTTCCGTTGGACCGTTCGTTTGGGGGTGGTACGCCGTCGTTCTTCGGTGATCCGTGTTGGTGTAGCGTTAGATTCCTTGCATGAGCTCCGCAGTAAAGGCCGTTCCGCGGTCCGTGATTAGGACATCAGGGGCTCCATGTCGCAGCACAACTTGGCGACTTCTTGTGCAGTCGCCAAGTTGTCTCTGCGTAGCGCATCATGTAGTCTGTCGCTACGACAATCCACTTGTTATCGGATGATGACGTAGAGAACGGGCCCAGAAGGTCCATTCCAATCTGTTGGAAGGGCTTTGATGGGACGGCGATCGGCTGCAGAAGTCCGGCAGGTCTCGTCGGTGGCGTTTTTCGTCACTTTAGCTCCGGACGTAGTGGGTGACGTCGGATGTATGACGGGGCCAGTAGTACTTCTTGATTTTTCCAATTGTGCGGACTGTGCCGAGATGTCCGAAAGACGGGTCGTTGTGGCATGCTTCCAAAATTTCGTCACGAAGGTGGGCGGGGATGAGAAGAAGGTAATTCGTTCTCGTTCCGTGGCTGAAATTCCTCACGAGGACGGCGTTTCTCAGGCTGAATGCTGGTAAGCTGCGTTTGAAGGTCCTAGGTACGGCAACATTGAATCCCTCGAGGTAGTCGATTATGTCGCGTAAGTCAGGGTCGGCACGCTGCTGGGCGGCTAGGTGGCTCTCCATCCCGATTCCGAAGAACGCACTGTTTTTATCAGAGTCTTTTACTGGTGGGTCGACGGGGGCGCGGGACAGGCAGTCGGCGTCGGAGTGTTTCCTGTCGGATTTATAAATGACTGTAACGTCGAACTCCTCCAGGCGCAAGCTCCACCGCCCAAGACGGCCAGAGGGATCCTTCAAATTAGCGAGCCAACACAGCGCGTGGTGGTCTGTCACAACCTTCAATGGTCTTCCATACACCTTTTGGGCGAAATTTTGAAATCGCCCATATAATTTACAGGCACTCTTTCTCAGAGGCTGAGTAGTTTTTCTCCTCATATGCTAGACCACGGCTAGCATAGGCGATTACCTTTTCGCACCCGCTTTGTTTTTGGACGAGGACGGCACCCAAGCCTATATCACTGGCGTCCGTGTGTATTTCCGTTTCGGCGTTTTCGTCGAAATGAGCGAGCACGGGCGGGCTTTGCAGGCGTTTTTGTAGCTCGCAGAATGCTTTTTCTTGGTTGTTGTCAAGGCTTTAAGGGGTGCTATCTTTTGTCAAGCACGTGAGCGGCTCTGCAATGCGTGCGAAGTTTGCGACGAAGCGCCGGTAGTATGCGCACAATCCGAGAAATCTTCTAACGCCCTTCTTGTCTTTCGGCCTTGGGAAGTTCCCAACGGCTAAAGTTTTTGCTGGGTCCGGTAGGACTCCCACGGCGTTGACAACGTGGCCCAAGAACTTGAGTTCCTCGAACGCGAAACGGCACTTTTCAGGCTTCAGCGTTAACCCCGACGTACGAATGGCCTCGGGTACAGACTCCAACCTTGCGCGGTGTTCGTCGAACGTCCGGGTGAGTACGACAACGTCGTCGAGGTATACGAGGCAGGTGTGCCACTTCAGGCCAGCTAGCACCGTGTTCATGACTCGTTGAAACGTTGCTGGCGCCGTGCACAGCCCGAAAGGCATCACCTTCAACTCGTATAGGCCATAGGGGTTATAAATGCAGTCTTCTCTCGGTCTCTCTCGTCCACTTCAATTTGCCAGTAGCCGGTCTTCAGGTCCATCGATGAGAAGTACTTTGCATGGCAGAGGTGGTCGAAGGCGTCGTCGATTCGTGGCAGGGGGTAGACGTTCTTTTTGGTGATTTTGTTCAGTAGCCAGTAGTCAACGCAGAACCTTAATGTGCCGTCTTTTTTCTTCACGAGTATGACCGGCGCAGCCCACGGACTTTTCGATGGCTGTATTATGCCGTCGGTGAGCATGTCGTCGACTTCAGTCCGGATGGCTTCCCGCTCGTGTGAAGAGACGCGGTACGGTGACTGTCGGGTAGGTCGGGCTCCATCTTCGGTTATAATTCGGTGCTTCGCTAGGGGTGTCTCACGTAATTTTGAGTTGCCGAAAAACACTCGCTGTAGCGATGGAGGAAATCCAGTAATCTGTCCCGATTTTCTTGCGGCAACGCCGGGTTCACGTCGAAAGGTTGCGGCGGCTTTGAAGCATCTGCGCGTGCGCATTCAAAGTTAGCGACCCCGATCACTTGACTTGCTTCTTGCGTTTCTTCGAGGAACGCAATTGGAGCACCCTTGTTTAGATGCTGGTACTCCTCGGTGAAATTGGTGACCAAAACATGGGATTTGCATTGCTTAAAGCGCACAATGCCTCTTGCGACGGAGACACCGCGGTTGAGAAGCAACCTTTGGTCACCGTCTACGATAGCTTCGATGTCAGGAGCAGCATCCTCACAGTAGACGGCGATCATCAAGCTTGCACGGGGTGGCAGGGTGACGTGATCGTCGGCGATCCTTACAGCAGCATGGTGATCGAGGTTCAGTGGCGGCGTCGTGAAGGGATCAGAGGAAAAAAAGTTATCGACTTGGTCTGGAGATCAATTATTGCACCGTTGTCCGTCAAAAAGTTCATTCCGAGTATTACGTCGCGGGAGCAGTTAGGTAAAATTACGAGAGCAGCAGGGTAGGTGATGCCGGCTATGGTGACGCGGGATGTGCACGTTGCACTTGGCGTTACAAGATGGCCTCCTGCTGTGCGTATATGCGGACCGTCCCATCTTGTCATAACTTTCTTCAGCTTAGACGCGAATGACCCGCTCATCACCGAGTAGTCGGTTCCCGTGTCGATGAGGGCGACTACGTCAAAGCCGTCGATGGACAACTGGACGTCGGACGCTGCCTTCCTCGAGTTCCGGGTGCGTCAGGGCGTCGCATCTCGGCTTGTGCGTGTTGACGGCCGGGTACTGTGCGTCGTCGTTGTCGTCGTCTCAGCGGCAGGCTCGGTCATGTCAAGTACGTGTCGCGCCGTGTGGTTGTCGTCGTATTCAGGAGTCACGTCAGGGTTGGGTCGGGTCGTCGGGATGATGGCGTGTCGTAAGTCACAGTCTTCGCCGAATCGTTGCGTCGTTGGAGGGTTTTCGTTTTTCCGCCGTTGTGCAACTTCACCTCCAGAGGTTGCCGCCTTTAGTTTCCCCTGCGTGGGCTGGGGGACCTTCCACGTGCAAAGTCAGCACAGCTATGGCGGCCCGGCGACTGGTACGGGTAGGGCGTCGACGAACGGTTGAAACGGGCTGGTCCACGGCTGGTGTTGGACAGGTATTCTTCAATGATGTCAGATGTGCGCTGGCCGGGTTGGGGGCGTGGTGCATCGACGGAGAAACCATGAAGTCCGAGTCTCTTGTGTGGGCAGCGACGGTAGATGTGGTCAGCCTCTCCGCAGTGGTAGCACAGAGGACGATTATCCGGTGTTCGCCATACGTCAGTCTTCCTGGGCGTCTGGTTTCGTACTACAGGGGGTCGGGCGGGCGACAGTGGGCGGTGGTAGGGCGGGGCGTCTTGACGACGTGTTGGAACAGGGCGGTGTCGACGAACAGCCGCAGAGTAGGTCATAGCCTCTGGCTCGCGGGGTGCTTCGGACGGCAGAGAAGTTCCCAAAGCCTGCTGTACTTCTTCCCGGATCACGTCAGTCAGGGAAGTGACTTGAGGGTGTGGCGTCGTCGTCGGGAAAAGTTTCTGCAGCTCCTCCCTGACCACTGCACGGATGGTGTCGTGTAGAGAGTCGGAGTTAATAGCGCCGGCACCAATCGTCTCTGAAACCAGCGCATTAATGGGGCGGTCGTACTGCCTCGTTCGGATTTCGAGCGTCTTCTCCATTGCAGCGCCTTCAGACGCGAATTCGGACACGGTCTTGGGGGGGTTGCGAACAAGGCACGCGAAGAGCTCTTGCTTCACACCTCACACCTGAAACCGTAGTTTCTTGTCTTGCGTCATTTCTGGGTCCGCAAGGCGAAAAAGTCGCTTTATCTCCTCTACGAAGATCATGACCCCTTCGTTGGGGTAATGCGTTCGAGTTTCCAGCAAAAGCGCTGCGCGTTCTTTTCTGACCACGGTAGTAAAGGTCTTCAGGAACTCGCTTTCGAACTGAGCCCAGTTTGTCAAGGAGCTCTCGTGGTTCTCGAACCAAGTGCGAGCCGAATCTTCCATGTAAAAGAAAACATGCCGGAACGTCTCTGCGTCGTCCCACCTGTTGAATTTCCGGACGCGCTCCAGTTTCTCCAACCATTCTTCTGGGTGTTTTGCGGGGGCTCCTCGGAATGATGGCGGATCCCATGGCTGCTGCAGAACGACGAGACGATCGGCTTGGTTGACCATGGTGCTGGTTGCGACGTCTTTCTTCTTCGCTTTCTCCAGTAATAGACCGAACTCGGGTGGAAAATCTTGCAGGCGGAGGCTGGCTCTTGTTGGACTGTCTTGGCGACTTCCAGAGGTTGTAGTGGGCATGAAGGGTGCGTACCCAGCACCTCCACCAGATGTCACGAAGCCAGGGACGACGCAGTTTTTTTATATAAGAAACAAGTTTATTGGAGCGAACTTGTGCTCCCCTAACAACTCAAAAGAATACAGAGGCGGCGAAGCAGCGGTAAACAAAGTAACGTGCGTCGGCGAACGTCGCAGAATCGAATACCCCGGCATCTGCTCTGCAGGCTTTTTATCTTTCGACGCGCGTGATTCTCGAACCGTCGATTCGTATCGAGAACATTGTAGGTCGAAGAAGATTATTGCGGGCTGTTCAGGTTAGATCGGAATGCTCTCCCTATCAGAACAGATAACACATGCGGCACAGAAAGAAAGAATGGAACACGCGCTTCCCTTGGCACAGAGATAACACAGACCGGCGCAGCCTGGCGGTAAAAGCAAAACACAAATGAACAAACCCAATGCATGCTTCACGGCAGTATTTTTAGGGCATTGCCGTGACGACAATCTCTAGCACAAAATTGATAAAAAACAACTAGGGGACACTGAACGTATTTCTTGATCTACCTGTTCCCCTTAAAACAGGCCGATGTATATTGCCCTTTGGGTGGAGTTCAAAATTTGCTACAATAAAAATTTTGCCCTACGTTGAGACGACTAGACCGAATAAAAGTACGCGGTCGTTTCAGTGTTAAATACAACACACAAGGGCAATTCTACCGAATGCTTCCGGTGATGAAACTACAACTATTCCCGTTTTAAACTTTTTTTGCCTTCGTAAACTTTTTATAATGTAAATGCACTCATCTGCATTGAATTTCTGTGTGAAAAACAGTGACGTTTAACGCTAACGTCCATAACCAAAAATTGGCCACGTATCTGCTCCTTTCGTTGCAAATGTCGTCAAAAGACGATATTCTTCGTAGACATTTGCCAAGGAAATGCCCTCCTTTGCTCTCCCGATCAACTCTGATGCTGTTCCTGCACCGTCGTGCTCATCCCAAGGTAAACACTATAAAGGTTTGCTCAAGGCGGTTTGAATTAACCCCGTTCCACTGCTACAGGCCGGGTTCCTCGATGCCAGCGCTGCAGTACGGCGGAGAGCGCGCGAATCGAGGCGGCCGCCGACAAGGTTTATAGAACTCGTGGCCGTGCTCCACTTGCGTTCCAAGCGGAACGTTGAACCAAGCTAGTGGAACCTTTCGTTGCTGTTGCCGTGTGATTTTTCATATGCCGCCAGGAGGCGGCGGTTTTCTGCAGCAGATGTAGAATATCATTTGATAAGCATACATAAATTTTTAGTAAAGAATCACTGTAAATATCCCTTGTGTACTAATTTCCTTTCTTATATTTGCGTAATGCCTTGTTCTTGTCCAACAAAGTTGAGAAGTATGAACATATAAACCTGGCTTAGAAGTTCGCATTTGGCTGTGAGTATATAAGAATATTACGCAATATCAATTTTACTTTGGCCGGGTGGCTGAATCGAGTCACAGACAGACAGACAGACAGACAGACAGACAGACAGACAGAAATACAGACAGACCGAAATTTCTGTGTTTAAATAGCCCAAGAATGACTATCGTCTGTAAAAACAGCCAGAAAGTTGTGTCTCACCTGATTAAGATAGTTTTGCAGCAGAATAATTTCGCTGGCAATGCCCTGGAGTTCCACGCGCGGCCTGAACACACGAGCGATGCGCGTCATGCGTTCCTCGTATTTTGCAAACACCCACGAGTTATTCGCCTTGCGCAACGCGAGAATTTCCGGCGCCAAGTTGAGCACAGGTGGGCCAATCTGTAAAAGAATTCAGGTCACCAGATTTAAAGTGGCAACGCGCGCTATTTGGTCCATGATCAAAAGAATTTTGCATAAACTACAGGCACAAACACAGAAAAAGAAGAACGAAAGAACGGACAGGGGAATACAGGAATGTCTTTCTCCTGTCCTTTTCACTGGGTTGTGCCTGTCGCTTAAACCTTATGCTTGGGAATTCGGGTGGTATTGCTCGGAATATATTCGCGAGGCCCTTGTCCTAACTTTTTAACAGTGGAATGTTTAAGCTTGTATTTCATTCGTGCGTGACGCCGCTCAGAACTCGGTGCAGCTATTTTAAGATCAGCAAAATGCTCGGCCAAGAAGTGTGAGCGAAACTGGTGAGGGTGCAAGGAGCCACTGAGAAAATGTAGGGAAACGACCGGTCAGCAGGGTGTCGCGCGCCAAGCACACCCACAATACAGCTGCCGAACCGCAAATCATGCTCCTTTGGCAGCAGACGTTGTTGCACGTTTGCTTTCCGTGCTGTAGTGATTCTTATGACGGTGAGATCAACCACAGTTTTGAGGCGTCCCGCAAGCTGTCGAAATTGCTTTCGCACAACTCTGCTGAAGTGAAAAGACGTTTTTGATGACACCAGGTGCTGCATGATTTGTGGGGGTCATTGTACAGTGTATGTTGCCATTAAGGTGCGGTCTTATAGGACGAAGTGGCCGGGGTGTCAATGACCGGGCCCGTTATCATGAGTTGACGCTCCAATATTATCCGCGTGCGTGTCTTAATATGTACTGCTTGGTGTGCGAATGTGCGGCTGACCTTTATAAATTATAGGGTGCTCTGTCTAATCTTATGACTCTTGGCACTCAAACTTTCAAAATATTTTACATCAAAGAGGAGAGCTTGTGCCAGTCAAATGTCAGTGTGTTTGCGGAGAGTAAGTTCAGCTATTCGGACGCGAATAGTATCAGACAAATGGCTTATTTTTCCTCCGGACTTCTGTGGAAAAACGCGCATCTGGAGCACTTGCATTCATAAGCACGACCTTGTTTTCGAAACAAACTAGTTGGCAGCGAGCACTCGTACGATCTGCCTGTATTTTTTGTCCTCGGAATTTTAACTACTATTATAAGCCAGGATCCTAATATATCAGAAAACATTTCGATTGATACAGTTTCCAACGCAATTTAAGTTACCTTTCGTATGTTAGGTTTTTAGAATGCCTGCATAGGAGAGATCCTCTAGTGAAAGCAACTCGGCCTTTAAAGCGAGAGGTTTCATTGTGGCACCGATGGCGTCCTGTCAGAAAACTAATTCATTTCCCTGTAGACCGTTTGGTCACCGAAAAGCTGTGTTAAAATATTTGGCCACACGCGGCACATGATGAAACCGGGTTTACATTATATCAAAACAGTGACTTGAAAATCGTGGAAAGGAACAGTTCACTCTAAAAAAAGGTAGGCGCATTCACTAACAGAATACTAACAAGTTACTTGTCCCAGTATACACTAGGTACTTAGTAACTGGAGTTAGTAAATGTACTACTAGTCATGGCTACTAACTAAAGCAGGCAGTAAGCACCACTACCTTAACTAGTAAAGTCCTAGCAAATAGCACCCTCCTGAGCTACATGCATTTACTAACTGACCATGCATAACCTAGTGATAAGCACGACCTTAAGCTAGTGATAGTACTTCCCACACTGAGTTAATTTGCTAACCATGCAGTTGCTCCCACTACGCCCGAGTGACAGTATTTACTAGCTCAGAGGTGAATACATGCATACAGGCATGCAGTAGCAATATTTTTCTAAATATAAAAAAATACCTAAGAAGGTATATCTTTTTAGATATTAGCAAGTATTAGCATTAGGTATTAGCAACTTGCTCCTTTTTTGCTAAGCTACATTGTGGCGTATACAATCCTCCTAAAATAAAAAGACAGGTTTTAGGATGCTTCATTCAAACTTTATTTACATGAATGTACATGCTCAAGCGAGCTTCTCCATGGAAGAGATTGCACTGATTACCAATGGAGTCAATGCCTTGGAACTCTTCAACTTGAAGAAATGCTCCAAAAGAGCAAAAAAATTCTGGTTCTTCGGGCTGTATTTCACATTGAATACCCAGTATATTTCCACCAGGTGGACGAGGGCCCCCGTCATGTCGAGGGCTTCCACTTGGAAGTCTTCGATGGCTGCCCAAATCGTCCTTGCCATTTTTGGCTTTTGGCCACCCAGGAGGAGCGATGGGTGGACATCCTGTAACAGGCAGTTTCAAGGGATGACAATAAACACATACAAATAAAAATCAAAGCAGTTCAACTTAACGTGAAAGCTATGAAAAGTGCAGAGCAGTGATTCACCATAGGGGTTGTGGTGCCATTTTTTCGCTTTTTGCTCCCACCCCTCATGCTCTTCCCTCTCCGTCTCTCTCCTGTCTCGATAAATTAAACAGAGGATTGTTCAATGTAATTCAAATTTCCCAGACGTGGCAGTGCTTGCGTAACTTCTCTTGGAACAGCATGCATTCTTTTGTTTATGTTTTGTTTCTTTTTCTTCCTTCAACTGCGCGAGTGGTAGTACTGTTTCTTTTCCGCTTCGTTTGATCTAGCACATGCTAAAGCCTTGTTCAACTATTTTGAAAGCATCGTTTTTTTCGTTGGCGGTGGCCACTTTTTTCCACTTACTGTCGTAAAAACGAACCCAACGAACATTCTTAACTAGATGGATGCGGGGACTGCAGGTTATTTACAAATATCTTGCCTCTACTGCGCCTGCAGTTTTCTTTGCACTAAAATTTAATGGGGACATGTACGACAAGTGCCAGAAAATCCAGGAGTTTCGAACGGTACTGCTTATATTAGCCTTTTGTTGACAAGTGTCCTTATTTTTTGGCAGGAAGGCTGGGTCCACAACGCAGCCTTACTGCGGTGGCTAGGTAGCGTCACCACGGATGCGTTATGACGACAAGCCGGGCCCCTAAAGTGCTCGGCACTTAAAATATTACTTACATGTCCGTCCAGAAAGTGGGGCCGCTCCTTGACGAGCCGGGGAAGCAGCTCGATCACACCGACGGCAAAACGATCTGGAAGTTAATAACTGTATTACATAACGTGCCAAGCAGAAATAGAAAACGAGCTAGGTATTTTTTTATGCACCTTCATGAAATAAGTTCTCACGTCTCCAGTATTCCCTGAAGCTATAATTCAGCAGAGCACGCAGTCCCATTCCCCCTGGTTGTGGTTTGTGGGAAAAGAAAAGGAAAGGAACTGGGGATATTTTTGAGCTCAACAGGGAGCTCACCTGCATATAACCCAGTGTGGGGGGAAGGACAGTAGAGAGGGAGTGAAACGATAAAGTAGAGAGAGACAGAAAAATATAAAGGTCTTGCATACACAGAAGGGACAATAGGCTAGCGTAGGCAGAAAAACATTGAAATCTTGTTTTGCACCCCAAAATGGCCATAGCGTTGAAGGTTCCTACCACCTACATTTTTTCTCATTTCCATCAAGTGTGTCCAGCTCGGCCTCCAGTCTCACAACTGCTTCTCGCGCCGACTTCATGCCCTTGCAGAAGTGGAGGCAGCTCTTTCCATGCGTGTTTACAAAATCAAGGAAGGCAGAATCCAAATCCACATTTGTGATTTCTTGAAATTCTTGGTGGAGCTAGAAAAAAAGGAATCAGAAATAGTTATGGCAAACTGTATGTTGTTACGCCAGTACACTAAAAATCTGCGGCTTAACACAGTACAAACAGTAAACCGAGTACGTCACCATTTCCCCAAGAGTCAGAGCTGGGTACTTCTGAAGAATTGCAGCTGTTGTTGGAGCGCATTCGTTTATCCACCTGCGACGAGCAAGCCTTGTTTTTTTCATCGAGTCGGACGGCTTTTTGATATCCGGGGTCCTTTTCTTGACCTCAGCTTGCATGGCACAAATATGCCCGTTTAGGGACTCCAGGCTTTCAGTGTTCACATCATCCGAGATCTTCCAAGCAATCACACGTCAATAGAAGGTTAAAAACATAGCACAAAATTCCTGAACTGAAAATTCAAACTGAAAAAACTGAAAGTTCAACCTCTTGCTTCTACAGAGCCCCATATGTTTGTATACACGTTAGGAGTGCACAGAAGAATGATGCCCCCCCCCCCCCCCACACACACAAGGTCACATTGCTGGAAGTGCAAACCAGGCTAGCAACACGGTAAGAAGATCAGTCAGAGGTGTCATAAGAGCTGACATTTAAAGAAACAAATTATCGTCCCTTTTTTATACTCCTGCTATGTCCTGCTTAAGTTTCTACACTGTTCAATAGTACTTTCAAACTGACACCTTTGTTTTACTTTTACAGAAAAAAGCTCATTAATTGGAACTCCTAATTTAAACTGATGCCTTGGTCCCGACACAGCCTGTATATTTCAATGCGGGACCCGATAATTCGAACGAGTTGGTATCCAGAACGGGTAATTTGAACTGGGAGTCCCTGGTTTCCATCGCTCCTTGCAGAAGAAGTCAGCCCAGTGTGATTACAATGTGTTGCAGATCCAAACAAAATCAAATTAACTAGACATGAAAAACAACGAAACAAAAAGAAAAACAGCGCAGTGTGGGCTATGCTGCTGCGACAGCTTATTTTGCTTCTGCAGCGGGCGCCGCACCGCCGGCGCCACTGCTTCTGCAACAGATTTGCCGCAAACCTGCCAAAAACATGTAGTCGCCTAATTCGAAATAATAATCCAGAGGTGGCTTCTTTCGAGCAATTTTATGGTCCCCTCAGAGTTTGAATTAAGCTTTTAGTGTACACAATTACGTTGAATCATATCGCATCTTGAAAAATCAGCGCATAAGGGATGGGACAAAACAAGAATAAATGACGACGCAGCGCTGAAGTCTCAACAAAATTTAATTGAAAAAAGCCCACACACATACTATACTGCACTCTGAAGAGCCACATGGCTTCACATCTTGTCATCCGTGATTACATCATAAGTAAAGCATTGTCAGACTACACATGCCAACTACCTCACAATGCGCACCGTGACCAGACAGCAAGTCAAACTCTCACTATCACGTTGGCAAACGTGATTACAACACTGACAAAAAGCACGCGCCAAGGTCAGCAGTAGTGCGCGTCGCGTCCAGTCAAGAACACAAATTCACTATAAGCTACAGACACTGAAGGAACGCTGACGCACTAGTCTCTATTTTGTCCTAATGTGATGCACTTCTAGAATTTCCCGTACACATTAATCCTTGTTTTCAGCAATTACCACAGTCTCTTGCTTGAAAGACAGGGACACCCCCACACTTCGCCCAATGCTGAGCAACATGGGAATACTTGTCCCCTTGCAACTTGCGCTTGTGCTCCAAGAGTATCAGGTTTAGGCAGCGGCCCATTTGCCCGATATACACTTTTCGGTAGCACGAAAGTGGTACCAAACACGCTACTGCGGGCTGCAAGGAATGAATAGCGACACGTGTTTGGTCTTGCACAGTGTATGCTTGGCGGCTCTTGATATCTTTTTGATATCCTAATACCTGATATCTTGAGTAAACATATTGTTCTCTACAATAAACAAATTAAGTCGAGTGTACAACACCATTGAAAAGAAAATATCAGGAGCCGCCAAGCATACACTGTGCAAGGTCAAACACGTGTCGCCATTCATTCCTTGCAGCCCGGCAGTAGCGTGTTTGGTACCACTTTCGTGCTACCGAAAAGTGTATATCGGGCAAATGGGCGGCGGCCTAAACCTGAGACTCTTGGAGCACAAGCGCACGTGGCAAGGCGACAAGTATTCCCATGTTGCTCAGCATTGGGTGAAGTGTGGGGGTGTCCCTGTCTTTCAAGCAAGACACTGTGGTAATTGCTGAACACAAGGATCAATGTGTACGGGAAATTCTAGAAGTGCATCACATTAGGAAAAAATAGAGACTAGTGCATCAGCGTTCCTTCAGTGTCTGTAGCTTATAGTGAATTTGTGTTCTTGACTGGACGCGACGCGCACTACTGCTGGCCTTGCGCGTGCTTTTTGTCAGTGTTGTAATCACGTTTGCCAACGTGATAGTGAGAGTTTGTATTGCTGTCTGGTCGCGGTGCGCATTGTGAGGTAGTTGGCACGTGTAGTCTGACAATGCTTTACTTATGATGCAATCGCGCATTACAAGATATGAAGCCACGTGGCCCTCCAGAGTGCAGTGCATATATACGAGTGTTTTTTTTAAATAACATTTAGTTGAGAGTTCAGCGCTGTGTCGCCGTTCATTCTTTTTTTGTCCCGTCCCTTTTGCAAAGCTTGTTCGATGTGGTCCCATAAACCAACTAGCCCACCTTGCTACCCTTCTTAGTCTTATCTGGCTCACTATTCATTGCAATTTAATAATACAAACAAACATTTGACTTACCAAGCGACACTGCTTTTTAGTTTGACTGCTGCTTTCTGGAGCACTTCTTTTGCGGCCAAACTTTTTCCTGGCTGCTTGTACGGCAGGGATGGTGCCCATGTCTTTCCGTATGTTTCCCATCTTGTACTGGAACTGGACTTTCCAGGATTCCTGTAAATAAATAGTGACATAACACAAGAACTTGCTATTGTACTTAATGCTAGGTAAGAATGTTAATTGGAAAATGGTTATCACATCTACACTTTATTAATAAAAAAACAAATTTGAGACTATATGAGGCAAATTTAAAGAAATCCAGGCACCCTACAGCAGAGGATGATAGAAATAACTTCAACCTAGAGTAATTCACACAAGTGCCTTTTCTTGCGCGCCACATCTTCAATCCAAATAGACACAAGAGCCTTCAAACAGATGCAAAACCAGATTTATAGCCCCTCTCCCCTTTCTACTCTGCCTACCTTACAACAAGGAAGGCTACGTATAAAACATTGAACAAAAGAGAGTAGTTTCCCTTGTCATAAAGTACCAACTAGACCAAGTTTGTATTCTACTCTGGCGATTCTTATAAAGTAGTCAAGCGAGGGTTACTAGACGTCTCGCGTTGCAGGACCGCTTCTGGCGTTCGTCCCGTCTTTTTGCCCCAGTAAACAACCATGGCCCATTTTTGCCGGACTGAATAGTTTCCAAAATCAGCGCCAAGCAAGTTGATCAAACCAAAAGTGTGCCGACTTAATACAAGTATATTTTATAACTATTACCTTAAAAATTTTACAGTTACCTAAAGTGAAAGTTACATCTATTCTTACCGAGGGACGCTTCAAACTTTTTGCCGAACCAAATTGAAGGGACATTATTTCATTAGTTGACTATTGGCAAGCAAGACATTGAATAGAAACCAGAAGATTGGAATTCTTCAGGTGTTTAGGTCTCAGAGATCGGTGCAAGAGGTAACAGGGATTGTACGCTGCACTGGGACTTCTCGCGTCGCGGAACTGTCCGTTTTCTTGGAACCACAGCTCTAACGGGGCGCCTTTTTTTTTCACAGTGAACTCTACGTGGACCTGCTATCAACATTGCGTGCAATGTTACTTGTGTGGCTGAATTTTCTGTACAACTGCGGATAATTTTACAACTAAGCCTGGCGGGTTAAAGTCCTGCAAATTAAATCCGCCAAAAAAAAAACAGCAAAGGACCCGAAGCAGGACTTTCAAAATAAATGCGTGTTTTTGAAGTCTGAATAGGAATTTTCCCTCGGCAAGAGTGAGGACTCATGCCAAAATGTAGCGTTTTAAACAAGAGCAGTTCTCGCAATAAATGTTTTCTTCCAATCCTAACCCTTTGTCTTTCTACCCCCCAGGATTATGGTCACCCTAAGTAAAGCACAACAAATTTTAAAAAGATATAGCCCTTCAATTTGCTTTTAGGTTTAGGTGTGAAATGCTTGTTAAAAAACCCATCATAGAATTTTCTGTGCCAGAAAAGTAGTTTTAAAATTCTTGGGGGTTTCATGCACAGAAGCTACATCTGGGTTGTGAGCCGCACCAAGGCTCTGAATAATTTTGACCACCACAGGATCTCTAAGATGAGGCTGAAATATCGGCACAGGGGTGTTTACATTTTTCGCATTGAAAAACAACAAAGGTTGAACCAGTGTCCTTGGCCTCGGCTGCATAACACCTTAGCCATCATGCCACCATGGCAGCGGTTAACACAAAATCAGGCGGAATGATAAGTTTCAGATGTCAGCATGACAATTTCAAAATGCCCACCGATTCAGGGAGACTATCATGATCACTACACCTCAGTACCACCTAATTTCACGGTATGACTGCAGCATAATTTCGTGATAAGTATTAAAAAGTTAAAACGAATGAACGCGGTGGAACCCTTCCTTTCGAATACCAGTGGGTGTGCAAGTTAACTCTGTTTTATAACTAACATTTCCGTACTTACATAGCCTGGGCCGATGGTGTCCCTGAGAACTGGGTATGTAAAAACCAGGGCTCGTGCGGCCATCTCGTAGAGCTTGTCTGGATACCTGCGAGAATATTAGTTGTAAACACTGGTACTGCTGCACACTCGCATGCTGGTACTCACAAGCTTCTAGTACGCAGGTCTGTTGCAATCCATGCAACAATGCGAGACTGTTTCCTTCCGCAACTCTCCAAACCGAGCATTATCGATGTCGGCTTTAATGTCAAATGGTACAGGTGGCAGCTGGTAGTCCAATGCAAAACAGGTTGGTGAAGCTTGGGATGAGCCTGCAGCTTGCAGGGCAGCTTCTGGCAAAGCTTCGTCTGAATGGCTCGTTTTGTCTGGTGTGCTGAAAATTCGAACAATACAAGTCCACACTATGACAACCATGTTGCATGCAACATACAGCCAAACGTCCACCAGCTGGACTAATAAAGTGTATATTACACAAGCACTTGTGCAACAGGAATGGGAAGATGTAGTTATGCAACTGTGTGCAATTACACAATTTGCATATTGAAACAAGGGACAAGAACAAAGGTAAACATGATGAAAAGAACTACAGTTTAGCCCACACACTAAACTTTTTTACGCCCTTTTGGCCAAAAAGGGCGTAAGATAATTGAAAAAAGGGTGTTGGGAGGCCCTTACGCCCTTTTTCTTGAATCTCAACACCCTTTTTTGTAGCTTTCCACCTTTTTCTTTTTGCGTGAAAAAAAGGGTGTTGACCAACCTCAACGCCCCTTTTTTTTGGAAGGGTGTTGGAAGGGTGGGGAAAAGTTGTTCAGCTCATCATTGATTGAGGTCATGCATGCAATATTATTTCAAAAAGACATCCCATTGTGCCATCCACCTAACCTCGTCAAAAATGTTCAAAAGCAAAAAAAAAGCTGCCAAATTCAATAAAAAGCACCGGCAGCACCGACGTTGAAACAGGAAAAAATATCAGTCCTTGCTTATTACGACATCGACAGAATAACACTCCCCCTCCCACTTTTTGTTTTCTACAACCTTGCACCGAGCACAGCACAACCTTGAACTGTGACATCTGTATCATCATTCCGTCGTTCCCTGTTCCTCTCCTGCCCCACCAGCAAATCATAGCCCCCTCTGACAACAGTCATTCTCGTCACTCAGTGGAGTTATAAAGTACTAGCAATCACAATTTTATTCCATTCTTATTGTTAGCGACCGTAAATATTGTGTACAAATGCAATAAACAGACCACCTAGTTTCTCCTACAGAAACAACGTTGGAGAACAATGCCGATATCAAAAGAAAACAAAAGTTGGGAATGGAGGGGGCATGAAGTCGGGCGCTAAATAAACAGACGCCAAATAATAATACGATTACTTACACTAGAACACTTCCAAACTTCATTGCGCAGTGTTATCTTACTATCTGCTGCTTTTTTTAACGTTCAAATGGAGCGCCAAAAACTCAGTCCGCGTTTTGTGTTTGTAAACTTTAAAAATCTAAGCTTCTTTATTATATTGCACACAAAAATAATAATTACTGTTACTGTATAGTCAGTAAAAGAGGCAATTATTTATTGTTGTCGTTTTAATTTCTTTACGCAACTCCCTGCCAACGGCCGAAACCCTGAGTACGGCGCGCGGCGGCGTGGCCGGATTCCGGAACAGATACCCCGTGACCCTCCATGCCGTGACCCGTCTTTCATGGATTGTTTACTGTGGTGTGCAGTTACACAAGCGCAGTTATTATGATTAATTGGACACCTCGTCGTCTTCGGTTATGTCTGTCGTGTTCGACTTCGCGATGAAGTATTTGAGAACAACTTTGCCACCTGAAGACGGCTAAATTCGTTCGGCGCTTGCCCCTGAACGTCGCTCGCTCTTCTGCTTCGTTTCCTGCAGGTAAGCTGTCTCGACACATTTGCCGCCTTTCTTTTCACTGGATGCCGTTTGTAGCTGTCAGCGCCGCTTTAAGGATTCGTTAACAGGAGCCCGCGTGTGAGAATTGTTTAACTGAACTAGCTAGGTTGAACCTTGAGGGCTCGTCTTTAGAAAGGCGATGTGCGAAAGAACATTGTGGTGCTTGCATTGAGCGCTGAACGCACTGGCGCTCAGTAACGCAGTGGCGCTCAGTAACTCAGTAACGTTTCCCATTCCGCAGCACTATATTGAACAGCTTCAGAGTTCACCACTGCGAACCACGTCTTACGCGTAGTTTATCAGAACACGGGCGGCTACTCCTCTAAACTGTGCTGCGCAGCGTTTACGGCTTCGTTAATCACCGCTGTCATTTGTGCCGTGTTGGGAATGGCGAGGGAGAATCGTTTGCGAGCGAATGTGCGCGCCTCGCAAGCTTCGTTGCGTTTGCGGCGAGCCACCTCACCATGTGTACGGTGCCGCGGTACGCGGGCAGTGATTTTGGCTGAATATTGTGTTGCCCGAGTTGTAACATTCGTGCACCCAATAATTCCATTCTTGCCTGTGTGGTAATCATGTGTCATCCTGTTTTAGACCTCTGGACGGTCTGAGCACATCACGTCCCTCCATTCAACCGGACAAGAGCCACAAGCATTGTCAACAGTGTTTGGCCGCCAGAACGTAAGTTTTCAAACACAGTTTTGGTAGCACAGTGGGCTATACCATACTTGAATAATGTTCGATCACTTGAATGTACAAGTTCCCTCGTACAAGCCAGGATTTTTTTGGGGGGGGGGGGGGGGGGGGGGGGGGTGTGGTCGACCAAAAAATGGGACGGGGAAATATGTAGGCAAGGCATCTTGCGCGTTGTTTTGCAAACGAAGCTTGAAATAACTGACTTTAACATGCGATTTGTGTATGCTCAACACTACCTGAAAGCCCACCTTAAAGGGAGCCATGAGACAAAATACAAGTTGGGTTTATTAGAAAGACTGCTTAGTCCTGATAACAATGATCCCAATATCATCGCAATCTTCGAAAAAATAACGGAGATATTAAGGAAAACGTTTGAAGCAGTCGCGACCCCCTAGCCAATTTCCCGCAACTTATCTATGACGTCACGGAACCTTGTTTGTGCGATTGGCGGCCGCCTAACTGACCTGTCGCGACGGCACATGACTGGACGTCTGTAATCCGGCCTCTAGTTTCATTTGACCGCATCACTTGAACGTTAACGTGCAGTTAAGGCACTGAAAATATGTTTTATTGTGGGCCCGTATGACGTCATTCTTGCTCATAACACGTCACTGTGGCGCAAAATTTGAAAGTTTTTAAATACTTCTTGCTTTTTTTTCGTTAAAAAACATATTTTGCGGCTCTAATGGAGCTGAGTGACATACTGAATCCTAGTTCTTTCAAATTAAACGAAGTTGTATTTTCTCTTCATGGCTCCTTTAAGGAGCTTAGATGGTGATGATAGTGATGATCAGCTAAATTGCTGTTCGCTGGTCTATGGGCAGACCACGGGCGATTCATTCGTCCGCAGAGCAGGTGGTTAGGCGGACCCGCGCTCGTGAGTGAGATCATGAGTCGCGCTCGTGAGTGGCGCGCGGACCCCGAAGTTCGTCAGGCGGAAGTGGAGGCCAACACTGAATGTTTACTATCAAGATTCTCGTGTTTTAGAAAAGGGACTATTATGTTTTCTTTTCAGCTTTGAAGTACAGTCGAGCACGATTTGAAGGTTATCGCGGCCCAAGCGTGCCACCAGCCCACGGTTTCGTTTCGGAACCATGAAAATCGAGATTTCACACTCTTCGCTCCCTTGTTGGCTGTTCCATGATACAACAATGGCCCGCACGACTGACTTGCCACCCTTTGGGTTTCAAGCTGTACAGGGCCGTCCACGCTAGGTGCGAACACGGCGCAGCGTGACCTTGCTCCGCGGCCGCGCATCGAAGCTAAGCGGCGCAGGCGCACAGGGGCTTGGAGGTGGGGCTTCGTGTCGTCTGCTACCGCGGGAGAGCGCCGTGCCTGCTTTGTTGTGAAGCACGCCTAACTGTAGGCTTGCCTGTAGCGTCTAAGCGCGCTGCGACAGCATTGCGGGAAAGCGCACTTTCCTTACTGCGGCGCGTTGTGTAGTTTCTGCCTACGAGAAACCCACAGCTTCCGCATTTCAGTTCCGCGGTGCAGGTTAAATGCAAGTATTGTTGCAAACATTTCAGGACTGGCTTGGTTTGGTTCAATGAGAGACGCTGTATAGAACGGCATCGTATAATTTCGGCCACTAGGATTTATTTAATGCTCACTGGCATTACGCAGAACATAATTGTCTGTGCATTTCGCCTCCGTGGAATTTCGGTCACAGCGGCTGGGTTTCGATCTGCCGAATTTCTTCCAGATGTGTATTGGCTTTTTTCAAACATATGAATATCGCGCATCGTCGAGATGGTTCAAGCAGTCGCCCAGCCAGGAAGTCACGCCCCCAGCACAATCGTCTACTCTACGGTCGAATCCTGGACCGGTCCCACTCTAGTGTGCTAATTATAATGCATACGTCATTGGTTGCGCTCCCTACATGGCTAGTTATTTGGAGAAAGCGGCCCCTCCCTTTGTTGCCACCTGTGCGCATCCTCCTTTATGGTAAGACCCGTACTTCCTCGCGACTCCTTGAACCATCTCAACGATGCGCGATATTCATATGTTTGAAAAAAGCCAATACACATCTGGAAGAAATTCGGCAGATCGAAACCCAGCCGCTGTGACCGAAATTCCACGGAGGCGAAATGCACAGACAATTATGTTCTGCGTAATGCCAGTGAGCATTAAATAAATCCTAGTGGCCGAAATTATACGATGCCGTTCTATACAGCGTCTCTCATTGAACCAAACCAAGCCGCCAGTCCTGAAATGTTTGCAACAATACTTGCATTTAACCTGCACCGCGGAACTGAAAAGCGGAAGCTGTGGGTTCTCGTACGCAGAAACTACACAACGCGCCGTAGTAAGGAAAGTGCGCTTTCCCGCAACGCCGTCGCAGCGCGCTTAGACGCTACAGGCACGGCGCTCTCCCGCTCTAGCAGACTACACGAAGCCCCGCCTCCAAGCCCCTGTGCGCCTGCGCCGCTTAGCTTCGATGCGCGGCCGTGGATTGTGCGCTGGCGCTCCGCTGAGCGAGGCCACGCTGCGCCGTGTTCGCACCTAGCGTGGACGGCCCTGTACATTCGTTGTTATCAAGCACAGACTTGGACTTGGTTGCCCTTATCTACACCAATGATAACGAAACTTGCATGGAATATTTGCTAAAGCTGTTGTTTTCCTTCTTCCTGCTTTGAAAGAGTAGCTTTCCCGCGACAACCTCCGAATCGCAGTGGACTGTACATGCGGCGCATTCGTATATTATGGCGGTGAAACTAGCAAATGTGCGTCTTCGTCCTTAAGTAATCGCCTTTTGTTATTTTTTGTGCTAGTAGCGCGAGTAGTAAACTTGCGCTAAGCGGAACACCTTATTGCACTGCTGTTGAATGTTGAGCTTGTTGCACGTTTCTTAAATTTCATTATATTTGTATCTGTTAAATCGAAACAGACATGGCTTCAGTAAAACTCCGGTTAAGCAAATACAGAATGCTGATTCTAACCAAGAGGGAGGTCAAGGAAACTGGAATAGTGCCAAAAAAACAAAGCTCCGCATTAGGGAGAATTGTGTAGTTAGTGTTTGATGTGGAGGAAATACAAGATGGGCAGAGCAATGCTTTTTATGCAGCAGAAATTATGGATCTGCAATAGTCAATGAAATGCGATGTCGGTAGAAAAGTAAACATATCAAGGATTGATAGTTGACTGAACAAAATACAGCGACGTGCTCTGTCATGTGATTATACTTTGTACCAGTGTAAAGACAAGGAATGACACGCTCCCGACAACATGTAAGCCTATATGAGGCTTTTCCTGCTGTTCTGCCATTTCCCGGCCGTGCTGTTCCGCCATTGAAACAGTGGGGCTGTTTCGATTGGCTCGTGGCAGGTTCCCGGCGCTTGTCGGTGTATCCGGCGCGAAATGCAGCCGGGCTGTATATGTTGACAGGTACAGCATCTGGAGCGGGCGCAGGGATCAGACGTTGACATAGCCCTTGTTTTCAGCTTTATATGAGCAAGAATGTCCTTAAAACTGCAGGTTCCGCGCCTGCAGGTGACTTCAGGCGGTTTTTCAGGCTGCTTAAACCGCAGCCCAGCAGTTATCTTCTTGGATGTTCTTTTCCCCGGGGCTTCTCCTCCAAGCCGCAGTAGCGCTGAGGATCTGACCCCGGGTATCCTCAACCGACAAACTCAGCCTCCGATACAAAACTGTACATTTATTTACAGCCCGGCGGGCGACTAAAAAACAGTGCTCAGGCGGAGCTCGAAGACGACGGGCCGAGCTCTCCTGCGCCCGGACCACGTCTCCCGATGTCGTCTCCTTGTCTTCATCTTCCCTCCACCCTGACGCTGGGGGCTAGGGAAGAGGGAAAAGCGAGTCCTTCGTGGGGGTCCAACCCCATGTGGTGGCCATTAGCGCATCCGGTGCGAGCAGGCGTGACCTTCCTCGGGATGCGCGGAGTTTCAAGGCGCCAAGCGACACGTGCGTTCAATTTCTGTGCCGCTCGTCCCGGGGCCCGCGCCAGTTCGTGCGTCGAAGCGCCCGACACCTCCACCGCCACTGTGAAACATAACTTCAGGAATGTTTCACACACGAAACACACACCACACACACATTTGGCCCGTGCACCATCGTTCCTTCAGTTGACGACACAACAATCAGCACGGCCAGTGCCTCTTGACCCTGGCTGCAGGTCACCATGACAAATTAGGCACAATCCTCACATAGCTCATTCAGAGCGAGCGGCCTTTAGAATGCGGTACGCACCGGCCGTCGTCGTCCGAAAACGCCCTTGCCATGCGCCGCACACCCTCACACAACAGTATCAGGGGCCCCTCTCCTCCTCGCTCGGGAAGGGACCACTGCTGGGGTCGTCAGCCATGCGTTGGAGCCACTCTGCACTGAGGTGAAGCTGACTGACGCTTGCGCCTCTTTCCAGGCGAACCCTCGGGTTCGGCCGCTTCTGACCCACCGTACGCGCACGAGGTGTCATTCTCTACGACACACCTTTGGTCAGGGTAAGCAGCAGAGGGCTGCTTCGTGGGCACGTTAACGCGGTCATGCAATGCCGGAGAGGCTATCTCTTCAGTCACTGCAGTTCTACCTGCAACTGCCTGGGGCTGCGTTACATGAGCGGCCGTACCCTGATTTGCACTTTCCTCTCTCAATTCGCTGGAGCTTCCCATGGCAATCATATTTTCGGGACTCGACATTCGGGGACCTCCAGAAACACACGATGCAGTGTGCGCGACACCAACTGCATCCGATTCTTCACGCGATTCCCGTGCTGCCGCATCCTGCAAAGCTACTGGCCGCTCGGCCACGCTCCCAGGATGTTCTCTGTCTCCGCACGGTGCGACGACAGGCTCACGCTCAGCTGAAGCCAGTCTCCGCCCCTTCAGAACGGCTGATTTAAGAACCTCATAGTTCTTCCGCTCCTTAATGTGCGAACCCTCGCGTTCGGCCGCTACTGAACCACCGTTCGCGCACGAAGCGCCGTTCTCTACCACACACCGTTGTGTGACGCAAGGAGTAGAGAGGGGCTCATCGGTCACATGAATTAGAACATGCGACGCAGCTGAGGCTGTTTCTCTGGCTATCAGCTTTTTCACGGGCATGCACACACTCCTTCGACGCACGAACTGGCGCGGGCCCCGGGACGAGCGGCACAGAAATTGAACGCACGTGTCGCTCGGCGCCTTGAAACTCCGCGCATCCCGAGGAAGGTCGCGCCTGCTCGCACCGGATGCGCTAGTGGCCACCACATGGGGTTGGACCCCCACGAAGGACTCGCTTTTCCCTCTTCCCTGGCCCCAGCGTCAGGGTGGAGGGAATATGAAGACAAGGAGACGAGAGAGACGCGGTCCGGGCACAGGAGAGCTCGGCCCGTCGTCTTCGAGCTCCGCCTGAGCACTGTTTTTTAGCCGCCCACTGGGCTGTAAATAAATGTACAGTTTTGTATCGGAGGCTGAGTTTGTCGGTTGAAGATACCCGGGGTGAGATCCTCAGCGCTGCAGCGGCTTGGAGGAGAAGCCCCGGGGAAAAGAACATCCAAGAAGATAACTGGCGCAGTCGACAGGATCTTCAACAGCGACGACTCAGCCAGCCGGCGGGCGAGATGGAGCAGGCGGAGAAGTCGCGGCCTGCTGAACGGGATCGGCGGGAGCAGCGAGCTCGTCAGCCTGGTGGAGAAGCGGCTCGACCGGCGCTCAGCGGACTTCTCAACGGAGAGCGGCAGCCTGCTGAACGAGATCTGCAGGAGCAGCGAGCTCGCCACCCAGGTGGAGAAGCGGCTCGAGCGGCGCTCAACGGACGTCTCAACGGAGACCGAGGCAATCTCTGCGGCCTGCTGAGCAGCAGAGGAGAAGCAGCTTGGCGAGCGGTCAGTGGAGGCATCAGCAGCCCACTGAAGGAGAAGCGGCAGGCGAGAAGTCGGCGGGCGATTGTTTGGTGGACACCTCGGCGGAAGGAGCGGTGCATAAATGGATAACCCATCTGCACCGGTGCGGCATCTCTACAGGCGCCGAGCTATACAGGTCAGTGCCTCGTTTGATGCTGGGTCTGCGGTTCACCATGACATCTAGCGGCTATCTAGGTGTAGCCGCGAGATAATGATGAGGATTAGGAAGCGTGCATGAACGTTGCAGGGACAGCAAGCATTGCAATGTCGTTCGCTGAGCAGAAGGCGCTATTGCTGGCGAAATTGAGAATCGCTGAGGCAGAGTTAGCAGCGGAACGTTCGAAGAGTGGACGTTTCAAGAGAGCTAACAATGTTCCTACCTCACCGATTGCTCAAACAGTAATGTTCAGCACTCGAGGGAGAGAGTGAACTGGGGTGCTCCGGTACGCCGAAAGATGCGCTGGGTGGAACCCATTCACTGGGCGCGCGTAGTCCTCCTGTTTCGCGGGATCCGCCACGATCAGAGTCACGTGGGAAAGGCGAAGATAGGATAGTGGCGCACGTTCCTTCGTGGGCGTTGAGATTTTCTGCAACCGGGGAGCAGGATAGTGAAGCATCCCGCTTAGAGAATTTCACCGAAATAAAGATGGGAGGTGAAGGAGGTGTTACGCGCGAGGCTGCGTTGGTAAATGACAGGCAGTCAAAGTTGAATGAGAGTGTGCGCATGCCCGTGATGAAGCTGATGGCAAGAGAGAAAGGCTCCGCAGCGTCGCATGTTATTGTTCATGTTGCCGATGAGCCCCTCGCTACTCCTTGCTTCACACAACGTTGTGTGGTAGAGAACGGCGCTTTGTGCGCGCACAGGGGTGCAGTAGCGGCCGAACACGAGGGTTCGCACAGGAAGGAGGGGAAGAACTATGAAGTTCTTAAATCAGCCGTTGTGAAGGGGCTGGTTTCAGTCGAGCGTGAGCCCGTTGTCACCGCGTTCAGAGAGGGAGAACGTTCCGGGAGCGTGGGCGAGCGGCCAGTTGCATTGCAGGATGCAGCAGCACGGGAATCGCGCGAGGAATCGGATGCAGTTGGTGTCACGCACACTGTATCTTGTGTTTCTCGAGATACCCAAATGTCGAGTACCGACAATGTGATTGCCATAGGGAGCTCCAGCGAATTCAGCGAGGAAAGTGTAAATCAGGGTACGGCCGCTCAGGTATGTCGCCCAGTTGCAGGTAATGCAGCCCAGGGCAGTTGACAGATGGTCTGTAGAGTAGGAGGCTGCATGAGAGCGAGAGTAGCCCCTACAGCATTTATGTCAGCGTTGACGTAGAGCCGCTAAGCAGCTCTCCTCCGCTTACGCTGACCAACGGTGCGTAGTGGAGCACGGCGCTCCGAGCGCAGAAGCGGCCGAACCCGAGGGTTCGCCTAGAAAGAGGCGAAAGCGTCAGTCAGCTTCACCTCAGTGCAGAGTGGCTTCAACGCATGGTGACGAGCCAGCAGTGGTCCCTTCCGAGCGAGGAAGCGAGGAGGAGAGGGGGCCCATGATACTGGTGTGTGAGGGTGTGCGGCGATGGCAAGGGCGTTTTCGGACGACGACGGCCGGTGCGTACCGCATTCTAAAGGCCGCTCGCTCTGAATGAGCTATGTGAGGATTGTGCCTAATTTGTCATGGTGACCTGCAGCCAGGGTCAAGGGGCACTGGCCGTGCTCATTGTTGTGTCGCCAATTGAAGGAACGATGGAGCACGCTCGCAAAGTGTGTGTGGTGTGTGAAACATTCCTGAAGTTATGTTTCACAGTGGCGGTGGAGGTGTCGGGCGCTTCGACGCATGAACTGGCGCGGGCCCTGGGACGAGCAGCACAGAAATTGAACGCACGTGTCGTGTCACGCGGCGCCTTGAAACTCCCCGCATTCCGAGGAGGGTCGCGCCTGCTCGCACCGGATGCGCTAATGGCCACCACATGGGGTTCCCACGAAGGACTCGCTTTCCCTCTTCCCTGGCCCCCAGCGTCAGGGTGGAGGGAATATGAAGACAAGGAGACGAGAGAGAGAGACGCGGTCCGGGCACAGGAGAGCTCGGCCCGTCGTCTTCGAGCTCCGCCTGAGCACTGTTTTTTAGCCGCCCGCCGGGCTGTAAATAAATGTATAGTTTTGATCGGAGGCTGAGTTTGTCGGTTGGAGATACCCGGGGTGAGATCCTCAGCGCTGCAGCGGCTTGGAGGAGAAGCCCCGGGGGAAAAGAAACCCACAAAGATAACTCCAGCCTTGACATAAAACATTATGAAGGGGGGGGGGGGGGAACGGGACCCCCCCTCCCTTCCCCCCACCCGCTACGCCCTTGGCGTGTGCTTATTCTTTCTCTTGCATCCACCACATTCGAGTCGTCACGTTGATTTGGGAAATGGAATCCAGCATATGCTGGCAAGATACGAGAGCTTGAACACAACCCACTTGCCCGCAATGAGTTTTCAAAGATCTCCACCACCTGAAGGTACTGAAGTGAGATGTAAGCATTGCCTGAAAACCATACCAGATAAGGGTACCAAATCATAGTTATGGGTCTTTCTCGCCCATTTTAGTGTTTTGAACAAAAAAAGTGCATGTAAAGTGACACGTCGTTCCCTGACGATTTCTGATGCCTGATTAAGTTTGTGGGCATAAA
>CM023453.1:164120996-164234650 GCA_013339765.2 Haemaphysalis longicornis | reverse complement strand
ACGTTGTGTGTTATGAGGGTGTAATATTCTCCACGGAGCGACCTCTTTACTCTCCTTACCGAGCCTGCCTGTGCTGGGTATTTTATTTTCACGCGAGAATTATTTCTCGCAATCCCACCGCAGCTCCCTATTTCAGCGTATACCTCCTCACAGTGGAAAAGGCTACAATGTTAAACGGAGGAAATAACTATTCAGTGATCACGGATGCTTATACCTACTACACAAAAGCACGAGAATCATTCTTAAGCCTTCTGCAACGCTTTCGTTTCCCTTAGACCATTAGTACGGTCTTTAGATTAAAATATAAACAGGTCGCGCAATAAGGCCGGCGCCCAGGCCGTGTATAGAAGCGAGACTCCGTTCCCGTGTGAGTACAGCCCGCCACTTCGTGTGCGCACGGAGCGCCACCTACTGGTTCACTTCCAACACTCCATATAATGTTATGAAGAACTCCTCAGTTCGGCCTCAGAAGCCTAATGGCTAAAAATACGGGATTGGCGCAAATGGCCGGGCTACGAGCCCCAGCAGTGCAGAAATTTTCGCCAGAACCGGCACATCTTTTGCCGCAAAATGTTTTCTTTGCTACACTCTACATATTATTTTCGTAAATTACTGTGCTCTGGTATCTTCCAGGTCGACTTAGGGGCGGTACGCGGTGTACTAGCACGTTTACGTAACGTTGTGCATCGCCCCGGAAGTGCCTGCCTTGTACCTATCTCGGACAGGAATGTCATCGTTGGCAGAAAGCACAACGATTGGTGCGCATATTGTGCTTGCATATTAACCCTTTGAAGGTCCATTTTGTTTATTGCTGATTTAAATTCTTCGGATGAATCGATGATGATGATGGTTAGTGTTTAATGGCGCAAGGCCGACGAGGGCAAAGAGCGCCAGAGAAGTTATTTAATGAAAAGAAGTGATTGATGATGATAGATGGGTTTTATTGGCGCAAGGCCGACTATGGGCAAAGAGCGCCAAAGAAGAAGTTACTGAATTATGATGAGATCGTACATACTAAAACATGTGACTAAAAGTAAAGGTGATGCAAAACAAAAGATAATGGAGATGGCTGGTGTATAGGGCCAGGGTGATTACACATGATATGACAAGAGCTGCAGAAAGTTTACCTCAGCTAAAAACTTAAAAACACGTTGACTAGAAAACATTGGTTCGTCGGCTAAAAAGTATGATGGGTGCAAAGGAATGTGTTGTCTGTATAATTCAGGGAAATGTTTGCGTCGTGTTGTGTCAAGTGCCTTGCATGTGATTAGTATGTGGACTACGGATAGGCCCTTTCCACACCTGCTACACGTGGGTCCCGAAGTTCCAGTGAGCAGGTGGGAGTGCGTCGCATGTGTGTGGCCTATCCGCAGCCTAGCCAAGGCGACTTCAGTGTATCTGTTGTGTGAGTCAGTTATGTAGCGTCCAAGTTGTGGTTTTATTATGTGTAGTTTGTTGTCTGTTTGTTGACTCCAGTGTAATTGCCATGTGTTACGAAGCTGTCGTCTGATGTGTGTCTTTAGGTCGGTGTAAGGTACTGTTGTAACGTCAACTGTAGTCATGAGAGCAGCATCACCAGCCATTTGGTCGGCGGCCTCATTGCCAGGGATTCCACAATGCCCTGGTACCCAGCATATAGTTATTTCAAGATTTGAGGCATATGCAGACATTAGTACCTTAAAAGAGCATTTATGATAGTTTTTAGATGACCTTCCTAATGACAGTGCCTGTACAACGCTTTGAGAGTCTGTGTACACAATGGACTTGGGAATTTTATGTTTGATGATGTGGTTTGTAACGAGTAAAATGCCATATGCTTCTGCCGTGTAAATACTGTTATGAAAATTCATTGTTTTGCTTACTCTAAAATTTGGTCCGTGCGCTGCACAAGATACCGTAGAACCAGTTTTCGACGCGTCGCTATAGAATTCTGCGCACCTGTACTTGTCCTGCAGGAACAGGAAGTGCTGCAGAATTGCATTCTTGGGTACCCTATTTTTTTCTACAAGAGTGAATGACAGGTCGCATGATACAGGACGAAGATGCCATGGTGCGATGAAATTTTGAATGGGTGTCTTGTGCGTGTCTGAAAGAGGGACCGTGAGTGCAGAAGCCTCCTCCCTAACTCTGAGAGAGAAAGGTAAGGAAACGCATGGCCTGTTTAAAAAGAGTTGCAAGTTTGATGTATTGTTCATGATGGGATTAAAAGGATGGTTGGTAAGGGACACAATCTTAGATGCATACAGCAGGTCAACATACTCCCGCTGATGCCCTAGACACCACTTGTCGCACTCGACATAAAGGCTTTCGAGAGGGCTAGTGCGGAAAGCGCCGCATGAGAGGCGAAGGCCAAGATGCAGCACTGGGTCGAGCATTCTCAGTGCGGTCTTTGTCGCCGACCCATACACGACACTGCCGTAGTCGAGCCGGGACCCACCAACGCTGTGTACAGGCGCAGCAGGAGTTGTTTGTCGGCCCCATAAGATTGATGTGAGAGAACCTTAAGAAATTCATTGCCTTTAGGCATTTACATTTGAGCTGTTTGACATGAGGAATGAATGTAAGTTTTTCATGGAATAAAATGCCTAAAAACTTGTGCTCCTTGTTTAACAGGAATTGGCACATTCGCAAGAGTGATGTCTGGGTCCGGGTGGACCCCACGCTTCCTGGAGAATACAACACAAGAGCTCTTTCCGGGATTAATTTTAAAACCATTCTTGTCTGCCCAGCCGGCAAGCTTCTTGACGCCGAGCTGGACTTGACGTTCGCAGATGGACATATTACATGATTTAAAAGATATCTGCACGTCATCTACATACATGGAGTAAGAAATTGTAGGCGGCAGTGCCTTCCCAAGGGAGTTCATTTTTACTATGAAGAGAGTGCAGCTTAGAACTCCGCCTTGCGGCACGCCATTTTCTTGCACGTGTACCTTTGACAGTGCAGAACCAACTCTGACGCGAAAGGTTCTCTCCGACAAATAGCTAGCAAGGATGTTCAAACATATTACCCGAAACACCGAATGACTTCAGGTCAGTAAGGATCCCATAACGCCAAGCGGTGTCATAGGCCTTTTCTAGGTCGAAAAACACATTAAACAGAACTGTTTATGCACGAAGGCATCCTTAATATACGACTCGAGTGCCACAAGTTGATCATTCGTGGATCGCCCCGCCCTGAAGCCTGCCTGGCAGCTCTCGAGAAGGCCGTTATACTCCAAGAAGTACACGAGCCTCCGGTTTATCATCTTCTCGAGAAGCTTGCACAGGCAGCTGGTCAGGGCAATGGGTCGATAGCTAGCGGAGAAAGAAGGGTCCTTCCCTTCTTTCAAGAATGCTACAACTATGGCATCCCTCCAAGACTTTGGAATGTGCCCCGAAAGCCATATCTTGTTGAAAAGGTGAAGAAGTGTTACAAGAGTGTCTGTGTGTAAGTTCTGTATCATTGTATATGTACTGTTGTCTGGGCCTGGAGCTGAGGGTTTACACGTGCTCAGAGCAGCCCTCAGCTCATGTAGTGAAAACAGGGAGTTGTACGAAGTCTGTGATTTGTTGTTGTCGTGTAGGGACTTCTTTTCACAAGAGGCTTTATGTTTCAGGAAAGTGTTCGTGTAGTGTGCTGAACTGGACACGTGTTGGAAGTGTTGTGCGAGTGTGTCAGCCTGGTCTTCCAGAGTGTCCCCTGTTGTACTGACCAGGGGCAGGCTGTGTCTGTTGTCCTTTGAGTTTGCGTATACGTGTCCATACTTTCCGTGTGTCTGTGTAGGAGTTTATTGATGTTATGAATGAGCGCCAACTCTCTCGTTTTGCCTCACGGCGCACGCGTTTTCCTAATGCCTTGGCCCGTTTGAACAAGAGGAGGTTTCCCGACGTGGGGTACCGACGAAGGATACCCCACGCCTTGTTCTGGGCCTCTCGCGCCCGCCTACAGCCCTCATTCCACCACGGCCTCCGCTGGTTGCGCGGGGCACCAGAGACGTGGGGAATGGACGTTTCGGCGGCGTCGAGGATGTGCGCCGTGAGCAGTTGGGTAGCTTCTTGGACGTGTAGGTGTCCTATGGATGTGTGGTGTAGTTTGGATGTCTGTGTAAATGTATTCCAGTTAGCTCGTGCTTCATTGAACCTATTATGGGAAGATGGTCTGCATGGGCCTTTACCTCTATATGTGAGTGAGGTGGGGAAGTAAGTGGTCACTACCGTATGGGTCAGTGCCCACACCCCACTCGAGGAGAGGAAAGAGAACTGCTGAGCCAATCGCCAAGACAAAGACATGAGTATGTGTTGTGTCCTATGCTATGGTATGTAGGCTGTTTACTGTTGAAAAAGCATGCTCCAGAAGATGTAAGGAATTTCTCTATCAGGCGACCTCGGGCATCCGTTCTGGAAGAGCCCCAAAGAGAGTTGTGAGCATTAAGGTCGCCTGTAACGATGTATGGTTCGGGCAGCTGGTCTACCAGCGCCTCGAAGTCAGAGCTTAAAAGTGAAACATCAGGAGGAATGTATATGGAGCATACCGTTATCAACCTATTAAATATTATCGTTCGAATTGCCACAGCCTCCAGGATAGTGTTCAAGGTGACAGGGTGGCATGCTAAGGATTTGCGGGCGATTATGGCCACACCGCCAGAAGAGTGTGTGCAGCCAACCCTGTCCTTTCTGTATACCAGGTAACTATTCAAGACATTTGTGTTCTTGGAATTCAGGTGTGTTTCCTGAACACACAATACACTTGGCTGATTAGCATGCAGAATCTCATAGACGTCGTCAAGATTATTTAGAAGGCCTCTGCAGTTCCATTGAACGATATTTTCTCTTCCCATTATTATGTATTAGAGCTACTGGAGTGTGACTATTTATGTAGGGTCTTTCGGGGCTTGGACTCTTGGACGGGGTTTCTTTACCTCCTCTGGAGGTTTAGATGGAGGGACCCGTTCCTTCCGCTGCGAAGCAGACAGGAAGGGTCCCACATCCAAGTCATCATCTGATTTGGAAGGGGTACCCGGCGTACCGGACCCCCCGAACCTGGCACCCTTTACGGTGCCCTTCGTTTTGGCCGCGACCACCGAGGGCGTCAGGAGCGCCCCGGATGGCACAGGCGGTGCGGCGGAGGTGGGAACTGCTGCGGTTTCCTCCAGCTCCATCTCCTCCGGGCCCTCGCATGTGCTTCGGGCCGGTGGAGAGGAGGAAACAGAGGGTGCAGCAGCATCCCCAACGGACGTGGATGCCACCACAGCCGCTGCTGACTTAGCAGGCAGTGCGGTGGCGGGTTGGGCCGCCAGAGGCAACCCAGGGGGGGGGGGCGGGGGCGGGACCAAGTCCGACTCGCGGTACTGGGTCCCCGCCTAAACCAGACGCCGCTCCGCCCCCCGGCAAGCTGCGTCGGCGTACCTGCCCAGAGGGAAGGAGGCGAACCTCTTCCGTGCCTCTGGGAAGGTGATGTTTTCGTTGACTTTTAAGGCAATGATCTGTTTCTCTTGTTTGAACTTTTCACAGCTCCTAGAATAGGCAGCGTGTGGTCCCTGGCAGTTGGCACAGGTGAAGTTCTCGGATTTACAATTGTCAGTTTGATGATCATGTGCTGCACATTTTGCGCACGTCAATTTACCACGACAAGACGTTGTGCCGTGCCCAAACCGCTGACACTTGAAACAGCGGCGTGGGTTTGGCACGTAGGGTCGGATTGGACATCTCAAGAAACCTGCATTGACCGACTCAGGAAGGCTAGAGCGGTCAAGTGTCAAGATATGTATCATCTTGACGAAACAGCGTAAAAAACGGGGACACTAGGAGAGAAAGACAACAGGACGACGCTGTCTTTTTTACGCTGGTTTTTTACGCTGTTTCGTCAAGATGATACATAACCAGTACCAACTCGCCCAAATGTTGATCCTTCTAAAGTGTCAAGATTATGTGCTTAGTTGGAATTATTTCATCATTTCGGCGTATGGTGATTCGCCTCACTGCTGTCACGCCCTGATCTCGGAGGCCCTCGAGCAGATCTGCTTCAGTCTCATTCATTAGATCCCGATCAGAGATCACGCCCTGGCAGCTATTGAGGCTGCGATGGGGCGTGATCTTCATGTCAACATCTACCATGCGCGTTTGCTTGAGGAGGTTAGAGGATTGTTGTTTGTTTTCAACTTCTATCAGAACTTCTCCCGTTGTGAGTTTCTTAGCCTTGTACGACTTTCCGATAAGGCTTTCAAGAAACTTGGAGATTAGAAACATAGACTGGGAAGTGATGGGCTTTGCCTTGTCAACAGATTCCATGATCAAAAACCGCGAGAAATTATCAGGCTTTGGGGAAGAGATCGATTGCAAAGGAGGAAAAGAAACTTCGGTGCGGCCCCTTTTCGGGGGCCGATCACGTCTGGGGGGGGGGGGTTTGAAGATGCCATATGATACATTTGAAAGCAGGGAGACGGGGGTACTTTCTCCTTTGACCTTACCCTGGTAGTCAAAGAGGTCCCGGAGCTCCCTGCCTGGTGGACAGGCAGGGAGCCCATCGGCAGGAGCTTGACCAAGGCTCCGACGGCCACCGTTAGAGGTTTCTACCCTTCACCTTAAAAACACGTCAACACGGTAGGTCACAGCTTATGTTGGGGGGCTCGGGGTCCTCGGTATCGCCAGTACCGTCACCAAGATTACTCAAGGTGCCCCGTGCGGGGTCTTCGGATGAATCTATTTGGAGAAAAATTATTGTAATTTTTTCGGGTGACAAAAAAATTGTTTGTGTTGTTACATATATGTGATTTATTCATGAGTAACACAAGAAAAATTCTAAACAAAAACTAGAGTAACAAGCCGGAACCTTTTGAGTGAATCGAAATCAGATAGACATCAGTTTCGCGGGCGCAAAAAGCGGGAAACACCCGGAGGACGATACCGAAACCAGCCGCTGCGCGCGCGGCCGGATGCAGGAGCGATAGACGGCGCCCCGCCCATAAAATACAAAAAAAAGGAGAAAAGAGCCCCACAAGTTTCGCAGGCGACCTTTGTCCGTGGCAGGCGCTAGAAGCGAGAGGCGCCCGGGCGCACGGTGGGCGTATGGTCCCTGAAATTACTAAGGTAGCGCCATCTTTAGATCTCGCCGCCTTTCGCCCTCGCCCGCACTCCTTTCCTCTTTTGTTTTTTGCCATTTTCTTTTTCGCCGGCGAACGCCGCGCGCCATTGGCCAATGGCCAGTGACGTAGTACCTCGTCCCCGAGTTGTTTGTTTGTTTCTTCTCTTCGCCGCCACGGTCCATTTATATTCGCCATTTTAGGCTCAACTGCCTCGGAGAAGGCCTTATCGAAGCCGCCAGCGTATAACAACCGAAGAGTCAGCTGCTCGTTTCAAACAAGTGTTGCGTCGGCGTCACTTTATGTAGCTTCGCGATGCCGAGTTGTTGTGCCTTCGGCTGCTCGAATAAGGTCAGTGCAGTCACGGCCAGCTCGGCTGTAGCAAGCTGTAATTTATCAAAGCCCACACATGAATCAATGTTAGCTGTACAGCATAAAAAGGATTCACAATTGCGCTTGTTAGCGCGCTTCTGGCCTTGGAATACGGTAGTTATTATAGAATTGGGCAGTACAGCTAATTGTAAGCTGAGCGCATTCTTTCACTGCGCGTTCTTTGTGCCAGCCTTTTCCAGATATGCCCGACAGGGCCTTACTCGAAGTAATTGTGAACGCCAATCGCACGAACATTGCTATGCCACGGACGCACTGCCAAAAGTACAGCCGTCATGGGCGAGGCCAACGAGGAGACGCGAGAACTTTGACCCTGACAGCAGCCTATAACGACGTGAAGGTGACATATTTTGCAACAGCGTCAAAGCACCGGAAAGTGCACGGAATAAAGGTGGCATGAATGTCAGTAGCTCTTGCGGGGCGCATATTGAGCGCTGCCTAATGATCTACAACTAACGCAAAAAACGCGAACGCAAAAAAAAATTACTCCCACTTCCCCTCGCGGGAACCGTGGTGTGATGCGACGCTGAGGGGGGTTCAAGCGCAAACGGAGAGCAACCGTCGACCGAAAGGCAGCCGGAGAGCGGCACACCGGTTATATGCGCAGCGCGCCCGAAGGAGAGGAGACCGCGGAGAGAGAGAGTGCCGCGGCTATGACGCAACACAATCCACTTTAATCCAATCCAATCCAATCCAATCTAAGCAAACCAAGCCAAGCCAAGCCGCGGAGAGAGAGAGTGCCGCGGCTATGACGCAACACAATCCACTTAATCCAATCAAATCCAATCCAATCTAAGTCAAACCAAGCCAAGCCAAGACAAGCCAAGACAAGCCAATTCAATCCAATGCCCCTCGCGAGAGAGTGTTCGCTATCGGAGAGGAGAGGGGGAGAGTGGCTGCGGGCAACAACGGACGCACGCGGACAACAAAGGACGCACGCAGGAAGGACAGGGCCACCGACAAGAGATGCTCTGAACGTCGCATCTAAAAGCCAGCGCAGCGCTCGAACTGCCGCGAACCAAGGTCACCGCGAACCATTGCGCAAGCCCTCTGTGCAGCGCTTGCGCGACCACATCTTAATCGCGCAAATGCAAGAACGGAATTACTGTAACAGAGTATCCTGAGCATGCCGCACACGTAAACAAACACCGCGCTGTCCGTATGCGCCAGCGGCATGCATCCCGCAAATATCCCCTTCTACACAAAAATATACAACAAAACAGCCTCACTTAGGGCGTGTTGGTAATACGGATCTCTAGAAATACTATGTAACAGAGCAGTTTGAAACGTCCACGCTCGATCCTTTCGCGTTCACGAACTATCCTGAGCATGCCGCACACGTAAACACCGCGCTGTCCGTATGCGCCCGCGGCATCCACCCCGCAAATATCCCCTTCTAGACAAAAATATACAACAAAACAGTCTCACTTAATGCCTGTTGGTAAAACGGGGCTCTAGAAATACTGTTAATGCTACCAAAGAGCGCTTGCGGCGCGAAAACAAGAGCAAACTGCACGAAAAACTGCAGCGAGCAGCCCGAAGCGTTGCGAGGGCGTCTGCTCTCAGGAAGCCAACAAAAATGGCGGCCCTGCCGCGGAGTTAAAGGGACCGCGGCGCCGCGGGTGAGGGGAGAGAAAGAGGAGGGCAGAGGAGAAGGAGGGAGCAGTTAGCGCTACCTTAGTTGTTTTAGGGACCTTAGGTGGCCGATACCCAGAGCGCCCCCTCGTTAGTGGATGCCCAAGCGATAGCCGGCGTGCCGCTGAAGTAAATCATAAAATATAAAAAGTAGAGCCACCGGCGTAATAAAAAAAATTGGCGTATTTCCGAAGTGTGGCAGCACATGCCAAGCAAGAGAAGTTGGCGAAAAAGGCGCGTTTTTTAAAGATACAAGCAATGCCGTACATGTACGTCATTGACCATTTTGAAAGTGTTTGCCGATGCCGTACGTGTACGGCCGTGACGAAAGGGTTAATGCCGTCTTTGGCACATTTAGGTAAGTTGAAATACTTTGGAAACGTGGGCCTATTCCGAATTAGGATAAATCGACTAATGCTACCGAGCTTCTTCGAAAGCTTCAGGGTATTTTATCTAGAAAGTGTAGTACAATTTTGCGATCATGGTAACGTTTACACCCGGGCCACTACAATTTTGTAAACAGCTTCTCGACATAATGCATGAAGGCGCTGTTTAGGGAAACAACTCTATACGCAACGAAACGGTTGCTTACACAGTTCGAGCGTTACCGGGCTATTCACAGGCCATGTATTCCCGAGCCAGCCGGTATTCGGCTGTGTTCACGAGCAGGTCTCCGCTGTGAAAGCATCGCGTAGCTCTTTGTAGTTGGCTACCCTTGATTGCTCGTGCACCAACTCGCAGGTCTGCTTCGAAGAGCCGCCGGCGCAGCGTCGGGGGGCCGCCGGCAGACGAAAAGACGCACAGCGGTATCACGGAGGATGGGACTGCATCCAAGCGGAAGCGCAAGAAGGATCGCGAACATCATAGCTCCAAAGCGTCCGACAAGAGTGACCAAGAGGCATCGCAAAGCCGCCGTCGGCGCAGCGTGGGGGGCCCGGCGGCAGACGAAACGACGGCTAGCACGGCCGCCGAGGATCGCTCTGCCTCCAAGCGAAAGCAGAAAAAGCGTGGGTCGGGCTCCAGCTCGAAAAAGTCCGACAAGGGCGACCAAGACGCAGCAGCGCCCAAGTCCGGCGCTTCTGAGACCGCAAAGGACAAGAAGGGCGAAGACGGCAGTCATTTGTCTGCCTCTGAAAGCAAAAGCGAGAAGAAGGCGGCCAAGCGCAAGCGCTGAGTGCCCTTTTCTCGGCTGGTGCAACCACTGCGGTGGACGCCGCCATTAAAAGACGAACGAAGCCAAACATTACATTACCGCTGTACTTTATACGTAGTATAATTAATTTATTCACGAGGCCTTTCGATGACAATAAGATTGCCACTGTTATACAGGTTTTGTTTCTTCTGATTCTGTAGTAAGAGCATCTAGTCGTTTTCATTGATCTACCTAATCAGTGCATCACAACGCAGCCGTGAAAAAGCAGTGTGGACAAAAGTATCCTTGCTGTTTCGCACCTGTATTATTCCTCCGTCTATTTGTATATTGATATCAACTTGCCAGGTTATACTGCAGGAAACTACAAAACACCGCAGTGTAACTTAAGCCTAACTCCTCCAGCTTATACACAACCATACAAATAGCTGCTTGTAAGCCACCCTTATGTTGACGGCGTAGATGGTTAGATTGTTCTGTATGCTTACCTTCAAGAGGTTTTCAAACATGTTTAGAAAGTGCACGTGACCAGATTTAACTGAGTGCCATTCACTTTGAGTACCACATGCTGAAACGCAATCGGTACATCCTATTGAATAGTGCAAGGCAATGATTATGCTGCGGCGTATCCACCGGTTTCCAGTGCATTTTTCGATGCGTACACAAATAAAAAGTTTAGACAATTGATACACCTCGCTTTTGTTTTAATTGATGCATGTGTTTCAACCCTAGGAGTGCGTCCACGACAATCGGTCATTAGCTTCAGACGGCGGTTGTCATCGTCGCGGCCAACTGTTTGCAGTAAATACGTGAGAAATTTTGGTGCGTATACGTTCAAGCTGCAATTACAATTCCTGGGTCAGACGTGGTCTCCGGCCGGACACTGTTTTCGCCAGTGTGCTCAATTCCTCCCATGTATGCTGTCGTCACAGCCAGACGGAAACTTGTCAATTTGCCGAAGCTTTCGAGGGCCGCTGTGTTATCCCTCTTAGTAGGCACGTCGTGTAGCATAACCGCACTCAGATACCATACCGCCCTTATATACCACAACAATGCGTAGAGGCTAACTATGAAAACATTTTCCAGCCATACTCGGGGAGTGAAAAAAATTCCGGCACTGCTGGGGCCGAACACAGAGCGTGTGGGTTCGCTCCAAAACCCACACTTCTACTCCTGCACTATCAATACCAACAACGGAGTTTATTTAGCCGGTTCTGAAGTGAACGGAAAGTGTTCCAGCAAACCAGTAGATGGCGCTCGGTGCGTACGCCGGCTAGGCAACAGCCTTCATGTGCGTGCCTCCAGGCACGGATGCACGCACATGTTCGTCTTGTACCCACAGGGGAACGGAACGTCCATACAGCTTCTACGGGAAACGTGTTCGACAGGACTGGCCACCTCGACAGACCCCCACTATCGCCACGTACTGGCTTCCTTTGGAACACTCCTATTCTAATGAGTGACTGCTAAAAGGGCACTCCTCCTCGGCACCGGTGACCTTTGGGTGGAGTAGTGGGTTTTCACTCTGAACGGCCTGCATTCGAGCCCTATCCTTCACTTTTTTTTACACCGAAGCTGTTCAGCAAATCGCAATTTTTTTCTGGACGCGATTAAAAATGTCAAGAAAATGCCTAGCGCGTGCATGTGAGCACGTGCCTCGCGGCTACAGCCGGGAAGTTAAAGGGGCCCTGAAAGGCGTTTTGAGCACACTAAATGAACTAGCGCAATCGTTAGATTGGGTCGTCAACGTCATCTGTGCCAAGTATTACTCTTTTACGCGCAGCGGAAAGCTCACACTTTTGTTGCAAAGTTTGTCGCTTTTTTCTCACCCTTTCCTTCGTGTTTTTGGACGCCGCCATCTTCACATGTCTACATCATCGATTCCCAGATGTTCGTCATGAGCTAGACATCCTGCTATTGGGCGGCTTTTTCACGCACTTCCGGCAAAGAGATGAGTCGTCTGCTCAGCGTCGGCTCGCCGGCTGATCTGCCGGCGGAGTGCCGGAGTGCTTGGACATTTTATGACAAACGAAACAAGTGTAAACAAACGTTTAACCGTTTGTATTAAATGCAGCACGGCCATAACACGACATGGATATTCCCTTACCTGAGTACGTTCCGTAAAGAAAGCGTTGAAGCCCCGTGGCACTTCTTTCGTGCAATCGCAGAGAACGCCCTGAGCCGAATGCCCGGGTTTGACGCATACATTTTATTCTACTTCAAAACAATCCAGAGATGGGTTTCGAACGAACACAACGTCACAACTTGCGTTGCAAGTCTGAACCGCGATTGAAAGACGATGGGTTGCCTCCTCCTGCCCGTCGTAAATTCGGCACTCACCTCGCGCGCGGTTTGCGGGGACGAACAGCAAGTCACTTAACTCCGGCGCACAAGCCGAGATGGCTTTTAGCCACGCACACTGCACATACCCCATGCGAAGTTGAGTCGTACGTCGCTCGAGAAAGATAACCCAGACCATGGGAAGCACTATCCACCCGCAGAAGCACAACGTCGCATTGCATCGCGAAACAAAGACGTCCACAACACACACACACCATCGCCTCCTGTAATGTCAAACGCATCTCGCACTTCCCAATGGGAGTGGGTGGTACGCCTGCAGTGCCCACATGTCGCGAGGTGGGGCCCCGAGCTGAACCGGGAACACGCAAGCGTAACTGAGTTCTAGAGTGGTTTGTGCCTTGTCAAGGCAACCGATGTTTGAGATTCTCAAAGAAGTGGCGCTCGCTTCAGCGCTAGAAAGCTCAGAGCCGCGGTGGAGCATGCTTTGCCAACGTTGCCGCTCTCCACCACGCGTCGCCCCAAGCTGAACTGGTCACATGATTGAAGGGTTTTGTGCACGGGTTCTGTAGCGATTTAAAATGTCTTTTTCACATGCCGCCGGCAGGAATTACGACCGCCGCAAAATAAGACCCGGCACCAGTGGGGCCACAGCTGATACGGCACTTTTTGGATAAACAGTGTCGGTGCATCAAAGGGAACGAGCGCACGATCTTCCCCGTACGGCTGCGAGTTCGCCGCCGATAAAAAGTCACGTGCCACCGATAGCAACTGCACCAACGAACACCGCGAAAGGGCAAGGCCAGGCCACCGCACACATGCGGCCAGATTTTTCGTTCGGTTTTCCAGCCTTGAGTGAAGTGCGGGATTCATAAAGCTTGCCCGTAGCAGACGACAGTAGCAGCGCAATAGCGGAAGTACGTCACCGCTGCGGAGCGCAGCATCATGGGAGGCAAAGCTCGCGCGCCGTCAACAGCGGAGAGTAAGTCGAAAGGAGGAGGAAACGCGGAGCGACGATAATGCGCGGTTTTTGATTTACGATTTCTCAGCTAATACTCATCGCTTTAACAAAATTCTTGCGGGAGGAGATTGCAAATACATTGCTTTATTTGGGTACATGTACATCCATGCATCGGCGGAAGGTATTTCAGGACCCCTTTAAAGGAAATGCCTAGAGCTCGTGTGTGTGTGCCTCGCGGCGACGTCCCAGCGTCCCCGGCGCACGTTTGTCAAGCCAGCCAAACTACCCACTGAGGGAGATTGGACAACAAAGAACTCCCGCGTTCACCGTAATAGTGGCAACACTTGCTCGGGACATGAAAGACACGTGATAGCGTATGCCCTCCAAGGTGATGTCCAATGATTATCACTTCATAAGAAATTAAGGAAGCTCACACTTATAACAACAGTGATGAAGTAAAGGTCCTTGCGGCAGCGAAGAAAAAGCAAAGCGGCTGAAATTGTGGACCTAAACCTTCGGGATGGTCTCGCTACCGCTACTTGACAGCCTCGCTATCGTCAAGTCTTACGCGTTAGTGTGAGCTTCCTTGTATTTTTCGCAAGACCGCCAATTGTTTTACGGCAGCATGTTCCCTTTTGTTAGTTGAGCGCCATATTTTTTAAATGAAAGTGATTTGGAATTTTTATGTAGTTTTAGCCAATAAGCGCGTTTATTAGTCCGACGATTCCCGTAATGCCATGTGAATATAAACACACAGGGGGGGCCTCTAGGCGACCAGGTTTGTCAAATGCGCCTCCGGGAAGAATACAATTGTATGAAGTCCGTATGCTGTAGGAACCATCTGTTCGCTAGTGAGCGACGCAAGAAATGTACTGTATACAGTTTTGTACAGCACGCATGTTCTATGTTCTGTTACGAAGCCTGTCTTCTGTTACCAAGTGTTTGCGCATCATCATGACAAGCTGTGGCTCTCTTTGCAGAGTTCGCAGTATTTTACGTTCAGATACATATCAGCGGGGCAGCGAAAATATCGTGCGGCTGAAAACAGCGACACAGAGAGAAAAAAAAATTTCATTTGCCCCTTCTGTAAAGCTTCTGCGTCCCTGGGGTGAGACTCCTGTTACCAGTCGTCCCCAACCGCTTGGAGGAGGGCCTCCCAGTACTCTCCTTCTGTCAGTCTCAATGAGGTGGCTGAATATTTGATCGAGGTTAGGGCCCTGCCTAAGCTGTTGGTGTGCTGCCGAGAGCAAGTCTCAGCTGTTTCAGGGCGTCCTCGGGTGTTGGAGCCACTGCGCGCAGGTGCCGATGAATAGAGGGAGTTGATGTATGTGTTCTTGTTTTGTGAAATCCCTGCGCCGTACCACACGTGCTGTTGGTTGTAAGGGTACCCGTTCCAGGAGCGTGGGCAGCTACGAAGGTTAGGATTACTTCCGATATATATTATGTAGGGGCCCGGAGGGCACCCGCTCGTGTAATGGCAGTGTTCCTTTGGCAGCGCGATTGGGAGTTCGGACTCGCGGAAGAGCGTTTCGGCGCCAGTTGATGAGCCGCCACATTGACTTGTGTCCCTTCGTGACCGAGGGTTCAGTGAAGTTTGACCGAATGTTCTATTTTTTTTATTCACCAACAAGTTGTCCAAAATACATAACACGAACTGTTGGGCCAATAGCCAAAGCTAGTTTAGGCCCATTACATAAATATACAATACAGCAGCAAAGATTATACAGGTGAGTCAGAAAATACTGATTACAATACAGCGCACGAAAATCAAATAATTACAAAAAAATGGAACAGAACCAAAAGGAACGGGAGTCCATGCAATGTTTGAAAGGTAGTACCTTTTTACTCTAAATACAATTGGATTGGAAAAGACTCTGTTTACAAAGATCCTGCAGTAGGCGGGGGCCGATTTACGTCTCCGCCTCAACGCGGCCTAACGTTGCATCTCCTTTCGCAGCCCTACTGAGCACTAGCTCCTTTTCGGAGCCCATGCCTTTCAAGCGCGGTGAAGATCTGCTGGATGGCCCATTTTTGATCTATCTTGCTGGCTGACTCGATGGCTCCTTGAAGTTTCGCTGGATACTTCTCGAAACTGGCACTGTCCGGTTCGGTGGCACAGTCCCACATAACGTGCCACCGGTTGGCCGGTCCCTTCTTGCACACACTGCACAGGGCCTCGGGGTATTCGTCCGGGAACATCTGATGTAACGCTGCCGGTGATGTGACCGACGCTGTCTGGAGTCTTCTTAGCCACACTGCTTCCTCGCGACCCAGAGACCGATGTGGCGGCGGGTACGCCCGTCTCGAAAGCCGCATGTTCTTGAGTGTTTCGCCATAGCCTCTCGCTCGGTCCTTGGTCTCCGACCACCATTCGCACTCGGGACGACTCTCCACATTGGGAGCGCGGTGAGTAATAGCGCGCGTTTCCCTGTGGGCCGTCTCGTTGTGGTTGGGTGTATTCGGAGAGCATTCACCCGCGTGCGCAGGGATCCACCTTACTTCTGCTCTTCTTTCTTCCTGCGCAACCACTCGTTCGATTATCTTGGCTGCCTTGTCACTGATCAGGCCGTTGGCTAGGTTTCGTACGGCTTCTAGCGAATCGCTTAGGGCGGTGTCACACCCCGGCTCGGCCATTGCTAGGGCGATGGCGATCTCCTCTGCTTCGGTTGCATTAACACACCGCATACTCGCTGACGTGGACACTTCCCCCGTTCTCGCATTGATGGTAACCGCTGCGTATCTGCCCTTTCCGTAGTCTGCTGCATCCACGTATCTCGTTCTCGGGTCACCGCTGTACTGCTCGATGAGGTACTTGGCCCTGGCTCGCCTCCGCTCCCGGTTGTGCTCTGGATGTACGTTCTTCGGGATGGGACTCACCCGCACGGTTTCTCGAATTTTATCACAGAGCTCGTGAAGCTGCCTCCCCGTGACCTGATAGCCGTAACCCAAGGTCTCGAGTATAGCCCGGCCCGTCTTGGTCCCCGCCAGCCTCTCTCGCTGTGCCGCCAGCTGCGCCTCGATGAGCTCGTCCAGGGTGTTGTGAACGCCCAACTGCATCAGCCGCTCAGTGTTCGTTGACTCCTTCAACCCCAACGCTCGCTTGTACAACCTTCTGATCATGGTGTCAATCTTGTTCTTGTCCGTCTGCGACCACTTGTGGGAAGCCGCCGTGTACGGTATGTGACTGACCGCGAAGGATTGTACCAGCCTCGCGAGCCCTTCCTCACGCATGCCCGCGTGCTTGGACGACACGCGCTGGATTAGCCGCAGGGTACTTGCTGTTTTGATCGCCAACTTCTTCATCAGAGTGTCCTTGCTGCCGTTGCTGCTGATCGGCATGCTAAGCACCCGGATCTCAGGAACCTCGGGAATTCTCTGAATGGTCTTAGTGATCAGAACCAGGCGATCGCACTCTCTCGGGGGCAACAGAGGTCGGCCGGCCTTGCGAGGCGAGTACACCAGGAGCTCTGACTTGGATGGCGAGCACTGCAGGCCCGTCCCGTCAAGCCGCTCTTCGATAGCCGAGACTGCTCTCTGCAGCCTCCTCTCAATACTGGCGTCCGTGCCACCGGTCGTCCACAGCGTAATATCGTCAGCATAGATGGTATGCCGGACGCCCTTGACGCCAGCCACCGCTTCGGCGACCGGGATCATGACGATGTTAAACAGCAGCGGTGAGATAACAGACCCCTGGGGCGTGCCTACGCTGCCAATATCTCGTTCTGGTAGCTCGATCTCTCCTGCGAACAGCTCGATCTTTCGCCCCGAGAGGAAGTTCTTGATATATTCATAACTTCTCTCGCCCATGTTGAGCTTCGTCACCTGCGCCAGTATGGCCGAGTGCTTGACCCGATCAAAGGCGCTTTGCAGGTCCAATCCTAGGATCACTCTGCTGTCTCTCGTCTCGTTCTCGATGATCTCTTGTTTCAGTTGTATCATCGCGTCTTGGGTGCTTAGGCCCCTCCGAAACCCGATCATCGAGTCAGGATACAGCCCCTCTTGCTCTAGATAATCTTGCCAGCGGTTCGCCAACACGTGCTCGAGGACCTTCCCCACGCACGAAGTCAGCGAGATGGGGCGTAAGTTCTCGATGCCTGGTGGCCTGCCCGGTTTCGGTATCAATACCGTCTTCGCCTTCTTCCATTGCATCGGTAGCTTGCCACTCCGCCAGCACACGTTGTAGTATCTCGTAAGCGCCTCGATCGACAGGTCATCTAAATTTCGCAGGGCCTTGTTCGAAACTCCATCTGGTCCCGCCGCCGACCTGGTGTTCAGCTCCCGCAGAGCGGTCTTGACCTCGGCCGTCGTGATGTCGCGATCTAGTTTCTCGTTCGAGACCCCTGCGTATGCCGGGTGTTGCTCGGCCTGCGTTTCAGGTAGGTACTTGGCACTCAGCCTCTTAATCAGCTCGTCCCTGCCGAGGCTCTTTTCGGCCTCGTGCATGACCCGAGCCATGCGATTCTGCTGGAACGACTTGGTCTTGGTTTCGTCCAATAAATGGCGGATCAACGACCAGGCCTTGCCCTGATGCAAGCTGCCATCTATGCGGTTGCACAGCTCGTCCCACTGCTGTCTGCAGAGCAAACGCGCTGTGCCTCGCAATCGCGCGGTTCAGTTCAGTCACCTTCTTCCGCAGCTTCTTGTTCCACTTCTGCTTTCTTCCACCGCTCCTTGATCGATGTCTTTGCCTCGATCAAGTGCGCCAGCTTGCTGTCGACACTCGGTATGTCATCGTGAGTCTCGATCGACTTGTAGCTCGCTTGACGTCCTGCCTTGATGCCGGCCGTCCACTCTTCGGATATTAACAATGTCTTTTATTACCGCCACCGGGTCTTCCGCCTATCGTTGCGAAACGCGTCCCAGTCGGTCCACCTCTGCTCCATCTTGCGGCCGCCGCAGCCGACCAGCTCGATCTCCAGATGTAGTGGTCGCTCCTCAGGTCCTCCCCGGGTTACGACGCCACGTCACCTCTCCCCCGTTCTTGACGAAGGTCAGGTCCGGCGTGATGTCCCGTTGAGTCGAGGAGCCGCTCGTCCGCGTTGGTTGGTTGGGGGGAGTGATCAGGGTGAAACCATAATCGGTTGCGTCGTACATCAGGTCTTTGCCTTTGGCCGTATTATACATGTAAGCGAGGCATTGAAGTCTTCCCGCCCACCACCAGTGTCTCTTTCTTGGCTTCGTTGCTCGCCGCTCTCATCAGGGTCTTGAACTTCTGGCTGTGGTCTTTCGGGTTACTGTATACGTTCACCAAGAAAACGGCGCGCTTGCAGCATTTACCTGGCGCGATCTCGACACACACTTGCTCGCACTTGCTCTTCTTGCCTTTGTGTAGTTGATGTTCAATGGCGGTTAAGCCTTCCTTACTAGGGTACACACCCCTCGCCGACCGACGTGGTCAGCGTGGGCCCTGTACCCCGGCAAGGCAGGGTCCTTCACCACCGTTTCTTGTAACATGATGATGTCTGGCTTCTTCGCCGCGCCCCGCACATGTTGCTGGAGCGACGCTCTCTTGTTGTTGAGGCTTTGGCAATTCCACTGCCAGATCGTGAGCGACGTGGTCGCCGCCCCCGATTTACTGTGGCGATGGGACCGTCTTGGCATGGTTGCTGCTCTGCTGATTGCTGCACTTGGTCTTGTAGATACGGGTGGTTGACGAACTGCGCCGCAAACACCGGGCTTCTTACTATGGGCTTGAGCGTTTGCTCAACCAGCTCGAACCTCGCGTTCAAGTTCTGAACCAAACCTGCCATTGCTGTAATCGTTTCCTAAAGTCTGGCGAACCTTTGCTCTGTTGTCCCGCCTTCTGCTCCGTCACCGTCGTCAGAGTAGCGACCGGTTGCCGTTAGTTTCTCGAGCTGGCTTCGAGGTTGACCTTTGTTGACTTGCGTGGCTTCTTTTTGGGCGCCTCGGATGCCTCTTCTTCCTCTTCGTCTCCGGCGACCTCCATCGGCAGCTGTTGCGATGCCACAGCTTTTTTCTGGTGCTGCTCTGCTTTTCTCTGCTGTTGTACCTGCTTCTGCTGCGCTGGAGCCACCACCTCTGCGTCCGCTGGTCTTGTCTGCCCTTGATGCCATGGCTGCTGCCCTTGCGGTTGTGACTGTTGATACCCCAGTCTTCTTTCCACCTCTGCCAGCCGCTTCGCCAGCATCTCGATGGTTGCCCTTTGTTTTTCGTTAGTTGCTCTTAGTTGATCGTTGGCCCTCCGTAGTTGCTCGTAACCCTGATCGTTCTTGAATCCGTTCGCTGCTGTCTTGCCGTTGTCCTGCGCGGCAGCCGCCCAGCTCACCCCCGCGCGGAGCTGCGCCGACTGCTTCTGTCCGCCGCCATTGTTTCCGCGAATAGACTCGCGTGACACATCGCGTGACCTTGACCGCAGGTGCTGTGACTCACCTCGTGATGCACGTCGTCCACGGCTTGCGTCATGTGTCGTCACGCGACCTGCGCTTCCAAGCCGCGGCAAGGAGCCCGGTGAAGGCGTCCGCTGCCGCTGCTGCCTTTGTTGTTGTTCGACGTTTCTTCGTTCCCAACGTCTTTTTCTTACTACGTACGGAATCTTGTATCTTGATTTACAGGCTCGGTCACCCGTTGGGTGACCCTCGCCACACAACTTGCACTTGGGTACACATGTATGGTCTTCCCTTGGGTTACTGACCCCACAGGCCAGGCAAACCTTCGCGCTGGGAGTCGGGCATACGTCGCCACGGTGTCCAACTGTGCCGCAGCACATACATACCTCAATTTGCTTCCTGTACAGGCTACACTGGTAAAGCATAGACCCGTACCTCACAAATCTTGGAACCTTCTCGCCCTCGAAAGCGGCAATAACCGTCCTCGACGTGCCAATACGCTTGGCCCCTATTGCAGTAGGGTTATACTTTGTCGCAATCTGTTCGTTGAGTTTGCTCTCAGAATTTTCTACCGGGACACCCCTAATTACTCCCTTGACGGTGCCATGTGCGGTCGTCCCGTACGCGTCGACTTCATGCTTCTTGCCTAGAACTTCTCTCTCTCCTACTTGGACGTACTTCTTGGTGATCAGCACGCCATGCTCGGCGTGCTGATCACCACGATGTTTTGAAGAAAATTAGGGCACATCATGTCTTCCGCCCTCTCCGCTTTCTCGGTAATACCGGCAGCCGCCATGATGGCCTCCGCCACACGCGCCGGGTCACTCTTTGCTATGTCTAACCCCCCGCGGGGTCGCACCACAACCTTGATCTCCTCTGCGGGCATACTTGGCATGCGGGCGGCCCGAATAACCTCTCTCCTCACGCTCTTGCCCCTGTCCTTCTTGCTGTCAAGCGCCGAACTCGCAATGCCGGGAAGGTCAGCCAGCTCACCTTGGTCTCCTCGCCGTCTCGATGTCTTGCCGTTCCCGCCGGCGCTAAGCCATCCGCTGGACTTGTGAAACTCTTCGGGCGTGATATCTTCTCCCTCGACTTGCACGAACATCTGGGTCACGAGCTCCGCCATTGCTGGCGAGGTAGACGCGGCTCCGTCCATCCCGCCCGGCGAGACGCCGGCAGTTAGGCGTAGCCTTCGTCTAGCGCGTTAGGCTTAGCCCCGCCACGCCGGCGGCGAAAATGAAAAGTGCGATAAATTGGTGAAAACCGCACCTCTTGCCGAAAATCCGGTGTCAGTCGATGACCCACACCTTTCCGAACACGATCGTACTAAAATCTTCGTGGATGGAAATAATTAACACTGCATAATTGGACATTAATAGCAGAGCCGACGTGAAACGTTCACACACCTAGGCGACCGCAGCGCCACCCGCTCTACTCTAAATACAAAGTTATTAGCTATTTTTATTTCTATAGGTAAAGTGCTCCAAACGTCTGCTCCGTAGTATATTATTTGTGTACCTATTCTGTCCATTGTGTGCCATAACACTGTTAATATGGCACACAATGGACAGAATACGTACACGAATAATATACTACGGAGCTATTCTGTCCATTGTGTGCCATAACACTGTTATTACCCCTCTGTGTGCTTTGTGGCGTATTTTTAGTGATCTGTGTTGTATGTGTCATGTCATCGTATGTTTTTTTCTTCGCAGTGTCTAGAGTGCCGCCCGACAGCACTCTAGCTGATTGCTGCAGGCATGGCTAGAGTGCCGTCCGACGACGTTTGAATACTTAAGACTACGCTATCGCAGGCTGAAGCGTCTGTCGTTGTAGTGTAGAGGATACGTCTTAGCTTCTTGATCCCAAGGACGGGGGTTAGAGACCTGCTTTTGCCTCGGTTATTTTTTTTTTTTTCGTCTTTAAATTTAACTCTAATTTTTATGGCTTAGGTTATTTTTGGTGTTTCAAGTGATTTCTTTGTGTGCGTTAGGTCATGTTATGTTATGTTTAGGTTAGGTTGCCTAGCTTTACCTTATCTGGAGCGATGTAGTGCCAGACGCGGCAATTTTGTTGCAAAACGCCGGTGGACGTTGATATAGTGGAGTGCTTATAATACCGTCGGACGGCAGTCTAGACACTGTCTTCTTTCTTATTTTCGTTAGTGTACCAGCACTAAGACGTCACCGTCGTGTAGCGTGCAGACCTCGAGACCATAGAAGAATCAGTCCGGTTTGAGGTAGGCCTCAAGAGGGGCGAGAAGCTGCTCATCGGTGCATTCTATATCCCCAGATATTTTACCTGCTGACTATAATCGAAAGCTCACATCTATTGAAAATGTTTCCAATTCACACTCCAACCATAAGCTAATTATACTTGGGGACTCCAACACCCAAGGTATTCACTCGAACAGTCTTTCATTTCCGCATAAAAATCATTATGCAGCGCAGACATGCAGCATGTTGTTAGATTTTCAATCATTCACTTCCTTGTAGCAGTTGTGCCACATAGAAAACTTCTGTGGTAATGTCCTAGATGTGTGCTTCTCGAACTTGAAAACGTACAAGTGTGTGCCTCCGTAATATCTCTTGTACACCCCGACAAGTTTCACCCCCCTCTTATTGTCTCTGTCTCTGTCGCTGCCCAGCATCGCTATGGCGGTGTTGACGATTGTGCAGTCCCGCGATATGCTTTCAAGCGTGGAGATTATGCTGGGCTCTATTACTTTTATTCATCTGCTGAATGGTCTAGTGTTTTTGATGTCGATGATGTTGACGAACAGGTCCGAAGTTTTACCGAAATTGTCAGGAGAGGCATGGAAAAGTACATCCCATGTTATAAGCCTGTTCATTCCAAATTTCCCCACTGGTTCTCTAAAGAACTTTGAAGTTCGCTTAAACTTAAGGACAGCGCCCACAAAAAAGCCAAGCATTCTGGGCTTGACAATTAAGTGGAAAGCGGAGTTTAGTCGGTCTCGCTCATTTTGTAAAAGCCTCTACCGGCGTGACCACCAGCTCTATATAGAGTCGTTAGAGGCTTCTGCGTCTCAGAAACCGGCTGACTTCTGGAGGTATGTACGCGGCCGTTCTAAGGCGTGTAAAGAACACATTAGCCTGCTTAATTCCGATGGGGAACAGGTTGAGGATGTTGCCACCAGCTTTGCTCAGTACTTTCATTCTGTCTTTCAACTGCCGGATGGTCACGACGAACGCCTATCGTTTAATAATATGTCTAATTTTAATACACTTATATTCGATGAAAAAATTGTCAATGATAGCCTCAAACGGATGAAACCGTCATTTTCCTGTGGTGCAGATGAAATTCCAGCAGCCCTTATGAAGGCTTACGGCAACATTCTTGTGCCTGTCTTAACTTCCATTTATAATAACTGTTTACTTTTTGTCAAATTTCCTCGTGCATGGAAGATCGCTCGAATTTTTCCAATATTTAAGTCTGGTGATAAGTCAGCCGTTAATAACTGTCGCCCAATCTCACTCCTTTGTGTCGCCTGAAAACTCTTTGAGTCAGCTCTGCACAACGTTCTTGCTCCCTGCGTCAAGAACGCTCTGATACCAAATCAGCACGGCTTTTTCTCGGGTAGATCGACGCTTACAAATCTCGCAAGCTTTATGACACAGGCTTCGGCTGCAGTTTGCGAAAACGGCCAGTTGGACGTTATTTATCTTGACCTCAGTAAGGTTTTTGATGTGGTGAACCATCAGTTATTAATTAACAAGCTTACTACGTCCGGTGTAGACGCAAGCCTTGTTGCCTTGTTGTCCAACTATCTCCTTGACCGGTCCTTTTACGTAGATGTAAACTTCAAAAGGTCTAGTGTTTACACTGCAACAACTGCTGCACCTCAGGGTTCTGTGTTGGGTTCACCATTGTTTTCTATCTTTATCAATGATGTGTCAACAGTGTTAACAAAGGCTTCATTTCTTCTCTATGCTGATGATGTCAAACTATTTAGGCACATTAGCAATGTTCAGGACTGCTGTGCCTTGCAGAGGGATATGTCGGAATTATCGGTCTGGTGAAGCAAAAAACTGCCCAATTTTAAACCCCGCTGAAACAAAGGTTGTCACGTATAGCCGAAAACCCATCGTCTACTGTTTTCCTACAGTATAGAGGGAGCTCCTTTGCAAAGGGTTGAGGAGATTAGGGACCTCGGGGTCCTTTTCGACAGTACCCTCTCTTTTTCTTCTCATATTACGCTCATCACCCGGCGAGCGCTCCGCAGTCTTGGAAATGTGTGTCGTATTACAAAGGTATTCTCTTCTCCAGATCCATTTCTAATGTTATACAATGCAATATATATGCCTCAGTTAGAATATGCTTCTGTTGCCTGGAACGGCATCTCCAAATCTAGTAGTGAATTAATAGAACGTGTTCAGAAGTTTTTATCCATAATTAAGCACCGTCATCACAATCACAGTTTTCATCCTGATTCTGACTTACCCATAGTTCCTTCCATCCCTTCGTTGAACTGCAGACGTATGCGTGCAGATCTTACATTTCTTCACAAAATTGTTCATGGTGACCTTTCTTGCGCAGACCCCTTAACTGTTTAGAGTTTAGTGTTCCACAAAGGCCCACCAGGTCGCGTCGCCCTTTCTTGACCGCTGCGCGCAACTCCAATTATTATCCTGTGCGCAGGATACAGAATTGTTACAACCGCTTCTCTGAACGCCTTGACATCTTTCAAAGTTCCTTTCCAATTTACCGTACTGCGCTGTTGAATTCAGTATGTTAAGCATCTTTTATATCTCTGTCGTTCGTTTTCCTTTTTTTTCATTGCTGGAATTTGGTTTCTCTGTGGTTCTGTTTAACCAATTGATAGTTGCCTATTTTTTAAACTCTTCGTTTATCATTTGTCTCTATACTCTTGTCATTGTTTTTGTCGTTTTACTGTCAAACTTTGTTCTGTGCTTGTTGTGTGGTCTTTACAATAAGCTGAGCCACAAAGGCATCGTCTTTTTTTCTTTTTTACCTGTACCCAGGCTCCGCCTGTGCTTCATTTCTATCATTTTCACTACTTCAATTTGTGTGTGTCTTGTCGCTTGTTTGTTTCTTGCAATATGCTTCTTGTATTTTGTTTTCATGTAACTATCCGTGCGCCAGCACTCAGGCCTCTGGCTGGTCCTGGGCACGTAAATAAACATGATTGATTGATTGATTGATTGATTGATTGATTGATTGATTGATTGATTGATTGATTGATTGATTGATTGATTGATGATTGATGATCGATCGATCGATCATTATTTTTATAGAAATAAATCACCAAGCCTTCCGCGACTTATATAGTACCAGCTTCGCCAATTTTTTTTTTTTTTTTTTTCGCTCCTCGACGAAACCCCCTCTGAGGCAACAGTTAAGCCCACCCCACTGCAAACATTCGCCGAAATACTCGCCCACTGCACGGACCGGGCACCTGTACGAGTGGCGCCAGCACTCGGCGCTCCCGTCGTTAGTGGAATGAGCCGGTGCATTGGACTACGCAGCCTGCTGTTGTTTTTGCGGTGTTTGCTTCGGTGCTTTGAATGTTTTGGTTTTGTTGTGAGCGGATATGTGCAAACGAAGTCTAGACAGATGTGTTGGCTACGTAACTTGTCGGACGCTTCCAAAGTTGGGTATCGGTAACAATGACATGAACGCTTTTGGCATCGATCTACGCTTGGCTCTGCCCGATCCGAATACTAATAAAACTACCATTATTAGTATTATTTCTTTTTTAATGAGCTAACGGCTACGTAAACTTATTGGACGCTTCTAAGAATGGGAATGGGCTACATTGACATGGGCGCTTTTAGATGCGACGCTGAGAGCATCTCTTGTCGGCGGCCCTGTCCTTCCTGCGTGCGTCCGTCGTCGTCGTCGGCGGCGGCGTCCGCACTCTCCTCCGCTCACCCCCTGTCCTCTCCGATAGCGAACTCTCTCTCGCGAGGGGCATTGGATTGGATTCGATTAGATTGGCTTGGATTGGATTGGATTGGATTGGATTAAAGTGGATTGTGTTGGATTGTGTTGCGTCATAGCCGCGGCAGACGCACTGGCGCCGGCGCGTGCCCAGGTGAGAGCGAACACTCTCTCTCAACATCTGCGGGTGTGCGGCCCAGCGCGCTCTCACTCCGCCGGTGGGCGGCGCTGCGCGCGGTGCTGCGCATATGCAGTACTCTCTCTCTCCGCGGTCTCCTCTCCTTCGGGCGCGCTGCGCATGTAACCGGTGTGCCGCTCTCCGGCGGCCTTTTGGTCGACGGTGGCTCTACGCTTGCGCTTGAACCCCCCTCAGCGTCGCATCACACCAGGGTTCCCGCGAGGGGAGGCGGGCGTAATTTTGCAGCGCTCAGCGCCTGGCTCCGTGTGGTCTGAGTAGGAATAAAACTATTATTATTATTATTCATTTCTACCACTTTAAATTAAAAGGAAGGCAAAATTTAAAGGAAAAGCCCTTACGTACGAAATCGATTACCATGTGGCCGTGGAAACGTCGCGGCAGTTAACACTTTCTTTCTGTAACCGTGAGCTTCGTGCCTTCGGTTTCCGTGAGTGACACCATGGGAGCGTGAGAGCCGAAGTGGAACTCAAGAGCCAAAGTTATTCAACCACACAACAGCTCACGCGACGAACCATCCCCCCTCCTCACCCCATTTTACCAACTGCGTGGAATAAAGGCTGGCACCGCTAGTTAAAAATGTGACGGAGTGTTAACGTCAGCCTGTATTTTTGAATGCTTATTAAGTATGCGGGGTACCTAAATGAATCGTGTAATACCTTGTGAAAAAACCAAGAACGCAAGACTAGTCGCCTCAAATAGAGGTGAATCAGCCCGAGTCTTTCAGCACAGACGCGTTTCCGGCACGCTGAAAGTAGTTAGAATTTGGAGAGGGATGCATGGAAGCGCACAATTAAACAGAATAATCATCCAGCCCTCCATCTAACGACCACGATGGTTGAACTCAAAGCTGTCTTCGCGCGAAATAGAATGGAAAAGGGTCAAAGTCAAAGACGCAGCGATCAAACGATCAAACTGCGTGCTGGTGAAATTCAAAGCTCAACTAGTCCAAGCTCAACTAGTCAAGCACGGAAACTAACACGAGAAAGCTTTGCGATAAACCATCATCGTCGTTAGACGGAGGAGTGTATGATTTTTGAAGCGTAGGTGGCAGCTTGTAAAACTCGACCACAGCATTGAGCTGTGAAACTGAGGGCAGGTTTCCGGCACCCTGCCGTATCTCGGCCTTCAGCCACGCAGAAATTGTGTTTTGAAAAACCACTAACCGACTAGCCAGTAGCCATTGCAAGTCTTGTTACTGTCATGAAGCGTGCATTGCCTTTCCCTGAGAAGCAATAACGTTCTAGTGTCATGCGGTATTTATTCTGTAAACGATTCTCGATGGCTGTTGCAAACGTAGTTCTGTAAAATAAATACGTTTCTACCGCAAGTGCGGAGCGTCGTTCATCATAATTCTTGGTTTGGGTTAAATGTTAGAAGGTACCCCCCAACTTTGTCTTTCGCTTGTGCACGACGACGCCATTCCGTCATCAACTGTCAAAGGCCAGCGCCGCAGCTTTCTTGGATCGGCTGCACACACCGACTTTGTAGTAGCATTTAGCTTCAACATATTCCTCGATACACCAAACTGTATGCAGGCATGAAAAATTTGCCCGAAAAAACGGACTTGCACTTCCAGCTTCACTTCCAGCTTGGCGCACTGCGCATCGTCTGATATTTGTCATTCCTGAGTATGGGTGCAAATTATACACATGGCATGCCTCGTAAAGCTCGCCTCCACTTTCAAGATACACCGATCTGAAAAAAATTACGCCCACCTCCCCTCGCGGGAACCCTGGTGTGGTGCAACGCTGAGGGGGGTTAAAGCGCAAGCGGAGAGCAACCGCCGACCGAAAGGCCGCCGGAGAGCGGCACACCGGTTATATGCGCAGCGCGCCAGAAGGAGAGGAGACCGCGGAGAGAGAGAGAGCACTGCACATGCGCAGCACCGCGCGCAGCGCCGCCCACCGGCGAAGTGAGAGCGCGCTGGGCCGCACACCCGCAGATGTTGAGAGAGTGTTCGCTCTCACCTGGGCACGCGCCGGAGCCAGTGCGTCTGCCGCGGCTATGACGCAACACAATCCAACAAAATCCACTTTAATCCAATCCAAGCCAAGCCAATCCAATCGAATCCAATCCAATGCCCCTCGCGAGAGACTCGCTGCGCTGAGGCATTCCGCAGAGACGCGGATCGCCACGGGCGGCGCAATTCGCTGAAGCGGTGGTGGTGCCATGGAGGAAGAAAAATGTTAGGAGGGAGCATGACGTCAGGCGGCCCAGCTTCGGCAAGCCAACCTCCTCTGACGCCGCTTTCTCCTCTCCTCGGGCTCCTCCCGCGCAATGCATTATGGAAAATCCACCACGCTCAGGCCCGCGGTAGCATTTAGTGGCTCCGGCTGGCTGCCGGTGGAGATGGAGGCGAGCGCCGTCGCCGAAGGCGCCGTACAACGCCAGCGTTGCGCTCCAAGCTTCGTATCGTGGAAGTACTGCCGCTGTCGCTGTTCAAAGCAAGGCGAGACTTCGATCGCATTCTTACGAAGCACCCTCACGAGCTGCAAGCCGAATTTCCACTTCTGACGTTGGATCGCTCGAACGCGCCGCCGTAAACATTCACAAGCATGGAGCGGCCTACAGCTGCGCGGTGTTTGCCAGGTGTGCTGTGACGATTGCGTTTGGCATTCTGCTGAGTTATCGCGCGTAACGAGTGTCGTGTTGGCGGGGAGGTGGTGAGAAACTAGCTTTGGTTTCGCTCGCGCGCGCTTTTGCATACGTTGGCCTCTTCGGTGCTCCGGTGTGGTGGTACGTTTTTATCTACTTCAGTGCACTGGAAAACAAAGGGTTCAGAACCCTTATGTTGGGTGTGACCACCTCGCGTCGCAAGCAGTACGGCTGTTTGTCCGCTGAGGACCGCTCGATCGGTGCGATACGTATACGAAAAAAAAAACGAATGCTAGATTACACCTGGGAGGGACCTTGCTGAATTGTGGACTGACTGCGCCTTGACAATAAATGGTTAAAGAAATGGTTGAAATGGTTGATCTTTTCAACTTTGCCTGAGCGGCAAAGTTGAAAAGATCATTTCCACTTCTGCACGCGGCGGCGGCACACAACTCTCCGACTGCGGCGTGAACTTCGACGGGTCGGAAAGCTGACCTCAGCTGAAAAAATGCTAAGTGGTTTCAAGTGGTCCCAATTCAACTGGTTTATTAGCCAATTCCCACTTGGGACCAATAGCAAGTGGTCCCAGTTGAGACCCGTTACTATTGGTCCCAGTTCAACCCCGTTGCTGTTGGTCCCAGTTCAAACCCGCTTGCTATTGGTCCCAGTTCAAACCCGTTGCTATTGGTCCCAGGTGGGTACCAGAATTATTCCACTGCTGCTGGTCCCATGTAGAACCAGTATTAAAGCCACTACTGGTTCCTCTAGCTAAGAACTGCACAAAGCAAAGGCCGCGTCAGTTCATTTTTTGCACACATTTATTGGATTTGCATTGCAGTCAGGGCCTCGAACACATCAGGGCTTGCTCGATGCTTCCGATGATGGCACCGCAAGCAGTTTTGCCACCCTGTTCCGCGACTTGATGGTTGTCCTGGATTTTTTCCGCTAGCAGCTTTACCAGGACTGCCAGTGTCGGCTGCACATCGACACCTTTCGCCTCGCCCCCAGTGCTTCAATGTTGCTGCAAGAGTTAAAATAATACATTAGCATTCATTAAAAGCATGGAATTTTATATGTAAACCCCATATATACCCCAGGATATACTAAACCATTCTTTTTTGTATACATTTTAACTGAGAAGCCCATCATTTGCCATTTCCCCGTGCAAGCCGGGTCGCGAACCGTAATTGTCGGAGTCGTAATCGCAAGCCGGGTGAACTTTTCGAAGCGTTGTAGTCCCACACAAGGGCCGAGCGCTAGGCCGGAAGTCGCTTGTACCTGTTTTACCGGTAGGTGCCTGGCACCACCAAAGCACACGAATGCACATGGTGCCTTCCACAGCCACGGTGGATGCTCAACTCGCAACCGCCTATGGCAGGAAATGCCACCAGACTTTCACCCCCCCCCCCCCCAATGCGGCAACGTGGCATGCTGGCGGGGGGCCCCGCCAATGGACAAGGGTCAGGGGCCCCTCGCAAGGGTAAAGGCAGCTTTGCAGGATTCCCTTTCAAGGGTCCGCACTCCACAGGGATGCCTGTACCCATTAAAGAAACCGGCAGTACGCGGATTCAAACACAGTACCTCCCGCATATGAGACGAGTGTTGTACCTCTGAGCCATTGCTGCGGTCATAGCCTTACTCTGAAAGAGCAAATATATTGTGCTCACCTTAACTGTTATTCATGACAGAGAGCCTACTAAATTCCCCTGTGATAAGCTTTTCGTCATTGCATGCTTTAACATTATTAAACAATAGTGCAGCGATCCCAAACTCTGAATGTTAAAGTGCCATCATGCACGCGTGTTTGTATACACTGCCAGCTTCCTTACCAGCGACCACTTCAACCTTTGTTGGTGTCAGCGGATCTTTCGCCGTCTCCCCGAGGGTCTTCTTACGGGGAGCAAGGGCTCCCGTCACGCTCCTTGTCACGAGGACATCTCCCCCAAATAGCCTGGGCAGTGTCCTTCACGACCAGGGTCGGTTTCTTGTTGCCAAGGATCTTTCTGGCAACAGCACCAGTCACCACCAGATGGCTGGCCAGATGAAACTGTTTCAAACAAGTAGAAAACAAACACAAAATTACCACTTCCCAACCTCCCGACCGCGTAAATTCATTTACAGCACCAGTGCATAAAGTTTCAGTAAATAGTTTGCTTACTATTAGAAGCGTTTAAATGAAAGAACGGAAATTAACAATAATCTCTCTGGTAACCAATGAGGTAGTCAGGAGGGTAGTAGCGAGAATAACATCAGCCAGTACTTTAAGCCAAAGTTTATGTTTTCAATGCAGGGAAGAGAAGAATGTGCACTAATGTGACAATGCTACCTGGAACGCCTTTGTTGCACGTGAATTAAATATAAACCTTGAAATGGCATAAATTGCACGCGTTCGTGATCAGACATGCGTAAAACCAAACGAGGCCTCCCTCGACAACTTTCTTTGTGCTGTCTTCATAAGCCAAGCACACTCTTCGCCTGATATTTACAATCTTAAACATTTGCAAACCCTAATACTATCAAGTGTAATACTTTACAGATCCGTCCTCTAAAAACGAGAAGTCTTGGACATCACCTGTAAGGAGAAGCAACTTTCATTAGAACCTGCCTTAGATACATGACACATCGAACTAGTACCTTGACTGGACACGTTCAGGTAAATGGGATCTCACCTAGATCAGGGCGTGGCTGCAGAGCATGACATGGCTGTTCTGAGGTTGAAGCTGGTGGTGAAGCTGCAAAGTACAGAATCACTATTAATATATGCCGATGCTCTCGTGAAGCAATTTTTGCTCATCCATATACACCAGGTTATTGTTAGGATTTAGCAGTTTCAAAAATTGTAACTTATAATCTTACCAAGAGCAGGACGCGGCAACGGCAAGCGCCCCTCGGCCAGTTGGCATGATGGTTCACCTGCAAAATATAAATCACAAATATACTGAACCCATTTTATAAGTGTCTTAAATTCATGTGGCACTTTTTGCACGCTCTCGAGATTGTGAAAAATTATGAAAAATGCATTTTTTCAAGCAGTGCACTTTAAGAAGTGTACCACGAATGTAAATGCACCAATAAACATTAAAGATCTCAGAATGGGTATTATGCACATGAGCAAAGTTACAGCATAAATTATGTACACATGGTTTGAGCAGCACTTCCTGCCATGAGAAGGCACTCATATTTTTTGCTATGGCTGAAAAAAATGCACAGTCCATTGCTCCTATCACTACAATAACTGCCATGCACAAAGACTGTGTCTGGAATGTTCAACAACAATGCGAAGGATCAACTTGTACACTTTCCACGAGAAATTTCATTAGTTCCTCAATACAAGCACAGCTTGCCCCAGTACATTTGGAATATTTGTGCTAAATAAGTACACATCTACAGTAGGAAGTGCCTTGGCAAGCCATGACGAGCAATAAAAAAAAGAACTGACTTGATTACAAGCAAACAACCACATAGCAGTGAATGAAAATCTGAAGTGAATGAAAATCTGAAATGATTGGAAATGCTTACTGGCAACAGGAAGTGGTGGCAGTTTTGAGGTGCCAGGTGCTGTTCGGGGGGGTGCCGTGGCAGGTGGACAATCAAGCTCTAAGAAATTAAAAAAAAGTGTCATTTTGAAAACACAATAGAAAACAAAAGATAAAAATCACTTCCAGTCGGCAACAAATATGAAGTTGCTTATGTCAAACCATTGCAACTGCTGCTTGGCATGGCCACTGCACGACCTCTGCTTCGCTCTGGCAAGAGCTTGTTGATGAAACTGGGGCCAGGCTCGCCCGCTGCTGGGTGTTGCTTGCCTGTTGCCTGCAGCTGCTCCACTGCAGAGAAAATATTTATGGTTAGCAACTTCCACAACCAGATCTGGGAATCAAGACATTCTTACACTCAAAAATCTTTGACTCGAGGCACCGCTGCAGGCTCTCAACCTGCGCCTGTAAAAAGGCTTTATCCTCTTGGAGGCTTTGTGCCTTTTCTTTCCATTGTTTCGTGTCTTTCACGGCCTGCAGCAATTCGCTCCGTGAACAAAGCGAATCACTTTCACTCTCGGAGGATGACTCCGAGTAGCAACGGGCCCTCTTGCTGGCCTGAGGAGGGCAAAGTAGTTGTTAATTAGTTCATTAAAAAACAACTTTGTACAATGTAAGGATTCTGGGTGCCATGCTTACACGTTTTCGACCAATGGCCGTGTCCTGCTCCTTCAATGCTTCGCTGTTCATTTTCCGTGCACCCTCGAGGTTTTTTCTTAGCATTTCATCATACATTGTTTTTTTTGCTGCTGCCTTGTTTTGTTGCTGTTTCTGAAATGCGAGAAGTTCATTAACTGCACAGTTAAAACTCGCACTAACTTTTTTTCTGAATAGGCATGTTTAGAGCAAAAGAAAGCTAATGTAAAAACAACAGATTATGCGCAAACCTTTTTCTCTGCCTTTCTTTTTTGGGTGAGGTCAACTGAAGCCTCATCAGGAGAATCAATTTCTTCCTCCATGTCCTCAATGTGCAGTTTAGGGAAGATTATCCGCTTTGCGGACATTTTCTTCTCCACTTCTTCCTTCGTTTCTGTAAAAGAAAATTGCAACTACAGCAAATAACAAAACCTTCAAACACCTACACCTACATGGTGACCAGTGACTTTCTTTTGTGCTAGCATACGTGCGCAATACTGATGTTACTTATTTAAACAAGTAAAGAGGCTACTTGCGTAAAGTTCCCTCAATTCAAAGACAAATAAAAAGTGAGACAAGCTCCTTAGGTCAGGGGAAGGGAAGGAGGCGCACATGAGAATTCAGAACCGGGACCCCTCTCTAGTGCCCGACTCTCTTCTGGCCAGCAGAAAATGAGTATAACACTGAAGTTCTTGCACAGATCAAATTAACCAATGCATGAACTCGCTCCTTGTCGACAATAAAAACTAACACGTGGTTTCTCAAGACAAGGAGAAAGTTGGGTCACGCAGTGCCCGGGCCAGACAGCATGCCTCATGCTCGGAGAATACCAGTTCGTATCGTCAATTCTTGTAATAAATGAATAAATGTAATAAATGAACATGTAATAAATGAAACTCTGCATGGAAACGTGTGCGACTGTTTTCAGCGAAGATGTGCAGTGGCAAGCGCCTTAATTGTTGACTGCACAGCCTTCTTTTTTTTTAAACATTCTACATGCGTGCTATCACGAGTAGAACCTTAGGATACACACCTGCAAGCATGAGGACTTGGACGCTATAGGAACCCGAGGCCTTTCCTGCAGGGTCCCGCCAAAACGCCACATACAGGGCTTTGCCGTCAAAGTCCGTTTCGTGCGTCGGGTGAAGTGCCTCGATATCGCTCACAGGGATCACGTGAGGCCTCTTGTCTAAGTCGCTGACGAACCGAACCAAGGCAAACATCGCGGGCGGTGGTAGTCACTGGCACTTAGACAGAAGAAAAACCATTCACCACGACCATGTGGGTGACGCGCAGGAAAGAAAGGATGACTGAACGACTCAACACTGCACATGGAGGATCACACTCCTCCATGCACTGCACAAGGAAGATTTTGTGAACGAATGATGATGATGTTTGTCACATTTGTATAAATTTAAATAGGGCTTGGTAACGTATCAAAAATATTGCGAGTAAATTTAAGCGGTATCGAACATAGTTTGCCCCTATAAAAACGTGTTTTTATTTTATAAAAATATTAGTAAGATAAGCCGTGCGCAACATTGTGCGCGGTGCTCATCCAGCTCTATCCAATATCTAACTAGCCACTCCGAGTACGGTATTCGTGCGGATCGCTAAATTCGCAAATATGAGCCGTCGGAAGCGATATTTAGACCCGGGAAGCAGCATTAATGAATTTCCTAAGTCAACGGAGACCTACGTTAAGCGAGTCGCTCGATCACTCTCTCCGCCAGCCTCAGCTTCGCAACAGGCCGACCCACATGACCACGCTTTCGTCAGCGTTCAGCCAGCATCTCCGCCGTCGACTATCGACTTCGACCAACTACCAGACCCCGACAGCACAGACAACGAGGCGTCGCAACCACCTGGAAATGAAGATGGCCAAAATTTGTCTGCTGACGACCTGCTCGCGCTTACAGTGAAGTTCGTCCTAGACTTCGGGTTGCCATGGACGGGAGTCGAGGCGCTCCAGCGGCTCATTGACCATATTTTGGACAGGCACGATATCCCAAAATCGAAGTATCTTTTCAAGAAGAAAGTTGGTGCGGGCATTGAAAATGCGCGGTTCCACTTCTACTGCAGTGAATGCATGACGTTAGTAGCTGAAACGTCCGGAAAATTGAAGGAGAGGAACGGAGTGCAAGGCAGCTGCGCGTCTTGCGGACGCAGATTCAGTGGCCGGCAAATGTTGTGCGATGGGCACTTCTTTGTGACCTTGCCAGTTGTGTCGCAACTTTCGGCGCTCCTTACGGATAGCTCTATTGCCACTGCTCTACATGAAGGACTTCTCAAGATCCAGAAACCCGCAGGAGCGGGTTACGTGACCGACATTACAGATGGGTCGTTGTACGCCGAGTTCAGGCGCAAACTCAGCCCCGAAGATGTAACTCTGACGTTCAGCACTGACGGCAGTCCCGTGTTTAAATCCTCAATATATTCTATATGGCCCATTCAGTTAAGCATAAATGAGCTGCCGCCCAACGTGCGTAACAAGAATGTCATTACGTCAGCGCTGTGGTATGGCCAGAAACATCCAGAGATGAGCTTGTTGCTCGGCACCTTTGTGAGACAGATGGAGGACCTGATTGGGGCGAGTGTGACTTGGAAGATTCCTCGCACTGGGACAGCAGTAAATTCAAAGGTATGTATAGCTTAGCAGTATATAATTCAAACACAGAGTGTGGAAATCTTTTTTTTAGGCTTTTAGGGTTTTTAGGCTTGCATTTGATGTGTGTTTAAAGACAGTGTCGCTTTATTTATCATTTCAACATTAAAATTTTTATTACATTTCATTGCCTCAAATTGTGATGTTTATTCGTTGCAGATGTACTGCTTCAGCTGCTGTGCTGATTCCCCAGCACGTGCAGCAATGCAAAATGTACAGCAGTACAACGGCTACTATGACTGCTCGTGGTGCTTGCATCCCGGAGTAAATGTTCAAGGTAAGCTTTCTCAAAGAAAAGTTTTGTTGATAGCTTGCTTTCAGGCCTGTTTTCACGGGCGTGCATTGGTAACTGGGTTTGTCTAAAGTGTCTTGAGAAGACATTAAAGTTTACTTGTACAGTTTTCTTCTGTGCATTCGAATTTAGCAAATTGCTAATCATATCCTAGTTTGACTTACATGAAATTGTGCATTTAGCACAACATGATGGAGGGCATGAGTTGCCAGGACACATCTGGCAGTATATTGCATCCAGGAAATGTCTCAGCTGATAAAAATTAAGACAGATTCTTACAGAGCCTAATGGTCTGGTGTGTGGAATTTCTCCCCTCTGCCAAACAGGAAAGGTCAAGTTTACAGCAGACGTTGTTAAAGCGGACAGAGAGGCTGAAGACACCAAGGAGAACATGCGAGTGGCTGCTGCAACGGGCAAACTAGTGAACGGAGTCAGGGGCCCAACACCCTTAATCAACCTCCCACATTTCGACATAATATGGGGTTTTTCCCCAGATTACATGCACTGTGTGCTGCTAGGCGTCACGCGGCAGTTCACCGACCTCTGGCTCACCAATACAGACTACAAGAATTCGTACATTGGATCAGAGGATAAAACTGCTGCCATTGATGAGCGCCTCTGCAGAATCAAACCACCCCTTCTTGTGTCCCGCCTTCCCCGCTCCATTTTACAGAGAAAATTGTGGAAGGCATCTGAGTGGCAACAATGGTTGCTGTATTTTTCATTGCCATGCCTAGAAGGTATCTTGCCTGAGGCCTTCCTAGAGCATTTTTCTCTTCTTGTTGAGGGCATTGGGCTTTTGCTGCAGGGTACAGTGAGCAGTGCTGACATTGACAGGAGCACAGTATGCCTGATCAGATTCTTAGTTCAGATTAAGTTCTTGTACTGTAACAGGCAAATGACCTCTAATGTGCACCAGCCACGACACCTTCCAAAAAGTGTTGTCCTAAAAGGACCCCTGTGGGCGCATTCTTGTTTTAGTTTTGAGTGCAACATAGGCTCCACCAAAAGGTTGGTGACATCAGCAAGAGGTGTTCCCATGCAGATTGTCGAACGCCTCATGATGTCAAGCAACTACAGAGCAATCAAAGCTCGGGCCAGCCCTCGCACTCGGGATTGCCTGTTGTCTGAGACACCGGCTCGAGAAACTTCGTTGCTCATGAGCAAGCCACGGGCTGCGTCTGGTCCATTGCTTGAATTTGTTCAGAATGAAGCTGGTGACATGATATGTAGCCGTATTGTTGAACACGACCGGGTCACCATTTCTGGGCGCGTGTTTCACAGTGAGCAATATTCTCGGCCATACAAGACTGACAGCACTGCTGTAATGACAGGTGTTGGGACTTTCCACAAAATACTGCACATTGTCTCTTTCAAGGATGCGGGTGGCATTGTAAAAGTTTTTATTGTTTCTGCGAAGTTCCTATGCCACCCTGGATATGATTCAAGTCACATCATGAGATGTGAGAAAGAAGAATCTCAACACCTTGTTGAGTTAACAAGTAATGTCACACCTTGCATATACATAGAATATGAAGAAAATATTTTTTTTGTAAAGCTGGCTTTGAAAACTTTGTCAGTCGGGTAATACCCCAACGAAAAAATGCCAGAAAAATCAGGAAAAATGGTCGCCAGGATAAAACCTGTATCCTTGATTGATTGATTGTGGGGGTTTAACGCGCCGACGCAACGCAGGCGATGAGGCGCGCCGTAGTGGAGGGCTCCGGATTAATTTTGACCACCTGGGGATCTTTAACGTGCGCCGAAATCTCGCACACACGGGCGTTTTTGCTTTTCGCCTCCATCAGAAAAGCGGCCGCCGCGGCCGGGAATCGAACCCGCGACCTCGTGCTCAGCAGCGCAACGCCTTAGCCACTGAGCCACCGCGGCGGGTAAACCTGTATCCTTGGGCTCAGCAGTGCAATGCCTTAGCCACTGAGACGACCTTCGAAGTCTGCAACCTATAGCCAATTTTACTATATAGGAGAACAGAACTCTCACAGTAGAACACGGTTCATATCTTTAAGGCCCTCTGTAATGAAAGTTGACAAATTTCACAGCAATATCAAAGCGCAGTAGAGGCACTGCACAGAGCAGACTCGCAGACTCGCATTGTTATCATTCAGGAAAGGCAGTGAGTGTTATTTCTTGATGCATGCATTTAGTGTGCCCTGATTTTACTGTAATTTCTAGTTTTACCTGTATGGTTATTGTCACTTCTGCATGGTTTTGTTGCTGACATTTTTTCACTTTCACATGCCTATTTCGGTAACATGGTGAAGGCTTTTTCATCCTGTATGCTGGTTGTGTGACCTACTTGTAACAATCGACATTTGTTGTAAGCATGTACATTTTACTCTTTTTTCCGTGGTTTCCATATGGACCCTTGAATTGAGCTTGTAATTTTCTCACTGTGGAGCTCTTTCGCGATGTGCTTTATTTCAAGCATATTAATTCAGTGTGCTTGTTTCTCTGCTGGAAATTTTGGCACTTTAGCACTTTTTTTTTACATTCAAATTTTGTGTAGTCTGCACTGGCCATTTCGGTTGCACGGTGATGGTGTTTTCAGCCTTAATGGTGGATATGTGAACTACTTGTGAGAGTGGACATTTGTTGCAAGCATGTAGTTTTACTCTATTTTTTGTCGACTCCTTAGGACCTGTGACTTCAGCTTGGAATTTCCTCCATGTAATTCTCTTTCAATAAAATTTTGGCATTTCAGTAGGTTGTTGCTTTTTTTACAATAGCTTTTGTGCCATTTGAACTCAGTTTCAGTAGATTCAGTACAGAAAAACTACACATTGTTAGATCATACGCTTTACTTGATTGGTTACGCAAGTGCAAACTTTGTATTGTATTGAAATTGCATGGCCAGCATTTGGGTGTTTGCTTGTGCTGGAGTACAATACCTAATACAAAAATAGATGCAAAAATACACACATAGAAGTAATGAAAACGAAATTAGGAGGACGATGCATTGCGTGCACAGCTTTGCTGGTCATCCACCTTCACAGAGTTGAATGGCTCATGAATTTTTTCAACAGCAAACCAGTTGCTTTCCAACTGGAGTTTGTTTCCAACTGGAACCAGCTCGGTGGCAACTGGTTTGGTGTTGAGACCAATTATCCCAGTTGGGCTGTAACTGGTCCCAATTGGGAGCAGTTAATCCCAGTTGGGATGCAAGTGGTCCCACTTGGCTCCTGCAAGTGGTCTTAGTAGGGAACCAATTGGTCCCAGTAGGGGCAAGTGGTCCCAGTAGGGAAGCAATTGGTCCCATTTGGATCTTGCAAGTGGTCCCAGTAGGGACCCAATTGGTCCCAGTAGGGGGCAAGTGGTCCCAGTTGAAACCAATTCAACCCAATAGAAACCACTTGCTTTCCTATTGGGACCAATTGCAAACCACTTGGCTATTTTCACCAGAGTCAGTAAACAAAGATGTTTTCTGCCTCTCCCGTCCGACCACTTTGCCCGCACGATCAGGCCGCTGCGCGTTTCGGGTTGCAGGCAGAGCTGCGCGCAACGACTCGTCGCCGAAACTCGAATACGCGGACGGCCCGGCAACCAAACGGATAGACGCACGCACGCAGCGTCGGCGAAGGCATGGAGGAAATGGGCGAAGGCCACATGAGGCGCAAAGAACTACCGCTTGCCTGTCACGTGAATAGAACACCTCCCATCAGTCTTTCCTTTTTATTTTTTATGACTAGGCTTCACGATTGTCACGTGACGCTCCCTCCTAAACTTTTCTTTCCTCCATGGGTGGTGCCATACAACGGACGCCCGGTCCTATTCGCCCCGAAAGCGAACACAGTCGGCCCCTGGTTGCGGCGGGACGAACCGCTCCTAGTGTGGATGGCGCTCTCGCGTCGTCTGCTTTTTCACGTTGCGTGCGGTGCAAGACGCGTGCTGCACACGACAAAACAACAATATGTGCGCTCGTTTGGCAGTAAGCAATGACATAGTTACATCTGCTTGCGCATTTCCTTCTAGAAACGCAATATCAGCGGGCCGTTGCGGGTTAATGCGCTGGTTTATTTCCACGAAATATCTTCGCCGTGGTCACCGCTTGAGTGTGAAACGTGTTATAAACATTGCTTCCAGACATTGCACTATTCGTATTGTTGAGTGCAGTCGTCTGCCGTTTCGGGAACGTCGAAGGGTGCTTTTTGAAGGTGGCGTGGTGATTATTTAGAGGATAAAAGTTTAGTGCGCGAAACGGGTAAGAAGCGACAAGACCTGTGCATACGCGTGCAAATTCCACACCCTTGAAAAATTGCGCTGTGTCCTTATAGAAAGAAGAAACAAACAAAACCATTTACACTGCACACGACCCGTGCGCTATTGCCCATACATTACCGGACACGTATTTTAGACCCGCAAGCGCCTGTGTGATCGTGTCCTTCCCGTACCTTTTCTACAATAAATACCATTTTTGGACACTCGTTGTTTATACTGAGGAGGAATAAACATTTATTCAACTGTATCGAGGAGGAGGAGGAACAAACGTTTATTTTACATATTTAGAGCAGATGGGCGGCCGCCTTAGTCCAGGTAGCCGCGTGCTGTCGCTGCTCGGGTGGCCCGCTGGATCAGGCTTTGCTGGTCCTGCAGGTCCGAGCTGGTCAGCGCGCATTCCCACTGCTCGAGAGTAGGTGTGGGGAGTGGGGAGGGGTTGGTGTGGGCAGAAGAATACAGGTGGGGGGTTGTGTCTGGGGTGTGGCAGTCACGGCAGTTATAGGTGAAACGGCTGGGGGAGATATGGGAGAGGATGGTGCCGTTGTAGAATGTATTGTTTGGAGACGTCGCCAGATCGAGTTGCTAATTTTACGTATTATTTAAAATACGTTTCCATGGATGCCCAAGAGTATTTAGGGGGGATGTTTTGGTAAAATTAAGCAGTTGTGAGTTTGCGTCTGTCATGTGGCATTTCGTGTGTCATTTTCATGTATATAATTATCAAATCCGACATGAATCACCTTGTTCAGAAACGTGTCTCACTCAGCATAACCAAATGACTAATATGGTCACGTCTTAACCTCTTAAGATGGACCAAGTTTAAAGAAAGAGGAGAAAAACACGTGATATAATGCACGTTGTTGCCCACATGTGTGAGGGGTGTGTGCCATGACTCGCTGTTTTTTTTTAATTTTTTCGCACAATGCTTGCTTTCAATACAATTTTGAAAAAGGCGAGCCACAATTCATGGACAATCTCGGACCAAAGGGGGGTTTATCAGTTTTGAAAATACGTGTTAAAGTACTGCTTTTTCACCGCTACAGAATACGACGCCTAGTGTAGTTTCGATTTAAGTAATACTGGTAACCATAGTATGGCTTTTCGCCTTACATGCGTTCTCTTCTTGCTGCTCTTGCAATGTTGGCAGGACCCCCTTCACCCCCCCCCCCCTTTCCCGAAAAAAAAAACGAAATGCACTGAATTTCATTTTTTAACCAATCCTCAGGAATTAAATGCCAAGACAACGGCGATATACAGTTTAGAAAACAACGTAGTTACCGGGAATCCGTTGCGCTGATTCGCAACGATAAATAAAAAGGAAATGTTTTACTACATCTGCAGCAGCGCAACTTCATTTATTGCCATCTTTAGGATTCGTAAGCGACCTTATACGCAAGAATGCAAACACATCTCGCTGTTGCAGGTACCTGTTAGATTTTAAAAGGAACGCAAATGGTCAACAGAGCAGCCGTAACAGAAAATTTCTGCTCAATGCGAGGTCCCAGAAGCTCAATTGGTTTGCACACTGTAAACCTGCTTGGCACTTTGCGGAAACCTAGCTAAACATGAGATGTTGATTGTACCGCGGGCGTTGACAATTCAATTCGCAAGTTCACTTGTGACGAAAGACGTAAATAAGTGATCCGAAACCATTATCATCAAACCTTCCTTCAGAGTCGCTAAAATTTCATTTAAAAGACCCGTTAGAGCGGTTACATTTATATCTTTGCACTGATCAAAATTCAGTAATTTTATGTTGCCTTTTGAACACACAAAAAATATCGTAAGCTCTTAGAAAGAATTTCGGGGCAGTCAAGTAGTGTTACCATTTCAGGGCATCCCACAAATGCAAGAATGCGTCATGCTACCAGTGAAAGCGATTGAGACTGCCGTTGTAAACTGAATTTCAGAGATCGAGGCTTCATGATTTGTTTCTATTTATGCTTTTATTGGAGGCACAAAGCCATAGTCTGGAAAGATCGAGCTTGCTACGAGCCACAGCGTATAAGTTTATTGTCACAATTACGGTCATTCTGAGATTCCCGATGAGTCATCGCTTTTTTTGGCGTTGTAATGAAAATTGACTGCCGCTTCCATGCTATACATTGAACGTTGAGGAACCGAACTACAGCACACCACTTTTGTTTGCACCTTTCGTGCGCACATACGGCGAGAAAAATGCACGAAGCGCGCCCACAGTGTGCATTCTTACGGGCCGCTCAGCGGAGCATCCACACTAGCAGCGCGACGCTGGCGCCACCTACATGTCGAGCTCGCGAACGACCGACGGAGCCTGTAATGATGACAGCGCCGATAGACCCCTTGTGGACGATGACCCTCTTCCCATCTTGTGGCTTTGTCGTGTCCCCCTCCTTCAGGCGGAAGTTTTGTGGCGGCCACTGGCACCTCCTTCGAGGAGCAGCATTTTGGGATGGTCTTGCCGGCGACCTTCGTCGCAGCTGTGGGGAAGGTTGTCTTTTTCTCCCGACCTTCGGGAGTGGACAAGGGAAGGACCGGGGGGGGTGGGAGGGGGTCAGAACCCACATTGGCAGGTGCGCTGCGGTGGGGAGGCGGCTTCGCTTGCGACCGCTCGTGCATCCTGCAATCAGTTTGTCGAGAGCTGCGATTGTGAGCGGTCGCACGAAGACTCGCTCCCGTGGCGGTTTCTGGGCGCCAGAACCCCACGCACCTTTCAGCCAACCGTGTGGCGGTTTGGCACCGTTTTGGCCTCCGGGCCTCATCAGGGATCGCGCAGCGATACCCCTTCTTATGCGCTGCAGCGCCGCTTAATTGCAATCCAGTTTTCGTCTCGTCGTGGGCTATGTTTCGTCGTCTGCTGTAAATATCGTTGTAAATAGACTTTTTCTTCATCATCTACTTGCCTCGTCTCGTCATCGGGTCCTTCACCACCCTCCACGACGACACCAACCACCTTCAACAATGAAACAGACTTTACTGGGCCATATGCACGTAGTGCAAGTAATCGAGAATGACATGGTGGGCTAGCTATCACACGCACAGACGAAACAGGAAACATTGGTCTAAAGTTTTTACTACAACACATTCTGGTAGAGTGCCAATATGTTGTCAATGAGTGTCAATGAGCTAAAGACATAAAGTACAACATTGTTGATCATCTCAATCTCGGGAATGATGTAATTGAAATAGCTGACGTTGTTACAAGCTTAGGTGTACGGTTCAACGATTTTATGCTCTGGGACAGCCATTTTAAGCAAATTCAGAGAAACATTTCGTGTGTAGCAGGTATTCTTCGTAAGGTGCAGTGTAGGCAACCAACGGAAACTAAGTTTTGATTTACCATGCATTATTTCAGTCACATCTCAACTACTGTCCTTTAGTTTGGGGCACCGTAACCGAAACAAATATGCACAAACTTTTACCATTAGAAAAACAGGCCTTACGGGCGATTGCTCGTGTTCCACCTTTATCACCTTCCAGTCCCTTGTTTTCTAAATACCACGTCGTGAAATTCAATCACATTTACGACTTTCGCCTTCTCCGACTATACAAAACTCAAATACAAAACAATGTTACTTTTCTGTCTGACCGCGCTAGCTTACACCAGAACTTAATTTCCCATGACACACGACACTATGAACACTGGCACATAAAATCTGCTCGCACAAATTACGGTCTCCAGACACTATCGTACACCTTGCCTTTAGCGCTAAACAAATATGATTTTGATGATTTATCCATTCGCTCTACGTCTTCAGTAACCTCCGGGCTATGTTTTTTGTTTTTAAAATACGGCATGAAGGCCAGATTGGGTGTAAATGGTTTAAATAACTATTTTATTCTGCTTTCATTTTGCCTTTTTGTTGTTGTTTGCTTGCTTTTGTTCACTTGCATTTTGCTATTTGTATTTTTTCCTGCCTCTTCCCTGCTGATTGTGTCGTGGGGAGTGGGAGCTCCGTCAAGCCGCGAGTACAGCGGCTTTTTTCCCCGCCTCCTCAGCCATTGTACTTGACTGAAATGAAGAAATTCAACTTCATTTACTTGATTAAAAACACTGACCGGGACTTGTCTTGTGCAAAACATCCGAAAATAGACACACAGAAAAAAAATACCAGACCTTTTTTTGTCATTTATGAAAATGCCCAGCACTATTTCCGTTCTTGCAATACTTTTGCACCCAAACATTTAAACCAGTGTCAATGTGATGTTCAAATTTACGAATTGCACAAACGTTTATTAAGGTTCAAATGCAATGAGGAAGGGCTGAGGCCAGGAAATCTGATCCAATCAAATTATAATGATAATAATCAGATTGCCCTTTGCCATAACGCTTTCATCGAGCCAGAAATGGTCGTTTCCCTCCCGCTTCTTATTCTTTGACGCTCAAATGGTGCTGAGCCAGTCTTTGAAGGCCTGGCCGGACTTGTCCTGGACTGCGGGCCTCCCGTTGGCGCAGACGAGGGAGCCGTCCGCTTTCAGGACCACCAGCGTCGGTATGGCGGCCACCCGGAAACGGGCCTTGAGCACCCTGCGAGGTCAGATGTGATTGGATTGGATGGGATTGGGTTGGATTACATTAAATAGATGGAGAAAGGGAAAGAGAGAGGCAGAAATAAATAATAATTAAAAAACGCACTCACTGCGCGTGATTTTAATTTGGTCAGATTCGGGTAAGGCTGGACTTTCGGGTAAGACTTAAAATCGAAACTAGATTTTATTGTTCTTATTGAAACAAAAATTCTCAGCGCGAAGAAACAAAAGTGCATTTTCTTTTCAAATTGACTCTGCTCAAGCAATAGCCCAGCCGTATTTCTATTTTTGAAAGACGACAGTCTTTCTTTAGCTACTTAAACGCAGAAATTTTGGTCTGTCTGTCTGTGGCTCGGTTCTTTTTTTTCTTTATTATCTTCTTTGAAAGGATGACAAATTCAGCCCCCCGGGCCAAAGTGAAACAATACCTGCCCAATAATCTTATATACCCACGGCCAAATCCGAACGTCTAAGTCGGACGGTTTAATGTTCATAATTGTCAACATTGTTGAACGAGAACAAGACATTACGCAAATATAAGGCAGAAAATCAATACAGAAGTGATATATACAGTGTTCCTTTATAAAAACCCTTCATGGATGCTTCATTTTTGCTAAATGAAATACTACATCCACTGCAAAAAAAATTCACTCCGGCACCTGCTGTCGCCCGCGCCACTATAGCTCCTGGTGGCATTTTAAGAAATCAAGCTGCAACCGTACGAAAGGTTTCACTATACTCGGTTACAACTAAAAACGGTAACGGAAGTTGCCACTTGTGCCTCATCACTGCAGCCGGATGTCACTCCACGCGGCGCAAGTACGTTCTGGGAATATTTTGAACATGGCACGAGCCGTTTCCCCGATTTGTCGGACTTAATACGCTTATAAACTACTGCAGCGACGACAAACAACCTACGTGAGAAAAGGCAGACGATGATAACACGCATTCATAGCACTCTCCTTTAAAAACGCGCGCGCCCGTTGACATCCGGATCCATCGAGTATAGAGGCGGAGTGATATTCGTACATGAGCTGTTCCGAGTATAGATACGTTCCACGTTCTATAAACGATCAAGTAGTGGGGCGCCTCGATTCACGCGCGTCTCCGCCGTACGGCAGCGCTGGCAACGAGGCGCCCGGCCTGGAGCAGTTTAAACGCGGTAAATTTAAGTTGACTTGAGAAAACCTCCGCAGTTTGCCTTGGGAGGAGCGCGAAGGAAGAGGAACAGCATGAGAAGTGAGCGGGAAAGCTAAAGGAGGCATTTACTTAATAAATGTCGACGAAAGACTACCGTCTTTTGTCGACATTTGCAGCGAAAGGAGCAGATACGCGGCCATTTTTTTCATATCCTTTGTAATTCCTTCTCACTTTTTTTCTCGGTGGCAAATCAAACGAACAATCGCTGAAGTTTCAAAGTGACCTTCCGTTAACCTATAGACATAGAAGACTTTGCAAGCACATGTGATCACCTTGCTATCACTCCTTTTCGCGTTCTGTGTGTGTCAATAGGGTGGGAACGTTGTGCGGGGTGCCGTGAAAGGGTGCATACTCACGACTGGAGCTGGTCGCCGTAAGGGAGCGTGAACCAGTCACCGTGGGCACTTTTCACGTAATTCATCATTTCGCTCGAGTTCCGATCCGACGAGACGAATACCACCTGCGCGCACCCGAACGAGTCAGCGCTGCGGGTGCAAGCTCGAATACGCAACAACCTGCTTCTACTGTCGTCACCAACCGTTGCCGGTGGTGTGTCCTTTAAGTGCGAAGCAGTCTTTCTTGCTGCGAATAAAAAAAAACGTGTTCACTACCATATATAGTTTGTACGTTTGTTGTAACCCGATTATGTAGCCCTCCGCGCTAACCAGCCTTTTTGCATAAAAGGCGTTTGTCAGGTGAAGAAGGATGACGGTACAAATCCAAAGCTTCGCTCGAAGGGAGCGCCCATTGTCGAATTCGGCGAACAAGGGTACACGCGGTAGAGCAGAGGAGAGTACGTGCCTCGATGGGAAGGGATTCCTCCTTGGCCGCGCGGTAGGCGTCGGCCAGCATTGGTGTGAACATGCGGCAGGGCGGGGCACCACTGGGCCGCGAAGTAGATGCAGATGAGCCGATTGTTGCGCAGCGCCGTCGAGGCCGCCAGCGAGGAGCCGTCCTTCTTCAGCAGGCTCTTGCCCTTGAACAGGTCATCCCCGGCCGCCTGTAAAGGATGCGAACGGGCACCGACGCTTTTTTTTTTTCGGGCGCTGCATATCCATAGCATAGACTTAGCATATTCATTCAACTCAATCAACGGCTTCCAGAGTGGGAGGACTCAAGAATTTCTGGAGCTCTGATTTGTGACTTCGTCGTGCGTATGGGAGAGGGTATCTTCCTTTTTCTATTTCACTGTAGTTCAAAAGTACACTGTCCCAATTTTGTTCGTAATCTCCCAGGAAAAAACGTCAGCCCCCTCAAAACCGCTAGCACAGATGTTACGCGCTTATACGACGTCACTGATGCTACCTTAGTTTTCTATATTTCAAGGTCTACCCATTTGACGTCATCATCGACTTTTGTTTTAAAGCTGACACGACGATCAAGACTACATAATTTCCATTGAAAATTTGCCTCGTTAGAATAATGGTCATGCCGTTTTAACCCAAACTTCAAATACCCAAGTCAGATTATCAGAAAAACAGCTGAGTGGCCAGTCACCGGCCACTTTGCCGTAGTGCCTGCCCATATATGATCGATGACTGCCCAGTGAAGCTAAACATGTGTCGGCAGTTGTATTGTTGGCACTGGTTTTGTTCGGTGCCGCTGCTTCATCGAATGATAGCATAAAGTTATTACACTGAAGCTCTGACTTTATATGCCTCACAATGACGCCACACGTGAGGTTGCATGGCAGGAAATCTTTAAATTCTGGAATATGGGAATGTGAAACCTTTTTTTGCAGCTTCTATTTTATTCGTAAAAATGTAACGAACGTACTCAGAATTCCGCCTGCATACTCTAAATTCACGCTAAGTTTTGGCACTCCATCATTTAGACTGATGACGGAAGACATTGCTGTGATGAACCATGAGGCAAGTCACGCGCAAGCGGTTGTAAATTCCGTTTACGCCTAGATATTCAAACTGCCTGCTGTAAGCAAATGAAGCAAAAAAAAAGGCGCACCATCGTTCAGGAACGCAAATACGCCGTCTCTCTTGCGCATTGCGCATTGCGCTTGCACATTGCACTAGCACTGGCCAGCAACTTGCTTTCTATTCTGTGGACCACGCCACAGGGTGATGTTCCGCTTTGAGCTGCTGCTGACAGCGTTCAACTACCGAACTTCGGCGGTTAAAAGGTGCCAATTATGAAGGGGGCGAATTTGAATAGGGCAGCTTCCGTTGAAGGGAAGCACAGGTAGCACACGCAGGCCAGCTGACGCTGAAAGGGCGGTAAGACAGCTGGTTCTTGTTTTCGAACGTTTGTGTACTTGTGTGTATGGCCACGTGTGGCTTCGCTGAGTAGTCGGCGCACACGGAATAACAACGAAACGGCGTGTCTCTTGAGTGCTTACCTCAGAGACTTCGGTGGTAAGCCGTTCCACAATTTCGAAAATAAAACTCAGGGAAGCCCTGGAAGTGAGCGTGAGGAATGCGTTCGTTTATTATGATAGCAGCGGCAATACTTTTGAAGCGCGTGACGAAGATTATGACGAGGATTGTGTTCGCATTTATTATGATGAGTACGGCTGTGATGGTGATGGCCATGAAAACTAGTGGCGGATATCCACACAGGGGAAAACGTTCCCCATGCGAGGAGAGGTGCGAATTCTCATGTTCCCCAATTTCTCTCAGCGCATGTCAGTTCTTGTTTCCAAACCACGAAAGCCAGTCTCCACCATCTCATCAGGTTCTGTCCCGAATTCAAACGACATCTCACCTTCACACTCCCTAGAAATGAACCTTCAGTTCCCATAAGCCCTCACACTGTCGGTACCCCTACACTCACACTCGTAGCGCAATTTTCGATGAACAGCGGTCTTGCCCGAGTACTCCGCCGAGGCGAGCAGACCATTGGCCATTGGCCGCCGAGGCGAGCAGACTCGCCTCGGCGGCCAATGCTCTGTACCGAGAACCCCTAGGTTTGAACCGCGTCTAGCTTACACTGAAGCGCGAATGCGTACGCTTGCATCATCGGAGGCACAAACCCTACTTCTTGCCTTCAACCCCCCCCCCCCAGAACCCCTCTCCCACCCCACCACCCAAATGAGCTAGAGCCTTCCCTTCCAGTAAAAGTACTCCTCCCCCTCCTGAGGGTGCTCACCAGTCTTTACTGATACGCATGGCAATCAAAGTGTACGCGAGGCGATGGAGGCATTCCACATTTATATGAGCAGCGTGTGTATCTTTAAACCGTCGATATCTTTTTCGGACAGGCAGACAGTATTCCTGGCGGCCAGCTGAGTAGTGCTGCCCAGCTGGCTTTTGTTCCTGTATGGTTTTATTACATGCAGGCAATTTCATTTATCTATTCACGTACGCAATGCACTGAGTATGGATCTTTTTTTATTTCAAAATAAAATTTAGTTGAGAGACAGCGCCCTTGTCGTCTTCGCTTCATCGTCCATTCGCGCTGTTGAACCAGGAATGGATTCGTACTATGACTCGCGTTACTTACCAACCTCTTCTGCAAAATGAACGTATTTGTATATTTATTTTGAAAGTTGGAAACGCGTTCCAGAAGTATCACACCAGAAATTATAGCTCTTGAAAAAAGAGACCAGAACGATGAAACACCATCCGAATTTCGCATTTACATTATCTACACTGCTTATGCGTCACGGCTTCCGCACAGAACCCATGAACAGGATCACGCCTCGCTTGTGTCTCTTCATGAACCAAATGAACGGATTGTTGGCTGAAAACACCGTGTACTTTTCCCCAAACTGCGGCGCTGACCTGCTCACAGTTTCGGGTGGACCTAACGCACGCCCCTTCCCTTCCTCGCCTATGTGAAGCGACGAATTGTGGATAACGTCCCTTCGTGAACGTGGTGGACAGGTAGCAGCACCGTGAGAATAGAGATACCGCCGCCAACGCATTTTTGAGGCTCAGGCCCTGATGAAGGCGGACCTTGGGCAAACTTAGCATTACGCCGGGCGCCTACTTGAGGTCGTCCGCGAAAGGTGCACGCCATCACACCCTTTTTCTTAGATTCAAACATCCTAAATTGTAGCTTTACACCGTTTTTGTGCGGCAGAAAGGGTGTTGACCGACCGCAACACCCTCGGTTTTCTGTAGGGCGTGAAATGGCTGTTCAGTTGCAAAAAAAGCAAAACAAAAAGGCAGCGGGGCTGGAGGTCGACCTTCCTTCTTACAGTTTTGCTAGGCTTTGCTAGGTTTAGTTAGGTTTCCCGAAGTTCTTACTAGGCTAAGCGCTGAAGGGTGAGGTCAAGTTTAGCCGGATTTTACAAGGCCGTTCCGGTCGCCCCTTCACACTGACTGGGGATCCCAGGGGGAAACAAGCTAGGCCCGCTGTTTCGCGTATTTCCAACCTTGCACCACTATAGTGCGAACTCAACCGTTTTTTTTTTACGATTTAGTAGCCCAAAAATGACTATCAGTTTTGAATTGGTAGGTGCGCATACGCATATCCCCTTTGTGCTTACACTCAAGCAGGAGTGAAAACCGGCTTCACTGTAACCCGATGTGTTGTGGTGCACCCTTTACAGGCGGCGAGGTCTGTTTTTCTTTTTTGCTAACGCCACCTGACCAAGCCCAAACTTAAAGCTCCGGTGTTAATAAATTTTTTAAACACAGTGAGGTGCCGAACATTCCCCACTCGTAAAAAATGTCCTAGTCCATCCTTGAAAAATGGTAGAAAAGACCTCGAAAGTTGAAGGTTTTTTGCACACGTTTGTTATGTTCCAGCCCCTTAATATCTTTACACCCGTGGGACAAAAAGGGTGTTGACATAATGAACACCCTTCTGGAAGAGTGTTTAGAGCGTGTGAAATATGTTTAGTACTTGATAAAATTTCATGACTGCTTGAGCATTATAACTACAGCACTTTTCCCACTCTGTCTCACGATTAAAAAGTTTTGCAAATCCGCATGACTGACTTGTGCATGCTGGCAGTAAGATGCATATTTCCGAAATTAGCTCGAAAATATTTTATTTTGTGACAAGCCCACCGACTCTAGTAGAGGACTTTCCTCTGCTGGCTACAAAAGCAAGAAGAAATTTACTTGTAATTCAAGTAAGTATAGATCTGCTCTCCCTGCGCATACCGTTGGTCTTCTTGCTCAATTCATTCTGGTCCAAGTGTGACTTGTGTGGTGTTGAATGTGTTTATGTTGTACTGCGCGCTCAGCTGATCCACATTGTCAGGCGAGCTGCACCGCCCGCACCCTTATTTTAGGGTGCTCAGCAGCCTTACACCCTTGTTTAAGGGTGTTCACAAAAATTGGGCCCGTCTCCCCACGAGGGGGACTCGAGTAAATGCGTCGCGTAGGGGGTGGGTGTGTGTATTGCGTTAACGTTAGTGTTTGGGTGTGGTGGTGGGGGTGGTGGTAGTGAATGTGTTAACTATTATTGCTTATTACTATTAATTATTATTATTTCTTTCATATATTAATTATTACTTTCGTGATTTTGCGACTCGAGTCCCCCCTCGTGGAGAGATGGGCCACAGTTTTCTTTTTTTTGTGACGCAAGAAGTGAGGCAAGGAGTAGGTTGTTTAAGTCGTTATTTATTTATTGTTGCTGTTGTCGTTGTATTGGACGCTGAAAACGACGGCTTCGTGGTCGCTAAAGTGTCTGTTAAGGGGTCTTTAAGCGGTGGTCGTGCGTTGCAGCAACTGGTGAAGACGAGATCGATGCAACTGCTGCCGTGTATCAGCAGCTTCTTGACGTAGTTTACAATGAGTCAAGGATATAAGGCGCGTTCGTACCCTTTGATTCTGTGTCGCTTTTGTGGCGCAGTGGGAAAGAGCACCATGTACCTCGCGTTGCCCACAGGGTCGTGGGATAGAAACCAGGCGCCGATAACTATTCTTTTTTTTATATAGTGTAGGGGGAGGGGTGCGGACCTGTGTTGAGAGCGAGGGAGGGTAGCGTGATGCGTGAGAGGAGGAGTGGGGGACAGGGCGAACCTGCGCGCTGAGCTGTTGCGGAACGGACGGCGGACGCTACGTGTGAGTTAAAGAAATGCTCTGCATTTAAAAACCGGAGACCGATGCGATTTTTTCAAGGAAATGCTTACAACATGACCGTTACAAAGTAGAATTTAATGGCTTAACATCCTAGCTTATTTGGTGCTCACGGCTGTACGAATATGCGAGTGACGGCACAAATGCATCTTGCGGCGACGGGCCTCAGCGTAGACGACGCATCCGCATACACCACATGCATACATGGGGCCCATTACCGTTCCCTCCTATACTTCATCCGCGAAGCGAACATTTTCATGTTCATCTAACCAACTTTCGTCATCACCAACTCATACCCCCTCATCTATGCCCTGTGGCAAAATAAACGCTCTCAGAAAAGTGAACTTTCACCGCGTACTGGCAATCGCATGGTTTAAAGAGCCGTCCTCTCAGCTTGCAGGGGCTAAACAAGCAATAGAAAAAGGCATACGTACTTGAATAAGGAGTGGATGGAAGACTTGGCGTCCGACGTAGCAGCACTGAGGCTTGACTTCACTTCTTCGCACTTGCACGTGCGCTCGCTCTGAGGAGATCTGGTGGGGTTGATGACGATCATTATCGCAGTGGGGACGATACTGTTTCTAAGGCTCTTCCATGAACAAAAGGACAACACAACACATTACAAGGACCTTGTCGCTGATGCAGTGATTGCTAAAGCATTAGTGTACAATTGCCTTACGTGTCCTATTATCATAATCGCCACCATCATCCTTTTCTCTTGCCGTCTTTTGCTTCTTCTCTTGTTGACATGACTCGGCACATACCCGCGTTCAGATCACTAAACAACGAGGGAACTCAGCGGGGACGCACTTTGCTACTCGCCCAATTCCTCCTTCTATAGTGAGCATGCTCAGGTTACTCTGTATGCCTGCGTTTCTGTAACCGGGGTATTGTACCCATGTTACACGGGGCAGCTACAACGGCATTTAACGCAAACGGCAGTAGAATGCCGTAAAGGCCCTGGGAACTGAAATGTGGTGGCTGTGCTCACACGGCACTTTCCATGTTTAGTTCTGTTTGAATGATTTATCACCTGACTTGATTTTTTGCCTCGCGAACTCAAAAAAAAAAAATCTTATCTCTAATTATTTCCCGCGCTTCTTGTTTCAAAGTCTATTCCCTTCAAGTTAACACCTCAAGTTAACACCTTGGATGAGCTTGTCCATCAGCGTCGGTCCGCCCGCATGCATAAACTCACCTTTGTTGCTGAGGAAGCGGCGTTAGGAAACTACATGGGTCGTTCACTACCCACATCTCTAGCCTGCGTCGTTACCAGGCCACCTTGGCTATACCATTAGGTGACCGACAACAGGCCACTAACGCGACTTCACAATCGATGCAACGGACATACTGATACGCTTTTCGCGGTCGCACAAGAACTGGCGGCTGAGCCTCAACCCCAGGTGGTGCAGGCATTTGTGGACGCTCGGGCCAAGGACTATGTGGTGACGACAACACTACAATGCCCTTCCCACCCAGAGACCTGTCAAACGTGCTTCTACGAAACACACCGCACCCTGCCGTCTATGCTGGCTGAGCTTACGGCCATCCGGGACGGCTTGCAAGCACTAACGCCTGCTCTTCATTAGGCCCCTGGAGGTACTACTTTACAAATTTATACAGACTCCACGGCAGCCATACGTGATTTACGTCGAGTGAATAACAACTCGGCTATCTCGAGGGACATTCATGACGTACTGGATACGTACCCCTGCCCTCTGCGGCTCTCGTTGGTCCGGCGAAATACGCTTCCCGCTCACATTGCGGCGGATGGTACCTGCCACACTGCATTTGTTTCACGACCATTGCTTTTACTGACACTAGATACGACGGGAGTTAACCATACTTGTAGCATAGTATTTATCGCATTTAAAAAAAAAGTGTCAGGGAACGTCATTTAGCCGATCTAATCCGATCCATGGCGTTGCAAATGGCTGCGTTTGTTGTGGTTTCGACGCGGTGAAGCGTCCGATTTCACGATCGATCGCTTGTAATAACCGCGGCACCACTATCCTGCTGCAAGTTAATCAGCGAATACGTCAGCGACGGTGCCCACACAAAGCGTTTTTGCGTCAGCGCGCTCTATACCCGAGTACAACAAAGCTTGAAGACTCGGAAACAACTTAAGAACGGCAACGGAAGTTGCCGCGGTGCCTCATCACCGCAGCCGAATGTTACGACGCCGCGTGGCGCAAGTAGTACGTTATTGGGAATATTTTGAACATGGGACGAACCGTTTCAGTGATTTTTTGGACTTGGTATGCTTATAAACTTCTGCAGCGACGATAAACAAACTACGTGAGAAAAGGTAGACGATATCACGCATTCAAAGCAATCTCCTTTCAAAACGCGCGCGCCTGTTGACATCCGGATCCGTCGCTTAGGCGGAGATACCGTACATGAGCTATAGACCCTTTGCAAAAAGGCGGACAACACTGAGAATTCAGCGGTGGTAACACTGCTAGGGAACGCGACGACGCTATTAGAAAGGAAGCAGGTCGTAGCAACGCCGTTGCGGTCGCACGTTTTCGTCCACGGCTTCACGAGTCTGTGGCCCCATTGCCGTAGTCATATTTATCTCCTAAAGTGGTGTTTTGCGCTACCTTTCGAAGATTAACGCTGGTCAAATCGCTTCCGCTTATCTACCCCGCTGCACAACTCGTCTAGGGCGAGTCGAGACGTGCCCTTCTTGTTCCTTCTTGTTTGTTCCTTCCTCTGAGTTCCTCTCAAGTTCGACTGCATCTGCTCGCTGCTGACGCACGCGTGCGACCTATCGCCCTTCTTGTTTGTTCCTTCCTCTGACTTCCTCTCAAGTTCGACTGCCTCTGCATGCTCGCTGCTGACGCACGCGTGCGATCTATCGCTCCCGCATTAGCACTGCATTCACCGACGGAAAAATTAAGCGTCGCAAGTACAGAGGCGGTGAATCGCAAACATGACCTCTAGCAGAGACATCGAAATCAGTTTCATTATGCATGCTTTTTTCATTTTCGCGAATAGTTTTGAAAGTTAAATTTGAACCTACGCAAAGTGAGCGCTCAGCAGAGACGGACCCTTCATAGCCCGTTCATAGCGCTACCGTGGTAGCGGCGACGACGCTACCGTGGTAGCGTCGTCACCACCACGACGACGCTACCGTGGTAGCGTCGTCGCACCTTGCAAAACGTCGCTACCGACGCCGATGGAGGCGAAAGCGCTCCCAATAACTCCCCAACCGTGCCTGATATCGCGAAATGTGAACCGCAAAGCGCCTATTTGGCGAAGCACGAGATTGCTGAGGCTGACAATGTTGCAGCATGTACAGTTTGTACCATAGATTACCATGAACCTTGCCTTCGAAAAAATTGTTTTCTTCACTGCAATCTAGAAAGAGAGAAACAACTTTTATTGAGCCCATTTCAAGTGGCGCTCGCAGGCGTCAGACGGGATGGAACCCTATTCACGAGTCTCATACTCTCACTGCAATCGAGTGCAGTGTTGAAGTGAAAGTTTTTTTTTTCAAGCCGCACCTGTGAATAACTTAGAGGTTACTAACAGTGCAATGGCGCAAGAGCTGCTTGTGGAAGCGGATTCCTACTTGATTACGTCTAAAGGATTTGGCGAAAAGGGTGAGCTTGCTGCTAACCCCAAGAGGGCTGTAGTGTCAGAGTGAATTAGTTTCTGTTCCTTCTGAGGAGGAAGTGCTGCTGTATGCAATTATACCCATGTACTTTTTCCCTCTTCGAACGTGTTTGTGCAAATGTCAAAAACTGATCACCGGAGTTGAAGACGTAGCAATTTAATTATTTTGTCATCGAGATTGAACACTGCAGTACTCAAATGCAAACTTCTTTTATTGCATTTACAGTTCAGCCTTGATATTTGCGCATTTTTTAAAGAGCATAAGTGCTTTTAATATTAGTCCTCCTAGTTGCAGACTTAATCTTTTTTTTATTTGCTTTCAGTAAAATGTTGGCAGTCTAAATATGCACAGGAAAGAGATTCTGTGCGTCAAAACTGAACAATTTGTTTCTTCTACTGGTTGGAGTGAAAGGCTGCAGTCGCAGATGCAGACCTTTGAATTTCTGTTTCCGTGTAGTCGTTGGTGTACATTCGGCTTAAAAAATGGTGGTTTTCGTGCTTTTTGTGTTTATGCAAACGGGTATGGTCTCTTCTTTGTATTCTGTCTAAAAGAACGTCGAGTACAGAATGGGAAGCATGGAGTATAACATGGAAGTCGGCAGCGAAAGATGCATGACGTTCGGGATTGCATAGGTTATGCGCATCGGAACAGAACGCGTCGAAGTGCTGAGTGAGAGTGGCGAAGTATATGCCACTTCAAGCAACTTGCGTGCTTAGTAAAATTAAACTTGCGCGTGCGGCGAACTTCTGCTGGCTTGCGCGTCCGCCGCGCGCTTAGTCGTATAGCGGACGGCCAGGCGGGCATCGAACTACGGAAAGCAGCGCCACCGTGCGCCAGGCATGAACCGCCGCATCGCTTTTGACCGGCCCTTGGCGTCACCTCCCCCTTCTAACCACCATAGATCGGAGACCGCCGACCTCGTTGGCGCCGATCGCCGTTGGGTTTCCAGCGGCGCTCGCTGTGCCGTGCAGCTCCGAGTAGCGGTCGTTGCGGCCAACTGCCGTGTAAGTTAACGGCCATTAAGGTGCCCGTGTAAGAGGGGCACGTTCCTAAGTCGAAAGGTTTGTTAGAGAGAGAGAAAGCTTTCTGTCTCTCTCCCTCTTTAAGTCGAAGCCCACGACGCATTAATTATATCCACTTTTAGCCAGCTGGAGACATCGAGCTCTGGTGATGTTGCGGACCCACATGCGTGCTCGTCGAAAATGCCAGCCAGAGACCTGGGGTTTGGTAACCAAGTTTAGCCAATTTTCTTTTCAATTCAATTACGTTACTTTGTTTATACGAGCATCTCGGAGAAATTTCACGTTACACGGAGCATTTTTTCTTCACCGGCTTTCATTCCTTGAGCTCTCCGCCATTTTGTGTCCAATCTTTTTGCCAGGGCGCCATATTTTGAGCTACGAATAAAACTAATGCTTTCGCATTGAAAATGGAAACCGGAACAAAATCGAACTCGTTCTCTCCTCGTAGAAAATATCTAACGGATCAGTCAGTCAACAGTACCTTGTATAAAATATTTTATTGAGTCGTAATCAAATGGGAGTGGAACCAATGCAGGAACGCATGCTCTGTAGGGCACAAGTTGCTGGACAGGTTCTCCCACAGCTCAATAGTGGGAAGGGGGATGGGCGAGGAAGAGATTTGTGCTCGCACTCTGTTGTGAGATGAGGCAGCTCACACGGCTGTGAACTGTGGGTTACGTCGTACCAGGACCCGTAAAGGCGCTTTTTAAGTAACCTCGAACCACAGGATTACTGAAAAGCTCCGCGAAGCATAATACTACTGGATTTTAGATACCCCAGTTCATAATTTCGTCTTCGTCGTTCGCTTTTTTCAACGCGTATAGGTGATCGGGTGCGCTTTTATTGGGGCCTCACCCTTCCAGATAGTTGACTCCGAACACAGCGAGTGAATGGAACGAGGAACCACGCCCGCATCAAAAGGATCGAAGTTTTTCACAATAGCGGGGCGTAAGTACGAGCCGCGACGAAAAAAAATAGAGCCAGCCTTAATTTGAGGTGCCTCGTTGATACGGCAGATGAAAACGCTGGAGAGATAGTGTTAGTGCACATTTCCCAGCTTTGCGTGAGTGGCGGCTGTAAGTGCAGTGTGCGAGGCACCGGTGACTCAGGCTGTACGCCTGCCCAGTCACGTACACAGGCTTCATGCAGGCGAAGGCGAAATGCAAGTTGTTAGTCTAGGGCTCCTTTCGCACTAAAACAGCGAAGCCAGCCCCGCCTTCTGCTGGCATTTACTACGATTTCTTGACCAAACAGCTTCCGGGCTTTGAGCAAAATCATTGCGCAACAGACAAATGACCTCAAAAGGTTTGTTATTCCGGGAAAATAAAATAACCGCGGAATATTTCACTTCATACAAATTTCTGTTTTCTATGTCTCTTTAATTGTTAATAATGTGGTGCTGCAAAGACATGACACGCAATGAAGCAGAGCTATCGGGTAACTTGAAACACCACCAGTATGCGAGGTGCTGGATAAATAATGACTAAACGCCTTGCGAGAAGTGTGCCAAGTGAAGAAGCAACTGACTGTTAGAGGGAAACAGGACGCTGTATCGTGTAACATCCAGTGGCCACCAACACAACAGGGGACAGTCACTGCAAGATTTTCAGTGGGCTTTTAGGTCATGGGACACATCTAAGAGGTAGAAATCTTCAGTTCTTCGGTATACAGTAGCGCTTCGTATGCACTGCAGCGTGTGGGAGAGTCTAGCCACGAGACACCACGATGTGGGCGGGTGAAGGTTCATGGGCCGAGCCATTCACGGAACGCCTTGACGCCACGTTTTTGCACCAGCTTCTTCCCGTTAACGTTGACCACGGTGCCGTCTGGCTGGAGGACGAGGGGCGTCTAGACACCCGCCACCTTGAAGCGCTCCTTGATTTCACTGCGGGGCATAAGTGGATGCTAGCAAAAAAAAATGTCCGGAAATTCAGAGAATACCAATCCGTAGCATTCTTATGCCCCTTGTCTAGAGAGTGAATTTTTTAGAGCCAAATACTATATAGACAGGAATAGCGAAAGATGATGAAATATTTTATTCTTTTTAAGTTTTACAATATTTCTTTTCGCCAGTGATGTAAATTAATACCATTATAACATGTTTTTTTCGAATATGAAAGACCTACGGCAGAGTTGGTCCATTTACGTTATTTTTATTCGTATTTTGGACATTTTGGCGGACTTTTTCCTTTGCTCTGTGCTTTTGGGGTGTTATATAAGATGCACATTTTTTATTCTCTCAGTTCATTTTGGTGAAAATCGTACAGAAATCCCTCGTTATAACGAAGTCAGCGGGACGGCGAAAAAATTTCGTTATAAGCGTCCAGTAAAGAAAAACTAAACCAGTTGAGCTTTAATTGCGCCACAACTGCGAGAAATAAAAAAAATGTATTCAGAGAAGCAAAACTTTAATTCCAGTGCAAAAAAGGCCGTCAGCTTTGACTGCTCCACATAAACATGGATTTCAAACGCCCGCAAACGGTAAATCTCAGTCGTGAACGCGCCGCAAAAGCATCGACGACAGTGGGGAGCGGGACGGAGACTCCCGCGGCTGCTTTCGAAACGGGCCGCTAGGGGAATTTCAGTGGCACCCCTACAGGCAGCACTCGAGCCGTATATGAACGAGCGTCGCAAATGCCCATTCCCCCACCTGAACCTTTGTCGTAATGAAGCTACTACCATCCGGCGACTACAGACTAACTCCTACTCACATAACACCCTGCAACATGCCATGTATCCCACCCTATACACCTGCCACATGCAAACCCTGCCCCCAACCAGGCACCCTGTACCACATGGTATGGGATGGCCAGCAATCCCCTACCCGCACCCCTAACCCCAACCCTACCTATGAGCAGTGGGTGGAGCTGCTGACCAGCTCTGACCTCTCACACCAACGACGATTGGTGGAGAGGGCACGGATGGCCAGCATAGCCCAAGGCATCCCGGACTAAGGCAGCCTCCCACCGGGCGGGTGCCCTAACATCAGCACTTCGATTCAAATAAAGTTTATTCAGTCATCATCATCGCTTCTTCGAAACTGTGGATATGCGCTACACTGCTGAACTGTATACCGGCAGCGGAAACCCGAGCGCTGCGAGGCGGCTTGACGCTACGCACGCGTTTCACCACCATGGTGTCGAAAATTCGCTCATCACCCCGTTTTTGTGCGATGCCAAACATGTGCAAATGGGTAGCCCTTCGCAACGCGTGCTTTTCGGCCGAACCCACTTGTTTGCTCTAAACCTTCAAAATAAAAGGCAGACTAGACTACAAAAAAACATGTTTCGGAAGCAACACAGTGGGTGCAGGGACGCTGTGTCATAGACTTGGCCAGCTTCAGGGTTTCTGGTTTCTCCTAGTGAAGAATCGCCTGGAGGCGGCGATGCCCTTGACGACGCAGGCAGCCATGGCGCTCAGCGGTTCGTTCAGCGGCGCTACGGCGTGCCAGGTGTCGGTCGACGCCGAGTACCGCTCCACCTCTGCCGTGAGGCCAGTGCCATCGAAGCCGCCGATGACGTAGATGTCGTCCCCCAGCTGCGCTACGGCAAACGTGCTGCGGGTGACCTTCATGGGCCGCATGTCCTGCCAGCCCCGCAGGGCGTCCTCCTGGCTTCGCAGCACCGTGTCCAGTCGGCGGTGCCCGTCGAATCCGCCGAACACGTAGACGCGGCCGGCGTGCAGGACCATGCGGTGGCTGCACCGAGGACCGGGAAGAGGGCACACCGTGCGCCAGCAGTCTAGCTCGGGCGTGTACTGCTCCACGCTGGCGAGCGCGTGTTGGCCGTTGAAACCGCCGCTCACGTAAAGGCTGCCCTTGAAGACGCAAGCCGCTGCGTCACTGCGTACCTGGTTCATGGGAGCCACCATGGTCCACTGGTTCGTCCGTGGACTGTAGCGTTCCACGGTGGCTGTGCGCTGCGTTCCCGTGTAACCACCAATAGCGTAGATTTGTTCGCCCAGTACAACGACAGATGGATAGGCCCGAGCCATGTGCATCGGGCTGCGCTGCTCCCAAACACAGCGCTTGGTGTCAAAGCTGTCCAACCAGCGCACGGGCGTGCGGTTTGTAAGGCCCCCGACCGTATAGATATGCGCGCCGAATTCCACGACACCGTGGTACGCCCTGGGCTCGAACTCTTTGTTCGAGTGTAGTATCCACTGGCGGCTACGCGGGTCGTAGGCCTCGATGCCAGAGCGTTCCTGTCCGCGACTCCAGCCGCCCACACAGAAGAGCATCTCATACGGCATGCGCGGAAGCCAACGCTCGGGTGTACAGCCACCGCAGTGGCAGCAGTTGTGCACTGGACCCGGGACTTCGACGGTGCTACGATGCGAAAAAGCCGGTGCTTCGTAGCTCGCACTCTGCATGGCTTTGCACATGTTCGCCGAAATGGCTACGGTGCGTTCAGGCGTGGCCATAGAGCTCGGCTGCATCAGGTCAAGCGAGCACTTGCAAGGACCCCGCTTCAGGGCGTCGTCCACTGCCTCCTGGAACACATGGCTTTGCGCCAAGGACGGACAGCGTTGGCGTACACTCTCCAGATCCTCGTCATTACAAATGCCGATGCGTACGCACTGCAGTAACACCTGCAGGGCGTCGACGTCGTTGATCAGGATTCCGCTGTCGGAAGACCACTGCTGAAGAGCGCGCAGTAAGTCAGCCTCTCGGCCCACGTTGAGCTCGTCAGAAGTTAGCAACTCTCGCAGCAAGGTGGACGAAGTTTCCGGAAACTCTTCGCTGTCCCGCCAGACAACGTCGAAGTGCTCTCGCACGAAGCCCAGCACAGCCTCCCTGAAACTTGGGCTGTAGTAGCGCTGCGCCAGAGCGGCCATACTGAGGCAATTGTTGATGCCGATGCCACGAAGCAGCTGCTCCAGGCACACGTCCAGCGCTCCCTGCATTAGAAGCATGTCAGCGCCGTCGAGTATGTCCAGTATGTTCTTGTCGTTGAGCGGCAGCTCTCCCGTGAAGTAGAACATGAGCAGTGCCTCCAGAACTGGCGCCGGTAACTCGAGAGGAACGGCGCGTCGAGGCTCCAAACGGAACATGGCCCGAAAGAAGGGGCTTGTGGTGCTCAGGAAAGCTCGGTGCGTCCAGATCTGACCGCCCTCGCTTGTGCGAATCACGCAGTCGCACAACGGGTTGTAGGACCGCTGTATGATGGGGGGCATCAGACCGTCAGGTAAGAGAGACATGGCTGCCGAAAAAAGGGCGCGGACCGTGCTGAACACGCGGCAGTGGCGAATGGCCTCACACCACGCGTGCATTCCGGTCCTCTCTTCTTTACTGCGGCACATACCCACAGAGGGGCATCGGCCAAGGCTTGAAACAGCTGGATAATCGGCAGATGTGATCTTGATGATGATGATGGTGTGGTGGTGGTGGTGGTTTAATGGCGCAGGCCAACAAGGGCAAAGAGCGCTGGCAGCCAGGGGCCAGGAGCTGCCAGACGCATATGGGACCCGAGAAGAGGGTTCCACTCCATCCTGTGCCTGCGTGCACTAGCCAATACCTCATTGGGCTCAATAAAATTTGATTCTCTCTCTCGCCAAATACAAGGTTCTTTCATGGTACCTCAGATGTACAAATCAATACTAGGTTATCTCAGTAAAAATGAAAGTGAAACGACTTAGAATCCATAAAGATGGCTGGTGTATAGGGCCAGCATGTTTATGCATGATATGAAAGGAGCTGTAAAAACTTGACGTCAACTGCAAAACACTCAAAACTGCAGCTGCAAGATGTACTGCTTGGCCCTTTATCTATACATGTTAGTGAAGTGGGGAAGTGGTCACTACCATATGGGTCTGAGCCCACGCCCCACTCGATCAAGACAAGGAAGGACAACTCCGGAACCAATAGCCAAGTCAAGATATGAGTGTGTGTTGTGTCCTATGTTATGGTATATATGTTGAAAAGGAATGCTTTCGACGATGTTAAGAATTTCTCAATGAGGCAACCTCGGGATCCGTGCGAGCAGAGCCCCACTGCCCCTCATGTTTTCGCCCCAGCGTCCCGCCGTCGAGCGCCTCATGCGGGTACAGCATACTGCCCCTTCCCCTCCCACACCGCATACTTTCAGAGAGCGCTGGCTCACGCAGCCACGACGAACCCCGCTCTCCTCTTTCGCTTTCTCTCATCGTTCGCTTTTTCTTTCGCTCCTCGGTCGAGGCCATCGTCCCCTCGGTTACGCCGACAACCGGCTCAGCACAGAGACGGCCGCCAAAGGGCTGCGCCCTAAACTACAGATAAGACTGCAGCTAAAATTGGAAATATATGAACGCAGGATGAAATTTTCGCGTTCGAGGGGGGGGGGGGGCAGAAATTTTCTCTGTTCCATCCGTTGCGATTGCGGTCACTCCGGACCAGTGAGGGGCGTTCTGAGGGAACAAAATTTTTCGCCCGTGGCTTTTGCTCCAAAGGTGCTAACTATAATAAAAGCGCTAGTATTCTTCCTAACAGAGGTCTCGTGCCAGACCCGCTAGTGTGCGTAGATAGCAAAAAATCACATACTACATGAGAAGTCTGTAATTTATTCCGATATGCCTATTAGATGCACTGGGTAGTGGTGGTGATTTATTAAGAAAGCAGGGAAGAGAAAAGAACTGGGGATATTGTTGAACTCATCGGGGAGTTCACCCTCATACAACCCAGTCCGGGGAAGAGAAATGTGGGTTTCAAAGGATAGGGAGAGAGGAAAACAGGGAAGAAGGAGGTGAGTTGGGGACAGTCCATGTCGCGTTCGTCTCGTCCAAGGCTCGACGGCTGCAAACGCTGCACTAGTCCTGTCACAACCAGGAAGTTGAGGAGGTGCTGGAAGACCTCCCGTCGTAAGGCGTCCGGTCCCGTGGGGAACAGGAAGTCTTCCAGCTTGTGGCTTGGTGCACCGAGTCGCTGGAGTGCGGCCCGGAGTTCCTCCCTCGCGGTGTCATGTTGGCGGCAAAAGCACAGTAAGTGCTCGAGCGTCTCGGGATCTGGGCAGTCGGCACAGGTGGGGGACGCCCGGCGGCTCTGGTTCGCCTGTGGCGTCTATTCTCTTCTTCGTGTGTTGTTTCCGTTCACGCTGACCACCATGAAGGCCCTGGTTGTGCAGGCGGGCTCCCACATTGCAGCAATCAAGCCGTAGACGAAGCAGGAGCGACCGGGAATATCTGCTAATGCGTTGGGGAAGGACCCACGGGCGACTCGGGCACCTGGACGCATGGCCTCACCTCTCGTGCCAGAATAGTCCTTGCAGCGTCGAATGACACCGCATCCCCGGAGGCTGGGACCCCTGCCTGGCGAGCAGCACCCTTGCCAGGGCGTCGGCACCCTCGTTGCCCGTGATGCCCACGTGTGATGGCAGCCAGTGAAGTCGCAGTGGACACCCCTGGGACTTCACCGCATGGATCTCGGCCGCCAGCGACCGCTCGAAGTAACCGCTGGAGTTGTCTGTCTGGTCCGCGGCGCGCAGACGCAGGAGGGCAGGAGTCAGTCCGAATGATGGCCCCCCGGTCCATGGGTCCCCTGCTATAGGAGATCTGTGGCCAAGTAGAGCCCACCCATCTCTGTGTGGGTGGATGAGGCCGGGAAGGGCAGGCTCCACACCTGGCTGGTGCCAAGTTCCAGGCCCTTCAGGCGGCTCCGGCTCTGCTCGTCGACTGTTGCACGGAGCCATCCGTGTACACTTGCAGAAGTCCGGCAGCGTCGTCCTGCAGCAGGGCGGCCACCTCGTGGTGGATGGCCTGAGGTGGAGCGGACATCTTCCTGCATAATGCATAACCCCGGCAGTGTGGTGGCGATGCGCAGATCCTGCCTCGTGCCTGGGGGTGGTGGCGCCAGGCGAGGCCTCTGCAGCAAGTTCAACGCAATATGGCTCTCGTTGGTGCCAAGCAGCATGCCCATATGTGAGAGTTGGGCCTGCTGCGGTAGCGCAGGAGGAGTGCCGCGCCGTCCGCTGTTCCTTGCAGGCGGTGAATGTGGTGGACCCACACCTGCAGGGCCTGCATCTATAGATAGGCCAGGATGTTCTGCTAACCCCTCTTCCACGCCCTCCTCACCTAAGGGACGTCCTCGCCTCTTAGGTGAGGAGCCTTTTCGTGGAAGTTTCTTTTTACGGGGCGTGTTTTCTACCGCTGGCCTGCTGGGCTACACCTGGAAGTCCATAAAGTTTCTTGGTGGAGGGTGCAACATTGACCAAAATATATCCATTCCCCCCGCCCTCATCCATGAGGTTGGAAAGGTGGATATTATCCGCCTGACGATGCTCCTGCAGAACCGAACGACGATAAATGGAGCAGATAACACGTCGAGCCTAATACACCCTTTGCAATATATTTCTAATATTCGGTCGTACCTTCCACTTATCAAAGTCAGTGCTTCTGCTATACACAGACAAATGGGAATTTCATACTGTTGCATGTATGGAGCATCACATTCGGATCAAAGACCAATATGTAACACCTACGGGGTCCAGTACGTTCCGCAGTCGCATGTGCATTCGCATAGATGGAATATCCCGCGCGGTAACATCGCGCAATGTCTGCAGACGAAACCTGTTTTGTGGAATTACATTTCACAATTACGTTTATATAATTACGTTTTCTTTTCAAGTAAAACATGCAAAGTTTGAGAAGTTATGCCCGCAGGCAGGCTGCACAAGCGTTTCTTTTCTTGGCGTCCCGCCCATACGGCCTCTATTTGCCTTCCCATGCGCGGGTTCAACCGAATAAATCCTTCTCCATTCACCTGCGCTGTGTGACAGGATTACTGTACAGCCTCGTACTTCGTTTTAAAACTAAAAGGAGTGGCTCATATGTTTCATCTGTGCAGAAAAGAGAGGAGCGCACCCCAGCCAAGAACGCAGAACAAGATAAAGTTTGAGGAGCGAATTCGTGACATGGAGCACTATAAATGGGCCGCGAGGGTGTTTAGGTACCTGTATATGAGGAGCGTGGACACGCGGTGGAGGAGGACTTTCTGTAGACAACAGTTAAAAAGCAGCAGAGACGAAATCTCGGGCACAGAGCACGGAAGCGAAAAACACCTGGATACTTATAGGGCAGAGAAACGGGAAATTAAGAAGGAGGGATTCTATGGCAATACGAAAAGCAGTACTTTGCTCTTCGAGGCACGGGCAGGGTGTCTGAGAACCCGGGCATACACGGTAGCTACAGGCAGCAGGATGAAACATGTGCGTGCTGCGGCAGTATCGGGAAATTATAGACATATTGTCAGGAACTGCACAGAGATACGACCACCGCGGGGGTGAGGGGGAAACGACGCTGGTGGAGGCTTTGGGATTTGGGGCGAGGGTGAACCTCAACTTCAAGGCCATAGAGGTGACGAAGAGGCGACTGGAGTGGTGGTGGAGGGAAAATAGGGAAGGGATGAGTACGCAGGCGGAGTAATCATATGAGAATTTAGAACAGCGAGGGGAAAAAAACGGGGGTGGGGGCGATGAGTTTTAAAACAGGGAAAGGGGAGATGGGAGGGAGGATGCAAATCTATTAGGTTAGCTGGGAAAAGTAGGAGCGAGTAGGTGCAAGAAAACTGGCAAGTTGCGGTTGCTGACCGAACCACGCCTGCCGATTCAAAGGGAAAGCCTACGTGATCATCATCATCATCATCCGTTAGAACGACTTAGAAATATGGATGATCAGAGATGGGCGGCCAAAGTGTTACGGTATCTTTACATGAAAAGCGTGGACACACAATGGAGGAAAAGAACCAGAAGGCTCAGGACAAAGATGAAACCTGGAAGTGCAGGGGAAACGACCAAGGCAATAAAAAATGAAGTGAAAAAAACAGAGGCAACGACCTGGAAAAAGAGGATGGATGCGAAGTCCTTAGATATTTACAGGATCGGGAAGCAGGAGATCACAAGGGAAAAATTATTCGATAATACCAAAGGGAGTGCATTGCTCTTTGAATCCCGGACGGGTTGCTTGCGGACAAAAACGCTTATCCGCGAGCAGGTACAGGAAGAACTATGCGCAGGCTGCGGCAAGGAGCGAGAAACTATGCGACATTGTAACAGAGTGCAAAAGTATCCGTCGAGTCCTCAGTGAGGGAGCCATCCAGCTTCCGGAGGCCCTTGGCTTTAAGGTTAGCGGAATAGTGAATTGGACAGCAGTAGAGGTTAGTAAAAGAAGGTTAGAATGTTGGTGGGAAAAGAGCAGAGAACAATCCGGGAAGACATGAGCAGCTCAGCCTCAAGCCCTCAAAACCCATTCGTCACCTATCGCCCATGGACCCACTCACCTCACTCCCTTGGACATGAGCTTCACATGCAGCTCGCTTGGGCTTCTACTTCCGGGCGTTCGGGCTGTAGGGTGAGGTGGCTCGGGACGGCCACTCTCCATTCCAGGGGTTTACAGAATTTCGATTTTGTGTCTTGGGGGGGTTGATAAATTCCCTAGGCAGTCTCGTATGGGGACATGGGAATCTTCACTTTTCCCTGTAGGGTGAAATCTCCATTCTCTTCCCCCCTGCTTCACCAACATCCTATCACACTACCGGCACGCTCGCCGAAGGTATCCCCCACTCCACCCTACCCTGTCCGTCAAAGAATCACGAATCTGGCGCAGACTACAAACTGGCACATACTATAACTCCACCATCCTCTCCCACATCTCCCCCTCACGCTTCGAAGTACAACTGCCCGGACTGTCAAGTTCCAGCCACCACTGCCCACCTCGTCTTCCTGTGCCCTCAACACCCTGTTCCTCTCGCTTCCCAACCCCCGAGAAGTGGGAATGCGCGTTGACCAGCTCAGACCTGCAGGAGCAGCTCAGACTGATCCAGCGGGCGACGCGAGCAGGGGCGGGGCGCGGCTTCCTGAACTGAGGAGGCCACCCACCGTTTTTTTTTTTGCCTGTCCGGCGTTGTCCGAAAGCTGCGCCTCTCCTCCTCTCCTCTCTCCAAACGAACACTCTCCCCAAACAGCTGCGGGTTGGCCAGCGCGCTCCACTCCTAGGCGCCGGTGGTGGCGCTGCGCTCAACTGCGCGCAGGTCCTGCAGTACTCGCGCTGTGACGATGCCGCGCTCCGGCGGTCTCAGTCGACGGTCGCAGGCACTCTCTCGCCAGCTTGCTGCAGCAAACTGAAAGATTGATAACGGCAGGCTGCCCACCATAAATGATAGCTTCTATGGCAAAGACAGCCTCCTAAAGAAAGCGAAGAGCGCCTCCGTGTCAGGTTTGGGTGCCAAAAGGGAGAAAGCTCATGTGGTGGCTGTGCCATACGCTCACCGTCAAAATTAAATTTTTGAAGCATATCCGGAAGATTGAAAAATTGCCAGGTCTCCTTTGTCATGGAATCATGCGATAGCCAATATAAACATGTGCCGTGAAAAGCAAAAAGCGCTCGTGGCACCAGAAAGGTTGCAGTATATGTCGCGAGCAGTGGAACACGGCAAAAATGAATTGGCGTGAACAGGAATTCAGCTGCTGGCTTTGAGAAGTTCTATGAAGCTTAGCCTTCCCAGTGGGGGACCCCAGGCAGCTTTGCTGTCATCAGCATTCGCGACGCTAAGTCAGTGAAGCTCGGCTAATTTTTTTTCTTTTTACTCAATAAACATTTCGCCTCCTCCTCCTCACATAAAACAAAAAAATACTCCAATTAACCTTTAACCACTCATACCTTCTGTACAACCTTTCAAATGAGCCCAAACATGTACTCTTGCATGGATGGCCACACAGTGCAATAATCACGTAACAGTGGTGAATATGCGTATTTTTCACAGGTAGTATGTTCACCCATCTGAAACAACGCGCTTCCAAACACCCGTATTTTTTTTCCCGCACAGATCGTCAACAATATAAACAAGTTATACAGCTGCACTGTCCCTAAAAATGTTGCAACAACAGTGAAACGTGCAAATATTGCCCCAGAAATGCTGCACTGCCTCACTGCAAAGCCCATAGTGAGACGCGGTAGCAGCTGTCATTGCATTGGAGCAAGGAAGGGGAGTTATTTTGGTATGAACTGGAATTTTCCCATCGTGCTGAGCATATTTTACTTTTGCGAAATACTTTTCGCAATGTAAAGTTTACACGACAGCTGCAATATTCAATATTCAAGCCAATCAAAGCCACCGCCCAAAAACACGACGCAATTATAGTGGGGCCTACAATTTCATGTGATCGTATCATTCACTTGAACACGGCATAGTTAACATGCTGTTTTTAGTGTCGGCAGATATTAAGTCACTCCTGCCCTAATACACCAATCACTGTAGCATGAAATTTGAGAATTTCTTAGTATTTATGACATTTTTTCAGTCTTTTGTGGCTCAAGTACAGCTAAGTCTATAATGTAGTTTTTTGTTTTGTTTTTTCAAACTGAACAAGGTTTTATCTTGATTCATGACCACTTTCTTGATACTCTTGACTTTGGTATAACACTTGTGGCGGTTAAAAAAAGGCCTCTCTCTCCATGCACGAGTGCATAGTAGTGAAACCAACTTTGAAAAAGCTTGCTGTAAAGCACAGTGGCTGAGGCACTTATCCAAAATTTCCAGTTGAAAGTTTCTGCAATTTTTTTTATCCAGAGGGCTACTTAACTGCAACTTGCATCTGCCACTTGCACAACATTAAAACCACAGTACACTATAAACTTTAAGGTTACTTTTATTTAGCATTTATTTTGATAAAAAGTGTAATGATCAAAGCATGTTTATATGGCGTACCTTTTGCTTGCCATGGCAACATTGCCTACAATATACTACCCAAGCAGTCTAACTCAAATTAAAAAAAAAACACTTCCCTGAAATGAAATGATAGGACAGACCAGCAACCCATACACTTATCAGTCTTTATTTAAGAAACACACGTGCCATACATTAACAATATTTCTGACCATTGCACATAGACACATAGGCAAGCACAAACAACGCATGGTTGAACAGTGTGCAGATATGTTTCCTGTAGAAAATAATCTAGTTGGAACTACGCTGACATCAAACCTGTACAATTCCAGCTGTCACTCACTTTTTACAGTAGACAAAAATGGAGGTGTCGTATAACAACGCATAAGGCACTTTTCCAGCACACGCTCAGATTCCTGTCACAAGTATCATTACCCTTACAGTCTTGGTTTTACACAGTCTTGAAGGAAGACATGCATGAGGGCTCAGAGCAGCAACTGTGCTAACATGCATTTTGACATAAAGACATGCAGTCAGGAGGAGAAACAGCACTCGAAATCCATCTTGCATACAGTAGCAAGTAAGTCAAGAACTGCGTTCACCTGGCGGGTTCAGTGGGCCAACAAAGGTTTGTCTTTTATCTAAGGGGAACCTAAGTGGAAGCTCGATTTTCCGACAGCACTCGGCAGCTGATCCTATTACGTGGTGAAGACTTAAAAGGTTGGCCTTCATTTCATAAAGCTGTATAAAACGCGTGCAGGTTGTAAACATTAGTTAACAATTTTCACCTCGGTGAACTTCCTTATTTGCTGTCACAGTAGTGGTAACAGTCCCACTGACAAACTTAAGCACAAAATCAACTTTTTTTTTTTTTACTCTGCCAGTGGAGAATGTTGAGAACACACCTGAGCACTTGCAAACAAAACACAGTCGAACCCCGCTACAACGCAATTGACGGGACATGCGAAAAATTTCGTTGAAGTGGAAATTCGTTGAGGTGAAATCTGCCCCAACACACCATGGAAGGACAACGAAAATAGCCCCACATAGTATCCACATAACTGCCCGCGTAATGCAATGTTTAGAAAAAGGAGTGACGCGCAATTATGCAGTGTTTATTTGGTAACAGATGTACCAATGGTTATCTATTTCCTTTATCTGCACATAAAGACCGCGTTACCGTGGGGGGAATGCTGTTGCAAAACATATTGCTGTACCTCAAGGCACATCTACCGAGCTCATTACTTGCAGATAGCTGCTAGGCCAATGGAAGCCACCCCTCTTGCTTGTGGCAGGAGCAGCATCCATTATCTTAAGTCTTGACTGAGCATGGTGGCCCCTGACTTTGGCAGGCAAGCCACACCGGCTTACATGTATTGCGCTTGCGATCAAGATAGGATGACACTGGTTCAAGACTAAAATACGAAAAACATTATTTTGCTTTTGACTTTGAAGAATAGTAAATGAAAACTTGTAATGACAGCTGATCACACTGCATTAGATGATGGCGCAGCACCAACAGTGAAGAACCCTACCAGCAGAACACATTCGCGTGGCGCAATTTGAACTCGATACGGATTGGCTGTAGCTCCTGCTTAGCAAACAGAGCCTGCGCCTCGTGTAAAGACTGCCAGTCAGATCGTTATCACCGGCAAACAATGGCCCCCATGTACGAGTTAGTTTTTGTTTACGAGCGGTGGTGTGGGCCCACGGCACACGTTTTTGATCGAGGTAAGCCCCCTGAATGTGTAAAAAGCTTACAGATGGCTGGCATTGTGCTTATTTCCTCGTAAAACAAATTTTCAACCCCAGCCCCACGGAGCGAAAATTTCGTTGAAGCAAGAACAAGCCTGACACAAATGGATCGCTGTGGTGAGGACTTTGTTGCATGGAATTCTATGGCTAGCCGACGGGGAATTGGAAATATTTTGTTGAAGCGGATTTCGTTGTAGTGGAGTTAAACTGCACAATTAAAAAAAAAACTGAGACAACACACTCTTCCTTTACTAGAAAAATAGGACAACCTGCAAATCAAAACGATTTCGACCAGAGACAACATTCACATCAGTAATAAATTTTCACACTAACGATTGGCCTTCAAGGTATCTACTTTCTCCACCACCTTGCTTCGCAGAGCGAGGTATTCAGCGGAGCAGACAAACATTGGCCGTTGATATGTGGAGTACATGTCCATGAACGTATCAAACCCAAACCGCAAGCTGGGCTATTGCAGATTACACGTAGTAACACGCAGTAAGCCATCAAACATGTGAGCCAGCTAACATGGCCAGACGTTCTGTTCTGGCTCAAACTCAAATTGGAACTCAAACTCGTGAGTATATTTCACTACAATTGGGCAATTTCACTGCCCCTAAACTCTTATACTTTAAGATAAAATAGGCACAAGAAAACGAAGCTGCTGACACTTCTTTCAATTTTCAGAACTGCTGTGCTACTACAAAAGGTGCTCAAAGATAGCAGCACATTTTGCCTGTTGCCAAGGTTCTTGCCACCAGATTGTCCATTTTCTGCTAGCCTTGGTGCAGTAACCATTTGGAATTGCGGATTAGCTAATTAATGGGACCAAATACCCTTTCATTTTGCTGTTTTCGTCTGAATCAACTGCACTGTGACAACTTATGTCCAGTGAAGAAACATTTTTGTAATATATCCGCGTAGTTGCTTCAATTATCTGGCTTGTCTAAATGAAGGTGGCATTAAACTCGGCGTCTGTGTTATCCTAACGCAATTTCTCAACCGAAGCAAAACAGTATGTTGTCTTCATGGCCCAACCCCATAATACAGTTTTTATCCCACATCCCGTCCAGTTATAAACTTACTTGTGACTATTTGTCATCACTGTTCTTGGGCTTATTCCCTGAAGGCAGGATATCGACGCTCTGATGGAGGCAAAAGGCAAAAACGCCCGTGTGTAGGAGATTTCGCAGCACGTTAAAGATCCCAGGTGGTCAAAATTAATCCGGAGCCCTCCACTACGGCGCGCCTCATCGCCTGCGTTGCATCGGCACATTAAACCTTACAATCAATCAATCAGGATACCAACACCTACTTCTCAACACACTTCGAAATGCATGCAGTGCTACAAAACCGTGACCACGTCAGCAAGAGCCAGTCTCACTAAAGTTACACTTGAATGTCGTCACGATGAAGTGCCCAACCTGTACTGCGTTTAAAGCAGTGACTCTCTCAGTGAAACAGCAGCATAAATACTTACGGTGCAAACATGGCTTACTGTTGCAACATTGCAATGTTCAACTCTTCGGACCAAGCAATTTACAGTGCCACACAGGACCATTCGTAACATTTGCATTTTCGTTTTAACGTGGCGACAGCTATAAGGCACTTCCTTGCAACAGTTTTACGCAAAAGAACGCAACACACCCATTCTCCAAGCACTAATGTAAGCACAAGCCTCAGCTTTCTCTCGCCAAGTAACTTAGCATAGTGCGTTGGCCACATTGCACAACGTTGCACAAACGACAGTGTGTCCATGCGGCTGTGACTATACGGAGCGAACGCACACAAGCTACAAACACCATTTGTGGCCTTGGTCTCAGGCCAAAAACAGCAAGCCACCTCTGTCAAAATACAGGACGCCGCACTGTACAGATCATTTGTCCACAAAAATACATCCTGAAAAATTTAATACATACAGTTAATGTCACTGTAACTACATAAACACAAAAACACTAAAACATTTACCATAATTTCAGAACACAAAAAACAAAGTGCAATGTTTCGTTGGTCAGGCAACATATAATGCCTTCGTTCACTTCTTTTCATCAATTCCACTTTGGTGTAGCAAGAAAATGTTCAGCCATTTTGTTTCCAACATCACTCATTGGTGGAGGACAATGTCTAAGCAGGTTCTACTACTGGAGCTACAATCATACACAGCATATAGCTTTATTGTAAGCAGTATATTTAAAATCGTTTCTTCGTGCAGGTAACAAAACATACAGCCACGTTGAAAATAAAGCACAAGTCATTGCTCAAAGTCACGATCCGTATTCCATGGTTTGTAAGAAAAGCAAAAAGCAATCATCGAGTTTCGTCTTGCAAATAAGAATAAGGGCAGTTTATCATTTGCCAAAGCGCATCGGCGAAAGAAGCACCAGCCAGCGCTTAAACAGCCCACTGGGTTCAGCTTTGTACTTATCGTGCACACCTATTACAGTGCGTGGCCGATCCACAATAGGCCTTGCGTGCAATCTGGCTGGTCCAAACAGTGAGCGTTGATGCGTGCGGTACGGATACGGTGTTCAAAGCTTGTAGCAGCGCAGGCGCAGTCACCGGGATGCCAGCAACAGGTGGTGACCATCTGAGAGCCCGAGTCAGTCCGGCGAAGTGTCGGGGCTGTGGATCATCCGGAATGCCTGGGGCAGAGAGTGGAATGGGGGGGCACCGTTACAAACACAGGGAAAGTGCCGCAAGGTGCATTCAGTGACTCACCTCGGTCTCCGGAGCAAAATACAAGATAAAGTGCAAGCGTCTTTGACAGCAAACTTTAGGGACGCATGCTTCAAGATTTTCACAAAGTCGGCAAAACTTCTCTTTTCTCATATTTTGCCCCCAGTTTCTCAATGCAAACAGTACACTAAGCGGGAAGCAAAAAGATAACAAACTTTTGTTTCGTTTCTTCTACCCGTCTGCTTGGCTGTACCCGGGACCGAATGGGGAAGACCACAGTAATGCAGCTTTTGTAATTTTGAAATTACACCAAGCGGACGATCACAAAATATTCCCTCAAAATTCCGTCCCCCTTGCATGTAGACACACAGGGGAGGCACCTGCAAACATGCGAAGTGATGTGCGCTGGAATTTCAAGCCGTATCAAAGCTGCACTTGTACGTTTCACCATATTTTACGTTTACGATTTTTTTTGTCACAGTCAATGAACAGGCACGAGAACGATGCTTCAAGACCACTGCAAGACCAAAAGCACACTCGCATCTGATCTAGGCAAACTGGACAGCACACAGACTAGAGCATTTTAGGGGCGAAGCCCATTAGGGGCTGGGGCTGTTGGAGTTTTCTGTCTTAATCGTCGTCTCATGTAGTCACGGTACTCACCGTGTAGTCACCGTGAGTGTACCGTAAAAACCCGCGTATAATACGAGGTTTTTTTCCAAATTTGACTATGTAAAAATTTGTGCCTCGTATTATATGTGAATCCCAAAGTTTTCAGCCAAAAATTTGCACTTTCGGTTTTCAGCGGAGGGTAGGTTGCGCCATCTTGCGATGGCGTTAGCTGGCTGCTGCTCTTTTCTCAGCCGGCGCAATTTTGATTGTTTTGGCTACGCGAAGAATCTCGGAACGTTCACCGCAAGTCTATCACGATGTCGGGTTGCACGAAACAGTATTCGGCTCCAATTAAAAGAAAGTTATTTTAGTGCCGAGACCATCAGGAATTGCGCCGCAGGATGGCAGTTCGGCGTCACCGAAGGCAACATTCGTGGGGTGCAGAATGTTAACAACTGGTTCTTGACTGGAAAAAGTCTGTGTGGTGCGGGCGGCCTGGAGTACTGTTGGGGATCCCGTCAGTGTTCGTGTTGACGCCCTTTCGTTGCCACCTGGCCGATTCCGTGAATAAGTTGTGCGAGAACCCCGCACCGAACTCATTGTCATGCCAGGAGGAATGACATCCCTGCTGCAACCGCTAGACGTTTGCATCAACAAGCCTTTCAAAGACAGCATCAGGTCCTGCTACCAAGAGTGGATGAGGTCAGGAGACCCGTAAGTGACAGCTACCGAATGGCTGACGCGGGTTTCTCCAGCGGTGCGTTGTGGCTGGATCTCGGATGCGTGGGCCAGCACCCCAGAGGAGCTCGTCAGTCACTCTTTTAAGAAATGCGGCATCTCGAACGCCCTCGATGGCACTGAGGACCACTTTCTGAGGGAAGACATTTCCGACAAGGCGACTTCAGGAGACAGCGGCAGCGAACCTGACGATGACTGCACGCACGTCGGGAGACAGTGCAAGCGAAAACTGACAATGACTGAACGGTAACTGCAGTGCAAATAAATGTTTTCTGTGCTCTTTACCTCGCATTATATGCGGATGAAATTTTTTTTTCTGATTTTGCTGTCCCCGAATTACACCTCGTATTATACGCGGGTTCGTATTATACGCGGGTTTTTACGGTACTCATTGGGAAACTCGTTTACACCTCGCGCTAGAATGTAACGTGTACTAAAAAAACACCGAGAAACTCATTTACAACTCGCACTAGAGTGCTTCATAATGCGTATCAAAAAAACACCGGGTCACTCATTTACACCTTGCACTAGAGAGCTTCATACTTCAAAGACAGGAGACTTACAGCAAAGCTGTATACCCCTACACCCCAATGGTTTCATCTCCGTGGGCAAAAACGCCAAGGCGCCAAGAATACATTTATACACTGCATGTTTTGCCTCTGTGCAGGTTTCACGTTAGTGGAGATGGTTCGGGATTTTTTTTTTTTTTTTCACCCCAGAGCACTGCTTATGGAGAAAACTGCAGAAGCGATTGTGAGAGTAGGAGACACGTCCGCACGCCCACCTTGTTGAGGGCCACAATTCCAGAGGGCGCCCTGCGCAGCAACCTCGGAACAGGGGACAAGGCCAGCTGCAGAAGTTCATCGCCTCATCCGTCGCCTCCTGCTGCGGTGGGCAGGCCCGCCAGACGCCCAGTGATGCTGGCCTGCTGTGGCCGGTAGCCCAGCATCACTCCACTCAGGCCACCATCGCTTCCGGAAGCAGCACGCCTGGCTGCAAGTGCACGCAAACAAAAAGAGGGGCAACACCATTAGGAAAACTGCTACACAGAGCCTTTTACTTGCCTTCCAGCATGTGGCTGACCTGTCAATCCACAAGGTTTTAAGTCCAACAAGATTAACTCCAGTCCTGCAGGTTCTAAAATGTCATCACAGCAGCTTGAATACGATTTTTGCAAACACTTTGCCGATTAAATTGGATGTGGGCAGCTGTGACACAAGGGGGGTCATGGCCAATGAATGGCGAAAGGAGGACAGGGTGTACCAATATCTTAATTAGCTGCGTGTGTTTCTTTAAAACAACAGGGGTAAGAAGTCATTCCTTTTAAGGCAGTAAAGTGGAAGGAGATGAAAGTATACATCTGATATGCCAGGCACGCTTGTTGAATACGGTGATTCATCAGGACCAGAACATCAACAGAGTGCTTTTTGGGTGGCTTTGTGTAATCTATCAGCAGGTACAGTAAAAAGAAGCTGGCTTAGTGCATGTTCACACCTATGCATTTACGATCGGACTAGAAACCAGTCTCCCACAAGATAACATGCTCTGCTAGGCAGAAACACGTTTCCAGCTATATGCTTTGCATAGGACGCTAGCTGTACACTGCAGATGCCAGAGAAAACAAATCCCAAACCCGCTGGTAAATGTTCCACTCGGATGGAACTGCCATCACTCTAGGTGAGCGGCACACTCTCCAAGCACAAAACGGCAGCTGGAAACAGCCCATTCTAGAAGGGAGTGCCTTTAGTTGTGCAGGAAAGGATTTCAAGACAATCTGCACTACCTGCAACGATTTGTGCATGACAGCCACCATACAGGCAGGCCCACCACGCTGAGAAAAGTCAGTATTCATGGACTACGACCGATTAAAACAGCCACCTGAAGCGCTACGATATTGACCCCACTAAACTTATCCCGCCTGTCGAGCTAGACAGGAGTGTTCAGCAGTCCCAGGGCGAAATATGCAGAAAGGCTCACCACCAAAGTGAGCACTACCAACCAAAAAGTGACAGATGTTTCCACAGAAGAGCTCAGGCCAACCAACAACAACAACAACAAAAAAATATCTTGGAAGACCAGGTGACGTCAGGCAGAGCATTGGTCTCGACTGCCAAGGAACTCATTAGTTCTGGCATCAGGCCGAGTGACCTGAACAAAGTACAATGTGGTCCGTGCTACTTATCAAAGGGAATACAGCCCAAATGCAGGTTTTGTGAAAGCTTGCAAAGTTAAACAAGAAAGAGAACAAGGAGGCACAGGACCGATGTGGTGCCAAAATAAAATGTCTGTTCTATCTGTCTGGTTTTGAGCATGCAGTATCACAGTTCTTGTTTACATGGCCTCGATGTTCATTTTCACAGCTTCTGACCTAAACGTGAATAGCTGACAGCGTCACTACTGTGTGCGCACCAAAGATAAAATTTTGCTCTATAAAATAATACTTTTTGTTTAGTACTCTGCTCTTGTGCTGCTTTTTTTTTTCGCTTTTTACCTATGTGAGATGGTCCCAAACGTGGGTTTCCGTACTCCAAAATATTTGCACCTTTTTGTGTCCCACCCCTGTCCATGAGACGATTTAAACCCAAGTACCTGCTCACATGCCAGCCCAGCCAGGACTGTGTTGAGACGTAACATGGCATTTTGGGTGGGTGCAACAATCACCCGACCCTTGCCCACTTTTCACTCACCATAACCTGCCTCTGGAGGAGGCAAACTGGTAATCTGCTCTGCTGTGAGAACTGAGAGCTGGACACAGCTTTGAAAAATGGGGAGGTTGACAATGGTTTTGACATGTTAGGGTTTGCGATGCACCTCGACCATGACTATCGTGAAAAGATGGGTGACTCACGACTAATCTGTTACATGGTGTGTTCCCCACATAATTTTGAAGACTGTTGGCAAAGAATGCCTTGATGAAGTGTTTGCAACCACCAACACAGTTTCTGGCGTTCACTTAAGCCCTGCAGCAATGGGGGCCTTCTTTGCCCCTCGGAGAAGCCCTTCTCGTTTACACATGTGCAGGAGACAACTGTTTCGTTATGGTTCAGCTACGACAAGCTACACAGCGACGAGCTTGCACGAGCTTGTCTCCTGCCTTTAAAAAAGACGAAGTCACGGTAGGCTGTGCAGAGCATGGCCTCAGCCTCACAAACCAGATCACCACATTCGTCCTAATCCCACCAACTGCACTTCTCCTGAAGGCCCTGAAGACAAACAAAGCATTGTTTGTTTTAAAAAGGAAGAAGCCCTCAAAGCTCAGTTGCATCACACAGGAGAAAATCATCTAAGGCTGTAAAGGCTGTTTCAACTGCTTGTGAACGATAGGACGAAACTTATTCTCAGTGTTTTCTTTGGGGAAAAAAAAATTAGCAACTAAAACTCAGGTGCGTAATGCAGGACACTGATGGCTTAGAACGTCTTGTTAATTTTGAATGGATCGTAAACCGCTAACAAAAGTTGCTCATTTTTGCAAGGAAGAAGTAGGTGAAACATAAATTTACATTTTCCAGTTACAAATGAAAAATTCACTGCTTTGTGCTAGACAGGTGTCAGTATTGGCTGACTGGAAACAAGCTACATTCATCTGGTAAAGCGCACTTAATAGTCAACTTTGCTCGATTCACTTCCAAATGGTTTAGCGCATTCACTATCAAAATTTACCTATGAACAAAATGGATGATACAAAACCTCTTTCTTTGGCTGTCCCTTGAAAAGTCCTCTTGCACTTTACAGTATGTTGCAGGAGGATGCCATGAAAATGTCTACCTTATAACACAATAGAAAGACAAAAACGTTCAGTCTGGTGGTATATGTGTGGCTTAATCGACAGCAGGAACCAAAAGTAACTGTTTCAGCTTTGTATAGGCTCTCTCTTGCCATGGCCGTTTTTCTGGACAATTTTCATGCCAATCTGGTTGTGGTCTTATTCCGGGCCTCGCAGCAGCAGTGTCTGCAACTACAGAGTTCCTCTGCGAAAAGGCCTTCCCCCTGCCCAACAATACCATCTTATTCAATAGCCAAGTACGAAACAGAGCTTACATCTGCTGGACATATGCTCCGCACTCCAAGAACATATGGACATAAGCTCCACACTTCCGTACTTGTTTGCCCACTCAAGTTTAGGAAAGCGTGTGGTAGTTACGTGCACTTTCACAAATGCGCTGACAAGGTCCTCTGAGCACTCAGTCCAGTCCAGCTTGGACACTCAAGAGCACAGTCTTTGGTCAGCCGGGTATCCGGACAAGCATGAAGTTGAACAGCGCAGGGGCGGGACTGAGTGCAGAGGCGACAAACACGAGCACTGTGTGTTTGTCGCCTCTGCACTCAGTCCCACCCCTGCGCTGTTCAACTTCATGCAATGAACCAACTAGTCCAGTTACAAACCTTCCTACAGTTCCCGGACAAGTTGCTTTACAGCATTGCCAACAAACTCCTTAGTGAAACGCACACCCCTGCTCCGAAGTAGGCCCCACAGAACAAGTGTGGAAGAGAACAGTCATCTCCTACATTCGCAGGGTAAGCCACGACATAAAAAGATCGTTGGCCAATGGGGAATAGACCTCTTTTCCAAGCCCCAAATAAACCGAGTGAACTATGCAAAAAGGTCACCTGCAAAGTGAACCAGTGCTCTGTGAAGAGGCATGCTACGCTGTGTGTCAAATGCGATGAAGCTGTTTACAAGATTCCTCTGAATTGTGAAAAAAAAATAGGGGGCCCCAATGCTCTGGGCATCCCAAGCGGCTTGGGGGTGCCGTACTGCGCATGCACTGAATCTGAGCCGTCCTTGGGGTTTTGGGTTTGCATTGAGTGGGCGCGCTATTTTGCTGAAATTAGCGGGTTCCCCAAAAACGCCCCAAAAGGAGGTTGCATTTCTTGGGTCGCTCTCGAAGGCAGTGGGACTTTGCACGAACAAGCAGAAGAAAATGGCAGAGCCGAAAGGTCAACCCACGTGAGCTTGACTGCCTGCCATCTGCCGCCTACCAGAGTTCAAAGATCGTGCGCTATGATACAGGTCTGGCACTGAAGAGCAGTACGATGAAAAGCAGCACCTGCTGCAAGATGTATACGACCACGCCAGAAAAATTTGCCATCAGATCATGAGGTTGGAGGCACGAAAGGTGACTGTTGCTCATACACACCAATGCTTAGAAACGGCAGCAGAGGGAACCAAGGCGTCTACAGCCAGACACCGCGGCGACCGCAGCTTTGAGCAAGAGCACGGCCGACCACCTCACGCCGCCGCAGAATCGTTCAGAGTGTAAGTGACCAACAAGCATTTTCGTTTGCTTCTTCAATGCGGAAACAAACTGCGTGTCTACTGATTGGAAAGTGTAAGCGCTGATGCCCATCCCACAATGGGTGCATCTAGCAAAAAATAAATGCTGAGAAAATTTTGTGCCTGGTCCAAATAAGCAAGCATTTGATAAAAAAAAGTAGTCTGGTTCTCAAGAAAGTTTGTGTTCTGGTCCACAGAAATACCGATCATAAATCATGTTGCTTGACCGGTAGCTGTTTTGTGGTGGCTAAATACCTGCCTTTTGTCGTTACAATTGCAGGTTCAATATTTTTTTTATGCATTGATGCTCATCAGCAGTGGATTTCTTCAGATGCGTTAAAACACATCAGGCAAAGTGCAAGGCATGTGGGAAAACATTTGACATGTCATCAATGAGGGAGTCGGCCTTTCAAAGTGATATGAAGAGCACAAAGCACATTGACAATATGAAAGCGACTACAGTGCATAGTACCATGCAGAGCTACTTGATGACAATTGTTCACAAGCAAGGCACTGAGCCAGCTCTTCGAACGTTGCCGGATGTGAGTGTCCCGTGCAAGATGCACACGTGTGACACAGTTTCTGTGGATCTTGGAAGTGGTAACATTGCACTATTCCTACAACTCGTCACCGCGAAACATGGGAACTGTTCAAGAAAATGTTAGCTGATAGAAAAATGGCTAGAACATATCCCTGTGGTGAAAGGAAATCTCATGCGTGATGTGCATGGTCAGAGGCCCATTCTTTCCCTGGTACCTACAATGCCCCTGATGGTTACACCGCTTTGCTTGGCAAGGTCTTGAACCCGCAGAGGCGGCAGATGGACATACAGTTGTGGTACTGCAGCACAAGGGTCAGCGTGTAACCCTAACTTAAACTCTTGAGCAGCAGCTGAAGCCAACACTGGACCACAGCATGCAACTCAGCCAGTGTGCAGATCGTCTCCCAAATCAGTGAGGACGAAAACACAAAATCACACTCTTAAACCACCTTCTCCTCTACGGCCCAGGCAACTGAAAATGCCCCGCCTCCGTTCTCTGCTAAACAAGGGCACTTTGCCACGCCAAACGGGACGGGATGTCCTCTCCCACCATGTTAGGCCATGGAGGCCGCTTGTCAATGGAAAAGCACCCAAGAACTTTAGTCACCCGTCACAGAACTAAGGAGACGATGAAGCTGAGGCTGCATGCGGCCAACATTATAATGTTAATTAAGGCAAATTCAGTAAGGCCCACCTAGCTTCCTCCCCTGAGAAATCCGGTGTTAGTGCCTTTCCAAAGCGTGATCAAATTGTGGTTCTGTTTGAGATGGCCCCGCTCCATAGACTCCACATACTTCCCTACATTAGAGCGCTTCCGCAAACATTCTGTTCCACTTCGCGACAACCGACACGAGCTCCGACTGTGTCCATAATATTAAATTACGACTCTTCTTCGTGCGTAACCGATTCCGCTAATGACGCACTTCGAGCGGACAATGGGAGCCTACAGCTAAGCCGAAACTGGAAAGGGCCAGCAGTGGCGAGTGCGGCGCTGGCACCACCTGGCTAAGGCGGCCCTAAATGCTCGCTGTAAACGGTCCATAGCAGCGTTGAAATGAAACCAAGATTGCAGATCTGTGCTTGAAGAAAGTGTTGCTAGAGAACAAGGAGGCCTACTTTTCCCCGTTGTGGCTTGTTGTGGCTTGTTCAACAGTGACGACAACGAGTTCTGCACCCATTTTTACTTCGAAAAGGATGATGCGAGACGACTGCAACAGAGATAAATAGATGGATATACTGTTGCCGTTCCCTTTTAAACGGGTGATCGACGGGAAATCCGGATCTGGCGTTAGCTTTTTTAAAACACATCTATTACTGTCCTCCACTTCCTCTGAAGCCCTCCGTTATGTTCTTTCGCCACCAGTGCTACAGTCTTCTTTTTGACTTCAACAGCTTCCCAGTGAGGCTGTTTCGGTCCGTAAAAGCCCAGCGCCATCGCGAGCGGGTCACCTGCACACCTGCACCGGCACTAAGGGAGGTGGAAACATCGGGGTCTTGGGTCACCGCCACTGCGCCTGGAGGTTTCAGTTCTGTGCACTCCAAAACGGCGTGGCGCACCGTCTTCTCGGCATGGTTGCAGCCGCTGCAGGTGGTGTTGAGGCCCTCCGTAAACTTGGCGCGGAGGACGCGAGTGCGAAGCACCCCGCTGCGAGCCTCGCAAAGGAGCCCGCTACCTCGGGCGTTGTCGTAGATGGCTCCTTCTCGATGTCAGTCTTGCTGCGGCTGTAGATGTTCAGAGCCGGCTTCTCCAGCGCCGCTTTCCTCCATCGCTCGAGTTCGGCGGTTGCCACCTGGTCCCGCACCTTTTGTCGCCGGTCGTGCCGTGGGGGCTCGGTGAGGCGGGCCGCAGCGACGCCGTACCGCTTGTCTCGTCGGCTGACCAGCGACGATGAAAGCGCCCACAACGACCGGTTGCTGGAACTCCAGTCCTTTATTTAGCGAAGAGAAAAGAAACCCCCCCGGTCCCCGATGGCGCGGCGGCGCAGGCGTGGAACACGATAGCTCACGCGGCGTACCTCCGGCGGGTCCGTGAAATGCGCGTCCACTACATCCCCCCTTCTGAGAGAATCGTGTTTTACAAGTCCAGCCTTTTCGGGCGCTTGACCTGTCGGCTGGACCTGGTCACTCGTGGGTCACTGTCACTGTCGCACTTGGTTGATGGCGACATCGCTGTTGTTTCAGCCGTTGCTTCTCGCTGCTCGGTGCGCTGATTTGAAGTTAGCTCTACACTTTGATCCGCGAAGCTTTCGACCGTCACTGCTGGTGTTTCGTCTGTGCTTGAATAACTGTCAGACGCAAGGCCATCAGGCATGCCCTGCACCGTGAATGGCACCAAATGCTGACGGTTGCGCTGAATGATGCCTGTCGGTGTTTCCACCACTATGAGCGCGGTCTTCTTGCTGGGCTAAGCACCTTTGCTGCGCATGACATATCCTGCACCCACACATCCTCCCCGTCAGAGAGTGGGCGGAGTTGGTGGGCGGCGTGACGGCGGTTGAAGTCTTGACTAAACGTTTTGTTCGGTTAGCTTTATCCTTAGCTGCGACTTCGTCGTGTGGCGGCCACTCCGGTTGCAAGGTGTCTGGCATCTTCGGCACTGTCGTTTGCAAGCGTCGGCCCATTAGGAGCTGCGACGGGCTGTATCCGCTCACTCCTGGCGTGTCGCGGTACACCAGAAGCGCCATGTGTGGGTCCTTGGATTTTGTGAAAAGATCCTTCATGTTCCGCACCATGCTTCTGCTTCGCCGTCTGACTGCCCGGGCTGCTCGTGATGTGATGAAATCCGTAGGTCTGTGCGAACTCGGCGAACACCCGTGACGAAAATTGCGGGCCGTTGTCAGACACGAACACATCAGGTATTCCATGTCGCGCGAACGTGCTCTTGACAGCCGCAATGACAGCTGTGGAGGTGGTCGAAGACAAGCTGATTACTTCCGGAAAACGAGAGTAGTAGTCCACCACGATTACCGTGTTTACTCGCATAATCCTCGCACTTTTTTTTCGGAAAAGTCAATGCGAAGTTAGGGGTGCGAGAATTATGCGGGGGGAAAAAAATCCGGTGCACAGTGTTACCCAATTTGCCTTCTACCAATCCCGCTAAATGTAGCGCTCGTTATTTGTATATGTATGCTCAGTGTTGCCAACAGCAGCTATTTCTTTTTATTTTATATTTACAAGGTAAACAGTCTCCCGTCGATCAGCGATCATGAAATTGCCGCCTTTGCTTTCTGGCGCGCGCCCTATCTCGTCGTGACTTCTTCGTCGCCTTCAGCTCCTCGTGCTGCCGCCTCCAGTAACGCACGTTGAAGTCGGTGACGCCGAAGTGCCTGCCTGCGGCGTGGTTGCCGTGTTCGATCACGTACTCTATCGCTTTCAATTTGAAAGCGGCAGTGTAGCTGGCGTTCTTCCCCATGGCGAAGCGGCACCAAGCACAAAACAAAGATCAAAAAGTTCTCGAAATGGCAGCGAGCTATCCACCACTGACGCGAGTGACTCACTGACTGCTGCTGCTCAACGACGGGACCACGACGGCGACACGACGACACGACAGCGGGCTGCGCGAACGCCGTCTAGTTGCGCGCACGCGAAACCGGCTCAAGGACAGTGTGAGTAGCGTGTTAGAGCGCCTGTTAGGGAGTAGCCATGCAGGTTGTTAGGGCGCCTGGATGGCCTTGGATACACAACGCTCTCCGTCGAACGGAGAGGCGGCGGGGGAGGGCGCGCATTGGAGAGCGCGTGCACCATGCGGATTTCGCGAGCGGGCAACTTTCGCGCCGCTGCAAAGTTGGGGGGTGCGAGGATTATGCGAGGAACCAAAAAATCCAAGTTTTGGTTGCTCACAATATGGGTGCGAGAATTACGCTAGTGCGAGAATTACGCGAGTAAATACGTGAGTTCCGTCAAGTTCAAACAAGTCGGCGCCTACACGCTGCCATGGCCGATTTGGAGTCGGTGTTTGCGATTAGTGGCTCCGAACGCTGAACTCTCGTCTGAGCGCATTTCCTCACACGATGTTACTAGCTGCTCAATTTCGCTGTTAAGGTAGGCCACCAAACTGCGTCCCTTTGCCCTTGCCTTGCACCGTCCAATGCCCTGGTGGCCTTCATGGATTTGCTGAAGTACCTCACGGTTGCATCAGGCTTGGAATAATGATGCGGCGATCTTTGAGCAAGAAGCCATCGCAACACTGTGATGTTGCCTCTTTCCTTCCAGTACTTCCTTAGATGAACTGGAACCTTTGAGAAGTTTTCTGGTCATCCTTTCTCGCAGAAGCGGAGTAGCCCAGAACAGATGCCGTCTTCCGCTTGGTGCTTGCGTAACGCATCCATGCGGAAGGACATTGAGGTTGGCAGCTGCTATAACGACTTCCCCGACGAATAGCTCGATGAAGTCTGTCTGCCGTTGACTTCGCTCCGGATCGTGTCCCTGAATAGGAGCCCTTGACAGTGTTTCTGCCGTGGCAATCAGCTTGCCAGGGACGTAGAGAACAGTTGAACTGATAGCGCATGAGACGGATTCGCAAGCGCTGGATTCTGGGCGGAATCATGTCGAGTTCTGCTGATCCCAGGAGCGTGACTAAAGGACGATGATCCGTTTTCGACTTGAAATGCGATTGCCCCTCAGAAACTGGTCGAACTTCTCGACAGCCCACGTCACAGCCAAAGCTTCTTTTTCTGTTTGACTGTAGCGGCTTTCAGTGTCCGTTAGGGATCGTGATGCGTAAGCAAACCGCTCGTCGTTCTCCCCGATGGTTGATCTTGAAGCAATATGGCTCCGAGACCGTATGAGCTTGCGTCAGCTGACACAACCGTGGGGGTACGATGGGTCATATTTAGCCATACAGACCTCTGAACTGAGCAAGCTTTTGAGCTTGTCGAAAGCAGCTTGCTGGCACGGTCCCCAAAGCCACGAGTTTCTCTTTTGAAGCAATGCCCTGATCGGTGCTGTGATGTCGGAAAGATGTGGAATGAAGCAGCCCACATGGTTCGCCATTCCAGCAGTCTTCGGACACAGCTGACATCCGATGGGGTTGGTAGCTTGGCCAAGGCCTCGACCTTTTCTGGATCGGGACTGATTCTTTGTGCGCTAACCACGACTCCAAGAAACTTGACTTGGTTTGCAGAGAACGTGCATTTCTTGCGGTTCAGCTTGATTCCCGCTTCTTTCGAGCCTGTAACACCTGCTTGAGACGTTGGCCATGCTCTTGCTGCGATGCTCCGAAGACAAGAATGTCGTCAATCATGCTCACAACTCCTTCAAGGCCTTCCAGACTTCTGCTCATCTGTCACTCGAAATATTCTGGCGCTGAGCAGATTCCAAAAGGTAGCCTTTAGAAACAGAATCTCCCCATTGCTGTTGCTATGTATGCTGGTGCTATGAGTGCTATGCTGGCAAATGGGCCTTCCACAACACCATGAAATTCCTGGACGCTGTTCCGGAGCCCAACCACCGGATCAGCAGCGGGGACTATGGCAGCTCAGCGAGATCAGCTACAGATGGTACCGTATTTTGTGCATTGTTGCCTTTGAGCATGTCGAAAAAAATTCCAAGAACGAATAAAATGTTCCTATACAGACCCCCAGGCCGGCAAACATTGCTTCTTCAAGCCTTCGTGAGAGTTCCCAGCAAAACCACTTTGCTGTAAACTGACGGGCAGGTGCAAGAGAGAACATGTGGACCTTGTTGCCAGCCAACACGTTCATTGAGCACATGCACCCGTTATGTTAATCATTAAACTATATTGTTCACTGCCATCAGTGTTCAGTTTTACAAGGGAAGACTCCTCGACTTTTACTGCGCAAAATGTGGAGAGTGCTATTGCAACTTGGAGGGGGGGAAGCCACTGCCTTATTTACAGTACTTATATCGCAGGTTGAATTTCTTCGTCGTATCGTCTGTGAATGCCAGGATTAAAACCGAAACAAGGCCGGAACTTATTCCATGGCAACTGTGCAATTGTTCATTGCAGCCTGATGACAGCCTCAGATATGTCTGGTCATGTGTTTTGTAAGTGTGCGGATCTGGGTCCTCGCAGCCATTTGAATGTTCCTCACGAGACACGAGATTTGCCTGTTAATGCAACTTGTAGTTGGCACATAGTGGAATCACAAGGGCAATGAGGGTGGCAAGCAACCAATCGGAGAAAACTAACACGCCAACTACACATGTAGCTTGTAGGAACCCACGCTGGCAATTGACGCTTGGACACGTGCGTGTGTTTTACGTGCGAGCATTGAAGCAGCGCGACCGGCATATCTTGTTGATTGCACGCCAGGAAGGAGCCTCGCAATCACCCTGCGCAGAAGTATGCGCGGGGGCTCGGATAATTCTTAATAACCGACGTGCGCGCCAGCCCGGGGGGCTCTTTTTGCTTGCTTGCAGGGACATCTGCTGACGACTGCGCCAGACACCAGCCCCGCGGAGCGAGACCCGCGGACAGGACCCTTCCACGCTTGGGCCTTCTGCAAGGACCCCCGGGTCTTAGGAGGCCACCTGTGGCACCGATCTGCTGCCATCCGGGCTGAGCCACGGGAGCCCCTGTGGAAGGCGGACGCCTCCACGCACAGTTCCTGTCGAGAGCACCGGCGGTTGCAGCTGAGGGCAGCCAGCGGCGGCCGTGAACGCACCGGCGCCAATACTTCGGGAAGGACCACCCGGTTTTGGAAGATCGCCACTGGCGCCCAACTGCGCCCGTCAAGCACCAATTGTGAGTGGCGAATAAACCGCCGTGTTATTGAACCCCTGCTTCAGCGTATGCTCCTTGCCGGTAGCAGCAACGCCGACCAGCTACCAGCTCTAAAATTTACCTGGTATGTCATTGCACCATCGGTGTTGCGTTCAAATGTGCTCCCATGTTACCGCTTCTAATCCACTGTACCTGTGGAGTAGAAGATGCTTTTTTGTTACAAAATTCTGCTGCTCTTGCACAAAGGCCGCTGCTCAATTTTCTGCAGACTTTTTCACACTCAAGCTTATCTTTTGCAGTCTTTACAGGCCTCACGGCGAGACACAGTGACACAATGGGATAATTTCTCCCATGACGACCATACGTACGCTCAAAACCTGCCACTTGGGTTCAGAGGAATTTCACTTGTAGACACGCTATCTGGCAATGACTTTTTGTATATATACTGTTGTCAGAAGCAATGTTTAGGAAGTGAGATGAGGCAGTAGATAAACTGGCCAAAAAACCAAGCAAACTGTCCTGGGCAAACCAACCCGTGATGTGCGTCGTGAGGTTTCCCCTATCCCGCATTTTTAGGCTATCCGTGTCCAGTGTTGGCCACCAGATAAACTATATGCTTTTTCAGATTATGAAGTACGTTGTTGCCTGGCTGCCAAGGAGCCCCACAGCAAACGGCACGCCGTCCTTTTTTATGAAGAGCGGTTGCGACAGCTCCACCTGCATTCTCGATAGCACCGAAGTCACGCTACAGCATACCAAAAAGCTGATGGCCAGGGCACAGACCTACAGCAGCTGCAAGGCGCACAACACTGAACTTTCTTGTGGCGATTGCACCAAGTGGATTCATTATGTTCATTTCTAAGGCGTACGGGGGCTGCGCATCTAATAAGTTCATTACATGGGACAGCAGCATAGATGACTACCGCGTACCAGGCGGCAAAATCATGGCCGACAGGATTTATTGCGGATGACGAGCTCCAAGTACAGGGCATCAGCCTAAACACTCCCGTCTTCGCAAAAAGTACGCGACTGTAAGTTGCAATGCATAGTGGCTAAAATGCCAGTGTGACCGACACCAATGGAAAAGAATTAAGCGCAGTCACGACCCCAACAAAATCGATAGAAACGGCTGAAGAAGTTGCTGTCACCCTAGCCGCCACCACTTGCAAAGACTACACAGTTATACTGACAGACTACCAGGCTGCATGACGCGATTTCCCAATCGGACGAATATCCCTACCACCATTGGCTACAGTAAAACGAGTTAAACGACTTCCAGAACTACAGATTGTCTGGTCACCCTGGCCACGAATTCCTCAAAGGAGATGAGTCGGCACACGCCGTTGCCCGCCCCCACACACACCGGGCAGTTTCTCAGGAGAGGGATAGCCTACAAGCTGACAACATCCTCAAGCCTACGCCTATGCGAAAACATGCCGACACACTCGCCCAGCACCGGCGCGGGTGCCAATACCCAGCACCCCCCCCCCCCACACACACACCTATCCAGAACCAAAGCTACAATATTCAGACGACTACAAACGAACTCTTACCCCCCCCCCCCAATACCCTGGCTCCTTGCAATGCACCCCACCCTCTACCCCAAATCTTGAAAATACTGGCCCAACCACGGCACCCTTTAACCATCTAATATGGGGGTGTCAAGAAACCCCAAACCTTGCTCCTAATCTTCAACCTACATACGACCAGTGGCTGGTACAGCTGACCAGTTCAGACCTGTGCTCCCAGCGTAGCCTGGTGGAGATGGCCCAGGTGGCCAACGCAGACCAGGGTATCACGGATTAGAGAAAACCCCCCACCAGGCGGAGGGGCCTAGACATCAGCACCTAAGGCTTGCCTAAATAAAGTTCACTCCTCCACCTCCTCTTAGCAGGAAAGAAACAGCTTACAGAAAAGAGGAGATGAAAACGGGGCAGACTGCTTCTGTCCGCATCCACGTTGAGAGAGCTATACACCGGATAAAAACCTACCGGATCTTCAAGCAAGCACTGCCGATAAAGTCCAAAAAGACTATCAGCACCGTGATTTTCGTTTGCGCAGGCTTGTGCAAACTCAAAAATGAGCTCAAAAAAAGTCTGCTCGAGTCGCTGAGGAAGTCTGATGTGTTTTTCGGCTCGCTCCTGCCTTCTGTTTTTGTCTGCACGCCGGATCTCGCCGTAGAGTGGCACGTCGCTACGTGACAGTTCTTTTCAAAGCTCACTGGCCAGAGCGCGTGACAATGTTTTCGAGCAGCAGCCTCAAATGCCCTCGAGGCGCCTCGACCGCTTGGAGGACGAGTGCGGAGCGGACGAGGAGGGAGCCGTCGATATGCCGACAGGCAACGGCCAAGCGGCAGCCATAGCGCACGCCCGCAAGCGCCAAGGCCACCTCTGGTAGACGTGGGCCGCTCATGAATAATGCGGATCTTTTGAGCCGCTCTTTCCAAAGAACGAGTGAGCCGTGGTTCAGTAAAAGTGAGTGGCGGTTTCCCTTAGCGTTCCCTTAACGGGCCATGACACAGCATGGGCCTCCAAGCACAGCACAACATATGCTCACCAGGGCACTCACGCAAGCAACACAAGTTTTTTGACCTAGTTATCAACTTTCTGGCCAAGCCATGCCTGTTGGAACTATCCACCGCAACTGAAAAAAAAAAGCCTGTTTTGTGTCTGCACACTCAAAAGCTGTTAACCAGAGCACTGCCTTGGCCGCTTTTTGAACGCCCTAAAAGAGATCGTGCAAACCCAGTCCTGTTGTGAGTCGCAGAGCAAAAAGCTCTCATTGGCAGGTTTCCCCCAGCCTCGCTAAATCACTCGGCGGAGGTTCTACTCTGGAACCAAACAAGGCAATGCCAAGGAACTCAAAAAAATGAAAGGTCCCAAGAAACAACTTATTCCTTGTGTACACAAGGTTTCCGACAAGCTAAGAGGGTGGCAGGACGTGCCAGCATCCATGGTGCATTTTCTGCACCGAACAAACTCTGCAGTCTTGGCCGGCACATGAAATCTGAAGAGCCGAGGGGCGATTTACACAGTCCCGACTTGTAGTCACTCAAGTCACGTCTTCCTTTCTACCCCATGGATGGCTATCCATGGATGAATTCTCTCGGGGAGAGAATATTTATGTAGCCTATTGTGCCATTGAAGGGGTAATGCTGGCCAGGGTACCAGCAGAAGGGTTCTGTGGTGAAGCTGTTAAGAATGCAGTTACTTATGAGGAAATGTTCGATGGCTGCCTTAGCTTCATTTTCAATAAAAAGATGATGGAAGGAGAAATTTCTTAGGCTCTTGCTGCGACCAACCGCATCAACGATGCGTTTTACCTCTACAACACCATACGTTACTAAGCCCAAAATACCATGGTCCTTAAGCATAAAGCTCCTTTGTAGGCTTGACGCGAACTCCACACCGAAGGTGGCGTGTTCTTGTTAAACGCAGCAGCGATTTATGTAAAGGTCAGTTGGCACAGTACTCATAGACAAAGCAGAGCAAAATAGCGATGCTGCAGCAGCAGTCATGACCCAGGACGGCCACTCCTTCAGTGCCAGTCTTTTTTTTTAAAGGCAGCAAAGTGGTTGAACAGAATAGTTGGGTGCTGGAGCGAGCAGCACTAACTCTAAAGAAAGCGGTGAGAAGTATCAAGGTGGGCACGACTGCCTGTATTAGCCACTCTTCATGAAGCCTCAACGTCTTTAGTGCCGCAGTAGCACAATATGAGGAGCTTATCATTTCTTTGCATTTTCGAAGGTAGTTCCAATACCTTACGTGGAGAGAAGCTATGAAGCTATGACTGCTAAAAAGCCAAGACAGGAGACACAAGGCATGGTCAATGTCCCGTGCACTTGCAGGTTTTGGCTGTACATAATCCAAACCCCGGTGCCCAACTTTCCAGGGGAGCACCCTTGCAGTTCAAGCTCAACACTTCAAGCAATTCACTGCATACGGAGGGATCTGTGCGGTGATGTGGCATGGACTGCTGTCCCTGGCTATTTCAATGGCTCTGATTGGAGGCGATGGTGCATTGGCGAAGCCTCACTCGAGAGGTGGCACCCCAGGAGCTCAAGCTGTGACCACAGATGGGTGGCCCCAGTGAGGTGGTATAGGTGGACGAGACCCTGTACCAACGGCGCAGGCAAGCGGACAAGCGTTGCCACCTGACCGGAGACAGCGTCGACGGAGGAGGAGTACGGGGTCCGTGGGTGGTCGGCCTCGTGTGGATGAGCACCGGGGAGTGCTGCCTGTTCAAGGTCAAGAGGGGGGACGGTCAGACCCTGGCGCGGCTCATCCGCCGGAACGTGCTGCCAGAAACCATGCTGTGGACGGACCGGTGGGCTGGCTACCTCTGTGTGCCACAGCAGAGCAACCCCGCCGGGCCCATGGGACTGCTCCACTAAACGGTGAACCACGAGAACTTCCTGGACCTGGTAACCGGCGCCAACACCCAAATGATCGAGCAGCAGTGGCGCCAGAACAAGCGCTCCCTGCATGAAGGCGGCTTCCGAAATTCCACCTTACGCTCGTGGATCCCGTGGTTTTCCTGGGAGTCACTAAGCGGCCGCTACCCCTGGAAGGACCATTTTCTGGGACTCGTCGCCACCATCTTCCCGCAGTACCCGCAGGCCTAAGATGTCCCTCCACAATAAATACAAACAGCCCTCTCCAGGGCTACCGAAATGCTCCATGGCGGAATGGTGCTCGCTGTGCCCAAAGCCACTCATACATCCTGTGGATATATTTCGAAAAATTTGCGGGTACGCCAGCCAAATTGTTAAAATGCCAATACAATCTATGTTTGCGTCACAGTGCCTGTGCAATGATGCACTTGATGTTAAAAGAGCCATACACGGGCTAGAGAAGTTGCTCAAGACGGGCACTGTTGCTTCTTCGACACGCAACGTCTAAAGCTCGTCATCTTTCCTCTCCCAGAAACTTGTTTCCGCACCTCGAAGTTGCCGTCAGGACTCTGGAACGGTGACTACGTTCATGAAAATTGCTCAAAAAGAGCTAGCCGAATGCTGCACCACAACGAGACCATGCACCTTCAATGTAGAAGAGGCCAGCATAGCGCTGATTAGAGGCTACCTTGCTCGAGCTGCAAACGAAGCGCATTCCTTGCGAGAGCTGCCCTGCCCTTCTCCTGGGATCAAAGAGCGACGCTCACACTCTTGGCCCCACTGCTCACCAGGACCGTGTAGGACTTATCCGAGCCAAGTATACTGCTTGGGCTGCAGACATTTGCAGGCATTGCGCTTGATAACTGGAAACCGGTTGTCAAGCCACTGCAAATAAGTTCGGAAAAAAGCGTTGAAACCCGCCTCATGAACCTCCCTGTCCTCCTTTGCCACAACAAGGACAGAGAGCACCAAAAGACGCTTTTACAGCAGATTGCAAAAAAATTCATGACGCCCCTCCTCACCAACTATGCAGCCGACGTTACAGACCAACAGGGCAGCGAAGCTTCTGGAGCGAAAGCCATTGTCCCAGATGGTGTTCAATTTGCAGGTCATTTTTGTGTGGTCGCAGTGATACGTACGTTTCTGTGTGGCTGAAGTGGTTGCTAGTTTGTATATTTGTATCATGAAACATTGTTATATTGTTACTAATTCTGCCACGATAGCACTGATGTGCTGTCCTTGAAATAAACTGGTTAAAATAATGTTGTGTTCGTGCCCAGCAGAAGCGCATTCCGTTTCGGCGACTCCCAACAGTGCGCCAGTCGGAGCCTCTCGACCGCGCACAAATTAGTGTCCCCCGCAAGGGGCCCTTTCCTTCGCCGACGCCACCCCCGGCTCTGCGGTGCGATAGACAATGCACCAGAGACGCTTTGGGGACCTTGCTGCAGAGCAGTCGCAAAAAGCCGCGTTCTTCTTGAGTGAATAAACCCTATTTTCAAGTGCGCCCGTGCGTCAGCTTGTGCCTGACTGCGCGGACATAAGAAATAACGAAATTTCTGAGTGGTGCCTCCCAGACATAACCCTGATGTCCTACCCACTCTTGCTCCCCTCTTACACAGTTCTAGCATGCTGCGGTCCCCCCCTTCTTTCTCCAACCCTCTTGCACTGTCCACAACTTCTCTCGATTTCAGGTTATTCCCCGTAGCGTTCACCACGAACAGCAAAGTGGCTTTCATTTTCCAATTCATTCTCCCCTTTGGCTGTTGATGTCAGACGAGAGCCTGCAGTTCGTTTTTCCCGCGTAGCTACCCGTCACTTCACGGGGGGGTACAAGTGCCTTTGGTTTACTCGGGCTCTGGCACCCTGCAAGCTGCCAGAACCTCCAGAAAGTTCGTTGAATGGCAGCCAGATGGCTGCACGAGTTCCGGAAATGGGAGACAGAGCACTAACATGCAGACTCAGCAGTAACATGCACTAGCTATCCAGATGGTTGACGAACAGACCAAGATTTTTGTGTTCTCCTCGCCCCCAAAAAAATACTGAAAATGCGCACTCTAGCCTACGCTGCAAAGACAATCGTTGCTACGCGCTTGGGAAAGCCGCTGAAGGTAATGTCAGATGCCAGCGCCGCCGCATGGTGGAAGAGGGCACCATGACGGCCGTCCAACTACAATGGCCAACCGGGCGAGCTGCCGGACATATTTTTAAAGGAGGCACTGTTATCCAGAAAGAATCCTCCCCAACACATCCTTCATCGTCACATCACCCTTGGATCACCCCAGACACTGTGACACTCTCTCACCGCAAAAAGAAACCGCAATGGAAATCACAGGGTCGACATATCAAGCGTGCCAACAATAAGTCCACTATATATCGCACTGCATGCGGGCGCCACTTTGAAGTTTAGTGCACAGAGACTACGTTTCAGCAGGTGATTGGCGGGAAAGTGAGAATTCTGCGCAAATGACCCCATTAAAAGGATGAAGCTCTTCCCATGGTGTTTCCAGAAGCCCCTGGGTGCTTCACCAGAAAAGCTCCAACCAAATCAAAAGAAAGGAACTTGTGCGAGCAAAAAGAATCGCATTCAAAATGAGGAAAGTGCACATGGAAGCATGCGCGCAATCGCATTGCTAATGCAGCGTACACTAACAACGGTCAAGGACGAACCAGCAGCACAAGCCAATGATCCGCAGAAGCAGACATCACCGTATTTCTAGAAAGTGTCACCTTTTTTGAGAGCTCTTAAAATAAGCTTTAGAAATGTGCCGCTTGTCAAGAGAGGTGGGCACTGTCTGCGTCAGTGTATGCAAGCAGGACGAAGATATCGCACACGTGCTGCTCCGAACACTGATCAAGTTTCACCCGTGCAGTGACCAGGTGGGACGTGTGCTGAAATGTGTGTGTGGCATCAGCTGTTGCTTGTGCATCGGCTGGTGACGCAACAGCACTCTGCACATGGAGTTGGCCTTGCGAAAAAAACACATTCCCCATGTGTTCAGGTTTTGGGATGAAGCAAGCAAACATAAGCCAAATACGTAGTGTTTCCTGGAGCCCATGTTTCTACCAACCGCACACTGTAAGGAGTAGCATGAGGCAGACAGCATTGTAATCATTGCAGGAGATTCAAACATGGAGAGAAGCTGTGCAGAGGGTTAATGAGTGGGTCAAGGTTGGGTGGTTTCTCGGTCAGACGATGAAAAACTGATGGCCAAAGCAAACTCTTGACAAAACAAAACCGTCAGAGCCATTCAGCGTCAGCAGAGCAGGTAATCACTGCACATAGGCAACTGGCTGCCATGAGCTGATATAACTGTTAGCGGGGACGAGCAGTAAGCTGTCCCCACTACATTGGCTGTGGTATAATCAGCACAAGACACTTTTACAGACGAACACAGTCAGATTGTCGCATGGAACATGCTTTCACTCGAAGGCCCAGCCACGGACGCGTGGCAATGGTTCTGCACGAGGGCTAGACTGATCCAACAAAATGTGATCCTCTTGGGTGGGGCACAAAACTGGGTGTCAGTAATGAAGGCTTGGGCAAGGCAGGGAGTGCCTTGGTATCTGCACGTTCTCTCTTCATTCAGATAGGCAACAGAAAGCATCTGCGCGCCAGCCTGGCGGAGCCCATCGGGCACTCTGCCACCGACCTTTGCGCCTTGCAGGTAACACACCCGCACTCACCGGGCGGGAAAGTAGCACACCTGCACCCACCTGCCGCACACATCATTATTATTTCTCTTCCGCCTCCTTTTGTTATCTTTGGGTGTGCTGCCACGGGTTACTGAGCTATTGGTGCCTTTGTTCGGCACAAGATAAACCCCAGAAGCACTTCTTTATTTTGGGGATTGTGTTGCTGCGGACCAAGCAAGCTTACACGCCGTATGCATTTGAGAGGTGCGTGTTTCAATAGAGTAGCTATGGCGATAACCTTGCACAGGCGGTTCGTCCTCGCTCGGCATAAGTGCCACTAAGCAACTTATGCTCGCCAATCAGTTGCATGAAATTGCTGGATCAGAGAGGCTCTACTAGTGTCATGAGGGCCTTTCCCATCAAGCATGGAGAAATCGGTTTGGATTCAGCGTTAACGCGATTTTAAACCTGGGGAACTGGGCGTCGCACTTGCCTCTCACGTTAGTGCCCCGAGAGGGGACATCCTCAGTGTGTGGCCCATTTGGGAACAAAACATCGTCATCGTGACAACCCAAGGCCCGAACGTGGCCAATGCCTTGGCGCGGGAATTCACGCTGATGACTGCAAAGGGTGCTTTACCCATGGCGGGGCACGCGAAAATCAACGGAGAGGTCTGCCGCGACGTGATCACGGTGCACAAGAAGGAGACCTCCGAGACCCTCAAAACAGCGGTCCAGTGGCAGGAAGGGGAGATGGCCTTCGTCCGCAAATTGGGAAAATCGGTAGTGGCCCTACCACCTTCGTGGCCCACAAGGTGCCACGTATAACAGTGTCGTCACCGTGGTGCGCGATTACAGGAAGACCATCCCGGCGCGCTTCCGTTGCGGAACCATTGGTCATCGGGCTGAACTCTGCCCCACCCCGAACGACAAACGCTGCGGCCACTGCGGCCGAGAAGTGGGAGACACCGCGAACGGCGGTATGGCCCCACATCAATGCAAGCCCACCTGCCTAATCTGCAGTGAGAGTCACCTCACGGGATCTCAATCCTGCACAGAAAAATTCAGGCCAATCCAGCACGTACCCCCGAAATCAACCAAAACCGTCCCCCGAGCCGGCGGTGAAAATAAGCGACGCGGAGCAAGCTGGGGAACGGCGGCAACAGGCGGCCGAGCACCAGCCAGGCAGAAGAAAACACAGCAGCAGCTCAAGACAGCACGGGACCAGGGCGCTCCTGCACTCAACAGCAGTGATTTCCCTGCTCTTGGAAACGGCGGCGGAGCCACGCCATCTCCAGACGCGGCGCCCCAAGCAAAGATAAACAAGGTAGGCAGCTGGGTCGGGGTCACCTCTCGCTCCCTTTGCCCTCCTCCCTCCCCCGAACTTCGCCAAGAGCTAGCGGCGCTCCGGGCAGAAAACGCGAAACTAATAACCAAGATATCTGCACTGGGAGAGGCGAATAAGTCCGCTCCTTTGCCTCTGCTGTCATTACCGTCCCCGGCGGAGATACCTGCAGTCGAGGCGGAGCCCATGGGCAAAATCGCTCTGCAGGATGAACATCTAAACCTCGATAGTCTGAATACGCGGGTCTTAGCCCTCGAAGGCGGCGTGGTGGGGCTGGCTACTCTGCCCTGCCAAATTGAAGCCCTTAAAAGAAAATAGAAACTCTAACCAACACCATGACTCGCGTGGTCACGAGTAACATTAAGACCTGGCTTCAGGAAGCACACCCCCGCCTCTCGGACGGCGGGTGGGCTCACTCAAAGGTATTAGATCACCTAGCCTAATGCGACCCACTGATCTCGGCGACCATTCCGAGGCTGCCGAACCCCTCCCACTTCAGGGGCTGGGAGCGGTGGTGGTACCCAACGGGACTCCCTCCCCAAATCAACATGCTGGGAATAACTAAACAGAGGTTTCCCACATCTCGCCACCAAAAACAGCCCTTATCGATAATGCAATGGAACTGTAGAGGCTTTAAAGACCGCAAGAAAAGGGCTCACTTACACCTCTACCTGGAAACTTGCTAACAACCGTCAGGGATAGTCTACCTCCAGGAAACTGGTGCGGCGGTGAAACTGACGGGCTATAACGCTTTCCAACGAGACTCGTTCACCTGCATTCTTGAAACAGAAATCGTACACCGCGCAGGAACTCTATCTCCAACTGAATGTGCCATACTATACTCGTACGTGATGGTTACCGTACTCCCCCTGAAACGCACGGATCCATCCGTAGACGTATTGAACATTTATTGTCCCCCCAAACCCAAAGACACCACTTTCGCGGACATCTTTAGCCCAGCGCTGAAGGTAGCGGGCCGGGACCCTCTCCTTATAGTGGGCGATTTCAACGCCCCATGTAAGCTCTGAGGGTACCACAAGGAAGAGAAGCCAGGTAGAAAGCTAGAGGAGCTCATCTCCACGCTGGGCATCACTTTCCACAAGGACCCAGTCCATCCAACGCGGATCGGTAACTCGGTAAACAGGGACACCTGTCCCAACCTTACCCTCACCAAAAACATCAGACATGCAGACTGGATCAACACCGAGGACACCCTCGGAAGCGACCACTGCATCGTTAACACCGTCGTCTACACACGTTCTCCGCAACGCGCCATTGCACAGGCGCGTCTGCCGGACTGGATGGCGTTTAGACAGTCCCTCTCGACACCGACCAGTGTACTCGAAACCGGGTACGCTCGTGGGCCCACACCCTAGTAAAAACACTTCACAAACGCGAACAGCAAATTCAGCTGTCGGAAAGGATGGCCGACGTCGACAATCACCTCCTTCACATCTGGGAAGAACGCAAAAGTCTCACCAAGAGACTGAGTCGTCAGAAACATAACCGCAAGCTCAGGCTGAGAATGTGCCCCTGTCACACGAGGAACGGCCGCTAACAGCATTTGGATACGGCGACAGCTGTGGACAGCTCGCTGGTAAGTGGTCTAACATCAGTCGATGCGTTTGTCAAACATTGGATAGGGTTAACTGCGAAGTACCCGGGTACCCGTGCCACACACAGAACGTACACGTGCGGGCAAAGAAAAAAAGCGCACACTCGTTTTATTTTACTTGTTTGTGGGTTTTGGGGTATGCATTCGCATTCTTTTGTAGGCCGGTTTAAAGTAACAAGGCATTCGAGATAAAATAATATGTCGCGCGCGGCGTCGTTTCAAAGCAACCTGAGGGTTACTTCGTGCTGGCGAAAATCAGCGCAGTCAGACGGAAGCGGGAAGGAAGGTAGAGAGGTCGGGAAAGCGGGAAAGGAAAGCGTAATGCAAGACGAGGAAAGGAACGCAACCCGCCTGCATTTCTCTGAACTTCAGGACAGAGCCGCACACGGGTACATTGTCACAAACTCGAGCGTACGACGTCTAAAAGTACCGTATAATTTTTTTTTTCATTTTTATTGTCCATCTGGCGTATTGAAGCGCAGCAAAGACGAGGACAGGAACGCAGACAACGACACACAAGTGTGGCTGTTCCCCTCCCCTCTTTAAAAAGTGTGTTGTTTTGGCCAAGCACCGACACCCCCTTACACGCGAAATTTTGGAGGCAAAAACCATCGCTGATTTGGGGATAACTGCATTTCGAAGCCGTCGGTTGCTCTCGGGGCAAAAGAGTTAGAATTTTTAAGGTCAAACCCGTGAATTCTTGTGCAGACCGTTTCTCTTTCGCGCATGCGTCTTCTGGTTGCGCTTGCGTGAACTCGACAACTTCCCATTTGTAAAGTTCTTTAGTTCTTTTTTTATCGGTTTTTATCGGTGTACTTGCATTGTATACTTTTATCGTCTTTTGACAATGTTAAACTTTTCCGCAGTTTTATTTGTGTTGTTGTGATATTGACTACATCCTGGTTGGTTCAAATGAGGCATGTTGGCTGATAATGAGCACTATATATGTGGTGGTTGGGTTTTTTGTTCATTAAAGTTGGAAGTTAGCGCTCTGTGTGTCGTCGTCTGTGTTCCTGTCCTCGTCTTTGCTGCACTTCAATACGCCAGATGTACCAACTCGCCCAAACTAATACTCTCCTGAACTTTACTGTACAGCACCTAATTCTTGTTAAAGTCGTCCAATTCATTCAGTTCGGTTCTATTCGCCCCGAGAAAATGCTAGAACTCTCTGGAAAGAAGCGGTGCTAACGCGACCACTCGCCGGCAAGAAAATACCCAAATAAAAGCTCCACCGCTCAGCTTTCGCCGAAACTTCGAGTTCTTTCGAGGGGGGCGCGCGTGGCCTTGCCAGTGCTAAAGCGCGGAGATGATTCCATAAGGGAGAAAGAGGGAAGCTGTTTGGTCGACGGCGGCGGGCGCGTTGTGTGTTGTGCCCTCTCTCTCCGCGCCGGCACAGTTATAAAAAGAGAAGCCGCGCCTAAGCATACCGGCTACGTTTGGACATCGTGATGTGACAATGGCACCTGCCAGTTTGTGCACCACACCATCGGCAACCCGCGCCCTGGAGGACTCCAACGTACTTCCCGGACCTTGAATAACCGTGATCGTTTCGGACGGCCTGGCCTACGACGAAGCCACACTTCACAGGTAGCCGAATCGCCTCCGACAGCGGTGCATCGTCCGGCCCGGTCGGTGAACATTGTGGGGCTCTGTCTCTCATATGCATCGAACTGTTCGTGTTCTTTTTATTTACTGCTCTATTTAGTAACACTCCTGATTGTATACTTTTGCCTAATTTTGAACTGTTGCTCGCATTTGTATTCGTTCTAAGTTACCTCTCGCTTACATTCCTGTCCTCGTGCTTGTACCATGTTTTGCCTGTTCAAATATAAGTCTGTGTTATTTTCGTTCAAGGCTCTGACTCATTCTTACCACTCTGGTCGGCAAAAGCCGCACATCAGACGGCCACCCCCTTCGTCACCTGTGCCCTGTAGATTCGGTGGGATTGTTTGCTCACTTGAGTCGACTACCCACATCTAACAGCGCACCCTATTAAGGAATCGGTGACATACGTAAAAGATGCTATGAGCCTATCGAACGATTAAATGCATGTAGTGTGGTCCACGACAAGCGACGTGGTTCGAACCCGAAATGCTTTTATTACCTTTTGGATGATAATGAGGGGTCGGTATACAATCGGGGCCTGTCAGTCGCCAGCCAAGGCCACGTAATTAAAAACAAAAATTCATGCCCTGATGGAAGAGAACCGAGTTTGCCTTAGCATGACACAAGTCTGCCGGGCATAAAAAGGGATAAAGTTTTTTAGAAGAGCAATGCACACACTCTTTTGCTGGTAATAACTTTATGTCATAATCAAAAGTAAGACCATACACAAAAATTACTCGAATCATCCGACACTCGATTTTGACACGGAGATTGCAGCTCCAAAAAAAACTCCCCCCACCTCCCCAAAGAGGATCGTGCGGAAATGCGAATGCATTGGGTGCACCGATGAGTGCGCTGCGGCAAGCAGTAACGGAGAGAGGCGTGCGCTCCACTGCATTTATATACATTTTCCGAGCGCAGCGAGCGGAGAGAGGGTACGCGGAGAGGAGGGAGAGACCCGCGCAACACGCCCGCCCCGCGCGCGAGCTCTTTCTCCCGCCGAGCTCCGCGATGCGAGTGCCCTCACACGCCCGAGCGCGCTCCTCCTCTACACTCACTCTCCGCTACTCCGCCCGAGCTCCGCGATGCGAGCGCCCTCACACGCCCGAGCGCGCTCCTCCTCTCCCCTTGCCCTCCGCTACTCCCGCCCGAGCTACCACCTGCTCCGGTTGCTAGGCGCGCCACAGCTGTTGCTAGGGGCGAGGAGGAGCGCGGAGAGAACACCTGCGGGCGCACGCCGACGGAGCACGACAACCCCCGACTAAGAAATGCATTCGCATTTACGACGACGATGACGACGAAAGCAGAACTACGAGGCCCGCGCTCACGTGCGCTCGCGCTGGAGGAATGCAGGCGCACGCCGGCCAACGGAGCAAGACAACCCCCGGCTAATAAATGCATTCGCATTTAAAAATGCACTGTGGTTTTGCGTGACGTAAACTTCTAGAATCACGTTAACATTAACTAAGGCAGGTGTGTGTGGCCTGCAGCGTTGGTAAGTTTGCGAGAATAGCGTTTCCATTTCAACTGTGTTTTTTGTTGTCATGCAATCATAAGTAATTTGGTGCCATCAACGAGGTTTACGTTAGCTAACAAGGCTGTAGTAACGGTTGCGGCTACAAATGACCTTATGCACCACTCATGCTCGTCAGCATGGTGACACAGAATAGTAAAGTGTCGGAATACGGATGACTGAGTCGCCTATTTTATCACTACTGTAAAAAAAAGAAAGTGTTTTCTGACCCAGTGAAGGACTTTCCTGTATGACCAGCTGTGTTGTGACAGATGACCATACTTGACGAGACAAGCCATAACAAATTAGCTTTGGATGTAACACCACGAGGGAAATAGGTAGAGGTATCTACAAGTATAAATGAAACAGTGTGCGCCTGTCCGGCATAAATTCATTATTTGCCGATTTTCTTATCCTGATACACGATCGAGTTGAATGACTTCATAGATCTTAAGGCAGGGTAGGCTGCGCTGCACAAGGCAAAGCTGCATTTGGAAACCAAGTTGGCCCCTCCAGCAGAAGTGAGCATTGCCACGGCTCGCAACAGCCGTCCAGCTCGCAAAAGCTGCACTTTTTCTATGAAAGTGAGCCACCATGGTAGGGGAGAGGCAGTGTAAGGGTTTGCATCTTTAACTGTGTGCCCACTCACTTGAATAGATGCAAGCTGTCATCTTAAAGCAAGAAACAGCAGTTAACAAAATCATGCAATACCAAAGTGTTTTTTAGTCAAAAGCAGAAAAACTTGCACGTGCTCTGAAAGAACCCCTTGCCACCTCGAAAATGATAACGCACGTTTGTCTCAAACAAGCCTGGCAGGAATTGTCAGGCCAAAATAGACATGAATCACGGTATCATTTCAGAGCATACTTGCAGTGCTGCACTTCTATTGCATCCACACGTGGGACGAAATAATGGAAACATTTCTTGCACGCACCTTCATGGGCTGTGCATTTGCCGTCCTTTTTCTCTGCCTTGCTTGATTGGAAATTTTTGTAGTGTGTCTGGGAACTTGGCTCTTTGCACAACATGGCAGCCGTGCAAAATGCCGGACACACAAGAGGCAGCATATAGGTGTTTGGGCAACAGCTAGTTGCAACAGCAAATCTTTTGGCAACTTGAGATGCATCAGCATAGAAGTCAGCTTCGAAAGGCAGACATTAAATTGCTTGGGTGACCTCAGCTGCACTTGCGAATTCCTCTACATTACAAATTGGATCTATATAGTTCATGGTGGAGCCCTCCATCTTTTTGCAAGCTTGAGAAAGCGCCACAGCACATTCATAGTTGAGAACCACTGATCTAGGTACTAAGTATTTAAAATAAACTGAATATTTTATCACGAGGCGTAAAACCTAGGTATGAGAAGCACTTCTTCGCAGGGTGAAGTAACAGACCAGCTTCTGCACGACCACACATTTGTGATTGCTTTTGCTGCCTGAAGGAATGCATTCGCTGGTGATCAAATATTTGTGCCTACTAGAGGGATGCTTACTGCACAAGCATTGTTCATGAAATCCTCAGACAGGCACCTCGAGGTGCTAAAGGTGAACAAGTAAACAGGAATGTGCAAGATTGGATAATCCTAGGCATGTATATGTGTTATCTCTGAGGGGTTGTGCATGTGCCCACAGCTTAGTCAATATGCAGCACTAGGCATCTGGTATCGCTCTGTGTGGGTTTGAATTCAGGCTGGGGTTCTGTTTGGGTGGGATGGGGGGGGGGGGGTAGTACAAGCTGGCTGGGTCATCCTGTCTCTACTAACACACCTGAGGTCCTAACGAATCTTCTAAAACATATTTTCACTTGCCTGCCGACTTGATTGCTTGCTTAGAAGGTTCGCTGAGGCTTTTTGATAACTTCAAGACTTTTCAGGAGCAGTAAAACTGCTATCTTTGTATTCCACAGTATTACAAGCAAGCACTGCAATGGGTGCATGCTTGTTTTATATTCTATTATATATCAGCGATAAGGAGTTCAGTTTTGAAAGAGGAATTTATGATGCCAAGCCTTCTAAAACTATGACAAGCCACTTTTTTTGTTTTTTTACTGTACATAACCTGGCACGATTACAAGTGGAACATTTTGATGAAGTTTAGTCTTATTACAAAACTGCCTTTCAAAACATTTGCACGGGATGGGATTGGGGCCTTGCTGGCATTCATTGTCGACATGGTGATTCACTTGAGGCCAGTTTGACAGAGGTAAGTTTGAGGTAACAGTTGAGCCAAGGCGTAAAGAACTAAGTGCAGCAGAGAGATATGGGAAGTTAAAAGGATGCTGTTAGCTAAATTTAGCATAACTGGTAGACTGATTTGGCTTGCTGCGATGAACGTGATGGGCAGTTGATTATTCCAAATGGCTAAAGCATGGCCATTAACTAGGCTGAACAAAAAGGCAATCATCCATTTCATGCAGGTGTAGCACAAAGAACAGTGACAGAAGCATAGATTCTGGGCTTCAGCTGGAGATTGCTCACTGGTCACTCAATAATGGCTCAAAATAACAGTCGTTTGTAGGAAAGGGATGACGTTACTGAAGAGGTATTATTTGACATCGAGATAAATAAGAATTGCCGCCCTGCATCTCGAGAGATAACAAGGCTAGTCATATTCATCGTCATCAACCACTGGACAGCGTGTCTTGACTGCATCATCTTTACTGGGAAGACTGTGTATTCTGTTTGCATCGTTCTGGGTCTTTAACATTGAATATCCCAAGAAGGCACACAGAGCACACGTTTGGGAACATGCCTTTTTGGACCTTGCCAGCGCCAAACCACGTGCGAAGGATTTTGAACTAATAAACTTTTATCGCATCAATATCGCTCACTAGTATTTTATTTGTTTTCAATCCTGTTGTAATCATTGGATAGTAGTCAAAAAGAATTGCGTTTGGGGCTTGTGTTGCTGCGAACCAAGCAAGCTTACACGCCGTATGCATTTGAGAGGTGTGTGTTTCAATAGACTAGCTATGGTGATAACCTTGCACAGGCGGTTCATCCTCGCTCAGCATAAGTGCCACGAAGTAACTGATGCTCGCCAGTCAGTTGCACGAAATTGCTGGATCAGAGAGGCTCTACTAGTGTCATGAGGGTCTTTCCCATCAAGCATGGAGAAATCGGTTTGGATTCAGCGTCAGGGGGCACTACTTGCAACTGGCGCATCAGTAGAGGCGATTTTAAACCTGGGGAACTGGGCGTCGCACTTGCCTCTCACGTTAGTGCCCCGAGAGGTGACATCCTCAGTGTGTGGCCCATTTAGGAACAAAACATCGTCATCGTGACAACCCAAGGCCCGAACGTGGCCAATGCCTCGGCGCGGGAATTCACGCTGATGACTGCAAAGGGTGCTCTACCCATGGCGGGGCACGCGAAAATCAACGGAGAGGTCTGCCGCGGTGTGACCCCGGTGCACAAGAAGGAGACCTCCGAGACCCTCAAAACAGCGGTCCAGTGGCAGGAAGGGGAGATGGCCTTCATCCGCAAATTGGGAAAATCGGTAGTGGCCCTACCACCTTCGTGGGCCGCAAGGTGCCACGTATAACAGTGTCGTCACCGTGGTGCGCGATTACAGGAAGACCATCCCGGCGCGCTTCCGTTGCGGAACCATTGGTCATCGGGCTGAACTCTGCCCCACCCCGAACGACAAACGCTGCGGCCACTGCGACCGAGAAGTGGGAGACACCGCGAACGGCGGTATGGCCCCACATCAATGCAAGCCCACCTGCCTAATCTGCAGTGAGAGTCACCTCACGGCATCTCAAGCCTGCACAGGAAAATTCAGGCCAATCCAGCACGTACCCCCGAAATCAACCAAAACCGTCCCCCGAGCCGGCGGTGAAAATAAGCGACGCGGAGCAAGCTGGGGAACGGCGGCAACAGGCGGCCGAGCACCAGCCAGGCAGAAGAAAACACAGCAGCAGCTCAAGACAGCACGGGACCAGGGCGCTCCTGCACTCAACAGCAGTGATTTCCCTGCTCTTGGAAACGGCGGCGGAGCCACGCCATCTCCAGACGCGGCGCCCCAAGCAAAGATAAACAAGGTAGGCAGCTGGGTCGGGGTCACCTCTCGCTCCCTTTGCCCTCCTCCATCCCCCGAACTCAACGAACTTTGCCAGGAGCTAGCGGCGCTCCGGGCAGAAAACGCGAAACTAATAACCAAGATATCTGCAACGGAGGAGGCGAATAAGTCCGCTCCTTTGCCTCTGCTGTCATTACCGTCCCCGGCGGAGATACCTGCAGTCGAGGCGGAGCCCATGGGCAAAATCGCTCTGCAGGATGAACATCTAAACCTCGATAGTCTGAATACGCGGGTCTTAGCCCTCGAAGGCGGCGTGGTGGGGCTGGCTACTCTGCCCTGCCAAATTGAAGCCCTTAAAAGAGAAATAGAAACGCTAACCAACACCATGACTCGCGTGGTCCCGAGTAACATTAAGACCTAGCTTCAGGAAGCACAACCCCCGCCTCTCGGACGGCGGTGGGCTCACTCAAAGGTATTAGATCACCTAGCCTAATGCGACCCACTGATCTCGGCAACCATTCCGAGGCTGCCGAACCCCTCCACTTCAGGGGCTGGGAGCGGTGGTGGTACCCAACGGGACTCCCTCCCAAATCAACATGCTGGGAATAACTAAACAGAGGTTTCCCACATCTCGCCACCAAAAACAGCCCTTATCGATAATGCAATGGAACTGTAGAGGCTTTAAAGACCGCAAGAAAAGGGCTCACTTACACCTCTACCTGGAAACTTGCTAACAACCGTCAGGGATAGTCTACCTCCAGGAAACTGGTGCGGCGGTGGAACTGACGGGCTATAACGCTTCCAACGAGACTCGTTCACCTGCATTCTTGAAACAGAAATCGTACACCGCGCAGGAACTCTATCTCCAACTGAATGTGCCATACTATACTCGTACGTGATGGTTACCGTACTCCCCCTGAAACGCACGGATCCATCCGTAGACGTATTGAACAATTTATTGTCCCCCCAACCCCAAAGACACCACTTTCGCGGACATCTTTAGCCCAGCGCTGAAGGTAGCGGGCCGGGACCCTCTCCTTATAGTGGGCGATTTCAAACGCCCCATGTAAGCTCTGAGGGTACCACAAGGAAGAGAAGCCAGGTAGAAAGCTAGAGGAGCTCATCTCCACGCTGGGCATCACTTTCCACAAGGGACCCAGTCCATCCAACGCGGATCGGTAACTCGGTAAACAGGGACACCTGTCCCAACCTTACCCTCACCAAAACATCAGACATGCAGACTGGATCAACACCGAGGACACCCTCGGAAGCGACCACTGCATCGTTTAACACCGTCGTCTACACACGTTCTCCGCAACGCGCCATTGCACAGGCGCGTCTGCCGGACTGGATGGCGTTTAGACAGTCCCTCTCGACACCGACCAGTGTACTCGAAACCGGTACGCTCGTGGGCCCCACCCTCAGTAAAAACACTTCACAAACGCGAACAGCAATTCAGCTGTCGGAGAAGGATGGCCGACGTCGACAATCCCTCCTTCACATCTGGGAAGAACGGAAAAAGTCTCACCAAGAGACTGAGTCGTCAGAAACATAACCGCAAGCTCAAGGCTGAGGAATCAGAGCCCTCACCAGCAGGCGGCCGAGTATGCTGCCCGACTAGCCGATTCTAAACTGGATAGAGCGAGGTGACACTGCAGCCAAAGCAAATGTCCAGCCGTAACACGTGGAGGCTTTTCCGCAGCCTCAATCGATACCCTCCAGTCAAGGGGCAAGATGCAAAAGCAACTGCACCGAGCATTTCACAACTTTCAAGGAAACTGCCTCAGCTGGCCCCATAGACGCTCAGGCACATGTATCTAAGCCAAATCCAAGACCCCCATGGGTGGGATTATCTCTACGCAGGCAGGGATGATACAGAACTAGATCGTCCGTTCTAACTTCACGACCTACGGGCCGGTCGTGCAAAAATGTGCAGAGGCACGCGCCCGGGCAAGACAAGATTATGGTAAAACTACTGGCCGATCTCCCAGACCTGGCGTACGAGGCCCTTCTAGAATATATCAACGCCATCTGGAAAGGAGAACATCCCCTCCCTCCGGACTGGAAAACATCGCTCGTAACCTTCATCCTGAAGACGGGCAAACCCATGAACACAGACAACCTGCGCCCGATCTCCCTCACATCATGTGTGGGCAAACTGATGGAGACCATCGTTAGGGATCGTCTTTCCGAATATCTGGAAGAGCGTAATACTTTCGCGGGCACTATGTTTGGCTTCCGACCCCACAAGTCCGCGCAAGATGTGCTTCTGCTCCTTAAGCACGAAATCATGGATCTGGTCGAACATCCTAGCAATGACAAGGTTGTCGTCACCTTACATTTGAAGGGGGCTTTTGACAACGTAAAAACAGCGTCATCCTCACCCACCTTATTCAGACCCATTGTGGGAAGAACACTTTAGACTACATTAAAGACTTCTTAACGGACAGCGTGGCCCTAGTTCACATACAAGACCAGGAACACGAACCCTACGCATTGGGAACGCGGGGCACGCCACAAGGCATAGTGCTGTACCCCGCTGCTCTTCAACCTCGCAATGCTCCATCTCCCCACCCATCTGGCTGAGGTCGAAGGAGAACAGCACACGCTGTACACCGACATTACCATTTCGGCAACACAGGGTAACCTAGGAGAGCTTGAAGAACGCTTGCAAACAGCCGCAAACATACACTGTAAAAAATTTTCCCGTAACTTTACGGTAACAATGACCGCTAACTCTTGATGCCGGTAAGTATCCGTCAAACGAAAAAAAACGCTACAGAAGCTGTAGTTGCAAGCGACGGCACAATTACCGTAAGGCCAATGAAACGGTGAGAAGCCGTACCACACAAGTACAATTGTGAAGCCGTACTTGAACCTCACGGCAAAAGTTCCATACCAGCATTTACAGGTGCCATGCCGTAGCACCAGCCTACGGAAACACCACCGTGGATGGACATGTACGGTTTCAGAGGCGTTACTCTTAGTTACGTCAATGTTCTGGTATCAAAAGTTAATGGTTGTTTTTACCATAAATTTAAGTGGCTTGTCATGTGGAGAAAAACACAGAAACAATCGCAACTTGAAAAGAAAAGACGGTATGCAAGTGCTAATGTGCAACCCATTTCTTTTACTGCCAGCGAATTCATAACTCCATATCCGCAGCAAAATAAACGATCTGTACAGTAGCCGGGACATACAGGATAATGCCGAACGAGACAGTAGTTCAGAGGAGATAGACATCCCACCAGTAACAACCGAAGAAGTAAGGAAGGCCTTGAAAGAAATGAAAAGGGGGCAAAGCACCTGGTGAGGATCAGATAACAGCAGACCTCCTCGAGAATGGCGGAGAAATGGACCATATGCGAAATTGCTTGGTGATCTTAGCAACACTGATGTAAACAAGACCGTCCGCCATATTGGTACGGGCGACGATTCGCGAAGTCTCGCATTGTTACTGTGGAACAGTAGGTGACGGTAACGCGGTATGGCTCAAACTGGACTGCGTTTTTCGGGTAGCGACCACGGATGTGGACGAAGGACTCGTCTGCGCTGCCGACTGTGTCTGAGGACTCACACCACTCGTGGTTGGCCCGCGCCGAAGACCCATCCGAGCCCAGCGCAGCAGGCATGCCGCCTAGCCACCGAGCCGCATTGCTCGCCTTCACTCGGTGCGGACAAACACGTGCGACTCGCAGTAAGTAAATCTTTGTTTTTTACTTGACGCGAGTTAACCGGTATGAGCATTTGTACAGCACTTTGTTCACCGTTGTTTACCATGTAAATGCGTAGCGGGGACCCTGTTACAGTAACCCTGAAAGAGGAAAGCGACAATCGCCAGACCGTACCGCTAGTGGTGGATTAGGTATTTTCAAATGCTGTACATCGAATTTACGGGGACGATTTTTGGCGAAGATGTTTACGGAAAGGTTGCGGCCGTTTTCCGTGACGCTCGTCCGCCCGTGCGTTTGCCGCAAAGCATTCGTGCTTTGCGGCGAAGTCAACTACAAAAGTGCACATTGCGCCTTGAATTTTCGTTTTTGTGTGTGTTTTCATCTTATTTATTGCGCATGTCCTGCCGCAAAAATCTGTTTGTGCGTCTGGCTTGTCCTTTTTTGGCAGTGGGGTGGTTGTGGTAGCTTCTAAAGCGCATGTTTTGAGTGATGCCCGAACAGATAATACCGTAAAACCTCGTTAGCTCGAACTCACTGAAACTAAAATTTTTTTTTTAAATCGATGGGTCATCGGTTATAGCCAGAATGTTTACCTGTTATCTGGAAAGGTTTTGGAAGTGAGTTCCCAGATAATCATAATATGCTTGCTAAGTTATGACGAACACGAATATGCGGGTACTGGTATCATTACCCACGGTTGAGGTTCTACTTGAAAGTACATTAACAAATCATGCAGCGATACTTGCACGCTCGAACTTGAAAAACAAATTTTGACATCATTGCTGTTTGAGGTGTAGATTATTGCCCTTGCAACAGTGTTAAGCAAGACACCAATCTGGTCATTTTGAGTCGAGATGTTCCTTGCGGCCACTGCTTTCTGCTCTGTCCCTGTAGCATAAACTGTAGCGGATTAGTCCTGTTCTTCCCTGAGTGCTATTTACTGTTACTCTCTCCGTTCTTGCAGGTTGGGCCTCATCCATGTGGTCAGCAGCTGCTTTCGCTCCCAGAGAAAAATTGACCGGCCCTATGTTGTGTGCCTCACTCTTGAGGCGGACAGTGGGGCGATTGTGGAGGCAGCGTGCGAGTGCCCGGCGGGTTGCAGTGGAGCATGCAGTCACATCCTGGCAGCTGTGCACTACATCGTCCTCTTGCAAGCCCAAGGTTTTAAAGAGGCGCCACCGGAGCTTGCGTGCACAACTGCCACAACAGTGGGGACGTCTGAGACAGCAGGGCATCAAGCCAGCGAGTGTCCAAGACATTGACTGGAGAAGCCCGCAAGAAAATGGCCCCTCCCTTCCCTTGCCAATGCGTCTGTTCGGCGCACGTCGAGTGCAGGAGCAATGCGAGCAGCAATAAGTGTCTTGCAAGCGCTCGGGAGAAAACTTGGTAGCCTTTGGAATGGGTTTTTTGCCTCAGTTTGCTGGCCTCACCCCCCCCCCCCACACACACACACACCACACACAGTAACAGAAACGAGGACTGGCATGTCACACTGGAGGAGTCACCTATGAGCTACCAGCTAGCATTCAAGCAACATCACGCCGTGGTCAGTCTCGCGAGCACGCAGAGGCTGGGCAATGTCGTGTTTACTAGACCGCTGCATGCAGGGGTGCGCGAATGCTGTTCCATTTATATCCACAGTTTGCTATATTGCACGCGCTATAAATCAGCGAAGTATTTTAATTTACTAGGATTTTCACTGTGGATACAAAAAAAGCAAAACCACTGAAGCTGATTGCGCGGTGGACTGATGCAACTCGGGCCGTTTTTTTTTTTTTTTTTTGATGAAAACTTGAACATTTCCTCACCTACCTACATCAATGGCCCTATCATTACGCCGGAGGCATGCATGCAGTATGTGACAAAACTAGAGGAGAGTGAGTGTGTATTTTAGTCGCAAAAATATTCGACAGTAAATACATCGCGGCTGAAATGACAATGGGCAACAAGTTAACTTGACGTAAACAAACCTGTCAGCCCGGCAAATCGGGAACCAAGTGCAGAAACTCGAATTTTCCAACGTCAGATCATCATAAAACAGTGTACGCCACTTCCGCAACGACAGGCGGTTAAATGCACCGAAAAGAAACTAACAACTTACTCCGATACCGTGCGCGCCCGCCACAGAGGAAATTTTCAACCGCGCCGTGACGGCGTTAGTGCGGCCAAGAAAAGTTTACAGCCCTAGGTAAGATAAAGGCTCGTGTAGGGGCTAAGCGGGTACCATTTAACAATGAAATGAAGCGGGCGTAGAGGCCACAGGGACGAGTGAAGAAATAAAGCCTAATTTTGACAACGTGTGGTACTGTTTCCCCGCTCTAGCGCCGCTGTCAGTCATAAATAGGTGACGCACGCTCAGGCTTACATTTATAATACAAAGGCTGAACCACGGAACTCCAACGCAGCTGTATTTTTCATCCGGACAGCGACTCGAAATCCCGCGCTTAGCGAACCATGACAAATACTCGCTCCCAGCGCAAACGCGCTCAGCGTGTCACAAAGGTTGCTCGCGCCGGCGTAGTTCGCGTCAGAAAGTTCGTTCAAGAGCGTGGAACTTCAACTTCACGTGCCTTTTCTTCCATCTGGACCGGTATTTCCTCGTTTGCGTGCACTGCGGCACGCAGCAATGCTACGGCAATTGTAGTCCATCAACAAGTGCGGTCAATGCCCGCCTTCTATGTTTTGCTACTTGGTTTCGGTTTCAAACGACCGTACCAAAATGGCGGACCTAGTTACCGGAGTCGACGTGAGATGGCGGGGCGCATTTTGCATAGGGTCTATTGTACTTGAAAAACTGGCAAACCTGTATATGCAATGCCTAATGACCGCAATGGTACCGGAATCTTGGAAGAACGCGAACATCATCCTAATCCATAAGAAAGGCGACATGAAGGACTTGAAAAATGAAATGGAAACCATTTCTTCAATCTGATTAAGGAAGTAATCGTCACACCTGCACACAATAGCCCTAGATTTCATTTACTGCAAGCTGATAAATTGTGTGCTGTTCTTTTCTTTGAGCTGCGAGAAAAGCTTTTTAAACTCGATACATAATTTTTTTTAATTTTCTTTTGAAGGCCACCAGTGAGGCAGAAGATCGAACAACTCTACATTCAAGAGCTTCCGTGGCCTCCAAAAGGAGCGGACTTGAACATTATTGAAAACGTGCGGGGCCTCATGAAAGCAGCGACTGGCAAGACAGCAACTACATGGAGCATCACCAGATCTGCTTTGGCGAAGGGTGTGAAGAATGAATTGACGCGACTCCACGGTCTCCCTGAGCACCCTCTATGCCTCGCTGCTGATGTGCGCGCGCAATGTTGTGGAGGTCGGCGGAGTGTTCGCGCCTCAGTATTCCACTTGTGGAGACCGCCGCTAGAGGGCGCAACAGAGAACTTCGCACTCCAGATGGCTCCGTAGTTTTTTTTACTACCTAGTGCCCGTTTTACATGCCAATGTCACTTTTCTTTTGCTCGCTCGCGTTTGTGAACGCGTTTCTACACATTTGGGACAACCTCTAGACCCCTGCGACCACCGAAGTGCGAGTTATTGCCTTCTTTTGGCGAATCCCCCAAGCCGCCTCAACTAAGCCTAGGCGAGGCAGCGCCAACACCGAGTCGCTCCCCGCACTCCCCGGCACGGAGAAGCAGCTGGGCGCTCAGGCTGCTTGTGCCGCTGGCACCACGGCTGCCATCGCCTCTTCGGAGCAACGCACGGCTGGCGTTCCCATTACCGAGAAGTTGGTCACATTAGTAGAAGCGAAGTTATCTCTCCTCAGGGACATGCTGACCCGACAGGATGACTACCTTTCTACCACCGAGCCTTCAGCCATGCCCAGCAAAATCACCTCGCCACCCTCACCGCTACCGGTGCAGCCCGCCCAGGCACGGCATCCTCATAACCGTCCGTTGTGCCGTCCCGTACCGGCGCAACGTCCGGGACTCCGCTACCACCGAAAAACTGTGCCGAAATATTGGCCAGCTCCCCTTCCTAAAGACGACATAAAAATTGTCATCAGCCCTCGAGATGGGCTCAACGTAGCCGATCACACGGGGACTACCCTCTTCAATGCCCTACACCAAGCTACCATCGCAGCACGATGCCTGTGCTCCGGATATTCAGGTCAAGCTTCAAGGCAACCTCATTCGACACGTGCCCTTCATACGCATTCTTGGACTCCGAATTCAAGAAAGTGGGGCGACCACCGAAACTGTCCGCACCCCCGAAAACAGGGCCAAACTGCTGATGAGTGTTCCCATCCCATGTACCTGAATTTATCAGCAATGTTTGGACCACTTTCGCAACAATATTACTCGACTGCCTCTTCGCCCTGATTTGATCTGTGGGGCTACTCATGCATTGTGGGATCTAATGTGTTTGCAGAAAAATGGACTCGGACTCTTGGCGTCTTCGCCTCAAAAGGCAGCGTAAAAGCCTCGGTCCTTTCAGAAATCCTTCCACAAACCACAATTCTTGCTACGAAAGCTGGGCTGTCGACTTTTGCACAAGTAATGGTGCACCCTGGAACCAGTCTCTCTAGAAGCTCTTTGGAACCAAAGGTGCGAGATCTCCATTCTTAATCTGTGAAGTAATTGCACGGGCTGGTTGATAACCAGATGCTTCTTTTAATTGTGCCGCTACATCCACAGAAATCACCTGCAAGGTTGTGCATCCCCTTGA